>JALIGW010000001.1:38161358-38761358 GCA_023053685.1 Diadophis punctatus similis
CACAAAACAATAAAATTTAAAACAATTAAAAATACAATTAAAAAGCATATAAAATCTCACATACATAGGGGAGACCAAGATGAAGCTGTCTCAAAACCCCGCCTGCAGGAAGAGCCATGTCTTCACAGCTTTTCGGAAGGCCAGCAAGGTGGGGACAATTTGTATCTCTGGGGGGAGTTGGTTCCAGAGAGCAAGGTCCCCCTCCCCCTAGGCCCCGCCAGCCGACATTGTTTGGCTGACGGGACCTGGAGGAGACCCACTCTGTGGGCCCTAACCGGTCGGAGGGAAGTATGAGGCAGAATGCGGTCCCGGAGGTAACCTGGTCCTAAGCCATGTAGGGCTTTAAAGATGATGATCAACACCTTGAATTGTACCCGGAGACCAATGGGCAGCCAATGCAACTGGCGGAGTATAGGTGTTACGTGGGTGTACCTTGAAACACCCACCACAGCACGCGCAGCCACATTTTGCACCAGTTGAAGTCTCCGAATACTCTTCAAGGGTAGCCCCATGTAGAGCGCATTACAGTAGTCCAATCGGGAGGTGACAAGGGCATGAGTGACCGTGAGTAGAGCCTCCTTCTCCAAGTATGGTCGCAATTGGTGTACCAGGCGAACCTGTGCAAAAGCCCCCCTAGCCACAGCTGTAAGGTGTTGGTCTAATTTTAGCTGTGGATCTAGGAGAACTCCCAAATTGCGGACCCGTTCCGAGGGAGTTAATTTTTCTCCCTCAAGAACCAAGGAGGGACAGTCGACATGGTCCTTAGGAGGCAATATCCAGATATTGCCTCCTAATATTGAGCTGGTTTGTACCATTCCAGACCCTCACAGCCTCTGGATACTGAATCAAAACTTCGAAAATGTCTCTTCCTCAGCCTGGGAAGTTATACATCAACTGATAGCTTCAGGACTCCCTACTCCCAGTGATTGTTGCCTGTCCACTAAGATCAGAAAGAAAAGATTTTCTCCAGGCCCCTTCACATAGGGAATGTCATCAATAGGGTTCATGAAGTAAGGCTTTCTCAGTTGCTGGCCCTCTCTCTGGAACAGCATTCTGCCAGAAATTAGACTGACCCCCACATTCTTTAGTTTTCAAAAGGAAATAAAGACCTGATTTTTTTTTCCAACAAGACTTTGGGACTTGATAACATTATCTTGTTCTTCCTTGCAGGGAATGTCTAGATGTGCATTGTATTATCAGTGTCTGAGGTATTTGGGATTGTATATTTTTATACAAATTAGAAATGGAACTCTATTGAAAAATAATCCACACTAATTAAGTGCTCCATTACCAAAGTAACAACCCAAATTCCCACAAGAGAAGCTGTGTAAGAACAAGCTGTGTAAGATGAGCACTAATGCACTGCAGCAACCTGGAACACCAGAAAAAGGGAACAGACCACCTACTGTATACATCTTCCAATAAAATGGGCACCCATGCAATTTTAACAAAAAGTCCTGACCACTCAATTCACTACAGCACAACAAACAAGTTATGAAAAGGATAATACTACAATTGATAAAAAAATCTCAGAAACAACCAACAGATTACTACAAGGGGTATAAGGGCAGGGGCGGGTTGCTCTGTTACCTTGCTAACGGTGCACTGCGCGCACATCACCATGTTCCGTGCACGCGCTCGTTATGCGCATGCGCCCCCTCGCACAATTTTGCTTCCATGCATGCATGGAAGCAAAATCGCGCGAGAGGACGTGTGCGCGTGATTTTGGCAATTTTTTTGCTTCTGCGCATGCGCGGAAGCAAAAAATTGCCGAAATCTCTCTCTTGCACGCATCCCCTGGCAAGATTGTGGCGCGATTTTGCTTCCGTGCATGTGCAGGAAGAAGAAAAGCTCAGAAATTCTGAAAAAAAGATGGCGGCTCCTAGAGATTGGTAAATGACCGCACCGGGTCGGTAACCTCTTTGTGACATCACCAGCCCGCCGCTACCAGTGCGATAGAGTGGACCGGTAGGAACCCACCACTGTGTAAGGGGCGTGCATAAGTGCACCATTGTGCCTACCGTCCCTGTCCTACTGTCCTGTTGCCTAATTTACCTGTACCTACTTTGCTAATGTTTATGTTTATACCAATACCTGCTATCTTGTACATGTTTGACAAACAAATTAAATAAATAAATAAAATAAACCACATGGCATCACATACCATACAAACCAACTAAAGCCCTCCAAAACATGTTAGCTAACCAAAAACCTCAGTAGCCTAAGACCAGGGGGGGACACAGGAATAATCTATAGTGTAAGGATTATAACAGCCACCATGTAGGACTGGCAGGCAGACAGAACACATCCTGAACACCAACTAGCAAACAGAAGACACAATGAAAACTCCTTAACCTCACAACACATAGACAGACTCAACTGGGAAAATTGTGAGCAGCCTAAACCAAGCCAAATTTAAAAAAATGCTAGGAAATCCCTGGAAGCCTAGCAATCATACAAATCAAATTTCAAAAGACACAGAGAAATAAACCATATTTACATAACATTCAAAAGAGACAATAAAAAAGAAGGAAACAAGACCAGAATACATCTTCTCCAGCAGACAACACCCAGATAAACAGAAATTAACACAAATCAATCAAGCAAGCAGAAAACAACACCCTAATTAAGGAATTACCAAGGAGAAAATCATACCTTTACCAACATTGGCAGGGTAAACTACTGTATATAAATGCAGCAAACTTCACACTCACTACCACTGATTATTTTACCTAGTTGGTTAATGAAATGTCTCCAAGCAAGCAAGCAAGCGCAGAGAGCACTGAGGATTCCATAGTTTTATGTATTTATTTTATACAATTGTTGAAAACCATTCAGGGTCTATAATTACTGGAGTGGCCTATCAATCCACTAAAATATCAGCATACACTTTCTTCACTGCAGACTAACAAATGGACTTTCCAGTAACTTAATGAAGATGTTAAAAAGCAATAGGAAGAAGGTATCCACATCCAAAGCACCCATGGGTGTGACTTCTCCTTCCTTAAAACTATAGACAGGAAATGTCGCTATGATAGGAAAGAAAGATCTGCAAAGGATATCTCTCCTTTTCCCAACTTGCAAGTAATCACGCAAGAAAATATGATTGATGTTATCAAACACCACAGATACATATAAAATGATCATTCACTGGGTCTTTTACCAGAGCAATCAATATTGTTTGCATCTGTGACATTCTATGTTGCATTTTAAACTACAATCCAGATTGAAAGTTGGATTATGATGCCAGCCTTTCCTTAGCTATTTATTATTTATTTATTTATTACGGTTTTCTTATATGCCGCCCAACTCCCGAAGGACTCAGGGCGGCGTACAACAGAAAAAGATACAAGAATCACCAATAATAAACATTTGATTAAAAACAAATATAAAACTTAAAAATTCATATTAAAAAAACCATCCAACAATCAGACATAGCCGGGGGAGAGCACAGATGGATTAGGCTCCACCCCCAGCCTGCAGGAAGAGCCATGTCTTGGTTGTTGAATGGTTGCTGATGTCTTTTTTATATGGTGTTTTTAAATTTTATATTGCTTTTAATTAATATTTATTATTGGTTTATTCTTGTATTTTTCTCTGTTGTACGCCGCCCTGAGTCCTTCAGGAGTTGGGCGGCATATAAGAATACCAAATAAATAAATAATAAATAAATGTCTTAACGGCTTTTCGGAAGGCCAGCAGGGTGGGGATAGTTCGGGTCCCTGGAGGCAGTTGGTTCCAGAGCGCCGGGCCCGCCACAGAGAAGGCCCTCCCCCTAGGGCCCACCAGCCGGCATTGCTTGGCCGACGGGACCCGGAGGAGGCCAACTCTGTGGGCCCTAACCGGTCAGAGGGAAGTATGAGGCAGAATGCGGTCCCGGAGATAACCTGGTCCTAAGCCATGAAGGACTTTAAAGATGATGATCAACACCTTGAATTGGACCCGGAGACCGATGGGAGAGATCCAACAGGTGATAACCTATAATGAGGATAGGGATTCTTTATGTGAGTGGTGGGAAAAAAGGTTACTTGTATTTTACAGGATTTTCTTTTTTTTTTAGTTAAGCATGGTTTTTATGTTATTGTTTCACTGTTTTAAATATATTTTAGGACATACATTATTGGTCTCATACAGTCTTTTTAATTTATTTATTTATTTATTCATTTATTTATTCATTTATTTATTCATTTATTTATTTATTTAGTCAAACATGTACAAGATAGTAGTTGTTTGTATAAACATAACATAAGTAAAAAGTACCGATAGAAGAGGACAGTAAGACAGGGACGGTAGGCACAATGGTGTCCCCTTACAGACCTCTTAGAAATGGGGAGAGGTCTACTGTAGACAGTCTAAGGTTAAAGTTTTGGGGGTTTGGGGAAGAAACCACAGAGTCAAGTAGTGCATTCCAGGCATTGATCACTCTGTTGCTGAAGTCGTATTTTCTGCAGTCGAGTTTGGAGTGGTTTACATTAAGTTTACATTAAGTTTGAATCTATTATGTGCTATTATATTATGTTTCTATCTCAAAAAGATGGGAAATTGCATTATAGTTAAATATAGCAATGGTACTGCTGCATTTCAGAGAGATCCATGCCATAACCTATATTACACACAGTTCTTTAAAAGCTGATAGCATATTCAGATTACCCTCTCTTACTTTCTTAAATTAGCAATAGAGGGTTTTTTTCCCTGTCAAAATAACTACCTTTGGATTGGGACAGTAGATTGTTGTTAAGTTTAAAGAAGCTGTTGAGAATAGAGGAATAGGCAGGAAGAGCAAATGCCTGCACATTAGCTGCTGGAACACCTATTGGTTTCTGATTTACTTTAAGTTTTCCATAACATTACTGTATTGTATTGGGGGGTGAGGGGAATAAATGGCCATATGCTTTTACCAAGTATGCATGTGGCCAGAGCCTGTACTACTTTGGGATGGATTTTCAAAGGACATCTTGCTGCGGATTAACTCCAACCTGGACCTAGTTCTGATCAGGCAAACTAATTTCTCTGAAATAAACCTTGTCCAATGAACATGCCTTAAAATAAGCACCAGCAGCAAACAAGGAAAGTGTCATGGAATATGGGCAATATTAAACTTTGGGTTTTTAATTTGCTTAAAGTCCCAGCTCTTTTCACGAGGCGTCAGAATTACTTGATGACTAAAATATGGCACTGGTAATCATAAGAAGAAGAAGAAAAATAATAGGTCTCAAAAGAAACCAGCATGGCTGCATAAAGCACTCTCTGACAAATTGAAAGACAAAAAGGACAAGTATAAAAAGTGGAAAGAGAGGGAAATAACTAAAGCAGAATACCAGCAAATAGCCCGAGCTTGTAAAGATAAAGTGAGGAAAGCTAAGGCTTACAATGAACAAAGGCTTGCGACAAAAGTAAAAAGTAACAAAAAAAGCTTCTTCCAACATATTAAAAACAAGAAAAAAGTCAAGGAAACAATTGGTCCATTGCAGGGAGAAAGTGGCAAGAAGGTAACAAGCAACAGGGAGAAAGCAGAGTTACTTAACTCGTTTTTTGCATGTGTCTTTACACAAAAGGAAAAAAAAACAGTCCAACCTATCAAAAACAGCATCACAAAAACATATTAGGAACACAAGTTAAAATAGGGAAGAAAATGGTAAGTGAACACCTGTCTACCCTAGACGAGTTCAAATCACCAGGACCGGATGGATTACACCCCAAGGTTCTGAAGGAACTGGCAGACAAGATCTCAGAACCATTGAACTATATCTTTGAAAGATCCTGGAGCACCGGGGAACTGCCAGAGGACTGGAAAAGAGCTGATGTAGTTCCCATCTTCAAAATAGGTGAAAAAATAGATCCAGGAAATTACAACCATCAGCCTCACCTCAATACCAGGGAAGATTCTGGAAAAGATAATCAAGCAACGAATCAGCGAACACCTAGAAGCAAACAAAGTAATAACCAAAAGCCAACATGGGTTTGTCAAAAACAGATCATGGCAGACTAATCTTTGACAAAGTGACAAAATTAGTGGACCAGAGGAATGCTGTCGATATAATTTACTTGGACTTCAGTAAGGCATTTGATAAAATAGACCATAACCTACTACTAGGCAAAGTAGAAAAGTGTGGGTTAGACAGCAACACCACCAGATGGATTCAAAACTGGCTGACCAACCGCACTCAATGTGTAGTGCTCAATGGAATTGCATCTACATAGAGGGAAGTATGCAGTGGAGTACCCCAAGGGTCTGTTTTAGGCCCAGTACTCTTCAACATCTTCATCAATGACTTGGATGAGGGGATAGATGGGGAACTCATCAAATTTGCAGATGACACCAAACAGGCAGGAATGGCCAACACTCCAGAAGATAGGCTCAAGATACAGAAGGATCTTGACAGACTTGAACATTGGGCTCTATCTAACAAAATGAAATTCAATAGTGGAAAAAAGTAAGGTTCTACATTTGGGCAAGAAAAACAAAATGCACAGGTAACAGTATATGTGGTACCTTGCTCAATAGTAGTAACTGCGAGAGGGATCTTGGAGTCCTAGTGGACAACCATTTAAATATGAGCCAGCAGTGTGCAGCAGCTGCCAAAAAAGCCAACACAGTTCTAGGCTGCATTAACAGAGGGATAGAATCAAGATCACGCGAAGTGTTAATACCACTTTATAATGCCTTGGTAAGGCCACACTTGGAATACTTCAGTTTTGGTCGCCACGATGCAAAAAGGATGTTGAGACTCTAGAAAGAGTGCAGAGTGCAGAGAAGAGCAACAAAGATGATTCGGGGACTTGAGGCTAAAACATATGAAGAACGGTTGCAGGAACTGGGTATGTCTTGTTTAATGAAAAGAAGGACCAGGGGAGACATGATAGCAGTGTTCCAATATCTCAGGGGTTGCCACAAAGAAGAGGGAGTCAAACTATTCTCCAAAGCACCTGAGGGTAGAAGAAGAAGCAATGGGTGGAAAATAAACAAGGAGAGAAGCAACTTAGAACTAAGGAGAAATTTTCTGACAGTTAGAACAATTAATCAGTGGAACGGCTTGCCTACAGAAGTTGTGAATGCTCCAACACTGGAAGTTTTTAAGAAGATGCTGGATAACCATTTGTCTGAAGTAGTGTAGGGTTTCCTGCCTAAGCAGGGGGTTGGACTAGAAGACCTCCAAGGTCCCTTCCAACTCTGTTACTCTTACTATAAAATGTAGGCAAAGCTTACCTACACTTACACTGCTCTTACAATCAACACTAGCAAATATTTTCTCATGCCTCAGGGCAGTTCTGCTTCAAGTAAGATATACGGAATACAACCATCCTTATAGTTTCTGAAGTAGTAAACAGGCACTGGAATTCCTTTGGAAGAAAGGATGATATACTTTGATTATTCAAAATCATAGTACTGCAGTACGGTATTGAATTTCTAAGTATTCTCATCATATTCATGCAAATTTATATTGCTCTCTAATTTATTTATATCATATTTTAAGACATGAACCAGATTGTATTTCAGGAAAAAAATATTTGTTAATAAACCCCTCAGGGGTGAATGTATTCAGTAATGTCCTTCCTTGTTTTGAAAGCCACTTTGATAAAGTTGACAACTGAAATGCCTTGTCAGAGAGATCTGTCTAAAAAAACATCTGAGTGCTCAGAAGTTCACCACTTACATATTCTTATCCTTCTCCAGCAAAATTTGGAAGAAAAAACTTCCAAAGGCTGTATGTATTCACAGGCATGGGAGTTGAGAGCCCTCAGAATGACTACAGGATATTTTAATTTACTGGATTGGTTTCAGTGGTCATTATGGATTTTACATATCATTGGGTTTTACTGTTATTCTAAGGTGGTGTTAGTTGCCCAGAAATGCTACAGTGACATGGGCGGCCATATAAATTGAGTAAATTTTAACAAACTAGCAAACAGAGTTGGCCAGAAGTCTGCATCAACTGAATGCACCTCCATAGATTTCCCAGAACGCAACAGGAAGAGTTCTCCATGAAATCTGCAGGGGTTCCTCTCATAACTGGAAAAGATTCCCATGAAATTCGTTTCTATAGCAACTGCTGCTAGAACCTGAACAGGCCACGAACCTCTTTCCAAACAGGCCAAGGGAGTTGGATTTTGTTGAACCTAAAAATGACAGCTGACACAACTTGCTGTATAATCTCTCTTTGGCAGAATTACTCAGATGGGTTTTTTTTTTTAGAAGGTTTAGAGATTCTTCAGGTTTAATTGCCAATAAATCAGCATAACCTCCGTGCCTTTAAAAACAATGATCTTTTCAATCAGAGAATGGAGAGCAATTCTTAGTGTACGCAACCTGCCTATGGTAAGATAACAGCTATGACACATGCTGTTTGCTCCATGAAAGGTTTTACTAGATAATGAAGGACTCCATTAAAAGCATGTCCTTTTTGTTTTCTGGCTTATGTCCATTTTATATTGTGATGGGCTCACATGTGGGTGCACCTATGTGCGATCATAAAAGCATCTGTTTTTAAACAATCATCTTTTAACTTAATAATATTCCTTAGTCTTTGAGAAATTATTTTGACTGTCTTTTCAAAATATGTTTTAGAAAAAAGGTATACAATTTCAAAGTTTACAGTAAATACTGTAATTTTCTGCCAGAAAAAAAATGCATACTGTTAGTGTTCTACCATAGAAATAGTAGAACTTTATTTCTACAAAACAGAAATGTGGTGTGGCGAGATTACATTAAAAAGTTCTAGGATAGCTGAATATTAATAGACAATAAACCAAGAATGAGAGCTTCCTGTTGTATTTCACCATTTTAAGGTGCAAAACACCCTTCTATTCTTCCTGTATTTGAAAATAGGTATGTAATGAAGAATAAGTGGCAGTTTTTGGAACTCAGATCATAGAGTTTTACATTGATTTGTTCAAATTATTAGTTGTACACCAGGGATGGGAAAAATTTCAATGAGCAAGAATATACTTAATGTTTTGGTTATATCATACAGATGGGCAGGGTTGAGGTTTGATGGGAATATTGGAGGAACTTGTTTAATTGTGTGTGTGTGTGTGTGTGTGTGTGTGTGTGTGTGTGTATGTATGTATGTGTGTGTATGTATGTATATATATATATATATATATATATATATATATATATATATATATATATATATATATATATATATAATACACACACACACATACTGTGTCTGTGTGTGTGTGTGTATATATATATATAACACACACAAAACACACACATTGTGTGTGTGTGTGTATACATACATACACGCAGTGGAAAACTGTACTTTCTTACTTTCTTGTAGGTACTAACAATGTCAACATAATTATGCCCTCCAATACCAAATACATATAAAAGTGAAAAGATCTAGAGAGATAAAACACAAAAACTGCAAATGCTGTGCATTTGCAAAGTCCACCTTCAATTATAACACGCTCCCTTCCTGTGGAAGCAAGATAGGTCTTGATAATTTTCGTAAAACCCAAGAGGGAGGAAGCTGATGAAATATCTGCCAAAGTGTGGAGGCAGGTACTGAGGACATCCGTTTTAGAAGCCTGTCAGGTGACAATGTTATAAGGACAGGACCTGGAGAGAGCTGACCCTTTTGATCTGGTTCAGAGGAAGCTCTAAAGGTCACAAAAGAGGGTTTGAACCTTGCAAGGTTCTCAGAATTGCAGGTTAGCAACTCTCGTTATATCATTGATCAAAATATGTATTGGTCCTTGGAGCATATTAAGATATTTCATACCCCACTTTAGATCTCAAAGGACTTCCATGATGACTTGCAAAAATATTCCAAGATCAATATAGATTGGCTTAAAATTATTGTAAAAATATGCAAAACAAAATGACAGCTTAAAAAAGCATGTACAAAGGAAAAAATTCACATGCAAAATGCTTCTATATCTAGCAACTTGAATCAAGCTAAAGCTATTCTGTATTTCTTAATAATAGAATTCAAAATCCACATGAATTATTCAGAGAAGATTCAATTGTCATTTTAAAAAAAGATATGTCATCATCTCAATAAATAAAATACATCAATTTCAATGTGATAAATTCTCTGAGGCTAATTAAAAACAATGACAGTGCATCATCCATGAATATTGGTTTCTTATTACAATTAATTTTCCAATAATTAGTAACAGACTCTGTGCTATTAGACTCACAAAACTCAAAAGAAAATTGATTTTCTGTAAATCTGACCCAGTAGGGTATCACTGAGTACCTAAGAGCCTTCTGTAACTGGTTGCCTTCCACATGTGTTGAGGTTACAGTTCCTAAATTCTGAACCAGGCTAGGTGGAAACTCTGGAAATTGTTAACCCAATACACTGGATGGGCACTGATATGGGAAAAATGATATAAAAATTACAGTAACCAGTTTTGGGATGTCGTAAGGAATATCCTTCTGGGTTCAGTTCCAAGTGGGGAAAAAGACACTGGATTCATGGAAGTTGCTTGGAAAGAAGGTTTTAATGGAGGGCAGGAGCACATGGCATGAGCTCCTGAACAGAAAAGGTGGATCACATGCTTCCAGATGTGGGTGAAGATAAAAGGAAAAAAGAGATACTGAGTCTCCTGGTTTTATGCTCTCTCTTGGGCCCCGCCCTGGGGCCTCCCTGCTCCTGTACAGAACTGTATCCCATTGGCTGTCAGACTCCCAGGGGCATGCTGGGGCAACTCTTTTGGGCTTGGCTGATGTAATCTTCCCAGGTCCCATGTGGTGTAATGAAAGGGCTTTGGGATTCCTATTATGGTTCTTCCTGTAGATGCTTGTTATGTAGAATAGATTGCCCATTGACAAAGGTGGGGAGGGAATGACTGAGTCTTTCCCTGTCTAAAAGCATGTTTCCAGGGATATATAGAATAATATTCTGCCTTTTTAATATTTCCTAGGATATTTCATTTTTCTAGGAGAGGGGTGGGTGCTAACTTCCTACAGGGACAAAGACCATATATGTTTTCTCTCTCTCTTCTGACTAAAATATCCCTAACCCTAACCCAATTCTGGGAGAAACAGCAGGTCTTAAGCAGTTTATGGAAAATCTGAATAGTGGGAGCAATGTGAATCTAACTGATCTAACCTTCACATAGCCGTGTAGTCAACTGACTATAACTCTATATTTCCACCTTGCCCAAGAAATAATTTTATATACCGGTACTTTGTGGAAAAGTTCTTCGGATGAGCTCCAAGTTCTGTATTTCATGTGCTAATATTACTAGGCAGTTAACTCCCTGGACAGTTTTCTGCTAGGTTGCTAGCTTTCTGTAGATGTTCCTCATTTGGCTGAAATGCCCTCTTAAAACAGAAGCAGAACAGTTGTCAGAAGTATTGGTAGGAAATCAACATCAGGCATGGTTGTGGAATTTGCATTGGTTGAGTCAGCTTCAATTAAGGGTTGGGGGGGGGGAGACTCTAACTCTTCTAGTTGTGAGATTTTAGGCTGCTCTTCCAGTATGTCATGCATTCTTTTAGTTCTTGATTGACAATAGGCAAAAAAGACACGTATTCCTGACAAATCTTTTTACTAATGTAAGGGCTAGCAAAATGTAGGCACAGCTCATCTTTATATAATCTCCCTTTATCTCTGTTGTATAAACACAAACTATTCAGCTGTTCACAGCTGTTCTCTGCAACATAGTAATTGGTGTGAATACAATTAATACTCTCTTTCTTCATTGAACATGTCTGTGCTAATCCGTGCTGGTCTAATTCCCTGCATTTTGCTTACCAAATGAATTGAGATGAAGCATTTATGGAACAATACGAGAAGTAACAACAGCACCAATTTATTTATTTAGGTTTTCTCCTCCCTCATGAAGTAAAGGTTGAAGAGAGAGATATTGCGGTCATAGCAGGTTCTTTGTTCACATCAACAAGAGATGAAAATGTATATCTGAGCAAATCAAACATTGGATTATAAGTATGTTTTGCTCTTCTAAATTGTCAGTGAGATTTTAAGAAGATTGTGTATGCAGTAAAGAAGGGTATTCATCCAGAGTGGTGCGGAATATGTGATATGTACTAACCATTCAGCTTTTATATGAGCAATGCATTCAAATCAGTTTATATTGGAAACCTTTGTCAACCCTAGGACTGGAAAAAATTGTACAGCTAGAAAAGGACTTAAACAGTTTTTAGCACTCTTAAATGTATTATCACAGTTGGGTGGTAGTCTGTAGCCAATGTTAGCTGAACATGAAAGTTAAGCAGATCAATCCTAGTTAGTATTTGGATGGGAGACCCACTGGGTAATACTAGGGTTGAAGGCTAGACTGGAAAATAAAGCAATACCCCCAAAAGAAGGCAATATCAAACTGCTTTCACACCCATGCTAGGACAACTGTATAGATATCTCCATGAAGCCAGTTAAGTTCAATCTGAAATATATTTTATTTGTAATATATCTTAACCCAACACAAGTTCCAACTGAGCATGGAAATTGTTGCAAATCAGATTATGGATATGAGCATATAACTCAGAGTAAATTCAGAAGTGTGTAAATATGCCAGTTGTAGCCCTGATATCATAGCTACATGGTCTTGATGTATCTGATTTACACAAACATGCAATTTGTATGTATCTCTGTGCCATTAGGCAAAAAAAATTAGGCATATAAATTTTAAGTTACTCTAAAGGTATGTTTATGCAAGCATTGTTTGATTGGCAGTGGGGAACATCTAGTCATTTCAGATAATTAAGGTAGCCGGTAACAATCCATTAGAAGATCAGACCGTTTGAAGACAGTGAAGACAAAACACTGGGGGATTACTACAGGTGCTGTGAGTCACGAAGCAAAGATCTCTAATAACTCATCATTGCTTCTGGAGAATGGAATTATGTAATTCCTAGGAGTTCTAAGTTTAAAATCTTAGCTTTATTATGCTTTAACCCAGGGGTGGCCAAACTATGGTTCTTTGAGGACCTGCATGGCTGGCTCAGGAATTCTGGGAGTTGAAGTCCACAGGTCCTCAAAGAACCATAGTTTGGCCACCCCTGCTTTAACCTATCCATTAATTTCTCGCATTGTCTGTTACTGAATTCAAATAAGGAATTGGCATATTCCATAGATCCTTTCCCTCTTTCATGAAGAGTTCAATGAGAAATCACATTGTTAATGTAAAATAGAAAATTCTTGCTCAAGATTGCCTTAGAAGAAATGGGGTAACAGGTAATGAGAAAAAGAACTTTCACAACTGCTCTGGGTCAGATCAGATGGATAATAGTGATCTAGATAAAAATTCAGAACTGATATAAGCCAGTTTTCTGGATTTCCCAATTCTCTATACAATACGAAGCCATTGGGCTCAGTGTTCTCCCATCACCTACAAGCTATGACAATCAGATCTCTAGATGTACCAGTATCATAATTCTCATTATCAACAACTCGGGGTTCAAGGAATAGATCTTTAGCTCTATTCAGGCAGCTTTGGGATTAGTGTGCTACCAAAAACTACATGATAAAATTCTTCTAAAATTGAAATTCTTCCTGGCAGGAAATCACTCTCAGCAATGCACCAAAAAGAAATCTGAGGCCATTCAAATGAGGTACAGGGCATATCTGCTGGCCTTAGGCAATAAAATGTCTGTCTTAAGTAAGGTGACCAGATTTTAATATTTGTAAAGCGGGACACCATTGACGGGGGGGGTTTCTAGGGGAGCAAGACGGGAGGGTCCATCTCTCTTATCCTGCAGCTTTGTGCACCCCCCCAAACGCCCCCCCTTCATCGCAGCCAGGGGTGGGTTCCTACTGGTGCAGGCTTACCTGTTCGTCGCCGCAGAGCCGAAGAAGCTGGTGGCATTTGCGGCACGGGGCTTCCCCCGCCCGCTTTCCCCGGCCGCCGGGACGCCACCATTTGCATTCTTTTGCCCTCTGCGCATGCACAAAGTGTTCTGCTTGCACAGAGGGAAAAAGAACGCAAATGGCGGCATCCCGGCGGCCGGGGAAAGCGGGCAGGGGAAGCCCCGCGCCGCGAACGCCACCAGCTTCTTCGGCTCTGCGGCGATGAACAGGCAAGACCGCCGCTGGCTCTCTCACTGCCCTCCCTCCCCGTCTGGCAGGAGGAGGCAGGCGAGGCAGGAGGCAGAGGGGTGTGCAGGGCAAATTCAAATTTAAAAAGCGGGACTTTTTTGAAACGCTGCGGGACGCGGGACAAATTATTAAAAAGCGGGACTCTCCCGCCAAAAGCGGGACGTCTGGTCACCTTAGTCTTAAGTCAACTTTGCCTGTGGTAAATTTTTCTCCCCAGCTTATTTATTGTGACTGAACCAATAATTCAGTCAGGCAGCCTGATTAGTTGTCTCTGGGCTAGGTTTGTATGTAATTTTGAAAAGGAATTTTACTTCCAGGAAATATAGGTTGTAATTTTTGACAAAATAATATTTTTTGAATTTTGTTCTACAAAAGCAAACAGACAACAACTAGGGGTAAAATGGATTAGGAGTTTATCTTTTATTGCCTTCAGAATATTACAGTAGATATACTTCATTCCTGAGATTGTGATACCTCAAATTCCAACATCTATAAAGCAGAGAAAAGAAATGTCTGGCCTATGAGTTCAACTTCTTTGCAAGGTGTCTACATTTAGCCAGCAGAGGCCCCTTCTTTAGACTTTCCATCCTATATAAAAGTATTTAATCTTAGCTTTATATGGTTTCAACAACAAATCCCAGAGTTAACTGTTAAAACTAAGTATAACTCCCAGGAGTGACCACACTAGCACTTCTGTTCCATTGCCATTATAAATATCCAAAACTGACAATTCAATAAAACTAGCACCCTGTTTCAATTTCTTAGTCACAGCTGCCAACTACTTGGTTATGCCTGGCTGTGCACACCCATCAACAACACCAAGAGCAACACAGACAGTAGCCCATTTATGGTAATTAGCCATCTGGCAGACTGGCAAGCTCTATAGAGAATAATGGCAAATATAGTAAGCCCAAAATTCAGGATTGGCAAATGAAAAGCAACACCATTTATAAGTATAAACCTAAGCTAGATGGTTCTACATTTGGAAGCTACTGACAGCTATAAAAAAATATAAGGCAGCTGTCCTGGATGTGGTTATTTAAATTCACCAAAATTCTTCCTTTTTTTTTTTTACTTTTAAAAATAAGAAATAATTTTATTTTTTTCTTTCGAAAAGAGAAACAGGGAAGAAGAATATTGCCTTTTTCATTTGAATAATAAGCTGCTTCCACTTTTTTTTCTGGAATTAGTAAAAATTAATGAAGAAATTTAATAGAAAGTCAGGATTGTCTCATGAATCTAATTACATTCATTAACGTTGATATGAAGCAATAATCCTTTGTCCAATTAATTAGCAAATGGAATATTAATAGTAGGCATTTAAGTTTGTTTATAAATATATTTTAAATGTTAACTTTTTTTTCAAAAAGTTTTTTATTTTTCCCTCCACCACTTTTACATTTCAATAAACATATACCTTAAATTATTACAATAAGATACACAATTTTACATTTATACTCCCTCATTCAAAAAACAATATCTTATACATACGCTTATATCATCAATCATCAGTCTATTCTGCTTTTCTTTCCATTGCACTCCCCCTCTCTACCTCCATCATCTCCTCCTACTTTCTTACTCCTTCACTCCTCCTCTACTCTCTCTACTCCTTCTCTTCCTCCCCTTCTACTTCCTCTTACACCCTCTTAGCCTTCCCCTGAGTACTCTTTTATCCTCTTATGTTTAACAGACTGATGGTACAATCTCAAATTTAAGCTCTTCATATCCCTTCTAGGAAATTTTTGTTGTTGTTGTTATATCATTTTTTATATATAATACTTTGTTTCTAGTTATATGCTGCTAACTTCATTTTACCTCCACAAAAAAAAAGGGAAAAGAAGGAAAAAAAAAGGAAAATCTAGTTTTGTCATCTGGGATATTCACCAATTATTTTTCCAATTCTACTCCTAAATTCTCCACTGTTCATTAGTTTCCAAATTAGTTATTTTTCTCCTACTTCTTAATTTTAGGCCAAATTGCTTCCTCCACTTTTTTTGTCTCTTTATTCATTGTTTATGTCCCCCCCCTCTATTTTATCACGAACTAAATGCCCAATTATACATTCCAATTTCTTATATTAATCATAAAATTTCTTCTTTGGTTATTTACACTCAAATTAAATATTTAACACTTGGAATATATGATTTTTAAATTTTTCCTTTAAACATATCTCATTTCTAAAAAAAGAAAAAAGAAAAATGATACACAATCATAATATGCTTTTTCACTTACTAATCATCAAAAATCTTTCTGAATTATTCAATTAAGTATTCAACTCTTAAAATAATACCTTTTTCCCTTTTAAAGTTTTTCATTTGAACAAATTCATATGTAAAAAAAGAGTACACAATCATAATATATCTTTTAAATTCTAGTATTCATATTTATCATTCATACTTCTCATATTGATTAACATTATTTTGTCTAAAATATCAAATCTTTTAATTCATTGAACAATATTAATCTATATATAAAAGGACAGGAAAAAAATTCAACTCTTAATAAAATGATAACTCTAAATAAGAAGAAAAAAACATTTCTATAATATTTCAATATCTTACATCCATTCCCTTTTAATTTCTTGACTAATTAATTTATATATATATATTTTCTCCACCCCATCTAATTAAATTCTCTTCCCTCTGTCTTTTGATTTTATACCAATAAGTTATCTTTCCCCATGCTCTTTTCCTCCCTCTTAAATTTACTTTCTGCATATATCTACTTTTCTCCATTCTTTTTTCCACTTTATGTTTCTCAAAATCCTTATCATCAATCTGGACATAGTTATTCTTAATATCATCATCTCTATTATCATTGTAACTGTTATCTTTATCTCTATTTTCACTGTTAAACTCAGTGGAATATTTATCATTATCATAATCATTAGTCAGCATTGCATTTTCAAAGTTATTTCCCTTTTCATCATCATTTATATTTTATATTATATTCTTCTCTCTTCTTTTCTTCTTCTGTTCTCTTATCCAGTTTTTTTCCATTTGTACTTCATTTTTTCCTGTCTCGAATGCTCCAAATACAGATCTTCTAAAATTTTCAAAAAGATCCTTCATAAACTCAGCCAATTCTTCATAGTCAATTTTCTCCATCTTTAAAGTCTCAGTTCTTAATTCTTAAATCCAAAGCTTAAATAAGTTCAGTCTTTAATCAATTTCATCCATTTCCTAACTTCACTAATTTCAAGTCCACAAATTCAGCAAAGTCAAACTGTTTCAGAGTAACAAATTATTAATTTTACAGTCCATCCAGCTGCTAAAAGAGTTGTAATCCGCAGCCTTTTTCAATTGTAGATTTCCATTTTGTAGTTAGAAAGCCAAGTCCTTCTGCTCCTTTATTATCAATCTTTGTTCAAATTCAGTCTTATCCAAATAATCCAAACAGTCTTTCCACTCCTTTATTTGTTGTTAAAAATTTCAGTCCAGTTTTTGTTCTTCTCCGTCTCAATCCAAATGTTATATTTTATACAATAACAACTGCTCTATTCAAAGCCCACAGCTGTTCTTTGTTCAAGGCCACTGCTGTCCAAACACCATGAAGGTATTTCCACAACAACAATTCTTCCAACCACCAGATGGCACTCTCCAGTCAAATTTCTTTTCTCTATCCTATTAAAGTTTTCCGTTTTCAATCAATTCCAATTTTCCAATTATTCCTTCCAAGTTTAATTCCCAAATTTCTTTCATCATTATCCAGTCTTTAAAACACAATTCTAAATCTTTGATAGTTGGGCTTTAGTTACAAGTCCCTTTAATTTTGTTCCACCATTGTATCCACATATTAACAGTCGCTTCCTGATTTCCAGTCTTCCCCCCCCCCCTTTGAATTAGAACGTTTCTTTTAATATTTCTTTAGGCAATGTGACTCACCAGCCTCCAGCTTCTCCAGCTTCTCCAGCACATATTTCAAGAATTTTCCTTTCCAGATGACTCCTATCGCGGTTTCAAATCCTTGGAGATGTAACCGCCACAGCTAAGGACGACATTTTGGAATGGTTGTCTTCGTACGCAGCCGGTCGAGGAGACAAAGCCGGCTCCCTGGGGGGGTTGCAGCTTTCCCAGTCTGCCGACAGGCGATCCTCTTCTTCCCCACCCCTCCTGGGTGGTTCTGACCTGGTTCTGACCGGACCGGGTCCCCAGGCGGTGCAGATTCGAGGCTTTCCCACAGGACATGGGGAAAGCTCCGTACCACTGCGGCGCTGGCCACGCCTTCTTTTTCCAAAATTCTTCCTAACTGAAACAGGCTTAGGGGAATTTGCATCCAAACAGAAGAATACTAGTATATTGGTTATTCTGCAAATTATCCTGGAAAATTACAAATTTTGTTTGTAAAAAACTCAAGATTCTCTCTCTCTCAATAGATACTTTATATAGCCAGAACTGACCAAGAATTCCTAAACAAAAAAGCCAGAAGAAGTTCAAAACCAATAATCTGTGATAAAATAATCTGATTCCCTCCAAATGATTAAGAAAATAAATCCCATAATCCCAGTCTTCTTTTATTCTGATCAGCTGCTGGGAGCCTTTACCTTAAACATCTGGGATGATATTCGGTTGCCTCCCATCAGCAGTAAGGCTACAAAAAAAAATCAATTCCATTAGTGAACTAAAGCATCCAGACTTCCCTGAAGTCTACTAAATGGTGTGTAGTGATTTAAATCAAGAGAGGATCTCGATATAGTTCTTCCAGGGTTGATTTCCTAAATGCCATTGTATAAGAATGAAAAATACTGGATGGCTAACAACGCAAAGCAACCATTCAGTATGGCAATACCAAAATAATACAAAACTAGAGTAATTCAATATTCTTGCAATTGGAGTCAAGAATTTCAAAATGTTTTCCATAAAATAAGCTTTTACTGGCAAGTCTGAAATCATTGAGTTAAGTGCCATTCAGCTGAGTGCATTGATTTTCCCCCCTCGCCCCCTCCCCTCTGCTTGCCTTGCTTTTAATGGCTTCCATTTACTATTTATTGAAAGAACCAGAGAGTACAGTAAAGACATTATCTGGCAGATGAAAAACTAAAGCAGGGGTCTCTATGGGTTGAGAGAGGAAAACTGCATATACTTCCGGGAAATACTCAGCAACAAAATATATCTTGTCAAAAAGTTGTAGATACTGAACATCTGACCAAGCATATCTGTCTCTTGCCTTCATAATGTCTCCATTTTGAAAGGCCAAGCAAGAAAAAGTAATTTTAAAGGGTGCAGCATTTATGCAAACAGTTGCCCTAATTTTGGACAGCAATTGTTTACAGTGTTGATGCTTTAGTGTATAATAATAATTGGTATAGGCAAACTAGAACAATTGGATGTGGGCTGCAAAATATCCAGAGGATTGCAACATGGCAACAAAGAGATACAAAACTAATTCTTTATTGAGATCTAGTTGCTCTCCATATTTGTAGAACCCAGATCTGATAGCCCCTAGAGCAAACTTTCCCCAGGTTCCAGGAGGACTGGCAAATTATGCTATGTTCTTGCAGATCAAAATATCTCTCCCCAAAGGCTCCCAAATTAGTTCTGAAAACCACATCTCTTTGCATCCCCATTTATAGAACAATGAAAAAAATTCTTTAGGTTATGCAGTTTCCAAAGTGCCTGACATCCGTATCAGAGATCCCAGGCAACTATATTTTCCAGAATTTTTGGTGCCTCAAATGTTGCTATGGCAGCACTCACAATGCTGGAATAGGAGACTAGATTTGCAGGACTTGTTGAATCACAAATTAGCCAATCACAAATTAGTTTAGCAATAGCAATAGCAATAGCACTTAGACTTATATACCGCTTCATGGTGCTTTACTGCCCTCTCTAAGCGGTTTACAGGGTCAGGATATTGCCCTCAACAATCTGGGTCCTCATTTTGGAAGGATGGAAGGATGAGTCAACCTTGAGCCAGTCAGGATCGAACTGCTGGCAGTCAGCAGAATTAGCCTGCAATACTGCATTCTAATCTCTGTGCCACCACGGCATTAGCTTAGTATGTTATATGTATATAATCCATGTGATTAGTTTATAGTTTTTGTGTATTCAGAAGATGGGATTAACTGAGTAAATGCCTTTACACACCTTGAAGAATATCTGGAAGCTTTACCTAGTATTGAATGCAGTAACATAGGAGTTATGTGTGCTTCTAGAGTAGAACATTACAGCTGTGCTCCACAAGCTGTATCAGTTGCCAGTTTGCTTCTGGCTCCAATTCAAGGTGCTGGTTTTAACCTTTAAGCCCTTCTTAGATAACCTGGGTTATCAGATGGACTACCTCTCCCCAAGTACATCAGCCCAGGCAACTAGATCTCGCAGATAGGCATCTGGCAGGGGCGGGTTGCTCACTTACCTCGCTGCCGGAGCCATGCGTGCGCATCTCCACGCTTCGGGGGGGCGCTCGCTCGCTACGCGCGTGTGAGCCCTCATGCAATTTTGCTTCTGCGCATGCGTGGAAGCAAAATTGCGACGAAATCTCACGAGGGGACGCGCACGAGAGAGAGATTTCGGCGCAATTTTGCTTCCGTGCATGTGCGGAGGCAAAATCTTGCTTCCGTGCATGCGCGGAGGCAAAATCTCACCAAAATCTTGTGCACGCTCGTGAGATTTTGGCGAGATTTTGCTTCCGCGCATGCGCAGAAGCAAAATAGCCCCAAAATCACCGAAAATCATGGGAAAAAATGGCGACGCGCCGGGTGGACCGGCAGAGAGGGCTCCGGAGCAGTTGCAAAATCCGCCGCTCCCTACTGGACCTGCGTATTGGGCAGCTCTGGCAGGAACCCACCTCTGATTTGATGGCTCCCAGGAGATGTGTCTTCTCTGCTGAGACGTTCACTTTATGGAACATGCTTTACCCTGAAATTAGAGTAGCTCCATTCCTTTTTGTATTCCAAACAGCCCTTAAGTCTTGGCTAAGTTATCAGAGAGATCCCAGGTGCCTGGAAACCTGTTCAAATGGCTGCATTGATGAGGTAGCTATTTTAATCTTCCCTCTCCTGTGCTTTATATTTTTATGATATTTATTAAAAAGGTTTTTATAGTGTATATTTTTGTTTTAAATTTATTTTATTTATTTATTTATTTTGTGAGATTTATATACCGCCTCACAGTGCAAGCACTCTCTAAGCGGTTTACACCAGTAAGCAATGTATATTTATATTGCCCCCAACAATCTGGGTCCTCATTTTACCTACCTCGGAAGGATGGAAGGCTGAGTTACCTTGAGCCGGTGAGATTTGAACTGCTGACCTGTGGATCAGTGTCAGCTAAAGTGGCCTGCAGTACCTGCCTCTAACCGCTGCGCCACCTCGGCTCTTTATTGTTTATCTTTATTGTTTATTATTATTTATTATCTTTATTGTTCTTGTTCATCTTTGGTGAGATGCACAGTCATAAAAACGTGATTAATAAATAAAAAAATAAGATTAAATTAAAACACATATAAACATATAGTGTGAACCCAACCTTTTAGAGTATACCAGTGGAAAATTCCTTCTCTTATCCAACCTGGTCAAGAAAATTTGGGAACAGCAAAACTTGCTCTGTAGTACAAATAAGATTTGTTGGATAAATCTATATTTCATCTCAAGTAAGGATTAATAATAAGTTAACATTCCACACAAATTCTTTTTCCTTATTTCTGATGATTTTGCCCCTCTCTAAGATCTAGTTTACACTTCATAAGAAAGCAAGGTTTGTTGAAGCAACTGTAAATGGATGGATTTACAAATCATTCAATATAATAAATTCTGATTTACATAACCTGCTAATGCAAAACCAATTATGCTGTCAAGCCTTAGGAACTGAGTAAGAGGACTGTATAGAATTTCCAAAATGAAGATTTTTCTGCCTCTGACCTGAAGAGGAAGAAGTATCAATCGGACTGAAGCAGCTTTCTGTCAGCTGGATAGCTTTCAGGAGAAGTGTGCTGCTTATTTGGGGCACACATCTGGGATGAGACAGAGAGACTTCAAAGACTCTTTAAGTCTGCTGACAAATATCTTTTCTTTTGATCATGTAGGAACAAATCACACAGCCAGATATAACCTTGAAGACACTGCAAGGGACAATAAAGTACTAGGCAGGAGACTGAAAGAGTTGGGAACATAGGGGTATTTTCTTTTGTCAAAGGACACGGCGCAAGAAGAGAAAGAATGCTGGAAATGAACATACAGTATAGCTATAAGGAAAGTGCCTAAGGGACGGGTTGCAATTCTTTGTTCATTGGATATGTTTCTGAGATCAGAGATTTAGGTAAGAGATGGATGTTGCTTATGAGATCTGAGAAGAACATGTCTGAAAGTCACATTGCCAATTTGATCCAGTCTTTAAAATGAATTGTGTGGGAAGAAAGAAGAGAGGCGAGAAATTAATCTGATGCTTAGTACTGGGATACTACACATACTCTTACAGATATGCAGAATATGAAGGAACCCAATAAGGAGCATGGAAAAAGGAGTGCAGCATGTTAGGTTACATGACTTGAAGATTCCACTTTCTATACAAATGCATATGACAAACTCTTAATGCAGGAAAGAAAATACTATACAATTTAGCAAATATTACTGCAAGTTGATTGGACAAAACTCATGACTGAATGCAAGAATTGAAGAGTAAAACTAACCCAAAAGGGGTTCTTATCAAAGGTAAGAACTTTATTCTTAGGGATCAGGATTCTACAGAAACAAGATAAAGTAGAGTAGAGAAGTACTGTACACTAACATATAGCTACAGTAATGTACTGTACACAGAGAAGCAGACAAAGCACAAAAGAAACTTATAGCTAAAAATAAAAAAAATGACACTATTAAAAAGAAAATGAAGGAAGAGGTGGTTCTGTGCTGAGAGACGATGTTAGGACAGTAACAGGTGAGGGCCTTGCCCCTTGACTTCTATTTTATTTTGGTAGTCTTTTTGGAGGGAAACTATCTTCAAATATAGTACTGAAGTAGTACTACAATAAATAAAGAGAAGCATCTGAGTTATGGAAAGAGCATCTGAGTTTTAAGACTATTAATCTTATTAATTACACCTAAGAGTTTGTGGATCCCTTTCTGTAATACCTTCGAGAAAATATGGAGGGGCTGCATACTGTCAAGGGCACATATTATTATTGTAAGCCAGGTTTACAGTAACATTGTGGAAATTATTAAACAGCTACAAGCTGGGGGAAACATTTTAGGTACTTGGAATCTGAGTGCCCACACTTAGTAATTAGCATGATGTAAGAAAGAGGATGGGGGGAAATAGTTAAATAGGATTTAACAATCCTAACTGTTGGGTGATGCTGAGACTGCTTCTCAAAGAATGCATCCCAGGACTCAGGATTCAGTCCCACTGAGCTCAACAGCTACTGTTGTGCAAAGTTATTATTTTGTTCCTCTCAGTAAATAGGTTTGTAAATCTATGTAGTCATTGTTTGAATGCAAAGAGTAAAATAGAATTCACAATATTTTGATTTTGAGTGCCAAATAACAAAGCAAAGTTGTTCATCCTTAATCAGAAGTGTACATTGGGTCGTACTGGATTAATGCAGAAGCAGTTGTTACTCCTTAGAGGTGGTTGGAAGTGATAAGTTTGATGAAACAAAATGTTATGGAATCCAGAAGAAATTCCATTTGGCATATCTCTCGGGTGAGATTCATTTCTTGAATACAGACTGGCTCATGTTTTGTGACACAAGCTGCCAACCTATTGATTGATTCAAGTCAGGGTCAACTTTTAGCTACCACATAGATAGATTTTCTCCATGATGATCTATGCCTAATCTGGTGTTTCGAACAGTGTACTCATCAATACTGTAAGTTAGTCCATTCATCTCATTTCTTGTTGTCCTCTTCTCTTTCCTTCTCTTTCCCAGCATTAAAGTCTTCTTCAGAGAGCTCAGTCTTAACATAACGTGTCGCAAAGATAATTTGATGCTGGTCATTTATGCCTTAAGTGTGAACACTGTGTTGATTTGTTCACTGATCCATTTGCTTGTTTTCTTGGCTGTCCATGATGTTCTCAGGAGTCTTCTCCAATACCAAAGTTCAAAAGCCTAAATATGTTTTCTATCCTGCTTCTTCAAAATCCAACATCCAGAGAGTCTCCTCTGCTTTTTTTAAAAAAGTAGGTAAAACTACTCAGGTAACCACAGGACAGTCAGTCTGATGTCATTACTAGACAAAACTATTTAGTGTGTCGACATCATATAGGAAGGAACCATCTCCAACTCAATATTACCAATATCAAATGGCTGTGGGCCATCCTGATATTAGGATACTCCATCTTGGAACTTGGATGAGATAGTATTTAATCTTTTAAGGAGTATATCAGAATAGGAAAAGGCAAAGGATAACCCATACTGGGTTAACCCATACGAGGCACCAATACATATTAAAAGGATCTGGTATTTGTCCCAAGCTGAATGAGAACCAAAAGTGTGACATAGTTATATAAAAAAAACAAATGCAATCATCAGTTTCATCAGCCAAAGCATGGCAAACTCAAGAAAAGTCATTGTTTCTCCCTATTCTGCGTTCACCTGACCAAAGCTAGAGAACTCTGTTCAGTTGGAGGTGTTAGGTGGGATTAGTTTACAAACAGAAGATTGCAAGAAGACAGGATAACTAGTGTCTGAAGGGTTGTTATTCTGAAGTTTCTCAGAAGACACAACAAGAAATTTTGGGTTTAAATTCCAGGGAAGTTAATTTCTGATGGATACTATGAATTATTATTTTTTTGCAAAAATAAGAACTGTCCAATAAGACTGCCTCAGGACTGTAGTTCACTGAAAGCGTTTAAATCAGAGGTCTTCAAACTTGGCAACTTTAAGACTTATGGACTTCAGCTCCCAGAATTCTCCAGCCAGCATAGCTGAATTCTCCAACTGAACATAGCATAGCTGGCTGGAGAATTCTGGGAGTTGAAGTCCACAAGTCTTAAAGTTGCCAAGTTTGAAGACCTCTGGTTTAAATAAAGGCTGGATGATCATCTGTTGAAGATGCTTTCCTGGGCAGGCAGTTGGTGTAGATGATCTCCAAAGTTCAGTCAAACCTTATATTCTATTATTCCAACCCACGCTACATGTGACATGTGTACCCAGCTACTTCATCATATGTGTACTTTCTGATATCTCAGCCAAAAACCTTTGTTCAACAAACCCAACCAGCCTTCACGTATGACATTTGTTGTTAATTTTTATTTCTTCTGTTTTCTCTCCTTGTTTTAAAATCTCCCTTTTTGAAATTTAGATTTTTTTTTGTTTCTTAAGGACACATAACTTGTTTTATACTTTGTAGATTGCTGTATATTCTAACTGTGGTAACTGTGTCATTATTCCCTTCCAGTAGGATACAGAGAAATAACTTCTATGAATTTATTTTCCTTCCAAGATGCCATTATCACATCCATAGCCAACTTTGACTGAATTCAGTCTGTCACAAATGTGAGAAAAGATAGTCTGTCCTAACCTTCACTTAACAGCACCAGCCAGTTCCATGCCTCCCCCATCCCCACTCCACCTTATATTAAGGAACAAGGTCAGGGATACAGGATACCATTGTATCTTACTGTTCTATCACTGGGCTTTTAAAGTAATCAGCACATCACTAAGCTATACTGCTATATTTTCTACGTGGGGGGATCTTTTACCAGCAAGGATTGGAGCAAATTAATTTGCTGGTTGTTTTCTGCAAGACTCTTTTGCTTTCATTTACATCAGCAACCATAATTTATGAACAGGGTGGTGGTAAAAAAACCTGAATCAGCTTAATGTGCTATAAGTAGGACATTGTCATGGCAACAAGATGCTGAAGGTTTGCTACTATTTATGTACAGTTGGGGTTATTTCCCCCCCCCCCGCTGAACCTTGACATAAATAGATTTTAAAGTATCTTGTTAGGAACATGATTCCCCTCATCCTAACTCTCAATACATTTTTAGATATATATGTGTGTGCACATGTACAAGTGCTTAAATAAGCTTGACAGTTTGCAAACATTGCCACAAAAATAGCTAACTAGTTGCTATTTAAAACCAACTGCACAGAAATCAAAGGTTTTGATTCAGATTTCTCCCTATTTATTTATTTATTTATCGGCATGTATCCTCCTGACTATTTTATGAAAAGGAACACAAAGCAGGAAAATCAACAATGCTTACAACGATCCTTAAAACATCAATACACATTGATTAGTGTGTTTTAAAATGCAGTTAACTATAAAAGCTGCCCACTCAAGATCTATTCATTTTTAATCCATGGGTAGGCTACTCAAATCTAGAAATCTCTGTTTTAAAGACCTTAGAGTTAGACCCTTCCTCAAGATCAGGTTGCTGACATTTAGCAACAAGGTACCAATTTTCAGTGAAAAGTGTTTGGGGGTGGATGTTTGGGAGGCGGGAGTTTTTCCTTCTTTCCAGTGAAAATAAGAATAGAAAAAGTGTTTCATTAGTTTTCTAATGACCTTGTTTAAAATACTGATTTTTTTTTAATCAACACCTTACAAACGCCTCAAAAAGAGCCATTTTGTCAGTCCGGCCTTCTCTGGTGACATTATAATGTCACACAATATCGCTTCATGGATCCTTAATGGTTGCCATTTTTAAGTACATATCTGGTCAAAAGAGAGATGGCCATCTCTATTTTAATCAAGTATATTAATTACATTTTTGCACTTTGCTTAAAAAAGGACAAAGCTACATCCGAATGTATCTTAGTTTTACTTCATACTTGTGCATGTTAGGATCATGAGGCCAGGGAATCTCTCAGAATGAATTAAATTCTGCCAGTGAATTAAATTATACCAAAATATATTATTTCTGTTGATTATTAATTCTTTTAAACTTAGATGCCACAAGATGCAAGGGAACTATCAAAATATTTTTCATATCTGAAAAATCTAGTATCTTCTATTAAAATAAGATTACACACGGAGAGAGGAAGATCTATAATATGGTAATAAGAGCCATCTTTAAGGGCGAGGGTGAAAAAAGTCAAGATGGCAGTCATGACCATACAGTTAAATCCTTACCCTTTTCATGTGTGCATTGTGATACACAGAAGATTTTGGTTGTCTAGTCACAACTGTCATATGGACTTTCTTGACCACACCTGATAGTGATCCATAAGATAGCCAAATCTCAAAATGATCAAGTGGACCATTATGAAGATGTTAGTTCAGTGGTGGATGCAGGGTTGCACCCCAAAAGCCAGGCAAACCTGAAACTATGGAATAGATGGGGTTTGAATAAAATATCAGTTTACATTTTGGACAAATTAACATTTAAAAAACCCCTGTTCATATATAGTTATATAATTCTCTCAAGTCAATTCCAACTTTTGGATGGCTTGGGGGTCCTGATTCAAAACTTTGGGTGGCTGCAAGTCACCTGAGATTTCTAGTTTTGCCTGTCTGTTCTTGCATGTAGCCTGTTCTGAAAATCTGACCATGGTTCAGTCCTTTGTTCAGGACCATAAAATCATTTATTCCAATTGCAGTTAAGACTGGGCACCCCTTTTAT
Organism: Diadophis punctatus similis; assembly: GCA_023053685.1. Lineage (NCBI taxonomy): Eukaryota > Metazoa > Chordata > Lepidosauria > Squamata > Dipsadidae > Diadophis > Diadophis punctatus. The sequence continues at coordinate 38,188,882 of JALIGW010000001.1, forward strand.
TGTTAGTGTTGGACATGTACTCTGAGTGTTCTTGCCTTACAGGGTAACATCACAGATAACTGAAACAGAACCATCAGCCCTTCAACTAAATTCACATATATTGAATAAGAATATAAGAAAACTTCCTTCCAACTTAACCAGACCGAATAGAACACCTCCAGCTTTCTAGATAGTCTGAATTCTGGGTTCTGAATTCTCAATTGTTTCTTAGTCTGCCTCCTAGTTTGTCCTATGATAAGCACTCGCTCTGAAATCCTGATTACTGATACAGTCCACAAACCCTGGCTCCTGATTAACTGTAGGTGACTGCCTTGGCCAGGGTCTGAGAAGACTGTTGATTTGTGCTTCAACACTAGCACTAAAAGGTGGCTGAAAAGTGGCATTGCTGCTGTTAGCTAATATGAAGTAGTCCCAAGGGGACAATCTGCTTCTGTGAAGCTTCTTTATACATCTATTAATCTAAGAAATAAATAACAGATTCTAAATCTGTGAGTTAAGAACATATTCCAAAATGTCTGAATTGGCTATCTACTCAGTGGCTTAACCACCAGAATGATTAATCAGTAGCAGCTAATCTGAAAGGATCTATCTCTGTTTGATCTGATCATATTATCATTTACACAATGCCCCGAGAATAGTCTTTGCTTCTGACAGCAGCCTGGAGTCAAAATAGAATCATTTTAAAATAGAGGGTTGCCATCTACTGGCCATATAGACAAAATACATGGCAAGAAGAAACTAAGCATTGTGTTAGATAATGGAGTCAATTTTCCAATTTAACCAAACTGTAATGATGACGATGTTATCCATTCAGTTCAGGGGTGGATTCCTGCCGGTTCGGACCAGATCGTCCGAACTGGTAGCAACCCGCTGGTGACATCACAATGGCATCACGGATCCGGTTCGGTCAGTGCCGGTCCGTGGACGCTGCCATCTTTTTGGGGGGGATTTTTTCTGAATTTTTTACTGTTTTGAAGTTTTTCCCTCTGCTGCTGCTTGAAAAAGGGTCTTCCAGCCCGCCCCCGGGTTTATACTTACCTTTACTTTATTTATTTATTTATTTATTTATTTGTCAAACATGTACAGGATAGTAGTTGTTTGCATAAACATAAGTAAACAGTACCGATAATAGAGGACAATGGGACAGTAGGACAGGGACGGTAGGCACAGTGGTGCGCTTAAGCACGCTGATCAGCTCCTCAGCTGTGTTTCAGGCTGATTATAGCTACTGAGCATGCACAGAAGCAGAATTGCACGAGGGGATGTGTGCACATGAAACATTGCGATGTGAACCGGTGGCGAAGGTAAGCGGAACCCACCCCTGATTCAGTTGTGGCTGACTTGGGAATTCTATGGGCCAGGTCTCTCCACATCTTCCAATCTTGTACTTCTTGAATTTTTCTATGCTCTGGCTGGTGTCATTTTTGATGAATGTCCAGCCACTGTCTTCTTTGGTGGCCTAGTTTCCTTTTACTGCTAACTGCAATCTAACATTTTCTTTTAACTCAGTCACATTTAAAGGAATAGGAAATAATTTTTCAGCCAATGCTGACAAAGGATCTTGAAAAATCCCCGAGTTACAGTTTGTTGCATTAATATTTGGTCCATATTTTTAGTTACAATAAATAGTAATACCTAATATATTTCCACCTATGCAAATATCTTTTGGGGTAGAAATATTAAATATGGATATTCAAAATGTTTTTCTGCTTAAGATAATATACTTTTATATATGACCTAATTTTGCATTTTTTTAAAAAAATGCAGTTTTTATTTGATTTAGTGTTGTGTTCTTTTATTATTTGCTAAACTTATATCCCACTTCTCCTCCAAAACCTTAAGGTGATATATATAAAACACTCCCATTTTCACCCTCTGGCCTTCATTCTAACAGCCTTCCAAGAACTAAATAAAAACCTGACTTTTCTGGAAGACCTTTGGAGACTGCACCTGTGGGTAAATATCTATAATGATAAGAAATATTTTATTTTTTTATATTACTTATTTTTTCTTACTGAATTGTTTTAAATGTAATTGTTATTATTGCTATTTTAATCTCTGTAAACCATTTTGAAGCCATAAGGATTGAGTTAGTAGATAAACTGCATAAAAAACAAACCAACCTCTGGATTTCCCCCCACAATAATAACCCTGAGGTAGGGTGTGTTGAGAGAGAACAGCTGGCACCAAAACCACACAGTAACCTTGTATGGCTGAGAGTGGAGTACCATAGATTTTTAAAATTAATGTCTCACTCTGTCAGGAATTCATCATTTTGCACATAAATGTCAGGGTCACAATTGTGGTCTTAGTCATGAGCTGGTTGAGAATGATAGGCACTGTAGTTCAAGTCATCTGAAGAAACACAAGCAGCTATATTCCCAACCTTGGATTTTTTTATTTAACCGATGCGGAAAAGTGTACTGGTTGTAGTAGCTGACAGTATGATCTAGTTCTCCTTTCACTGTCACAGGAAAAGTGAATTTCTCAGGGTAAATAACAAGGCAGGAAGATTCCTGCATGTAGAGAAACTCCGCCCTCAAATTATAAATTTATAATAATAATAATAAAAAATAATAATAATGCAATAAACACCAATATCAATTCAGACTGCATCTCAAAAAAGACTAAGCTATTCTTAAAAAATTATATTATACTGTATGAGGTTAATAAGAAAAGAAACAAGCACCTTCCATTTTCTACAGCACCTTGAAGGTTAGGAAAGATAGAGCAGTTTAATTCTCTGTGCAATGTTATTTTCTCTCCAATAGATGGCAGTAGTGACTTCTCGTTTTACTTTTAGTGCCAAAAAAACCAAAAAACGTTTAAGCCAGTGCTCTCTTGATAGTTTTGATTTCAATTTTAGAATTACAGTTTTAGAAGGTACCTCAAAAAACATCCTGTCAACACATGAAATACTCTGCTAGGTAAAAGTTATGGCGCCTTGATGTAAAGCTGTATTTTAAACGTTCTTACAGTTTGTTGGTACAGTGTAGCACATGGCATCTTGACAGCAGGATGCAAGTTCTGTAAAAGTCCTGCAAACTCTAAGTATATTATTGTGCCTAAAACCTTCAATATGCCTAAATGAAAAACAAAATTGGTCCTCAGGAAAATGAGCAAAGCCCTTGAGAAAAGTTTTTGATATGAAATACAGAATTTTTAAAACTGCTATTTTATCCAACTTTGCTATTAAAAACAAAACAGTAAAATCAATGTTAGCTATTTGTTTATGCCAAATTGCTGAATGATAAGTCATCTATATGGGGAAATTAAAATACTTCATATCATATTAAAAAGTCCTTTTCAAATCACTGATAAAAATGAGTAATATTTTACAGGGAAATAATGAAGGAAACTATTTCTTCCTTCAGGTGTTCTCCTTTACTATATATATATATATATATATATATATATATATATATATATATATATATATATATATGTATGTATGTATGTATGTATGTATGTATGTATGTATGTATGTATGTATGTATGTATGTATGTATGTATGTATGTATGTATGTATGTATATATATATATATATATGTATATATATATGTATATATATGTATATGTATATATATGTGTATATATATGTATATATATGTGTATATATATATATATATGTATGTATATATATATATATATAAATGTATGTATGTATGTATATATATATATATATATATGTATATATATATGTATATATATGTATATGTATATATATGTGTATATATATGTATATATATGTGTATATATATATATGTATATATATATGTATATATATATATATATGTATATATATGTATATATGTGTATATATGTATATATATGTATATATATGTATATATATGTGTGTGTATATATATATATATGTATATATATGTGTATATATATATATATATATATATATATATATATATATATATATATATATATATATATATATATATATATATATATATATATATATATATATATATATATATATATATATATATATATATACACATACCTATGGAGCAATCCCAGGGATTGTATTAAGGTTTTTCTGAATGTATTATATGCTCTAGCACTGAGCATCTTTACGGAATACAGATTCCCCCAACCTGGTGCACATTTTTAGGCAGAAATGTGGTTAATCATTACAAGGATTGCAATTCAAACTATTTTAAGTTGGAAAAGCATGAATAATTTTTTAAGATTCATTTACCAAACCTGATTAAAAGTCTGTCTTTTGAATTACAATCCAGTAATAAAAATTTGAATGATAGCTACTCGGACATTATAGATGAAAATTGTAACTTTTATGAAAACTATTCATCCCCATTTGGATTTTCTGAATTTTTGCATATCTTTGTCACTGATTGTTATCAAAGCTTAATGTGGGTCTTACTTGATACATAAAAGGAAGTGTGAGAAAACAAATACCAAAGTTTGATGCTTGTTTATTTCATAATCAATGTAACCTAAAATTCAGTATGCTATTTTGGAAAAACTGTTATACATATGCAGGCACATGACTTTGACAACTCTCAGTACAGTGATATTCTCACTACACAGATTCTAGAGCAATGATGGTGAACCTATGTCAGCTCCAGCGCGCATGCGCGCCCTGGCCAGCTGAATTTCGGCCTTCTTTTTGGCCATTTTCGCTCTCCCCAGGCTTCAGGAAAGCCTCCAGAATCCTGGGGACAGTGAAAAACGGCCCAACGGCCCAACTGGAAGTTTGTTTCCGAACTTCCGGTTGGCCCGTTGGGCCATTTTTCACCATCCCGACTTCAGGAGGCTTCCCTGAACTCTGGGGTGAGTGAAAAACAGCCCAACAGACCTACCAGAAGTCCGGAGGCTTCAGTGAGGCCTGTGCGCATGTGCAGGGGGGGGGCAGTGCGCATCCACGGGGAGGGCATTGCATTGTGGGTGTGGGAACGCATGCACACACTATTGGGAGCGCATCCTTTTGGCACCCGAGCCAAAAAAGGTTCGCCATCACTGTTCTAGAGCAGGGGTCTGCAACCTGTGGCTCTGGAGCCACATGTGGCTCTTTCATCCCTCTGCTGCAGCTCTCCGCTCAAAATATGCGTCACAACCGCCAATTTGTGACATCCGCCGACATGAGATTTATTGACATTTTCGACCCATCTTTTTTTTTAGTTCAAAATGTTTTTGTTGCATGCAGAAATAAAAATTTGTTTTCTCTGTAGCAGTTCATTGATTTCATAAATGCAACACACTATAGTTTTTTTATACATAGCATAAAGGTAAAAAAATAATATATGCAGTGCTATCTTCATTTTAGATGTCAAAAGGGTTTTGTGGCTCCCGGTGTTTCTTTTCTGTGGAAGATGGGTCCAAATGGCTCTTTGAGTATTTAAGGTTGCCGACCCCTGTTCTAGAGGTATCTTCTTCCACGTCACAAGAAATTTATGAAGACTTCTGTAAAAAAAAAGTATTCTGGAAAAGATTACATTAACTATTTTTAAAGTTCTGAGTTTTCATTGATCTATTTCGAAGATAAGTCTTGAAAGACAGAAAATCTGGGACAATAATAAATCTTCCAAATAATTATTCTCTTTTGAAAACTGCTTCAATAGCATAGCATAAAATCATCCAGAAACTCACAAATAGAAGAATAACATTGAAGGAGCGGCAGATCTCCCTTGCCTTGGCCAAAGTCAATGTTCATGAGTCTACTATAAAAAAATGATAAATATGGAAATTATGGGACAGTAAGAAAGTGGCTCACTAAGGCAAACAATGATGATCACCTTCTGAAAACGAACACCCACAATGACTTTCCATAAGTCTAGGGGCAGATGTATCAAATATGGTCTTTTTTTGGCTACATGGAGTTGTTATGTCTGTTGGAAACCAAACACTGCATTCCACAGTAAGAATCTCATATTGACTATCAAGGATGGAGGTAGTACTGCCATGGGTTGGCAGGGGCTTTGCTGCCTCAATGCCTTGTTTACTTGCCTTCACTGAAGGAAATATGAATTCTACTTCAGGAATGCTATAGGAGAATGTTAGGCCATAAACTGAAGTGCAAGAAGGCAACAATATCAAACACGTAAGTAGTTATGTAAAGGAAGAACAAATTCAATATTTTGGCATAACCAAGTCAAAGTCCAGACCTAAACCTCAGAAATATTATGATGGGATCCAAAACGGGCTGTTTATACTGGAAAGCTCTTAGACTTAAATGTTGCTGAGTGAAATTGTTTGCCATGGAAGAATGTGCCATAATTCTTACACAGTGATATGAGACTGATCCAGAATTACCGAAAATGTTCTATTGCAATTACTGTAACTAAAGGTAGAGGAACCAGTTTTTGAATCCAAGGGACTATTACTTTTTCACACTGGCAAACTGCCCATTGGTGACTCTATTTGTTTTCTTTTGCTTTCTTTTTCCTCTCATGTTTTTGTATATTAAATAAATAAAAAGAGCACTAAAGTATGGTGTTATCTATTCATTTAAACTCCCTTTATATATCTATAGAAACTCCATGAAGCTCTGATAACATTTGATATCAAAGTTATATAAAAATCCAAGAAGGAATGAACACTTTTTCATTTCACTAAACACAACTATTTTGAGGTGTCTATAGAGATAAATGTGAGCAGTTGCAGAATATAAATGAACTTCACAGCAACTTGGGTGTATGGTTCCTATTCATAAACTGTAATCACAGTCACAAATAAAGGTGAATATATGTGTCCCAGGATAATGTTTCAGGATCTAATCTGGGTCAGTCACCTCTGGTCCTGGATTGGATCCTGCAGTAACCACAGTCTTTGAAATAAACTGGAATCTAATTGAGAACAGGAAATTTCCAGATATACAAACGCTTCTCCTTGTAGTCCTCTTATATATATATATATACGCTATGTAGAAAAAGTCACGAAAACATATACAAATGGACATACTGTTTCTCTCTCTCTCTCTCTCTCTCTCTCTCTCACACACACACACACACACACACACACACACACACACACTGCATTAGCTATCCTGCATTTCACCAAATGTTATTCCATCTTGTCCGCCACATGTCTTCAGATGGTTGTGTTACACATAGACTCTGTCCTGGAGAAGGCTAACATTCAGCTGTTTTGAAATTGGTGTAGGGGAAAGGATGAAGGGACCAAAATCACACAATTGGGACAAGTAGACTGTTTACATGAATTCTCCCTATCTATGTATTTATTAAAACAACGTGAGAAGAAGTGCAGATTGGCTACACCCAGCACCATTCTTGAAGGAAATACCATTCATCTTTAGATTCGGGACAGGGAGGAGTTCTCCATTCTTAAGACTTCTTCACATGCAGGCATACCCTGATGGAAGCAAGCTCAGTATTGTATAGGGAAGCTCTATGTACATCCATTGGGAAGGATTTACAATCAGTAATGTGACAGAATTATTAACTAAGTTGGGACTAATCACATTAATATAATTTATTTTAATTATTTTTTTCTCTTGCACCCATGCAATATTTGTAAAACAATGTAATTTGTAATGACAGCCAGTTTGATCTAGGCAGCAGGCTAGAAAGCAGGAGATTGAGAGTTCAAGTCCCATCTTAGCCATGAAAGCCAGCTGACTTTCGGCCAGTTGCGCTCTCTCTCAGCCCAATTCACCTCAGAGGGCTGTTGTGCAGAAAATAGGAGGAGGAAGGTGGGTAGATGTGTTTGCCGCCTTGAGTTATTTGTAAAAATAATAAAGATGGGATACAAATAATAATAATAATAATAATCCTCTCTTCATAGCTTCACAATATTAAAAGGATGAGGGTGACCCTCTGACCAAAACAACCTAAACATCCTTTTGGATAAAATAAGACCTTCCCTGATGGAATGCAATGAAAGATCTGAAATACAGGTAGTCCTTAACTAATGACCAGAATTTCTGTTGCTAAGCAAGGTGGTTACTATGTGTGTCATGCCCAATTTTACTTTTGCCACAGTTATTAATTAATTAATTTATTTATTAATGAGACTTATATACCGCCTCATAGTGCAAGCACTCTCTAAGCGGTTTACACCATTAAGCAATGTATATATTTTACATTGCCCCCAACAATCTGGGTCCTCATTTTACCTACCTTCGGAAGGATGGAAGGCTGAGTCAACCCTGAGCCGGTGAGATTTGAACAGCTGAACTCAAATGATCAGTCAGCTAAAGTAGCCTGCAGTACTGCTCTCTAACCGCTGCACCACCTCGGCTCTTAAGCTTAGAAGGTCGCAAATGGAAATTACATAACCCTAGGCTACTATCACCATTGTAAATATATGCTGGTTGCCATCTGAATTCTGACCATGTGACCATGGGGATCCTGCATTTGTCGTAAGTGTGAGGATCAGGTGTAAATCACTTTTTTCAGTGCTGTTGTAACTTTGAGTGGTGGTTAAATGTTCACAACCACTGAAAGAGCTTAGTCTGTCATTTCATATGTCACTGCCAGGATGTAGATGAATATTTTTTTAGAGATGGCAGGAGAACTCCACCCTACCAGGTTAAAAAAAGAAAAGAAAAAGAAGCCTTTGGGTGCTAGCTCCATTGCCCTGGGTCCCACATCCTCTTTCCCACCCCTCATCGCAGCCTCGTCCACTTACCTTTTCCATAGGCCTCCTCTGGAAAGCAGCCACTCCACTACATGACCTTCCTACATGTGTCACCATGCCAGAAGCGGGAAAGTATCATAGGCCTCCGTACCATATAAAGAAGGCAAGGAGTGGATTGGATCCGAATGCAATCATCCAGGGCTATACTGCCTCACCTTCCCACTCACACCTGGCACCTTGCTTAATGACCATTACGACTTGCAGCCATAATGGACAAGCTCCATTATAGTTGTAAGTCAAAGACTACCTGTATAGGGAAATCCTGTGTGTTGAAAGTTTAGATAGCAGGAAGAAATTTTTTTGACCTGGCATGCTGATTTATGCAGCTATAATTTCACTTGCCACTTTAAACAAGGGATGCACCAGCAAAGTTAACTGACCAGAATAATTTCCCCTTTCGAACATACCAAAGGACAAGTGACATTTAAAATGTTTAAGCCATGATACTTCCTAAAGACAAAAAGCAAGTGATGGACAAGTTAAAAAGCAAAGTTCCAATACTGATCTCAGGAGGATCTCCCAATTTATGTCCATCAGTTGTGAGAAATGGCCATAAACTCCTCCTACCTTTTTTCTGTTCTTTCAGTTATTGGTTCACTCCCTAAATGCCAAGTTTAATGATGACTCTTTTAAAGAAACTTGTCTACAGTCTTTAAAAATCCAAATAATAAGGCTGTCCAGTATCTTTTAAATAGGTGCTGCTGAACAGCCTTCACATGGAAGACTTATTTTGCAATCTCTTTTGATAACAATAGCAATAGCACTTAGACTTATATACCGCTTCATAGTGCTTTACAGCCCTCTCTAAGCGGTTTACAGAGTTCAGCATATTGCCCCCAACAATCTGGGTCCTCATTTTACCCACCTCAGAAGGATGGAAGGCTGAGTCAATCTTGAGGTGGTGAGATCTGAACAGCTGAACTGCAGCTAGCAGTCAGCTGAAGTAGTCTGCAGTGCTGCACTCTAACCACTGCGCCACCTCGGCTCTGGATGGCAACACTGCCATCCAATGGTCCAAATGTCTTTGTAGCCACTTTGTGATGTTCATTGGTTTTATATTATAAGCAACGTGCAGGAATGCAGCATCTTGCTTATTCTTTATATTTCCTAACACACATAGCTTGATGTAGAAAAGAAAAAAAGATTTCATTCATTATTGTTAGCTACTAAGTTTGGTATTGAAATTGCTGAAAAACCAAACTACATCACTATATTTTAATTATGGTTATATCATCCCTCCAGCAAGAAATGAATTGTATGTAAGGAGGTTAATCTTGAATACACAATTGATGTGTTTTGCTGTGTAAATGTTTTCATGAGCCAAAGGGAAAAAAAGAAATAAAGATCCATATAAATGATTATTCTCAGAATCAATTTATATTGTGTCAGTATAATTAAATTGAGACTGTCAAAGTGATGCAAAGTGCAATCTAGCTTTTGATGCCCAATGAATACCTGTATAAGATCTTTAATGGAAAGTTATTTGCTTTACAAACTTGCTTTCCAATTAATATGAGAGGAAACAGAAGAGCTCTAGTGGTGGTTTTTAAAATCTTAGCAATGGATCATATAGAATTATTAACAGAAACTAACTTGAACAGCTGCTTTACCCACTCTCTAATGGGACTCATTAAAATCCTGTTTGACACTCCAATAACTCTGTGTGTTTGGTGGTGAGAAAGAGAAAAGTATGTATACTTTAAAGAAATTACAGGATCTGGAAATTAAGATCAAAGGTACAGAATGATCTTGAGGTTGCTCATGCTCCCCATGCTTTTCTGACGGATTAAAAAATGATGAGGATAAGAGAAGAGCATTTTCCCCCTGCATATCCAAAAATGGCACACAGGAGCTGCAGACTTTCTGCAATCTGATTCTAAAAAGGAAATACGGAATAAAAAAGATTCAGTCAGATTGATTAAGGAAGGTACTTATGAGGTACTTTTTTGTATCTGGGATTTTGGAAAGCACAGAATTAGTAGCCCTCACATATCATGTTAAAGCAAAATATAAATCTGACTTTCCATATTTTATGAACTCAACTATTAACACAACTGAAAACATATCTACAGACCCCTCACATGCTGGACATAAACTGTTTCATCTCCTTCCCTCAGGACGGCACTATAGGGAATTGTATGGCAAAACAACTAGACAGACAGTTTTTTCCCTCATGGAATCAATCTGCTGAGCACCTATTTCTCACAGTGCTGTCTGATGTTTATATTTTTTCCCCATGTAGTATGACTGTAATATTATTTATCCTTATCTTTATTCTCTCCTTATTGGTGTTATTCTTCTTCTTCTGTACATTGAGAGCTAGTGCACCAGAGACAAATTCCTTGTATGTTGAATCATACACAGTATTCTATTCTATTCTATTCTATTTGGACTGAGCGGATGAAATCTACTAGAATAGGACAACGGTCATGAAGGCAGTCTCTGCAAGCGATGTGATACGCTAAGAGCACGGCAAGACACGAAAGACGCCCTGGTGAACCACTGCGCTCAGCCCATCTCAAACTGTCTCAACTCTTGTCCTGCTATTTGGAGCAAGATGGAATCTGGGAAGAGAGAGTGAGGCTGACTATGCACACCTCTCCCTCACTTTAATTCAATTTACGCACAAGTCTTGACATCCCCCCCAAAGTCCTGTGGCGATGGGCGAGCGACAAAGCAGCAGGTGTGGATATGGATCTGCACACAGGCGACTCAGGTCTATGATAGATGTTAAGGTCCTCTTCGAATACGATGGGACGATCATCATTCTATTCTATTCTATTTTATTCTATTTTATTCTATTCTATTTTATTCTATTCTATTCTATTCTATTCTATTCCTAATTCCATTCCAAAAACAATCTTATGTCTTACCATGTTGTGCAAACCCAGCCAGTTTTGCTTTATTAAACCAGTGTTATATCATGGTTAAAATTAGGTTTAAGATAGTGTGAGCCCAATCAATATAAGGCTGAAGAGAGTATGAGAACAGTTTTATGTATAGCTGCATGTGGACAAAACCTTCATATCACCCTTGATTCCCAAAATAGTTCTAATATTTAACCATGATTTGACTCCAAAATTGAAGAAAACATGGCTCAAAAGAAAGTCTAGGATGCAAAAGGGAATCAGAATTTGAGGACAGGAATATTGCTTCTGCTCCTATATCAACTTGACAAATGAGAAGCCTGAGCATATGCATTAGTTGAGGCACTACATGGTGCCATTTTAATTACAATTAAATAAAGACAGAATTAGCAATTATTTATCAAATAATACATTTGATTTCATTTTAGATATCTCTTAATTGTTCTAGAAGCAAGCATCCAATTTCCTTGGATAGATTATTTTCTGTCAACATTGTTTCTGATAGAAAAGAATATTATAGCTCAGGATTGAACTGTGGGGTTCATGGTGATTTCTGAGCTTGTTTTCTTTGGTTATTTCATTACCAAATGAGGTTACATAATCAGTGCTAGAAGTAGGGTTTTACTCTGCCAGTGAGTTGGCCTGTCAGTACTGATGGGAGTGGTCTTTGTGGTTCCTTGATTGTTTACTATTAGCTTGCTGGTCTAAATTGATAGTTTCTTGATCAGGGCATTGTTTATTTCTTGACTGTTGGTCTAATGTTAATTTTAGGCGTTAAACTCTGCTCATCTGGGTCTTGATTGCTGGTGAGAAGATGTTTTTGTTTCCTTTTTGGGTTTTTTTAATTGAATTTATTTATTTATTTATTTAAATAGATTTGTATGCCGCCCAACTCCCGGGGGACTCGGGACAACTGAATGTTGTGTAGATGTTCTTTATTTCTATGTGCTTGTTGATGGCCAATCTGTCTGAGTGCCGGACTTCAAGGAATTCTTTAGGGGTTTTGGACTTGACTTGGTCTAGGAAATTGGCTCACAATTTCCCAGCTGAAACCTGGTTAAATCTGTCCCTGTGTTGTGAAATTAAGGAATTTCCATCATGTCTTCTCACTGCTAGTTGGTGTCCATGGATGTGCTCAGTTGGTTTTCTGCCTGTTTGTTTTACATAGTGGCTATTGCAGTCCTTATACTATATGTTGTAGGTGACTCCTGTTTTTTTCTTCCGGTACTGTTGGGTGTTTGGTTTACTTAGGTTGTTTTGGAGGGCTTTAGTTGGTTTGTGCGCTTCAGTGATGCCACATAGTTTTATCGATAGATAATACCTCTTTATTTTTATTGTGCTGAATTTTAAAAATGTTTTATGACTGTAAACCACAAGGAATTAGTGGATTCCAGCAGAAATATAAATAATACCGATTGTTTATAAATTCATGGATATTAAATGTTTAAATTGGAATAAATAAAAATAAATGTAATTTTATAATTAATTTCATTATTTGACAATTTTTTTCCTAGTATTTGTTATTCTCACTTTGATATATTTTCATTTCAGGCCAAATATGAAAACTTTGTGTTATTGACTTCAGGAACAAAATATAAGTCGAGGGAATTTTTGGAAGCGTTTTCTTTATAATAGTTTTCATACTTTTCATTTTTTCAGAAGCTGTTGGTCTAAACTGCATTACTGAATTTGTTAAAGACATTGGAAAAACTACCAACTTATATACTACTAAAACTCTTGTTCCCTTATCCTTTAACTGGATGAAATGGTGCATCATGGGACAACAATTTTTGAACCAACGCACTTCAAATGGGTTAACTTATATAATGCATCCGAAACCTGAGACCTAGGACTTCCATGGAACTGAAATTTGGCAACTTTTATAAAACAGTTTAGGATATAAAATATTATCATAAAACAGTTTATGACCTAATGCCAAATGTCATAAAACATTTCTTGTACTGATGTTTGACTATGCTTTACAATTCAACATGGGTTATTTTCAAGGTAGATACAGTGAAGGCAATACATTAGAAGCTCTTTCACTGTTGAACCCTTTGAGGAATCTGGTAAGGAAATATCTCTGAAAGTATGAGCCAATGGCTCACGGGTTGTCTAGTTATTTGTGATTAGTTACAAATATTGAACAACTTTGGTACTTCATGTAAAGGTTCAGAACAGTAAGTATGCATTATTTTCCTTAGTTTTTTTAATATGTTAACTTCTCACAATTCATTCCAGCATTTTTGAATATTAGAACTCAAATTGTCATCTTCTTATTCAGCAGAGGTTACTGACAAACAACCCCTACCCTATACTCCATTTCTGTCTGGAATTCTTGTATACTTCAATGACTAGCACAGATCATTTGGGGAAAAAAATCCCATCTACAAGGCAACTGACCCACAAACTTCCTGCTCATCTTTTTAAATTATTACTATAAGTAGTAATAAAGAACTGCATGCTAAATACAGTACTGTAAGCAGTAATAAAGTTTTACAATCTGTTTTGATCAGATTGGGAAGGAAATCTGTTCCTTCAGAATAGCAAAATTCTGTTAATGTAGCCTTGCAATAGTGTAGAATTAGCTCCTCTAATTATGTTTCCTTTCTGGTTTACCTGGGAGGGCTGACAAAGTAGGATAGACAAACAGCTAGATAGACTGATACTAATGGAGGATCCCCAAACCTAGCATTCAACAGGCATACTGAATTGCAAACATTATCATGCCCAATCAACAGGACCATTGTCTATTGTTATTGTCTTTTTAATGACATATGGCAACTTGGTTTCTCAAGTCATTCAATACAATTTTCTCCTTAAGTATATAAATTTGATCTCTAAATTAGTTTTTTTAACAAAGCTTTGCTCAGTCCCAAATTTCTTTGATTTTAGTAATGGAACTGCATTGTACTTGTCCTTTAATAATATTTTTAACTATTTAGTTCAGATTAGTCATTATTATGGCTTAGGTTTACATGTCCTAATTTTTTTACTTTATTGAATAACTACTTATTACACATTTTCTTACTGTTTTTATGTATTAAATAATAAAGTATTTATTTCCTGTAGTTTAATACTACAGGATTACTGTTTTTTTTAAAGAATCACTGTATATTTGTCAAGGTTCAATATACTTGCCAATTGTTATTGTCCATCCTCTCAATCAACCAGGCTATGGGAAAGCTTTATTATTCCTAAACAGGAACAGGACAGGAACTAAACTGCATAATTGGCAGAGAATATCATCTCCTTAGCCCAACATTCCATCTCCAGCAGTTGCCAACCAACTATTGCCAGAGTGGGATGGTGGTTCTTGTTTGTACACAGTAGTTGGTTGGAGAGTTACTTCTTGGCTTCCTTAACATAATCAATTGTACTCATGACAACTGCCCTCCATTGTCAGATGTTGTTCTTGGGATCTTAAGTGGCATTTTGCTCTATTAATATTGTTGTATCAGGAGAATACATAATTGTGGCTTGGGCTTATTAGCGATAGCTTTCAATGTAGAAATCTTAACAGTGTAATATCCATCTGGGAATATCTGTGCAGTATTTTTAAAAACACAGTTGGGTTTGGTATGAACTATGGTTATTGTCCCAGGATATGATGTGTTAGAAATAGTATGTCTGTTCTAGATAGTATCTTGAAAGTATAGGAAGTCCTTGGATTATGATTCTAATTGGGATCAGGATGTTCATCAAGTGAAGAGGTCATGCAAAACACATGATTGCGCTGCAAGGCAAAGCAGTTTCAGCAGTCCCAGTTGTGCTCATGTGATGCTGTAACTGGTCATAAATGTGGGTTGTCACCAAGCACCTAAATTTTGATCACATTACCAAGGGGATGTTGCAATGGCCAGAATTTCAAGGACTGATTGTAACTATCATTCATTCAGCAACATCATAACTTTGAAAGATCACTAAATGCATGGATGCAGTTTGAAGACTAATAGTGTTCTTCAAGTGAAAAAAAGTGTTTCATCTAAGTTGTAGATTATGTATGGATTTAGTGGGTCAAAGGATACACCTCATGAAAGGATGGACAATTCTCCTTGGCTGAATGGCTGCATAGGTTCACAGTATTTTGGAGAATCTATGAGCCCTCCACACTGTGGTAAATGGATAGGTACAGCAGCTTAGATAGTAAAACATGAAGCATAGTCAGTTGGTGAATATAAACCATACATCCATTTAATATGATCACTGCCAAGGCTCACTATTACTGTCAGACCTCCATGCACGATGGCACCACCAGACCCCACCAGAAGGGTAGGTTTCAATCTAAGTTCTGGGGGAATGAGGGCAAACATCATAGCAGAAAACACTCTCTTCCTAGATCTTGTCAGATTACATTTCTTAATAGATAGGACCTGTAACATGCCTCTCCTGCTGGATCTGATAGGATGGGTAGATGTAACTGGGAAGAGGAGGTCCCTCAACAAATACGTTGACAGTAGAGGATTCTTCATCTTTAGTCTTTTAAGAATGACGTCATGTTGCTTGCTTCTGGTTTAGGAAGATAGCGTCGGATTGTACCTATGCCAGTTTCTTGGTAGGTTTTATGGATTTTTATATATGCAAAAAATCAAAATGGAAGAGGAAGAGAACTTTTAACATAACAGAATTTGGTAACATTAAGAGATAGTTTACCTCCCATAGACACACATACTGTTGGAAGGATATGGTTAAAATTATTAGGGTTAAGAGCAACAAATAGGATGTGCAAAACCAAAATAACTTAGTAAGAAATGTCATACATATGACCAAGATGCTGAAGATGATTTTGAGATGGGGAATAAAATTAAATAGCTATCTAAAGAAAGACCTACTATAGTAATTTGTGATATTAATTTGTTCTAGTTGTAACATAAATGTAAATATGTTGTAATTATAATAAAGAGATTGGATTTTTACAAATTCTAAATTGTCTTAAGACTAATAGGTCATAGAAAAAAATCTGAGGGATAACCTTTGATATAAATCTATTGATACACCCATGTAGTTTCTGTAGTCGTAGAAAACCTATTGCAAATATGTTAGCCTTTATAATAATCTTTGTGGTTTTTCATGCAATGGAGTAACATAGTTAACCTTGCATAGGTGGGGGGATAAATTATAATTAAATGTGTTAAAACAAATACATTATCATGAAAATAGATATAAAGGCAGTAAGAATTAAAACCAAATGTTGTAGTCATAAAAGCAATTTGGAAAGGTTAAAAATGATCAGGAAAATAAAAAAGGGCATTTGCCAAAGACACATTAATATAAGCAGCAAGCAAATTTCTAATCCAAGATAACAAAAACTGAGTAGGCTCTCTAGCAACAGCAGATGAAGGGGGATCTAACAGACATGTTAACAACTTCAATGCTAGGTGTGCAGCTTTAAAAGAGGGGACATTTTAAAATTGTCTAGACAAACTCAACTGACTGATGCACCCCACAATATATTTCCAATGCTGTTATTTTAAAACAGAAGAAATAGCTTTTAAGAAAAGGGACTGAACCCACAAAATATGTCATATTGGCCCCTCACCTGAGAAAGGCTATGCTCACCTACTCCAGAATACTGTAGTATCCAAACAGAAGGGAAGAAAGCCACCCAGCAAGAAACATCAAGAATCCCCCCCCAATGGAGACCATTTTCCAAAAAGTATTTCATACCTACCCTTTTATTCTACATTCCTTGATATATTTTCAGCCTCCCTGAAAACCGAAGGGTCCCAGATGAACCAAGCTGTCAAACCAAATCCCGTTTCAGAACTAAACCACCCTTTCTTTTCTGCTCCACCAGATTCCCAACTCAGGAACTGATTAACCATTTCTTTGGAGCCGAGATAATCATTTATAATAACTGCATTACTATCATCTTATGCTCCTTCACTTCTATTCTTTCTCGAAAAACGAAATGCTTCTGTTTCCTTGGCAGGAAGACAATTTTTGAACTCTTTGTACCTCTGACCCAGTTCTAAGACAGAACCTCATTTGCTCCCTCCCTTTCCTCAACCTAGAATTCAGCTCTGGACAAATTAAGGGACTTTTCTGCCCTGAACCACCTTCCCAACCCTTCCCGCACTTCGTTGGCCTCCCGCTTCTCAGCTTTTTATACAGCCCCCTTTCTCTGCGGCCTCCCCCTGCCACCCCACCCCGCAGTCTCTCCTCCCACTAGTTTTCTCGGCTTCCTTCCTCCCTTCCTCTCCGCTCCTTTTTTTTTTTCTCCACCTCCTCAATACCAGCCGCCCCTCGGCCTGAACATGCAAGCCTCGCCACCATTGGCCAAGCAGCCTCATCCTTTCCATGCGGGATGCGCGGATTGGGTGAGCTGAGGCTTGTCGCCTTGCCCGTTGTGAGAGTGTAGAGAGGGGACGGGGAGAGGGAGGGCCTTTTTTCCTCCTCCCCCTCTCTCTCCCTCGCTCTGTCTCTCTCTCTGGCAGTGTCCATGGCTCCTCCTGCCACGGAGAGGCGACGGGCTTAAGCCGAAGCCGGGCCGGCTGTGGGTGACTCCCTTGAGAGAGACCTTCTTGGGGGGGCTGGGGAGGGGTGGGAGGGAAAAGCGCGAGCTCCAGAGCAGGGGGAAGGGGGTCACCAGCGGCACGAGCATCCCCCTCGTTAACCGCCGCCGGCGGAGGAGAGACCCGGGCGGCAACGGAGGCATAGGAGGAGGCGCCTTCCTTTTCTCTGAGCGAGCTCCTCTGGGCCGGTCTCCTCAGCCAGCAAACCTTCCTTCCCCCTCTTCTCCTCCTCCTCCTCCTCCTCCCCCACCTCCCCTCCCCAAGTCTCGTTGCCGGAGGAGCGACCCCCTCTCCTCCCCCCGCCCGAACCGGCAAATGAACTCGGTCCGAGCCGCCAACAGGAGACCCAGGCGAGTGTCCAGGCCGCGCCCGGTGCAGCAGCCGCCGCCACCGCCGCCACCGCCTCCTCCTGTTCAGCCGCCTCAGCAGCAGCAGCAACCACTGCAACTGCCGCCGCCACCTCCACCGCCACCGCCGCCGGAGAGGAACAACAACAACGCCGTAGCTGCCGCCGCCGCAGCCGCTATCGCCGCTGGGGAACGGGGTAAGAGAAGGAGGGAGAGGGAGGGGCGGCAAGGACAAGGGCGGCAAAGGGGCGCGGGCAGAGGAGAGACGGCGAAGCGGGTGGGGTTCCTTTCTCCCCCCCCCCACTCTGCCAGCCCTAGATACGCTCTCCCCGTTCCGTGGACCTGTTAGGGACATAGGCCGCGCTTTGTTTGGCTCGGGCCCTCCTTGAGCTTTGGATTGCCAATAAAGTATGGGTTCCTCTCAGGTACTTTTGGGTTGGGGGGGGTGTTGAATAGAGAGCACAGAGCCTCCTCTCGGTTCCCCAAGGAGAGAGAAAAAAGGGAGAGGAAGAGGCCCGGGTCCTTTTCCACCTTCTCCCCGGTGGCTTATTTTAGCCGTGGGAGGAAAAAGCTTCCCCCTGTGTCCGGGACACGGTGTGTATCCCAGTAACTTGTGTTGACACATTTCCTTTTATTCTCTTTAATCATCTCCTCCTCCTCCTCGGCGGCTCTCCCCTTCCTCCCCCCCCCGGTTTTTCTCTCTTTTTGTAATGGTGTCTCATGGAGACAAGAACTGCTCTCTCACCCCCTCCCCTTCCCCTTCCTCTCTCTCTCTCTCCTCCCTCGCCCTGCCCCAGTGTTTTTGCTGCGCAGTTTGCATGGCTTTGGTTACCCGGACCCCCGAAGGAAAAAACGATCCGAGATAGGGAGGGATCCGGAGGGTGGCATGAAAGAAAGGAATTGCAGACCCCTCATCCCTACATAGGCGGCGTTTTTGTTGGGGTAGATCATCGGCCATTTATTTATCTGCTTCCTTCTCTTTCCCCTTCTCGCCCCCTTCAGTCTGTCGCACCACTCTCACACACTGGCCTAAATAAAAACCCACAAATATTTGTTCCTGGTGTCAGGCTGCTGCGGGTGGCGGTAGAGAAACCTTCGTCGTTTTTCCGCGCGTGTGAAGGTTTCAGTTCCCTGCTTGTCGGTCGGGGCCTAGCATAAAAATATTAAGATTGAGACCAATTAGACAAGCACCATTGTTTGAAAGAATTGGAAATGTAATCATGAAAGGGATTCCTGTTTTCCTTCGTTCTCTAATAGAAGATTTACAGGATCACCGGAAAAATGAAATAAAACCCAGATCTGGGTGTCTGGGGGCGGAGGAAAGTGTTGGAAAAGGAGGAGGAGGGCGATCATTTTCTCACTAGGCTGCGTAACTGTTGCCATATTAATTGGCTAGGTTTCTCTCCCAGTGTTGGTGTGCTGTCGTCGCAGGGTTATTTTCTAAAGGAGAAGAACGGGTGGGATCGTAGGAGACATTTTGCATGTATTATCCATTGGGTTGGATTTTAATTTTTTATGCACTGGGTGTCGCACCTTTCTCATGATAAAAGGAAAATGACCTATGGATTTGGTCGGTTAATAAAACACCTTTAGCTGTTGTTGTTAGAGGAATGTCTTTTGTTTGAGTATGTAAGAATAATTTACTAGGGATAAAATGCTAAATTTCAGAAGTACATGGTGATAACAGTATTTTTTTTTTCAAAAGATGTAAGTGAGGGATTGTTAACTCGGAACTTGTTCATAAAGAATCCTAGGATGCTTTTAATTCAGCTCTGTCTATTCCTCACATTCATCCAATCAAACAAGAATGTTGCAGGAACCAGATTATTTTTAGAAGATGTGCGGTTTTTTGCCTATAGAGTTTGTGTAAAACTTAAAAATAATTTTGATATCAATTACATAATTATTAATATTCTAATGTATCATTTGAAACAAAATCACTTCCTTCTTTTGAATATCATGACTTTTTGGTTTTGGATTTATATCATAATAATAGTTTCTAAATAGTTTAGCACATTTTGTGAATAGTGAAAAATACAACTAAAGTAACATTGCATTTCATTTGCTTACTGCTTGACTTGAGAATTATAACATAAATGAAGTAGATACTATATTTCAGAAGTAGCATTCAAGCAGTACTGATTAGCTCTTTCTGGAAATTATTTTTCCTGTAACATTAAAATTGGATAATATCCTTGTGTTTATGTCAAACATAAATATTCATGCTGCAACTAAGACAAAAAGGAGTACATCTAGTTAATCATAGCAGGTAAGATTAAGGAGATTTTATGAAGCTAGATCAATGATTAACACATAGAAGTGCTATATATTAAGACATTTAATTCATTGATTGAAAAAGTGTTAGAATAGCAAATTTATAAAAATATAACTTTAAAGCGCTTCTTCAATAATATTTTAATCTATCATAATTAAAAGTCTTTAGCTAATAGCATGCTTTCCCTAAGTTTTGATTTTGTGGTATTTTAAATTCCTACTTAAAATCTTTAAGGCTTTTGGCGTATGTATGTATGTATGTATGTATGTATGTATGTATGTATGTATGTATGTATGTAGATATTGGTTGGTTGGTTGTCCATCTTGCGGTTCAGGCATGAATAAGATTCTTAATGAATGAGACTTGAGTTGTAAAAATGTTACAAATTCAATTTGTTCCCTAAACCTGTTTAACAGAAAACCTACCAAGGGAATGGTTGGCAGGAATTTTAAGAGAAACCAATCAAGTGAAAGAGTAAATGTAAGATACAGTTATTAACATATAATAAGATAAAAAGGTAAATTGCACCCCATGTAAGAAATTAACAAATTTTAAATCTATATCATAGCCCAGAATCAATAATTTATTCATGAAAGTTTAAAAAACTTGAATTTGGCCTGGTATTTGTGTCTAAAATTTAGATCTGTTTTTCCGTTTGTTTGGACTGTTGTATTAGCTTGATTTGAATGTTCAAATGACAATGATAATTTCATCATATAAATGATTTAGTTGACAGGATTGGAATGAAGTATTTCTTACTCAAAGCATTGTAAAAATGGTGATGATTTAGATTTGGGATGAACATATTCAATCTTGGTAACTTGCAGATATATATATATATATATATATATATATATATATATATATATATATATATATATATATATATATATATATATATATATATATATATATATAAATGAAGCTATGTGTAAATCTTGAGCATTGTCCAAAGCATAGGTGAATTATATAGTACTTAATTTATGGTTCTGATTTTTGCTTATTTATTCCAAATTAATTGCTATCTTCCAAATATCCTGAACTACTTATTTTGAAATAAGAAAGAATGATAATAGAGAAGTAGTTTTTTTAAATTGAGATAAATGTAAAAAAGTTGCTTTGATGGTATTTTGAAGAGTTTTATTTTAGAGATTTAGAGTGCTAAATAAACAACAGTTATTCAATTTCGCAAAACAATGTCCACACAACCTAATTTCTCTAAAACTATTAAAAATAGTTACTTTTGTTAGCTTTTGGATAATATTTTTCTTGATTTATCTTTCTTTTAATATAAATTAAAATGTAAAAGATGTAGCCAATCAAAAACAGTACTGCTAAAGAAGTGTTGGTTGATAACCTCCATGTTTCAATGCATGTTCTAGCATGCATTTTGATACTCATATAAATAGTTTTTATTTTAGTAAATAATATACATGCTGACACCTGTATCTGCACATGAAGCTGTTTAGCTCAGTTGTGGTGATAGTGAGAATAAAATCTGGATTGGATTTTAATCAGCCATGAATATAGATTTTTAAAAATGTAGCTAGCTCTTCATAAATAAATGATATGTAAAGATAATTTGTGTGAATTATGTCGCTCAATATAGTCTTTGTATTAATATTGAAAAAATTTAGCCCAGTGCATTTTGTTCATTTTTGCTTGTATGAATACAGTATGGTTCATGTAAGTTAATCTGTAAGTGGCTATAGAACAATATGATAGAATTTGCTACAGATAAATTAGCATTTCATACATACCTGATAAATCAAAAGTGAATCCAGATTTAATTTATGCAAAACGTTTCATATTCAATATGTGATGTATTTTCAGTATTAAAAATATTTCTGCAGATACTTACATAAGAATATATGCTGACAGGATGGTGGAGCTCCAACACCTCTGATGGTGACAGATGTAGCCTTTGACTTTATATTAAGATATATTGGCAGTGGTACATAAGAGGAAATTCTCTTTCACAGTGTACCAGATATGATGCTCATTTCACAATGCTGAAATAAAAGTGAAATAATTAGAAGACAGCTTCATGAAGCCAGATATGTACAGATTGAAAAGTATCTGCACTAAATAAAGTTTTAAGATTATTTATTCAGACAAAATGCATGCTATAATGAATTGTGTTTTTCATATTATCTAATAGCTATAATCACCTATTTGAGGGAGGGGAAACTGCATATATGAATTCAATACAGTGACAATGTATTTTTCATAAGATTTGATGTTATTTGTATATATTTGTCAGAATCTGCACTTAAAAATAAATTTCTGTTTGTGTCATCTATCCTTTCATGGAAAACAGATTTCCTGAATATATATTTCATGAAAAAAGTTAGAATTAAGCAGTATTTTTAACAAGGTCTGTCTGTCTGTCTGTCCCTCACACACGCATACACACACACACACACACAGAGAGAGAGAGAGAGAGAGAGAGAGAGAGAGAGACAGACAGACAGACAGACAGACAGACAGACAGACAGACAGACAGACAGACACAGACACACACTGATTAAAATGGAAGTAAAATCTGTGAAATAAAGTTTTGGTTGTATATAGTTTGTTATACTGTACATGAATCTAGAAAAATAGGCTGTTTTAACAAAGTAATTTGTGAAACTCAGACACATTTCTGTTTTTAGATGCTTTGTGAAACTAGCTGGCAAAAAAGAATGTCTGTTATATTTTTAGCTTTATGCCAGTCTAATAGATGCTATGTAATCTTCTATGCATTTCAATTCCTTGTTCTCATTAAAAAAGCCAACATTCAAATATCTCAAATACTTTTGAGATCGATGAATGTTTTATTAATTGTTGCAGAATAATTGTTACTGAATTGTTTTACTAATTATTCCTTGAGTTACTTCACATTATTTTAATATAGACATAAATTGAATATATAGAAGGGAAACTTAAATTTATAGAATGCCATGTTTTCATGTATGCTTTTCATTCACTCAAGGGCCTACCTATCTGTTTCTACCACTAGCTCTAAATCCTATGTCCTGATAATCTGAAGTACCTGTACTAGATTTGGAATGAGTCTATTCCCTGTGCCTACATGGACTATGAAATGCACTACTTTTCAATGGCTTATAATTCTCATAATTTTATGAATGTAATAGATGAATATTAATGTATCTTATGACATTGAGGCATCTCTTAAGCCATATAGGCTATATAAAGTGACCATAGACATATAAACACCCAAATATATGTATTTGGCTTCAGGTAATGAAATTTTCCATCCCTGTATTCCACAATGATATAGTTATATTTTCAGTTGATTTTGTACTTCAAGGATGAATAATACATAGCCTGACCATAATGGCTGTTTTTACATGTTTTTTTTTAAATATTTGCTTAATTAGATAGGTACAGTCTGTTTTGATTTATTTAAAAAAACCCACCCCTATTTAATTTAAACAATCATCTCTTGTAAATATAAATATCATCCAACGTACAATTAGCACAATGAATAAAATACAGGAATAAAAAAATAAAATGCAAGCTAGGCTCACACTTCATATTGAGACATAATGCAGTTTTTAGGTTCAGCTTAGTATAGTATACAATATGTCACATGTGCTAGAATGATCTGTAAATATGCGACTTTGTATGTTGTACAACTTAGCCAATCATGTTTTATTCAATAAACCATATTCAAATAACTTACTGCTTAATGTAATTGTATGCCTTCTACTACCAACAGATGGGGAGAATTTTCTCTAATATAAAGATAAAGGAGAAGTTACTGTTTCTGCTGAAATGTTGCCACTTTCTTAAGTGTATGTGTTGTTTGATGTGGAGTGCCCATTATACCTGGTATGTTAGAAAATAAATGTTTAAAATGCAAGGTAAAGGTTTCCTCTATCCAGTTGTGAGGGCAGTGCTCATCTCCGTTACTTAGCTGAAGAGCCAATGTTGTCCGAAGACTTTTCCTTGATCATGTGGCCAGCATGACTATACAACAAGGCACACAGAATGCTATTAGCTTCCCACCACAGTAGTACTTATTTATCTACTCACATTTATATGCTTTCAAACTCTTAGATGTGCAAGAGCTGCGGCAAGCAAAAGGAGCTCATCCTGTCACACAGTGTTTGGGTCTCGAACCTGGGCTGTCAGCTTTCCAGCTGACCAGCTCAGCATCTTTAACTGCTGAGCCACCTGTAGAAGATAACTTACGTTAATACAAAATTTGAAACAAAGTTATTGTTAGAGTTATTATAGAGCCAATTTTCAGTATTTTGGTGTGGCAGATCATTTCCCCCAGTTTCTGTGATTTGGGGTACCAAAAATAATAAAAGGCTTTTATTTATTTCATTTATATAAACATCTAGTTTATGAACCATAATCTCATGCAGCTTAACTACAGCAATAAAGACAATAAAACATAACTACGATAAAAACTCCCACTATCACTGGAAAAAATACACTCCCAAATATCAACAAACAGCTTTACTGGGCTCCAGCCTCAGTCAATTCTACTCCAACATTGGGCTGGGCTTTCTAGAAAGCAAGGAGGGTAGGTACCTGCCAGATCACAGTGGGAAGGGTGTACCAAAGAGAAGGAGCAATTGTCAAGAAGGCACACTGCCTAGATACCACTAGATGACAACATTTAATGAAAGGGACCTGGAGTATGCCTATCGTATCTGACCTGGTAGAGCAAATACCTTGAGGAAGGGGAGTCAAGAAAAACCTGCATTGTTCATTGAAGATCTTTCGTTTTGGCTTTCAACAAATTCCAGAATATATGTACATTTGGCTCACCTGAAACTGAGTGCCCAACAGCTATAGTTGTCCAGGGAAATTTTATGCCATTAGTGATGTTACAGTGGAACCTTCTAAATTTCCAAAGAATTTCTTTCCCAGAAATTTGAAATTCACTTATCTTGCCCAATTTGTAATATGTAAAGGTTCTTTATTAACCAGTTAAATTAATTGATCATAAAGTTTTAATAAAATGTGCCCTGAATTAGAAAATGAATATTTGATAAACTAATGTTAAAGATTATATGAACATATATGTTTTATCTGCTTTTATTGCTTTTCTTAACTCTAGAGAGTAAAAGATCCAACTTTGGAAGACAGTCTGCTGAAAAACATTCAGTACTTGAATTTGTGGTTTTTAAAAATGAACTCTTAAGCAATTGTTTTGACGTCATTACTTAAGGAGTCAAAGAAGTATGTACTGTATTTCTATTCCAGATGCTGTGAGAATACAGCAATATACTGTATAAAACCAACTAGGTCTGATGAACACAATGTGAAGGCTTTACAGTATATGAAAAGAAAATGTGTTGTAGTCATAAAGTCTATTAACACCTTTTGATAATTATAGTATTATATAGTATCTTAAATTCCAGTTGCAACTCTAGATGTGTGTTGAATACACTGAAATTTACTTCAGTTAATGTGTAGGATTGCATATGGTGCTCGCTCACAACAATTGCATTTTTAAGAAACATTTGGGTACTTGTTTGAAATATTGTATAACTTTTGGTTAGCCCTTCTTCCAATTATGCATAGCTTGCATTGATTGTAGGAAAGCTGAAAGAGTGTATGGAATGGAAGATACGTGATAGAAGCATAAATTATGCCCAATTTGGAATACACATAAAACTCTTTTCAACATATTTTAGAATGTAACAGATACATAGATAAGTAATAAGAATTTATTAGTAAATAAACACCTGCACAAGAGATCTGTTTGATAAGCTTCTGCATATGATACTGTTGTACCCTTGGGCTTTTGGCTCCATTTCTATGGTAAGACATAGAACAGCAAGTCTACAAATGTAACTCCCATGAAACAAAAGGCTTTACCAAAGTAGCATTAAGAATATATGTGAAAAATACACAATATTATCTGGCAACAGTGCAAAAGTACTGTGCTTAGGAGATGATGGCAGGTAATATAGGCTTTATAAATTGAAATCTGGATTTTATATCCTATATGATTAAAAAAAAATAGCTTACTTTTCCAGCACCAATATGTCACTCAGGGTGGCTGACAAAAATTAGAGCTAACTGTACTTATAAAATGCTTTTATTATATATTTGGTAAATAGAATGCTGATTCCCAGCAAGTGATACTTAAGAGGCCATTAGAACCCAAGATTTGGAGGGGTGTCAAAATAATGAAAGCAGTATTATAATGCAAGCCCCCCATGTCTTTTTTGTGTGCATTATGTTGTAGACACACCCCAAAGGGCGGAACTGCTTTCATTGTTTTGACAAAAGTAGCAGAAGATTGCAGATACCACTATTAAAGGCTTTTGATTTTCAGAGTAATATTTAGAGCAAGATTGCATAAACGAAACCCATGTTTTTCTTTATTAAACTTATCTAATTTTACCCAATCTGGTAACTTTCTAAAATATTGAGTTTAATGAAGTTAGCTAAGGATAAACTTTAATGTATCTGAAAGGTACTGGATTTAGAAAATTTGCCTCTACTACCCCAGGGCTTTTGTATCTAGTTGAAGACAAGATATTGATTTAAAGCTCTGACAAACCATGATGTTTGACTTTTTGATCTCCCTCACTAAATATCAAAATTTAACAGTGAAGTGGAAATTGCCTTCATAAATATGTCTGGAGATTTTCAATCATCCAGTTCATGGTTGTCCCAAAAGTTTTTCAAGAGGCAACTGGATTTCCTTTGTTTTTCCTTTTATTTCCCCCCCCCAATAAATTGTATTTGTTTTTGTCTTTCAACGTTTCATGTCGTGAGCATTTTCTTTCTGAGTACATACAATATTCTTAACAATATTTCTTGTTTTTTAACAATTACAATCCATTATTTCATTTTCAATACCTCTCTCACATTTCTTTTCCTCTTAATATCTGTCTTTAGTCTTTTCCCCCCTCATGTTTTTTCTCCCTATTTTAATTCCAACAAGCAATTCCACTGCCAGTCCCAGATAGCACAAGGACAGTGGTCCCAGGCGGATCTCAGGAACAACATCAACTGGCTGGAACTCAGGGCAGCTCATCTAGCCCTCAGAAGGTTCCAGGAGATTATAGTGGGACACCACATACTCATTCTGACGGACAATGTAGCCACCAAGGCCCATATAAACCGTCAAGGGGGGACCCACTCCAGAGCACTCATGCAGGAGGCAAGACAATTAGGGATCTGGGCGGAGAGACACCTCTCAGTCAGAGTGGAACACATCTCAGAGAAAGCAAATGGATGGACTGGCTCAGCAGAACCATGGTCGACCATTCAGAGTGGTGACTACAACCAGACCTATTCAGGGAATTGTCAAGAAGATTCGGAAACCCAATTCTGGATCTCTTTGCATCCCCAGCAAACACTCAGTTGCCAAGGTTCTACTCCAGGTTCCCAACACCAGGAGTGGAAAGAGCCAATGCTCTCTGCAACTTGTGGCCCTGGGGACTGTTATATGCCTTTCCTCCACTTCCACTAATTCCGAGAGTAATCAAGAAAGTGATCGAGGAGAAGGCGGAGATACTACTCATAGCCCCCCACTGGCCCAGACTTTCGTGGTACGTAGACCTGGTCAGTCTGTCGATATCCAGGCCATGGAGGATCCCTCGAGACAAAATCTCACTCAATCAGGGAGCCCTACTTCACCCAGAACTACAATGGCTGCAGCTGACCGTTTGGCATTTGAGCGGACAGCTTTGAGTCAACTCAATTGTTCCAGCAAAGTCATACAGACAATCCGAGATGGTGCAGTGGTTAAATGCAGCACTGCAGGCTACTGCTAGTTCAGCAGTTCAGCTGTTCAAATCTCACCGGCTCAAGGTTGACTCAGCCTTCCATCCTTCTGAGGTGGGTAAAATGAGGACCCAGATTGTTGGGGGCAATATGCTGAACTCTAAACCGCTTAGAGAGGGCTGTAAAGCACTATGAAACGGTATATAAGTGTAAGTGCTATTGCTAAGTGCTATTGCTAATCCAGGCCTCTAGGAGGCCCTCGACCAACAGAATTTATGACGCCACGTGGAGAACCTTCTGCAGTTGGTGCTCCAAAGGCCATATTGAACCTACCAAGGTATTGGTGACACAAATCCTGGAATTTCTCCAAGAGGGACTGGATAAAGGTCACAACATAGACCATTCATAGGCAAGTAGTGGCTCTAGCCTCCGTATTGGGCTGCGGAAATTTGGAGTCTCTCGCACTACATCCGTTGGTGCGCAGCTTTATTAGAGGCGCAGCCAATCTAAAGCCTCCAGTGATACACAGGTACCCCATCTAGGACCTGCCTAAAGTTCTGAGGGCACTCATGTCAGAGCCGTTCGAGCCATTACGATCTACCAGCCTACGTTTCCTCACCTTCAAGGTGGCCTTCCTTGTAGCTATCACTTCAGCCAGACGGATATCCGAGCTGGCGGCCCTCTCCATAAGAGAGGACCTTTGTATATTTCATCAAAATATACGATTAGACCCCACTTTCCTTTCCAAAGTGAACTCCTCGTTCCACAGGGCACAGGAAATAATCTTACAAGATTTCTGTCCAAACCCAAACCACAACCTGGAGAAAAAGTGGCACTCCTTGGACATTAGGAGGGCTATACGTATCTATCTAAAGAGAACAGCCTCTATTAGCAAGACAGAATCACTATTTGTATCAGTCCGACCTAGCACATTGGGCAGCAAGGTCACACCATCGCCCATAGGCTGGTGGATACGGCATGCATCACCAAGACTTAGAAGATCCAGGCACTCCCGTTGTCCAGGCGAGTGACAACCCATTCGACTACAAGCGCAGCCATGACGGAATACACAGGCCTCTATCAAGGTCTCTATTGACATCTGTAGGGCAGTGACACGGTCTTCCCCATCCCCATTCATATAACACTACAAGTTGGATGTATTCGCCTCAGCGGAAGCGGCCTTCAGCAGACGAGTACTTCAAAAAGTGCATACAGAATTGGGGATTCAGGACCAGACTGCTACCCACCCTTAGGACAGCCGGCTTTGGTATGTCCCTTTCCTTGGATTCTCGACTCAGCACACCGGAGAACGGGCATTGGTCTTACCTGACATGCTCCTTCTCGGTGCGCTGAGAGAGAATCCAGTCCCATCCTGGTGACCATCTGGTCCTAAGTCCAGGAGTGATCAGAATCAGCAGCGAGAAAAACTTAAAGTCAATCACTATGCCTTCATCAAAACCTGGGGATGCTCAGGCAGAGAGGCGGGACCAAAGATCTGATTGACTCAGGCTCTAAGCAGAGGAAGCAGAGTTAACCTTTTCCTTGGATTCTCTCTCAGCACACCGAGAAGGAGTGTGTCAGGTAAGACCAACGCCCTTTTTCAAGCCTTTTCCTAGTTTTTGAAAATTACACCATTTGAAATTTTGAGTTTGGATGGTGCTAGGTTAGAAAATGATACAGAAACAGTTAGGGCAGTGTTCTGGACTGTATGCAGTTTTTTTGATAAACTAAGATGCTAGTCTTATATGATCAATCAGTCTATTTATATAATGCAGGTAGTCCTTATCAACCACTTGTTCAGTGATTAAGGTTGCAGTGGTGCTGAACAAGAGATATTCATGACCAGTCCTCAAAGTTCCAGGTGTTGCAGCAACCCCACAGACACTTCATTGTGATTTTGGCACTTACGATGGTTGCAGCATCCCACAGTCATGTGATCACCATTTGCCACATGCCCTGCCAGCTTCCCACAAGCAAAGTCAATTGCCATCGTAACCCAAGGACCTACCTCTCTATGCTCCATTGTGTCTTTAACATTCGTGTATTCTGTTTAACAATACCAAGTTTGAATCTACATGATTTGCAGAAAGTATCTTACCTGCCTTTTTCTAGAGTTAATAAAAATTCTGTATGCAGTAATTGCCAATGGCTGAATTTGAATATTGTCCGAATTGATCCATTTAAGGACTTCTTTATTTTAACTGTCTTCAATAAACTAATGGTAGATTGATATTATCCCTTTTCCTTAAGAGAGAAATCTAAAATCTTTGGCGCTTGCTGTTAAATGCAGCACATGCTCAGTAGAGCATACATGGAAAATAACTCTTCAGTTATTTAATAGGTTTTAAGTTTTCATACATTATAGAAGTGTGGTTAAATAATTTAATATTTTTCTTGAAGTCTTCAAAAGAGCAGCATGGTGGCCTAGTGATGGAGATGCTTGCTCCCACTCAGAAAGTTGAGAGTTCAATGATAGATAGCAGCAGATGCTTCTCTCCTAGGGCGCAATGAAAAAAATATGCTGCGAACTCCACATGGTGTCAGGAAGGGCCACCAGCCAGTAAATGCTCAGCTCCATCCAGTCACCCTGACACTACCCTGAATTAAGGGATTACAGGATTGTAAAAATGGAGTTTTTGAAGACTTGAAAAGTATTATTATTAGCAATATTACTATTGATGCACCATATTAAATCCTAATGAAGTAACATTGGTCCATTTATGTTGCTGTAAATTAGAATACCTTTTAGGGGATACTTCAGAGTAAAGATTTAGCTATCGATCACTTCCATTTAATTTAATTTAATTTAATAAACGTTCTTATAGGCCGCCCAATCCCGTGGGACTCAGGGCGGCGTACAACAGAATAAGAAGCGTACAATAAAAACAATTATCATAATTTAAAAATTAAAAGGCATAGTTAAAACAATTATAAAAACAACATTCATGGGGGGAATATGATCTTCCTATTCACCCCGCCTGCCGGAAGAGCCAAGTTTTTATGGCTTTACGGAAGGCCAGCAGGGTGGGGATAGTCCGGATCTCTGGTGGGAGTTGGTTCCAGAGGGACGGGGCTCCCACAGAGAAGGCTCTCCCCCGTGGCCCCGCCAACCGACATTGTTTGGCCGATGGGACCCGGAGGAGGCCCTCTCTATGGGACCTAACCGGTCGTAGGGAGGTATGTGGTAGGATGCGGTCCCGAAGGTAACCTGGCCCTGAGCCATGTAGGGCTTTAAAGGTAACGACCAACACCTTAAATTGCGACCGGAGACTAATTGGCAGCCAATGCAGCTGGCGAAGAATAGGTGTTACGTGGGTGTATCTCGGTACACCCACTACAGCTCGCGCAGCTGCATTCTGTACCAGTTGGAGTACAGAAGCACCACCAGTGCTTCCATCGAATACTTGTTGGCATCTCCTTAAGCCAGTTGTGTATGGCTTCCCTCCACAGCTGCCACTTGATTCTGAAGAAAGACATAGTTGGTTTAAGGATTTGGAAGTATGCGCTAAATGTGCACCCATGTGCACTCCAAAGCACCTTTTCCTCCTTTGAATCCAAAGTCCAGTCCAGTCCTAGTACTGTATTTTGAGTAATTAGAGCGATGCAACACTTTGCTTCTTTAAAAAACAGTGTTAGTTTAAAACAGTAACAACAGCACTGGGTATATATAGAATGTACAAAACTATATTGAGTTTAAAAAGACCTTTCTGATGTTCCCCACTCCAGAAGAATACAATATTCTGCTTGAGTTTTGTCCCAAATTTGAGACAAAATGAAATTTCATTTTATATTGTTTCAAAGGTTTCACTATTCAGATATTGATGTTGTTTTCCTTCAAGCCACAATAATTTAAATCCAATAAAGCTGCAGGAATGAGCTGTTTTTTTTAAAAATGTGGCTGGAGTTTACTGAAGGGAGAAAGGAGGAGTGAGAATTGGGAATAATTTGTTATGTATACATTGCTGCCAACTAGTAGGTAGGGCTAACTGCTGTTTTTTAATTCTGAGAAAGAGTTCATGCTTTCCTTTTCAAAGAGGTTACCAAAAGCAAAAGTTGGTACATGCATTACTAAGAACCCAGCCAAAGTCACAGAAATGTATTTTACTGAGGTGGTGCTGGTTAATTGTAGGTATTAAGAGTGTTAAATTGAAAAAAAAAGTTGCTGTTTGTTTGCTGAAATCTTAGTTATGCAAACAAGCTGCAAAAAAAGCCTATTTAGCTGTTGCTTTCATTGTTTATTATAAAAAATTCCTAACATAGTTAGTAATATTGAACATAAATTACTAAGCTGCTTACTTTTAGGTCATTGTCTGACTTAATTATTTAATGATTTCATATATTGGTGTACCTGTCACTGGCTTGAAAAAAATTAGAAGTAAAAGGATGAGGTACAAATATTATTTTACAGTCAAAGTTGGAGCTTAACTATATTGAATATTAATTGCATAATATGATCATTATTCTGTATTTATATATATAACAAGCTGCTTTACTTTTTAATGTATAATTTAATTTACACATTGATATTGTGGAACTGCGTTAAAAATAATTTATACATGACAGGCGTTGGATATTTCCTGTCGTGATGAATTTCTAGCATACATAATATACTAGCATTTGTCTAGTATTTTAAATCTACACTATTGGTATTATGTGTATTATTAATTTCTCTCTGCCATTATGGAATCAGATATTGGAAGGCATGTTCATCATCAGGCCTTGTCCTATAAAATGTTTAGACTATATATAAAAAGTCAGTATCATGAGTAGCTCAAACTGTACAGCATATTGGCTAAATTGTTCTCCTTTTCTGTTTCTATTTTCTATTTCTTGCTTAGAGAAATGTACAGAAATCCCAACCCTTAATGAGATTTGGAATTTTCATTGTTTATGATGTGGTCGCTAGGTGAAACAGCACATGATCAAATGGCATAACAGTGGCAACTTGGTAGGTCATTAGACTAGGACTATGCTATTGTTAGATGAGGGTCTCATGCTTTTCTGACCTGTTGTACTTGCCTCCACTATAACTCTCCCCACACTCACCTATCTCCACCAATCTCTGCTCTTTTGGTCACCTGAACTCTGCTTCCCTGCTAGATTGCACTCTGTTGCTATCTCTATATTGCAAGACACACAGACACACACACCAAAAGGGCAGAGATCTTATATATATATGCAGCTGCCTGGCAAGGGCAAGGCTGCGCATGCTTCATCAATGGAGGGGGGAACGTGGAGATCAATTGGCGTTGGGGAGGAGCACAGGAGAGGTGTAGGGAGAAAACAAGTGGTGAGGGGCAGAGCACAATGCAGCAGGATAGGGTAGCAGAGAACAGCGCGGCAGGGCAACAGAGTGCCGGGTGTAAAGGGCCAGAGGTTAGGGAGAGATAGCAAGTGGTGGGATTGTAAATGCAGACAGGCTGCTATGTGCCTGAATTTTGATTACATTTTTACTGGGGCACTGGATTGGCTGTAACGTGGAGGACCATTTGTAATTTTGAACCATCACTGAATGAATAGTTGTTAAGTGAGCTCTATGTATACTGAAAATTCAGATGAGTGGTGATTTATATTTCCATAATTTCTGAAGTAATGTGGATTCTTTTAAAGAATGTATATCTTGCTTATTTTAGCTTTTTGAAGTTTCTATACTATCACCTAGAAGTGAAAAGGCCAAACAGTGAACATGGGTATTTGAAACAGTGCAATTTGACTGAACTTATACATATCAGTTTGAAAATTATTGTTATAAATGTATAGAAAATACAAATAGATACTTTGTTATTTCAGTTTCCCTAACTAAAAATGAATTTGAATTTGTTGGGTTATATAAATTTAGTAAATCATTTTAACGTCTGATATTTTAAAGAAAAAATGGTTATTTAAAACTATAAATATAACTTTGGTACTGTTGTTCAACAACAATAAATCATGTCCAACTCTTTGCAACCCCATGGACACACCAGGCCCCCCTGTCCTTCACTAACTCCCAGAGTTTTCCCAAATTCATGTTCACTGCATTGATAACGCTATCCAATCATCTCATCCTGTTATACTCTTATCCTTTTGCCTTCAATCTTTCCCAATGTAAGGGTCTTTTCCAACGAATAACTTCGATAGATGTGAATGTCGGAATGTTGGAATGTATGATTTTTATTTTCTTAAAGATTGGATTTATTAAATATTACCTCTGGTTTATCTGTTTTGTAGTTCTCATTCACAGTTAATAAAGGAATAGACAGAACCTCAACTTTTTAAAGTAATTTCATATGTGTTATATACATAAAAGTTGCTAGAAATATGTTTTTTTTGCTTTGATACTATTTCTAAGAGTGTTGATGTTCATTTCAGTGATACTTAGTTACTGTGATAATATACTTCTTTGATATTAGGTGAATGGAAGGTTTATAAAATAATTACTAACATTTTAATTACCAAGAATTCAGTAAAATTGCAAAATCCTCTGGAGGGTAAAAAAATGGGGGTGGCAGAAATGTTCATGCAATAACTGTAGCAAATTTCATTTTAAGCTACAGTGAAGAAGAATTTCTACAAATGGATTTTGGGTCTTAGATACATAATTATATTCTTGATTCTTCAAAAGCTTTCTGAAATAAATAACCCCAATTTTTTGTCCAAAATATGGTAATTGGAGCTACCTTTCGGTTGGTCAATGTCTTTTCCTGTTTCCTTCCACATTTCCCAGCATTAAAGCCTTCTCCATAGACCTAGATCTTCACATAAAGTGTCTGAAGATTGATAATTTGAGCCTGGTCATTTGTGCTTTGAGTGAGAATTCTAAGTTGATACGTTTAAAGTTTCATTTGTTCTCCATCCTGTGAGGAGCCAGCAGTCAGGATGGGTTGTCTCCGCCCACTAGCAGTGAGGACCGAGTCTCTTTTTAATTCCTGGATCCGCCCACTGGGTCCCCAGTTCTGACTCTGTCCTCAGCAGAATAGGACGTGGCGAAAACACCTCATCCCAACTGCTGGTTCCAATGGTCTACAAACAACGATCTACAAACTAAGTATTTCAAAGTAAAAATTCTTTCATCAGGGAGTTTATTTAATTTTCTCCACTGGGCTCAGGGCACTGTGGCATTGATGTAGCGGCTTGCAGCCCAGTCTGCCACGTGGGGAGTTGCCCCCCCCTTTGGAACGCCGGATCTGGCCGCGGCCAAGTTAGACTGCCTTTTAAATTTATTTTTTTGCTTCACCAGCCGTTCGAGCTTTCGCTCTGGTTTTGGCCATGAGGGACATCCTCCCTCTTGCCACGCCCTCGCCCACCTCCCTCCTCGGAAAACAAGAGCCATTAGCCCCGGGAGCTTTATTGCTACGCAATCAGCATTTATTCTCAGCTTACTGTGCACAGGAGAAGGCAGAATAAATCTGCGCCGTTGAATCAGCCGCTAGAGCCTCGCTCGCGGTCTTTTTCGACTTGACTCAGCTGTCTCTTTAAATCTTGGCGCCAAGCTGCAACGGCCGATTGTTTTGTTCCTTCCGGAGGCCCTTATTAGCGCTTCGTGGCTCCCCAGAGAGCTACAGTCAGCGCAATTGCTCCCTGGGCGGCTGGGGGTGGAGTCCAACACCCGTACCTTCTGGGCTTCCCCACAACCAATATTGCTAATTAGCACCATCGGAGTTTTTTCTCTTTGCAAGCCTCTCTCAGTGTTTTGCTGCAACAGGCTGCAAACTTAGCTGGCAAGGTCATTTAAGTCTTCTCCATGGCTCAAGAGGAGAGTTCTTCGATCTCTAAGCCCTGGGGAAAACGCACCAGGAAGACTAATAGGCCCAATGATGACGAGGCAGGGGCCTCTTCCTCCTCCCAGGCTGGTACCAGGGCCACTACCAGGGCAGAACAGCGCAGGGATCGTGCCCTGCAAAAGATTCATGACAAGGCTGCTAGATCTAGCCTCCCCCACCCGGCAACCAACAGTCCAGCAAATTTGTCCCTTTCTTTGGAAGCCCCAGTTCTACCCCCGGTCTCTCCTAACTTATGGGGACCAGGGGGTTTGGGATTACCAATTCCCACACCGGACCTCCAGACCAATGCCAGCCAGGGCCATCCCATTCAGGCTCAACCTCTCCAGGCCCAGCCAATCCAGGCCGGGGTCAATGTGAACCCTCCTTCTGATCAAACATGTCAGGCCCCCAGGCCGCAAGCTGACCCAGCTGTAACCAATGCTGCTCCTGCCATGCCCATCGACCAAAACGTGATTCAACAATGGATAGCTATGGCAGTTCAGAATAGCATCACTGCCAGTCTTCAATCGCTGGCGGCTTCCTTGCCACCCCAGGGGTCAGGGGGATCCACTCCTCAATTTATCCCACAACCAGGCACCAGTGCTGGGCTCATGGAGGAGGATCAGCTGTCCAATGTATCTGAAAATGATAACCTTGATGACCTGCCGAAAGCGGAGGAGGAGAATATGGGCGACCTGTCTGACAACGAAGCACCAATCCCATCTTAACCTCCGTCCTCGACCCTTTTCCCTCCAGGGCTCTACAAGTCTCTCCTGAGCAAGGCCAGGGCAGCGGCCGGCCTAGCAGTGCCCGCCAGTCCGGTCCCACTTAATAACACTCTGCTTGGTCCCATATTTTTATCAGTCACTCCCGAGTTGGATTCGGTGCCTGCTCCTTCCTTATTTCTGGACACGATAAAACACCAGTGGTCCAATCCAGCTGCTGGACCCTCCCCATCCAGTCTCGAACGGCAATTCTTCAACGTCGCAGCTGAATTGGGAGACCTCTTCGAGGTTCCTACGATGGACCGTCCAGTCTTGGCTCTACATGCCCAAACTACTCTTCCTGGGGAGTCTGAGGAAAACCTAAAGTTCGAAGATCGGAAGGTGGAACAGGCCCTGGTCCGGACCCACCGGTTGGCGGCTTGGGCCATCAAAGCAGCGTCGACTTCCTCCTCCTTTGCCAGGGTGGCCCTTCTTTGGCTGAAGCAACTTCAAGAATTCATCCCAGCTTCCAACATCCGGGCGCAACAGGACCTTAACAAGGTCTTCGCCACCTGCCAATTCCTGGCAGACTCCACCTTGTATATGTCTAGGTTTGCCTCTAAGGCGATGGCTTCTGCAATCGTAGCTAGACGTATGCACTGATTGAAGCAATGGCCAGTTGAAACGCGACACAAATGGTGTCTGGCGGCCAAGCCCGTCAAGGGCAAGCAGCTCTTCGGGGAATCGCTCGAGCCCTTCCTCATCGAGTCCCGTGACAAACAAAAGATTCTTCCATCCTTGTCATGCAAAGGTTTCCCGCGCCAGTCCCCCTACTCCAGACGGCCCTTTCGCCAGGCTGACCAGGGCTCCAATTTCCCCCGGACCCCAGGTCAGTATGGGGGTAGATTCTGCTTTAACCAGGACAGGGCCGGGAGGGGGGAAACAATTTAGGAAGCCATTCCACGGGGGAGCCGGAGGGCGCCCCGCTAGATGAGGGAAGTGGTAGTTCTCCCAATCTGCTTGAGATCCCCATCGGGGGTTGACTAGTTTATTTCGCTTCACACTGGGCCTTGACCACTAATGATTCCTGGGTGCTCAACACCATTCGACACGGTTTGCCTCTGGAATTCCTCTCCCTCCCCCGGGGTTTTTTGTTTGTTGCCCCACGGCCAAGGACCCTGCCAAATGGGCACTCATGGACGAAGAGGTTCAGCACCTGCTGGATATTCGAGCCATCCAGCAGGTGCCCCTGACCAACAGTTTCAGGGGTTTTACTCCATTCTATTCGTGGTGCCCAAGGCCTCGGGGGGATGGAGAGCAATTTTAGTCCTCAAACGGCTAAATCATTACATCTCTTATAAAAAATTCAGGATGCACTCCCTCAAATCCATCTTAGCGTGTATTCGCCAGGGAGATTTCATGGCATCGCTTGACCTGACTGAAGCCTACCTGCATATTCCCATCTCACAGCACCGCAAATACCTTTGGTTTTGCTATGCAGGTAGGCACTTTCAATACAGAGCACTTCCCTTCGGACTTTCTTCTGCCCCCAGGGTATTCACAAAGGTGCTTTCGGTCTTAGCTGCCCATTTACGAACATTACCGGTCAGGGTCCAGTGCTACCTAGACGACATATTGGTGCATGCTTCCTCTAAACACCTAGTATTGCAGCACCTTCAGGTCATTTCTAGTCTATTAACCGATCATGGCTTCTCCATTAACGTTCCGAAGAGCCATCTCTTCCCCTCCACTTCCATTACCCACCTGGGAACCGTCATTGATTCCATGGAGGGCAAGGTTTACCTATCTCAGGAACAACAAGATAGCCTGCGGGAGTTAGCGGCCCAGGTCCAGAGGGCGGCCTCTTCCTCCCTATTAACCCTTTCTTCCCTGTTGGGTAAGATGGTATCCAGCATATCCATAACCCCATGGGCAAGGCTCCATTCCCGGGAGCTGCAGTGGTTCCTTCTTCCATTTCAGAAGGCCGGCCGCGGAACATCTCTCCACAAAGTTCGACTCACACCTCCCGTCTGGCGCGCTCTCTCCTGGTGGCGCTCCCCAGCTCTCGCAAAAGGAACGCTCTTTCATCCTCAGTCATCCATCATAGTCCCGACAGACGCCAGCCTCACTGGATGGGGCGCCCATTGCGAAGGTCTCACGGCCCAAGGCCTGTGGTCGGAGGCACAAGCCAGGTGCTCCATCAACTGGCTCAAGCTGCATGCGGCATCCCTAGCCCTCAAACATTTCCTCCATCTGGTAGCAGGTTCCCATGTGCTGCTCCTGACAGACAACACCACCACAAAGGCGCACATCAACCACCAGGGGGGCACCCGGTCCCGGGCCCTTATGACTGAAGTGCTGAAACTAGGACTATGGGCGGAGCATCATTTCCTATCCTTGACATTGGAACACATCTCTGGGGTGGCCAACGTCCAAGCGGACTGGCTGAGTTGCTCGACGGTGGACCAAGCTGAGTGGCGTCTGGACCCATCGATCTTCCGCTCCATCTCGACCAGGTTCGGATTTCCACTGGTGGACCTCTTTGCAACCTTGGAGCCCAGCTCCAGCAGTTTTTCACCAGGTATCGGTCACAGGGCTCGGAGGGGACCATCGCGCTCTGCTACCACTGGCCTCAGGGCCTGCTCTATGCCTTCCCTCCCCTGCCCATCCTGCCCCAAGTCCTCCAGAAGGTGATCCAAGAGGAGGCAGAACTGATCTTAATTGCACCGTTCTGGCCCCGACAGCCCTGGTTTGCCGAGCTCAGGACGCTTTCCTTGGCGGACCCTTGGAAACTTCCCCCCTCCCCAAAGCTCCTCAGCCAGGGATCGCTCTTCCACCCGGGCCCCCAATGGTGCCAGCTGACCGCTTGGCGATTGAGCGGGGCACCCTGAGTAGCCAGCACTATGACCCGAATGTGATTTTCTACATCCAAGCATCACGTCGTCCATCTACAGAATGGATCTACTCAGCTACGTGGAGGGCCTTCTGTTCTTGGTGCTCCTCCCAAAGTATGTCACCACTCAATGTTCCGTTGCCCATGGTGCTGCGCTTTCTCAAACGGGGCCTGGACGGGCCTTTCGCCCAACACCCTTAGGCGACAGGTTGCCGTGTTGTCTTCGGTCCTGTTTTTCGGCCATTGGGACTCTATCTCACATACCCACTGTTCGTCGCTTCTTGAAAGGGGTCACAAACTGCCGTCTTCCTGCGATCCACCGGTATCCCACCTGGGACCTTCCCAAGGTTCTACAGTCCCTTACGGGACCCCCGTACGAACCCCTGAGAGAGGCATCCCTCAGACATCTATCACTCAAGGTCACTTTTCTACTTGCCATAACCTCAGCTCGCAGGATTTCTGAACCTTCGGTGCTATCGGTGCGAGATGACCTTTGCATCTTCCATCACGATCGAGTGATACTCCGACTGGACCCGTCCTCCATCGGGCGCAAGAATTGGTCCTGCCTTCCTTCTGTTCCCGCCCGTCCCATCCCTCCAAAAGGCTGGCACACCTTGGATGTCCGACAGGCCCTGCGTGTTTACATCAAGCGCACGCGTCCTTTTAGGAAGACGGAAGCACTTCTCGTCACTTTCTTGCCTTAATCGTTGGGTCTTAAGGCTTCCCCGATGACCATCAGATGTTGGATCAGGGGCGCCATTGCAAAGGCCTATGAGCTGGCCTCCCTTCCGCATCCCACGGGCATTATGGCACATTCTACACTGCCGCCTGGTCAACTCAATGCCCCTTGGAGGATCTATGCCGGGCAGCAACTTGGGCTTCCCCAACTCAATTCATTAGGCACTACAAAATAGACAAATATGCGTCCACTGACGCGGCCTTTGGACATCGTGTGCTGCAGAGGGTGGTCGATAGCAGCGTCTAACTTCTAGGGATCCCACCCATGGGGACCTTTATGCTTTGGTATGTCCCATACTGACTGCTGGCTCCTCACAGGATGGAGAATGAGCATTGACTTACCTGATACGCTCTTTCTCATCAGGAGGAGCTAGCGGTCAGTTCTCTCCCTTTAGTTATCTACGTCCTTTTTCTTGTGGCCTGGGTATCCGCTGCCTTTTCTGGTTTTCCGCTAAAGTGTCAAGTTTCCTGGTATCTCGTCCTCAAGCTGCAATGTAGGGAATGTCCCTCACTTTCTTCAGTGACTCTTCGTTGCCTTGCTGCCATTTTTGTTTTGGAATCTAACTTTTCGCTCCTTCACATCTACCTCGTGCTGAATCTCTTAACTATGAACCAGTCATCGCACAGTTGGGATGTGTCTTCACATGATTGGAACTATACTTGCCTTTTTGCCACATCGAGTCTTTCCTTCGGATTCGTCAGAACTGGGGACCCAGTGGGCGGATCCAGGAATTAAAAAGAGACTCGGTCCTTGCTGCTAGTGGGCAGAGACAACCCATCCTGACTGCTGGCTCCTCCTGATGAGAAAGAGCGTATCAGGTAAGTCAACACTCATTTTCTTGGCTAGATAATATAGAAAGCCTTTTCATAATCAATTAAGTACATATATTGACTTCTTTTTTCATATTTCTTTGACTTTCTAAGTTATCCAGCAAGCCTTGTTAATGTCTCTTGTTCCGTGGCTTTTTCTAAACTAATCTGAACAGTTAGTATCTCCCTCTGCCTGTAGAAATGTAATCTGTTTTGGATGACTCTAAATATTATTTTGTTAATGTATGAAATTAAGAATACTGTACAATAGTTTGCATATTTTATTAGGTTTCATTTTTGTTATCATTATTCATAGATTGACCTCTTCTAATCTGTTGGCTGCTGGCTCATTCTCCAGATTTGTTGGCATAGTTTAGCTACAATTTCTATTGGTTCTTTTTTCCATTGCTTGTCATGGTTTTGTAAATATTCCAACAAATCCTATAGCCATCAGCCATCCAAGGCAGAGCAGGCTAGGAATCCAATGTCATGTAGGTCAGTACTATTTTTATTGAAAAGCTATACCAATAACATCTGGATGTTATCTTGCTAGCAGCTCTTCCTCTTGTCCCTCAAAGCCATTCCCTCTTCCCTTTACAAAAGTTTTTGGACTTGGTAAAAAACAGACTGCTGATCCCACTTCATCTTATTAAAGTTAGAGGTTTTTGCAAATAGAGAGTATCTTCTATTATATCTGGAATGTGGATATGTTTACTGTGAAAAATTTCAATATACTCCTTCCATCTGTGTTTCATCTTTTATGAATCAGTTATTTGTTACTAATAACTATACAGTCCCTGGGCATTTTTTTCACATTCAGTTTGAGATTGGAACTTTCTTCTAAGGTGATCAGTTCTTTCTATCTTCATTGTCTTTATAGATTGTAATACAACCTTGTCTTGTTCCTTTGCAAACTTGGAGCTAGTCTCATTGTCTCTTCTAAATCTCTGACATTTTTTGCTAAGTTCTTTCTTGAAATATTTATTTTTTGTAACTTTGGTTTCTCTTTTCTTCTTGGCAATTTCAACAGTTTGCTTTCTTATATTTCTTGGCTTTAGCAGTCCCTTTTTGCACTCAGTGTTAACAATTTTCATGTCATTCCATACTTCCTTTGGTTTCCTATGAGTTTCAGGACTTCAGAGTAATTCCTGGTACTTTTCTTGGAAGACGAAAGGTACATGCTCAAGATTATATTGGGGAAACTGGTTAGCTTTGTTCTGCTTTAGCTTGGTTTGGAATTTGTACTTGAGGTGTTGTTTTGTTTGTTTTGAACACTGTGTTGGTAATGAAAAAACAACAGATTGGCAGAAGCAGATAAGTCATTCTTCTTTATTTCTGTTTCCTAGGCCATATAGTCCAACTGTTTTCTTCCTTACTGTTTCCAACTTTGACATTCCTGTCTCCAACCATAAGCAGCATATTAATTAGCCTCCTCTTTTTCTGCCTCAGTGGTTGAAGCATAAACTTGGATAAAGGTAAAGGTTTCCCCTGTCCAGTTTAGTCCAACTCTAGGGAGCGGAGCTAATCTCCATTTCTTAGCCAAGGAAGCCAGCATTGTCCGAAAACATTTTCGTGGTCATGTGGCCAGCATGACTATATGCCAAGGCACATTGAATGCCAAGGCACATATAATGCTGTAATCTTCCCACCAAAGTAATACCTGTTTATCTACTAACATTTGCATGCTTTCGAACTGCTAGGTGGTTAGGAGCTGGGGCAAAGATGGGTGCTCACCCTGTTGTGTGGTGTTTGGGTCTCGAACCCAGGCTCTCAGCTTTCCAGCTGAGAACTCACTGTCTTTAACCACTGAGCCATCGTGCCGCCGTAAACTTGGATAACTATCATATTAAAAAATTGTTCATGAAGTCTAGTTGATATTATGTATGCATGTAAGATCTCTGCTGTGTGAGCTGCACTGGATGCTTGTTTGATTGCAGGTCTTATTCCAGGTGTTGATTAATACCTTTAAATCTCTTTATGGCATGTGGCCATGCTACCTGAGGAATTATCTTGTCCCAAATATATAAACTCATCCCACCCATTAGGCAGGAAGGCTATGTTACAGATCCTGTTAGCTAAAAATTTCAG
The DNA here is from genome assembly GCA_023053685.1 of Diadophis punctatus similis. Classification (NCBI taxonomy): domain Eukaryota; kingdom Metazoa; phylum Chordata; class Lepidosauria; order Squamata; family Dipsadidae; genus Diadophis; species Diadophis punctatus. The sequence continues at coordinate 38,232,202 of JALIGW010000001.1, forward strand.
TGGCAGAGTCAAGGAAGAGAAACTTTTCTGCCATTGCCCCCACCTTTTGGAACATGGTGGCACAGTGGTTAGAATGCAGTACTGCAGACTACTTCTGCTGACTGCCAGCTGTTAGCAGTTTGGCAGTTCAATTCCTTTTAGTTAGTTAGTTGTTAGTTGTTCGGCATGAAGGGCTTTTTGCCCGAGCCTGCTGAAGACCGCGTGGTGGTTTCCGAACTGCGTGGGGGGGGGCAGCAGAACAGGGCAGAGACCATGATCTCGATCCGGAGCGCTGGCCCTGACCATCTGGCAAACATCTTGCGGAGCCGAGCCTCCTGGGACCAGGAGCAGTGGTTTCTTAATGGGTGACGCTCACGAGACTTGCTCCGTGGCAGCTGGCCCTGAGTTGCGCGACCTTGCGCCATCGGTGGCACCTACTAAGACACATGGTGGTGAGTGCTTCCCCCCCAATCCACTCTAATTAAGCCGGTTCATTTCCCTGCGAAGGGGTATTGGTGCCACCCTAGCCTGATTTCTAATTTCTCTCTTCCAGAGAGTTCAGAGCAGCAGAACCCGACTGGGTGTGTCTGTCTCTTCGGCTACAATCTGAAATAGTGGACACCATTTTTAATCCGGCTCCCCCAAGGGCGGGAAACTCTCGAACCGCCCATGCCTCGCAAACTGCGACTGCAGGTCCCTCGGGAGCGAGGGCTGCACAGAAGAGGCATTCCTCAGAGCCCCAGGACAGTGGCAAATTGAAAAGGGCTTCTAAAGCTTCTAAAAAAGATGAGGAAAGGTGGCGAGCCCTGGACAGGGCAATTGCAAAGGCTCAAAGGGAGGAGCAAAGGAGAGAGCGTGGGCAATTGGCCAAAGATCAAGGCAGCTCCTTTCCTGAAGCTACCCTAACCTCCTCTCAGGCTACAGCCCTGGAAGCTCCCATTTTGCCTGTTCCTCCAGACGCCCACTATGCCCAGGCATGGTCACCAGATGGCAAGGGGGACCCTCCATCCACCTCTGCCACCATTATGCAGGGAGTTGTTGACTTTTTTCAAAGCCTGCCAGGTAGTGGGGAATCTAAGCCTCTCATAGAGCAACTCCCTAGACCCAGGTCAGAGCGAGCCAAAGCGACTTTTACACCGCGGGCCTTAGGTCTTCTGATCAGGCAGATCCCCCTGTTCCAGCCAATCTAGGAGCCTTCATTTCTGATGCCATCAGACAGGATATAGAGGATGCCTTACAACGCAGAGGCTATCCAGAGGTCTCTGAGAACCTTAGACCCTGTGATTATCAGCAGGTCACTCAGGAGATAGGGGATATTTACCCTCAAGGGATTTATCCTACGGGCTCTCCTTCTCATTCCTCCGTTTCAGCGGAAGACAACCCTAGAGACCAAGAGTTGTCTGATGACGAGGGCTTGATTCGTGATCAGCCTGCTTTCGTAGGCTTGTTCGCCCGTCAGTGTTCAGATCCTTATTGTTCAAGGTCTTAAAGGCTACCAAATTAGGTCCCACCCAGATTATGCAGGACCAGGTGTCGGGCGTTCAGGATCCTCCCGACCCTCTGTTTTCTGAACCCACTGTAGAGAAGGAGGTAATTCCCTCACCCAAACTTTTTCTGGATGTCGTCCAGAGACAGTGGTTTTCCCCAGGGCCGGGTCAAATCCCAATAGCCTTGACAGACACCATTATCATATGGGGCCAGAGCTGTCCAAACTTTTGGAGGTGCCCCCGATTGACGCTCCTGTAGTGGCCCTTTCTTCCTCTTCAGTCATGACAGACGATCCTCTCGACACCCTATGGCCGGAGGACAAGAGACTAGAACAATCCTTAGTCAGGGCTCACCAGGCGGCTTCTTTTTTTAATCCACTTCTCTTTTATGGCTGAAACAATTACAAGGGAGGATCCCTCCTGAGGACTGCAGGGCTCATCAGGACGTTAATAAAATCATGGCAGCCTTAAAATTCTCGGCGGATGCTACGTTAAACGCAGCTCGTTTTGCCTCCAGAGCCATATCATCATCTGTTGCCTCTCGCAGGCTTCTCTGGCTGTGCCAATGGCAGGCGGATGCCAAACATAAATGGAAGCTGGCCTCTGCCCCATACTCGGGGGACAAATTATTCGGAGCCTCCCTCGACTCTATTTTAATAGAGACAAAGGATAAACGTAAAATCTTACCGTCTCTTTCCAGGTGGACTGACTTTCGTTCAACCCCTTTCTTTCGTCGCTTGTCCTTTCGAGGGCAGAATGGAGGCCTGGGGTTCCCTAGATCAGTTAGACAATTTCCCCACAGGGCCCAGGAATTACTGCTACCAAATTTATGTCCACACCCTGTTCATCGTCTGGAACGAAAATGGCACACACTTGATGTCAGACGTGCCCTTCATATATATATAAAAAGAACCTCCCAATTTTGACGAATTGAATCCCTGTTTGTGTCATTTCTACCGGGCACACTGGGCCACAGGGTAACCTCCTCTACCATAGGCAGATGGCTCGGGGCATGTATTGCCAAAGTTTATGAGGTCCAGTCTTTGCCTGCTCCTGCACGCATTACAGCTCACTCCACCAGAAGTGAGGCTACATCAGTGGCATGGGCAACCCAAGCCTCAATTGAGGAGGTCTGTAGAGCTGCTACCTGGTCTTCCTTGAATCCATTCATCCGTCATTACAAACTGGACACCTTCGCCTCTGCCGAGGCGGCCTTTGGTTGACATGTTTTGCAGAGGGTGTACATGGATGAGATGACCCAGGACCAGACAACTGCCCACCCGTGAGGACTGCCAAGCTTTGCTATGTCCTATTCCTGGTAGCTATCTCCACTCACCAAGGAGAAAGGGCGTTGGTCTTACCTGAGACACCTTTTCTCTGGGTAGTGGAGATAGCATCCAGCCCCAGGGCTAGATTTTGGTCTGGCCCTGGGGCCCTTAAGAACCACAGTTTCAATGTTTCACGTCAGTCTGCAGTGATCTCTTCGTCACAAGTGGGGAGGACGACCAGAGGAGGTGTGTCGTTAAGCTTGAAGACTCAGTCCAATGAGAGGATAGACGGAGTTAACCCATTCCTGGATGCTATCTCCACCACCCAGAGAAAAGCCGTCTCAGGTAAAACCAATGCCCTATCCAAGTATTGTTTATGTTATAACCTTCCAGTTTATGAAAGTAATGTTCCTTCTTTTCTCTCTGTGTTTGTGTATTCTGAATAGTAAACAGTATGATCTTTCAACTGAAAATGTTCAATTCCAGTCTGTGTTTAAAATGTCAATATATAATTGATTCATTTTATCTTTCATCATGATAAGCTTTCCCATGTTCATGCTTTTTACATTCCATATTCCTGCTGTAAGCTGTGGATGGGTTTTGTTTTCCTGCATGGAACTACCAACAACTAGATGTTTGGAAGGTATAATCTACTGTATCATAAACAGGATTACTAGTGTACTCTGAAACATCGTCAGTTATTCCTTATAGCATGCTGAGTTCTATCCAACCTGAAGGTCTCATCATGTGACACTGTATCATTAATCACTTTATCCTGCCTATGTAGTCTTCTTGGTAAAATAAACAAGTAATTTACTATTTCTTTCTTCTGTGTAGTATGAAATGACGCCTTTGTTGTTGCCCCTAAAACAGGGATGAAATTCAGCAGGTTCTGACAGGTTCTGGAGAACCAGTAGTGGAAATTTTCAGTAGTTCAGAGAACTGGCAAATATAACTTCTAGCTGGCTCCAGAGTGGGGTGGGAATGGAGATTTTGTAGTATCCTTCCCCTGCCATGCCCACCAAGCCACGCCCACAGAACCGGTAGGGAAAAAAAATTGAAATTCACCCCTGCGCCTAAAATGATCATTCATCTCTAGCATCATTCCTGCCTGATACAGTATAGGTGCTTGTTTGTTTAACTGTGCAGTCAGGACAACTGTAATGCCTTGGTTACAGTATGCCAAGTAGCATTCTTGCTTCATCCCTCCCAGGAACCACCCCCCTCTCATAAGGAAGTAGTATAGCAGAACTTGAAGAGAACTCCATATAATTATTAATAAAAGAGATCTAATGAAGCAAGACCCTGCTTATAACCACAACTGGGAATAGCTAACACTTTAAAAGATAGACTCAAAATTCAGAAGGATCGTGAACACTGGGCCATATACAACAAAGTTCAATTCAATGGTGAGAATGGTAAGGTCCTACAGGAAAGCCATTTGCACTGGTATAAAATAGATGGTATCTGGCTTAACAGCAACTGCAAGAGGGCTCTAAGTGTTCTAATAGACCACCACTTAAGGATAAGTCAGCAGTGTGTTGTATCTGCCAAAAAAGCTAATGCATCCTAGGTTGCATCAACAGGTTAGTTTCAAGATCACTTGAAGTGATAGTACAGCTTTATACTGCACTGATGAGATCACATTTGGAATATTGAGTCCAGTTCTAGTCACCATGATACAAAAAAGATGTTGAGCCCCTAGAAAGAGTGCAGAGAAGAACAACAAAGAAGTTAAGGGATCTGTAGGCTAAACCATACAATGAACGATTGAGGGAACTAGGTATCTAATGAAAAGAAGGGCTGTGGGTGGGTACAACAGCAGTCTTTCAGTACTTGAGAGGCTGTCAGAAAGAAGAAGGGGATTCTCCAAAGCACTTGAGGTAAGGACAAGAAGTAATGGATAGAAGATCATTAAAGAGTATTCCAATTTAGAACTAAGGAGAAATTTCCTGACTGAATAGTTAATCTGTGGATTTTACCTCTGTAAGTTGTGGGTATTCCACCACTGGAGGTTTTCAAGAAGAGACTGGACAGCCTTTTGTCCAAAATAGTATAGGGTCTCTGCTTGAGCAAGGGGTTGGACTGGAAGATCTCTAAAGTTGCTTCCAAATCTATTATTCTATGTACTTGATAATAAACCTGTAATAAATATACTGTGTAAAGAATTTTCTTCTATCTGCCCCTGAATTTCTTGCAATTCAGCATCATTGTATAAAACAGTATTCTAGTATTATGAGAGATTATATAAATTTATTAAATTCATACTCCATTCAGGAGCAAAAGTGACGTGCAAAGCACTTTTATGCTATTTTCTCATCACAGCAGCAGCCTGCAAGGAAGGTTGCCTTGAGGGAGAGTAGTTGACTCATGGCTGAAGTAGAATAGAACTGGATCTCACAGTTCCTAGTCCTGCACTTTAATAACTGTACAAACTGTCTATAGAAGAAGAAAACCCTCTGCCTACCCTCTGTCTCTACATCTTTGAATATTACCTCCCTTCTTATATTAGTCAATACTATATCTTCTTTATATTGTGAAAATTAGTAGAAGGAATACATGGAGCCAATTTGGTATAGTGGTTAAAGTTCTAGTCTAGAAATCAGGAGATTTAAATTGTATGCCTGCCTTAAGCATGAAACTTAAGTGGCTTTGAGCTGCTCTCTCTCAGTCCAACCCACCACACAGACTTATTGTGAAGAAAATAGGAGTGTGGAATGCAGGTATCACTCAGCAACCACTTATTCAGTGACTATTCAGAGTTACAGTGGTGCTGAATGAGAAGACTAAAAACCAGTCCTTGAAGTTGTGGCCATTGCATTTAGTCACACGATTGTGATTTAGGCACTTGGCAATTGGCATGCAATTATGATCGCCACAGCATCCTGTGATCATGTGTTCACTATTTATGACCTTCACCTCCAGATTCTGACAAGCAAAGCCAATGGGGAAAGCTGATAGGAAACTGATATTATGGTGAATAACTGTGCATGTGGTTAACAACTGTGTCATAATTTGGCACAGTCACATAATGTTTCGCTTTACAATTGCATCACTTAGTGATTAGTTGCCAGTCCCAATTACATTTCTTAACTGAGGACTACCTGTATTGGGTATGTTGCCTTAAGTTGATTCTGTCTATCATCTATATATCTATTGTCTTCAACTTACAACCACAATTAGGACCAGAATTTCCATTGCTAAGCAAGATAAGTTATGTGAGTTGTGCCCAGTTTTGTGACCTTTTTGCAATGGTTGTTAAGCAATTACTGTAGTTTAAGTGAATGATTCAGTTATTAAGTGAATCTGGCTTTCCTCATTGACTTTGCTTGTGGGAAGGTTGCAGATGATGGTCACATGACCCCAGGATATTGCAACTATCGAAAATGCGTGCTGTTTGCCAAATACCCAAATTTTGATCACATGACCATGAGGATGCTGCTATGGTTGTGAGTATGGTTGTAATTCATTTTTTTCAGTGCTGTTGTAACTTCGAACATTCACTGAATGGTTGTAAGTCAAGGACTACCTTTGTGCGTGTGTATGTGCGCGTGCACAAAAGTGTATGCTTATGTTTATTAATAAGTCATAAATTGGCCATGGTGGTCCCAGTGATTAGATGCATACTGGGTGTCATACAAAAAAAATATTGGATGGCACTTAAGAAAATCTGCATATTGACAAAATTTCCATCTATCAATTGCAAAAGGCACTTTGCTTGGATTGACACATATACTATGCCAAAAGATTGTGATATCCTAGGTCAGTGTTGGCGAACCTTTTTGGCACTGAGTGCTGAAATGAGGGTGCACGCACACACATGCGCATGCCAGAAACTGCAAGAGCAGCTGCCTGGTGTGCATGCGTGCTGGAAAGATGATCTTCCGGTTTCCAGCACGTGCATGCGCATCGGCCACCTGGTCTTCCAGTTTCTGACACGCATGTGCGCACAAAGATCAGCTGGCCAGTGCGCATGCGCGTGCCGGAAACCAGAAGATCATCTTTCCGGCGCGTGCATGCGCACTAGGCGGCTGCTCTTCCAGTTTCCGGCACTCCCGCGTGCGTGAAGACCAGCTGGCTGGTGCACTGGAATCCAGAAGAGCAATGGGCGACGGCTCGCATGCCTGGAGAGATGGCTTTGCGTGCCACTTCCGGCACGTGTGCCATAGGTTCGCCATCACGATCCTAGGTTCTTAGGAAGAATTTCTATGAAAGCCAAAATCAACTACAGAATTGGCAGTTGTGATTTAACGTTTTGAAGAGAGAATAATAATCAAAATTTAGTTCTAGGTTTATTAAAGTATTTTCTAAACTAAAATTATTTAGAAAAAGAGTTCGAAAACAACTCAATTGAATGACAGCATCTGTACTTTCTAATTTTGGTTTGAATTGGTTTTAGCACATATTTGTTACTGAATGTCATGAGATCTCTTCTGGACACTGGTTCTGTTTGGCATACCATTTCTGGACAATTTGCTAGTTCAAATGTTTAGAATTAGGTTCTGCTGTTTTGTAAATCATTAGCATGCATTTTAATAAACAGACTATTTGGAAAAATTAATAGAATGTTATAGTGGTGATACTGATTCCTGGTTAATGATGTTTTGATGTTTTCAAGCTATTTATTTTCAAAGATACAAATATTTCTTTGATTAGGATTTTTCAGCACCATCATTACTTCAAATGTCACTAAACAGAATAGTCGTTAAGCAAGGTCTGTGTGCAGTAAATAAATTTTCTCTGGTCCTGAGCTGATTTTAAGAATCTTGACATGCTAGTGTGAAATTAGCAGACAGCAATTTTATGGCAGTACTTTTCCTCTTACAATATAGTAGGCCAGCCTTTACAATTCAGCTTATTGTATTAACAGAATAACAGAGTTGGAAGGGACTTGGAGGTCTTCTAATCCAACTCCCTGCTCAAGCAGGAGACCCTATACCCGTGATGGCGAACCTATGGCACGCGTGCCACAGGTGGCACACGGAGCCATATCTGCGGGCACGTGAACCGTTGCCCTAGTTCAGTTTCTGCGTGCATGTGCGTGCCGGCCAGCTGATTTTCGGCTGGCTTTGCCCCTCCCAGGAGTCTCCATGCGGCCCATTTTGGATGCCGGTAAGTACAGGGCTTGCGCGGAGGCTCTGGGAGGGCATTTTCGGCCTCTGGAGGGCCTCGGGGGGGCAGGGGAGGAAGTCGGGAAATGGGCTATTTCTGGCCTCCGGAGGCTTCAGGGAGGCTTGCTAGGCCCAAAACGGGGCATGGGGGGGGTCTTGTGCACATGCACATGGGGGGTTGTGCGTGCATGTGTGGGGGTGGGTGGGACAGCGTGGGATGGTTGCACGGATATGCACAGCGGCCATGGCGCATGGGGGGCATTGAATTATGGGTGTGGGCATGTGCACGCACATCATTTCGGCACCCGATGGAAAAAAGGTTCGCCATCACTGCCCTATACCATTCCAGACGAATGTCTGTTCAGTGCTTTCCCAAAAGTCTCCATTGATGGTGCACCCACAACTTCTCCCTCGTGGATATAGCATCCAGGAATAGATAAGCCGCACTGCATACATCCTCCAGTATGCCTGGTGATCCAGCAGAGACATTGTGTCCAGAGGATCATTGGTCCAAACAGTCGCTACAACAGGCTCATCAAGCAGCGGCGTGGGCGATTCGCGCCTCCACAACGGTGTCCTTTTTCTCCTGTACATTCTTCATATGGCTTCGCCAGCTCCAGGAGAGGACGCCTCCCGTAGACACTCGCCTAAAACAGGACATTAATAAATTAATTGCTGCAGCCTAATTGACAGCGGACGTGACTTTAAATGTGGCACGTTTTGCTTCAAAGTCCATCGGAGCATCGGTTGCAGCACGGCGGATGCTTTGGCTCAAAAACTGGCAGCCGGATGCCCGCCATAAATGGCGGTTAGCAACAGCTGCCTTTGCAGGGGATCATTTATTCAGAGACTGTTTGGAGCCGTTACTAACAGAGTCAAAGGACCGCAGGAAGATCCTCCCTTCCGTTACCATTACCACGTAATGATTACAGACCATTGCCCTACTCCCGATGGCCAACATATCGGTCAGCCGGTCCAGGTGCTATGTCCCAGAGGTTTTATGGGCAGAGGCACAGACAATGCCACGAGCGTCCGGAACGAGGGCGTCCCTTCAAATCTAAACGGCCCTTTAGAGGGGGAGGAAGTTGTTCGTTCCGACACCCTCAGTGATTGCATTCCCGAGCACCCCATCTGAGGCCGGCTGGCCTATTTCGTGGACCGATGGGCGGAGTCCCACGCCGCTGCTTGATGAGCCCGTTGTAGCGACTGTTCGGACCGACGATCCTCTGGACGCAATGTCTGCTGGATCACCAGGCATACTGGAGGATGTATGCAGTGCAGCTTATCTATTCCTGGATGCTATGTCCACCGTTCTGAGAAGAGGCGTATCAGGTAAGACCAATGCCCCTTCTAAAGGCAACCTGTTCCACGGATTAATTGTTCTCACTGTCAGGAAATTTCTTCTTAGTTTTAGGTTGGATCTCTTTGATAAATTTCCATCTGTAACATCTTGCCTTGCCTTCAGATGTTTTAGGTATAGGTTGCAACTGTTCATCATATGGTTTTAATCTCCAGTCCTCTAATCATCTTTGTTGCTCTTCTCTGCACTTTTTCTAGAGTCTCAATATATTTTTATATCATGTGACCAAAACTGGATTCAGTATTCCAAGTGTGGTCTTACTAAAGCAGTATATAATAGCATTAATATTTCACATGATCTTGATACTATTCCTCTGTTAATGCAACCTAGGACTGCATTGGCTTTTTTTGGCAGCTGTAGCACACTGCTAGCTCATATTTAAGTGGTTGTCCATTAGGACAGGGGTCCCCAACTCCTGGTCCATGGACCAGCACCGGGCTGCAGCATGCCAGAAACCGGTCCACACAAACAAACAAAGTCCCATCTGTGGGAAGCAGGAAGCATGTGAAACCATGCCCCCTTTGGTCCTCAGAAAAACCTCTCTCCATAGAGCTGGTCCCTGATGGCAAAAAGGTTTGGGGGCCACTACACCAAGACTCCTAGAACACTCTCAAAGTTGCTGTTGTTTAGCTAGGTACCATTTATTCTATTCCTGAGCATTTGGTTTTCCTTGCCTAAGTGTAAAACTACTTTTCTCACCATTGAATTGCATTTTATTAGATAAGACCCAGTGTTCAATTATGTTGAGATCCGTCTGGATCTTGAACTTATATTGTAAACATTTGGCTATTCCTCCTTGCTTGGTGTCATCTGCAAATTTGATGAATTCTCCTTCTATGCCCTTACCTAAATCATTTATGAAGATGTTGGAGAGTACCGGGCCTAAAACAGAACCTTGGGGTATCCCATTTCTCTCCATATATTGTAGGTCTAGTTTCATTGAGGACTATATGTTGAGTGTGATTTGTCAACCAGTTACGAATCCATCTGATGGTGATGCTGTTTATCCCATGCTTTTCTATCTTAACAAGAAGTTGTTTGTGGTCTACTTTGTCAAATACCTTACTGAAGTCCCAGTATTCTATGTCTGCAGCATTTTGCTGGTCGCCTAATTTAGTCACTTTGCCAAAGATTGCAATAAGATTTGTTCGGAATGATCTGCTTTTAACAAACCCCTGTTGACTTCTAATAACAGCTTTGCTTGCTTCTACATGTTCGCAGTTCCATTGCATGATTACCTTTTCCAGGATCTTCCCAAGTATTGATGCCAGGCTGATTGGTTTGTAGTTTCCTGGATTCCCCCCCCCCCTTTTTTTTGAAAATGGGAACCATGTCAACTCTTTTCCAGTTCTCTGGTAATTCCGCAGTGCTCCAGGATCTTTTTTTTTATTCAAAAAGTTTTATTAGTACAAAGTACAAACATATTTCTCTTTTCCCCCCATCCCCCTCCCCCCTCACCCCCCCGACTTCCCAGAAAAAGCACAGGGCATAATATTCATTAAAATAAATTTAAATTATACTAAAAAATTCTTAATTTCCACATTTCTTTGAATCTTTAACTCCTTGTTCAAAACTTTTTAAGCATAATCTAAGAATCAAGCATATTATTAATCAAACATCATTTCAATATCTCAGGCTGCTAATTTACTCCACTAAATATCTTTCCTTTATATAATCTTTGTATAATCTAGTATAATAATAAAAAGAAAAAAGAAAAAAAAGAAATCTTTCTTTCACCATTTCATTCAGTTACAACCATCAACATCATTTCCTCAATATTAAGTAAAAATTTAGTAAATATTAAATAAATATTAAGTAAAACTTCCTTCTTCATTATACCTCTTCAATATACATAAGGATTTAAAATATTCTAACAAAATGTTAATTCCAATATTTCTAGATTTCTTTTACCCCTTGTAACTCAGAAAATTTTAAAGTTAATCTTAGAGTCAAACACATTATTAATAACCTAATATTACAATATATCAAGTTACTAATTTCACAAAAATTCTAAATCTTTAATTATTTTAAGATATAATAATAAAAAGAACAAGAAGGAAAGACAAAGACAAAGCAAAACAAAAAAGAAAAACACAACCATCAAAGTCATTTCGTCAATAATCTTACTGCAAAATGTCAATTTTCGTTCATCTCTCCATCTGTCCTATAACGACCCACACTAGCACCAAACTAATCGTTCCTTCCTCTCGATCGAATTTTGGATCTGGTTCTTGCAGCCTTTTGTAGCTTGGCAATTTTTGATTTGTCAGCTCTACTCTTGTCTGACTCTGATCCTCTGTCTCCTTTTCCACATTATAAACATCTCTCTGGCTCTGTAAATCACCTTGAATCATCAAAGCTCTTTCCGTTTGCACAACTATCGATGACTCTCCTTTCTCCTCTTCTGTGGCTTTCATGCTTCTTCCTTCTGGAATTTTGGATATATCGGCCTTTAAAACTTTAACATAAAAATCAGTAGCTTTCATTATTGTGTTGAGCCAGTATCTCTTTTCCAAATATCTCACCACTATCCCCGTTGGGGCATCCCATTTGTACTGTAGGTTCTGTTTTTTAAGTTCTTCAACCAGAAAGGTATAACCCTTTCTGGCTCTGAGCATTTTAGGAGGAATTTCTTTCAGTGTCATTACTTCCTGTCCATTTACCTGAAGCTTATTCTTGAAGGTCGCCTGTAGGATTTTATTACGTAACACCCTTGTAGTAAAATATATTACAATGTCCCTTGGCAGATGTTTTTGTTTAGCAATCCAAGAATTAACATGGTATATCTTATCAATTTACATGACCAATTCTTCTTTAGTCATTCCTGACACATGCACCAGAGCCTCCAACATCCTCCCTTTCAAATCTTCATGTTTTTTCTCTTTTAAACCTCTTATTCTTAAAGCAAATTCCATGCTTCTGAATTGGGTCATTAACACCTCTGTTTCAAAATTTTCAATATTGTTTTGAGTTTTGTCTATGTTTTCCCCCAAGGTTGTCACAGACTGTTTAATTACTTCCACATCCTTCTCCAAAATTTCCATATTTACTGCTATTGCTTGAAATGCAAATATCATATCCTTCCTCAGTTGTTGTTGTCTAATGTCCATCTCCTCTAGGGCAGCCTGCCTTTTTTATTAATTTCATTAATTTTTGAATTAAATTCCATGACCAATTCATTCTTCATAACTTTTAAGGTATTAAATAAATTTTCAGGTGTTAAAGTCTGTGGGGGGTGTTAAATAAGAAGTGGATTGCATTCTTGAAGTATAAACAGAGGGATGCTCAAAAGTTTTGTTGAAAACAGTCTTTCCAGGTTTAGAAGCCATTTAAAACTTTAGATTAAGCTTTTAGTTTTAGTCCAAAATCAGAGAGAGAAAAGAGTTCATCAAAGACCAGCATTTTCAGAAGTGTACAAAAAGAAAACCAAATCCATAATTGAAAAGATTCTTTCCAGATGCTAAAGTCATTTAGATTTTAAAATTTGAATTATTATTTTAATCCAAAATCAAAGATAAAAGAAAAAAATTTCCCGGAATCATAAGAGGGGCTGCCTCTTCCATAAAGAGGGCTGCAAATTGAAACTTTCTTTATAACTTTCGCTTTTCCATGCCCTTTCAGACTTCAATCGCCATTTTAAGACAGCTTGCTAGTTTGTAGCTTCCGAAATAAGAGTCAACATAGAGTTAATATGGTTACTTTCCCAGCTTGTCTCCTGGCTTTTTCTGCTGCTGCTGTTGCAGAAATTGAAATATGTCATTTAAAGCAGGGTTGGTCGCGATCTTCTTGCTCCGCTAAAAAGCGGAGATGTCCCAGGTCCGGAGCATTGGGCAGGTTTCCAGGGAGCCCTCACCCTTCGCGCCCCAGGATTTTCTCCTGGGACACTTGGAAGACTCTACCTGTGCCTGCCTGCTCTTCACCCTCCCCTTTGCCTGGGGAGGGGGTTTTCGGCCGCCAGTCAGCTGTTTGTCGGCTGTTCTGGTGGCTTGAACGGAACCGGGGACCGGCGCTCGACGAGGAGTGTCTTCGGAGAACGCGGAGCCAAACCGGAAGCCCAGGATCTTTGAAAGATATAGTTAAGTGGTTCCGAGATCATGTTTGCCAGGTTTATTTATTTATTTATTTGTTTAACTCTGAATTTGCTTGGACACCTGGCAATTTATAAAGTATAGATTAAAACAGCCACAGGCCATCTATCATAAGCAAATAAATAAAGATTCATATATATTTAATAGGTACTGTAATACAAAACCAGCAATAACAACAGCAGTATTTAGCTTTGAAACATAAATGGACTTTTTCACTCTACAAGCACTCCCTGAAAGGACTATTTTTAGCAATTTCTGAAAAACATACAAAGATGTGGTGAGCCTGATCTTCTCAGAAAGACTAGTCCAGGAGACAGAATCCAGTATTGAAAAGAAGTGCTTCTGGGCTTCAGCCCTCTCATGTAGCAGAAATGGGAGATTATAGAAACTTTTCCCAAGAAGTTTTAATTGGATGGATTGATTCTGGTTAGAGTTGGAATTTTTAGATACCCAGGTGTCAAGTTATATACTGTAAGGTTTATAGTTAAACCTTCAAGGTGAAATCCACACTAATCCTTTTGACCCACAAAGAGCCTGAAAACCTGGTTCTGCCAATTAGCCTGGACCCTCATACTGGAGCAGGAAAGGTAAATGTCCTATTTGTGATTATTGTAAATATGAATTTGGGGTCATTTTGAGATAATTTCAGTACCCTCTGTTCCAGTTGGTTTTCAAGTAAATTTTTGTTCCTCATGACCCATTGTCAGGAAAAAAAGGAATTCAGCTGGAGATGCCCTTAGCCTTATGGATCTGTGGGGGTATTTTCTGCACCAAATATTTCTATAAGCTCTACACAGTTTTGTATGGGACTTTATGTAGGGAGATAACTCATGCGTAAATTCGCAGTTAACTTTCAGAACCCTGAAATTATACATAAGTAAGCAGTTCATCTGAATAAAGACAGAATCTAATACTTTATACTGCCTGGAGATGCAGGACATTACAATGGTAAGTAAATAGACTAAAAATTCTAAATGGAGGAGGGGGTTCCATTCCTTCTTCCATGCTTATAAACAATGGATTATTTAGATCTTTTTCTGTCAGGATTCAGGCTGGATTGTGACCAAAATTGAATCAGAGGGCTCAGGATAGGAAAGGGTGCATGCAACTTTATCCTCCTGGAACTTTTGGGGATTTCTGATACCACTGATCATGGTATTAAGGGGATAGGAGTAGAGGGTATTACTCTGTGGTGGAATCTCCTCCTCCTCCCATGGCAGTTCTACTTGGTATTAGTCAGGGAGGAGAGTTCTAGTCCCAGACTTCTCTTGTATGAGTTTCTCAGCGTTTCTCTCTTTCCTCGCTGCTGGGTGAGATCAATCATCAGCAGGGGGTGAAATATCAGTATGCTGATCCTCAGTTACATATCTCTACTCCTCCCTATACAAGCAATGCTGTCAATATTAGTACTAATTGCCTGGAGACTGTGAGAGTAAGGATGCGAAAGAACAGTCTGCGACTCAGTCGCAGCAAGACCAAGTGGCTTTGGAGTTTTGGACCTCCCCCCTTCATCTGGAGATTTTTCAGCTTTAATTCTTAGCATGTTATCACAATGTCAGCCCTACAAAGTAGACCAGACCAAGAAATGTGACTCTACAAGAAAATTAAAGTTATATATTATTTAGATAGGCTATAGTAATAGAATCTACCTGTCGGCTATTCAATGTAGACTAGCCTAGGAAGCCAAATTTATGAATGCTAATACAATAATATTTTATTATACGGTTATAGTAAAAGAATCTTGCAAGACTAAATGTGCCTCCCCATTCCCTCCCTTTATAAGAGAACTGGAGAGAGTCAGGCCTAAGATGCTTTCTCAGATTACATCTTTCTCAGACACAAATTTCTTTTGTCTGACCATTGTCTTGGTTGTGGCTCTTCCTCTGGTTACTCAAGGTTACTCTTACAGGGCTGTAAGAGTAACAATATCCCATACCAATGCATCAGGAAACCCCTTCCAAATACTATCTTGTTTCCCAAGTCTTAAGGAATGTTTTAATCTGCTTTGATTATTTAATGGTTCTTGTTAACTTCCCTCAGAATCATCCCTGACTCTCTACACCACCTCCCTCTTTAGCCTTAACCTCCTCTATCCCACATGCACAGAATACCCCAGGCCAGAGTGATAGGAATGAGCAGGAAACTTGAGGTCATCTCTTTAATTGTCTACACACTTCCCCATACAGAGTTGATGGGCACCCTGGGAGTCCTGAAGAGCATGTGGCAGCTATGGCTAGGATGACTTATTCCAAATGTATCTTGTGCATCAGCCCATTGTTGCTGCTTTGCTTATTGTCATTCATGCTTTAGTCACTTCCCAATTGGATTACTGCAGTATACTCTCCATGGGGTTGCCAAATGTGGTTTGTGTTGTGATTTTGTTATATAGCACTGGAATCATTATAATTGTTTTAATGGTACTTTCTCTGTTTTCTAGAGATTGTTTAACTTGTGAATGGTTGTTAGCCAACCAGAGTTATGTATGCAAGATGTGTGGTCATATACATTTTGTAAAATGCTTAACTAGGAAGTGCATGTCACTTACAGACGTTCCTTTGGCACGGACTCCGCTCCTTCGGCAGCGCTGCTTGTTCTCTGTAGCTGGAAGGGGGGGATTTCTCCAGCATCCTGGGCACAAGCAGCAGAGGGAGAACCGCTGTGCAGCCCCAGGAGAGCAACAGGGGCAGGACTGCTTGTTCTCGGTGGCTGGAAGGGGGGTTTCTCGCTTGTGCCCGGGATGCTGGAGAAGAAATCCCCCCCTTCCAGCCACCGAGAACAAGCAGCCCTGCCCCTGCTGCTCTCCTGGGGCTGTGCAGTGGTTCTCCCCCTGCCGCTTGTGCCCGGGATGCTGGAGGAGAAATCCTCCCCCTTCCAGCCACGGAAAACAAGCAGTCCTGCCCCTGTTGTTCTCCTGGGGCTGCGCAGCCCTTCTCACCCTGCCGCTTGTGCCCGGAATGCTGGAGGAGAAATCCCCCCCTCCCAGCCACCGAGAACAAGCAGCCCTGCCCCTGCTGCTTTCCTGGGGCTGCGCAACGATTCTCACTCTGCCGCTTGCAGCCGGGATTATGGAGGAGAACCGCCGCCCTCGCCCGCCACCGAGAACAAGCAGCGCTGCTGCTGCTTCTCTTCTGGGGTGCCCAAACAGGCCAGGTGCTCTGGACCGCAGATGCACATCACTAGGCTGGAGGGCTGGGGCCGCGCAAGAAGCCCGCTTGGGCGGGGAGGGAGGGAAGCCCCAGGCAGCCGGTTCTGGCTGACAGCTCTGCTCCCTTAGCAAGCAACAGCCAGGATCCCATCTCTGTGTCTTTGGGCACGTGAGTTGTTCTTTGCGCGCATGTGCGCCAGATAGCAGGCCAAGTGGCCAGCGCGTATGTGCTAACCGGAAACAGGAAGGTCATCTTCCCGGTGAGCGCATGCGCACTGGGTGACTGCTGTTTCGGTTTTTGGCGCTCCCGCATGCGTGAAGACCAGCTGGCTGGTGCGCCGGAACCCAGAATAGCAACGGGCGATGGCTCCGTGTGCCTGGAGAGATGGCTCTGTGTGCCACTTCCAGCAAGCGTGCCATAGGTTCGCCATATACTGTACCTTTGTATTTTGTTTTACTTGCCTAAATGTAGAACCTTACTTTTTTCAACGTTGAATTTCATTTTGTTAGATAGTGCCCAATGTTCAAGTCTTTCCAGATTGGGTGTTCAAGCCCAGCCTGTCAAGCCAAGATAGGCTGTTAAGCCTATCTTCTGGAGTGTTGGCTATTCCTGCTAGCTTGGTGTCATCTGCAAATTTGATGACTTCCCCATCTATACACTCGTCCAAATCATTGATGAAGATGTTGAAGAGTACTGGGCCTAAAACAGAGCCTTGGGGTACCCCACTGCATACTTCCCTCCATGTAGATGCAGTTCCATTGAGGACTACATGTTGAGTGCGGTTGGTCAGCCAGCTACGAATCCATCTGGTAGTGATGTTGTCTAACCCACATTTTTCTATTTTATCAAGTAGTAGATTATGGTCTACTTTATCAAATGCCTTACTGAAGTCTAAGTAAATTATATCGACAGCATTCTTCTGGTCCACTAATTTTGTCACTTTGTCAAAGCATGCAATAAGATTTGTCTGGCATGATCTGTTTTTGACAAACCCATGTTGGCTTTTGGTTATTACTTTGTTTGCTTCTAGTTGTTCGCTGATTCGTTGCTTGATTATCGTTTCCAGAATCTTCCCTGGTATTGAGGTCAGGCTGATAGTTTCCTGGATCTATTTTTTTCCTTTTTCGAAGATGGGAACTACATCAGCTCTTTTCCAGTCCTCTGGCAGTTCCCTGGTGCTCCAGGATCTTTGAAAGATATGGTTCAGTGATTCTGAGATCTCGTCTGCCAGTTCCTTCAGAACCTTGGGGTGTAATCCATCTGGTCCTGGTGATTTGAACTCGTCTAGGGTAGACAGGTGCTCACTTACCATTTTGTTCCCTATTTTAACTTGTGTTCCTAATCTGTTTTTTGTGGTGCTGTTTTTGATAGGTTGGACTGTTTTTTCCCTTTGTGTAAAGACAAATATTGCTTGGAAATGTAATCAAATTGAGGGAACATTTTTTTCATCTTAGATAGACATGTAACAAGGTAGAAAACATTAGGATCAAATATTTATTTCAATGCAGAAAATTTTAAAAGTGAACATATATTTCAAACCAAAGTTCTTTCTTTTGGGCCTACTGAACAAACAAATGGAGACAAAATCTGGATATATATATATATATATATATATATATATATATATATATATATATATATATATATATATATATATATATATATATATATATATATATATATATATATATATATATATATACTATACTATACTATACTATACTATACTATACTATACTATACTATATATAATAGTATATATATATACTGGTTATATATATATATAATAACGGCAGCGAGACTTTTATATGCTCAAGAGGTGAAAGCATAAGTGACTGCAATGGAGAAATAGATGGTGGAATTGGTGGAAATGATGAAATTGACAGCTTTGATGAAAGGAAAGACCGTGACAGATTTTATTTCTACTTGGAAACCATTTTTGGACTTTTTGTGAGAAACCAAAAGAAGTGAAAAGTTGATTTTGGGATTTGATTATTAAATATAGAATTTCTATCTTTAGAAATATAGAATACATTTATTTTATTTAAATTTAGAAATGATCAAAATGATGTACACAAATATTAATCTTAGAGTAAGAATTTGATGTATTTTTATTTAAATCTATACTAAAGAAATAGGAAATAATTCTTTTTCTATTTTTCTTTCTTTTACTCCCTCTTTCTTGCACTTTCACTTTTTCTTTCCTGAGATTACTTTCTCCTCCTTTTTCTTTTTTCAAATCTTTTTTCTCTTTTATAACACACACACACACCCCTGTGTCCCACCATGATCATATACCTAAAATTGATTGTTTTATGTTATGAATCCGATTATATCTTCTAGCTGTGAATTTGAATTCACCAATTGACATAAATATTTATTTTCCATGAAATGAAATATTCATAATTCTTTGCTTCTGAAAAATTATGAGTGTAAAAAGCCCAGCCAAGTCACATTATTCAGTAATGCAATTACTCCCTGCTAAACTTGCTTATAAGGTTGTTGAAATAATTTTACAAAACTACTGATAAATCTATTTGTGTATAGTACCAATGGGGATAGTTACTTTTTCCGTTGTTTCTCATCCAGTTAGTAAGATGTCATTTTAAATTGTTGTCTTATATAATATGAGAAACCAGTATATGTTTATTGTTATAATAACAAAGGAGTTATATAGGTTTATTCTGAGCAAATATGAACTAGATAATGGCAAATTTAAATTTAATTATCTTGCTTTTGAACTACTTATTCTGGAATTATCAGTCTTCTAAGTTCACATTATTAGTCTCAGCCTACTTCCATTGTGCTATATGTAGAATTACCTTTTGATATGGTAGCTAAAAAAAAGGTAGCTAAACAAGTACAGTAATTGATTATGTAACTATGAGTATAGCAAATTGAATTTGTTAATTCTAGCATTACTTTTGTTACAAAATTACTGTAGCGACACATCATGTGATTACTTTGCTCAACAACTGCAATTCTGGCATTCCTGGTTGTGGATGTTAAGCAATTGTATAGATCATTAAGTGGACGGAGTTCCAGGTATGGAGCACGAGGTAGTTGGGGGGGGGAACCCTATGAGGCTCCGCATAAGAATTGAGCTGGCTGTCCAGGGCCTCTCCCTCTTTCCTAAGGCACTCCTCTGTATCTGTATCTTACCACATTGACTCTCCACTGTATTTGCTTGGATTTTGGCTCCCTCTTACTGGTGACTGACTGACAAAGAACTGCCTGCCAAAAGAGATCAGCTCTCCTCCATACACAGAAAGGAACTTCTTTAGTGGAGTGCAGGAACATGAGTGAAATCTTCAGGGTTTTGGTTTTGGCCCCGATTCTGCACTCACAAAAGGAGTTCCCTCTGTGCCTGGAAGGAAACTCCTTTGGTGGGGTGCTGGAACAGAGCTGTAATCGTCAGGATTTTGGCTGTTTCTGTACCCCTCTGAAGGAGATCAGTTCCTCTTGGGAGGCAGCTCTTTCAACCAGCCCTTTTTGGCTTCAGATTTGAAGCTGTCTCTGGGACCCTACTTGGTAAAATCTTCATGATATAAAATAGTTGTTGTCAGCATTCTTGAGGTGTACTGAATTTAGTATTCATATATATATTTTTAAAAGGTAAAACAAGATACTAATTTAATGTATACTGTAAGTACAGTGGGGCAAAAAAGTATTTAGTCAGCCACCAATTGTGCAAGTTCTCCCACTTAAAAAAATGAGAGAGGCCTGTAATTGACATCATAAGTAGACCTCAACTATGAGAGACAAAATGAGAAAACAAATCCAGACAATCACATTGTGTGATTTGGAAAGAATTTATTTGCAAATTATGGTGGAAAATACTGTAAGTATTTGGTCAATATCAAAAGTTCATCTCAATACTTTGTTATATATCCTTTGTTGGCAATGACAGAGGTTAAACGTTTTCTGTAAGTCTTCACAACATTGCCACACACTGTTGCTGGTATGTTGCCCCATTCCTCCATGCAGATCTCCTCTAGAGCAGTGATGTTTTGGGGCTGTTGCTGGGCAACACGGACTTTCAACTCCCTCCAAAGGTTTTCTATGGGGTTGAGATCTGGAGACTGGCTAGGCCACTCCAGGACCTTGAAATGCTTCTTACGAAGCCACTCCTTCGTTGCCCGGGCGGTGTGTTTGGGATCATTGTCATGCTGAAAGACCCAGCCACGTTTCATCTTCAATGCCCTTGCTGATGGAAGGAGGTTTGCACTCAAAATCTCATGATACATGGCCCCATTCATTCTTTCCTGTACACGGATCAGTCGTCCTGGTCCCTTTGCAGAGAAACAGCCCCAAAGCATGATGTTGCCATCCCCATGTTTCACAGTAGGTATGGTGTTCTTTGGTTGCAACTCAGCATTCTCTCTCCTCCAAACATGACGAGTTGTGTTTCTACCAAACAGTTCTACTTTGGTTTCATCTGACCATATGACATTCTCCCAATCCTCTTCTGGATCATCCAAATGCTCTCTAGCAAACTTCAGACGGGCCCGGACATGCACTGGCTTAAGCAGGGGGACACGTCTGGCACTGCAGGATCTGAGTCCCTGGCAGCGTAGTGTGTTACTGATGGTAGCCTTTGTTACGTTGGTCCCAGCTCTCTGCAGGTCATTCACTAGGTCCTCCCGTGTGGTTCTGGGATTTTTGCTCACCGTTCTTGTGACCATTTTGACCCCACAGGGTGAGATCTTGCGTGGAGCCCCAGATCGAGGGAGATTATCAGTGGTCTTGTATGTCTTCCATTTTCTAATTATTGCTCCCACAGTTGATTTCTTCACACCAAGCTGCTTGCCTATTGCAGATTCAGTCTTCCCAACCTAGTGCAGGTCTGCAATTTTGTTTCTGGTGTCCTTCGACAGCTCTTTGGTCTTCACCATAGTGGAATTTGGAGTGTGACTGTTTGAGGTTGTGGACAGGTGTCTTTTATACTGATAACAAGTTCAAATAGGTGCCATTAATACAGGTAATGAGTGGAGGACAGAGGAGCCTCTTACAGAAGAAGTTACAGGTCTGTGAGAGCCAGAAATCTTGCTTGTTTGTAGGTGACCAAATACTTATTTTCCACCATAATTTGCAAATAAATCCTTTCCAAATCACACAATGTGATTGTCTGGATTTGTTTTCTCATTTTGTCTCTCATAGTTGAGGTCTATCTATGATGTCAATTACAGGCCTCTCTCATCTTTTTAAGTGGGAGAACTTGTACAATTGGTGGCTAACTAAATACTTTTTTGCCCCACTGTAATACAAGAAAATTATTGTTTTCTTAAATATGTAGTAATGAATATGGATGTAAATCACAGAGTATATTTTCTTAAAATTATAGAAAGATTGTACAGGTGGAACTAGCTGTAAATAAAATAATCTTACAATTGTTGCCAGAATGGCATTGCTATAAAGTGAAGATTTTAACATTTCCTAGCTGGTGTTTGTCTGCATATTTATAACAATCTTTATATGCTGCGTCAGTTGGACAAATTTAGCTCTAAAATCCTTATTCCCCAGTCCAATTATGATACAGGATTTACTTAACTTGGTTAGTAGCAAATTTTTATTCTGTTTGGCCTATCTTTCATGCACTGCTTTGCCAAACCTAAAGAAATTAAATACCGGTAGGTATAACTTTCCATTAAGGTCACTTAACTACTACAACCTAGTCTACAAAAGTGTATTTTGGCTTTATACAGGAAATATTCTAAATGTAAAGAGAGTTTATTAAAACATGATGTAAAAGCCCAGTTTTTCTCAGAGGCTGCCTTATAGGGTTTTTTTTTTTTTTTGCCAGGGATCCTTAGTGGAAAAATGATGTACCTGAGATGAAGGATATTCAAGGAAAGATGGGAAATTATGGAAGAAAAGAGGAAGGAGTTTCTTCCGGATTATAATTAGATATTTCACAGCAGTGATTTATAGTAGCATTGTCAGTTATAGTCAGTTCGTGTGTGTGTGTGTATGTATGTGTAAATATGTATATATATATATATACACACACACACACACACACACACGTGTGTGTGTGTGTGTGTGTGTGTGTGTGTGTGTGTGTGTGTGTATTGGGTGACGATTTATTTGTTTGTGTATTGAATTTATTTGACTGTCCACTCAGCACACAATTTGGAATGCTATTGCCCTTTGGCCATTTTCATAACTGTTATATTGGAGTATAAAATAGAAATGTACTATATGTAGCCCTCGGTTATGACAAGAATTGAGCCTGGAAATTCCATTGCTAAGTAATGCTGTTGTAAAGTGTGATGTTACATGACCACGTTACTTATTGATGGTAATCCTGGTCATCTCCATTTCTGTAGTTAACCAAAGACCAACAGGTTGTTAAATAAGGACTTCACATGACTGTGACATGGGAAGAGGTGCTAAAACCATATCCCAGGGTAAATAGGCCAGTGGGTGATTGCTGTGGGTAGGTGTTAGGGAGTATAGCTGAGCAGGGAGATGTCATGGATGTTATGGAGTATGTGTGGATGAGTGGCTGTCATGGGTGTTGTAGAGTGTGGGCAGGGGCTGTGGGGGGCATTGAAGTTTAGGCTGAAGAGCGCTAAAGAGTGTGTGATTTTCATGCTGTCTTGCAGCTCCTCAGGAAAAAAAGCAGTAAAAGTTACTTGCAAAAGTGGCTTGTGATTTCTTGCCAGCTTCCCAATTGACTTTGCTTCCCCCTTCCAGCAGGGAAGGATGTAAATAGTGATCACATAACTGTGGGATGCTGCAATAGTTGTGAGGGCC
Source organism: Diadophis punctatus similis (assembly GCA_023053685.1). NCBI lineage: Eukaryota > Metazoa > Chordata > Lepidosauria > Squamata > Dipsadidae > Diadophis > Diadophis punctatus. The sequence goes on from JALIGW010000001.1 coordinate 38,255,400, forward strand.
AGTTGCCAAGCACCTGAATCAGTCATGTGACCATAGGGATGCTGACATGGCTACAACTTCTGAGGATGGGTCATGAGTCCCCCTTGTTCAGTGCCATTATAGTTTTGAACAGTCATTGGGCAAGTGGTTGCAACCCAAGGACTATCTGTAATCATATTTGTTTCCCATTTTTCCTGAACTCCTTGTGTATGAAGTGAACACTGAATGTCTTCTTTCAATTCATGTAAACATTCTATTTTTTAGAATCTTAAGAAGTGCAAAGTGAGAGTTGAGTATAAATTTCAGTCCGCCAAATAGTACTTTTTTGTTTTTGATAAAATTAATTCTGCTGGTATTTATTTCAATTGAAACGTAGAGATAAATGTGGGTTTAGAAAATGAAATTCATTAATGTTTTGTTATTAATGATGTAATAAACAGTTCATTTATCAGTTAGCATGCTACATTTTGTTGGAAGAAGGTAGATGTAATCTATTCATATTTAGTTCTGTAATTCAATTTGGATTATACTCTATAAGATGTTCTGTGTCCTAGTTATAGAGAAATATTTTTCTCATGTTTTTGAAAAAGCCTTTCTTCTATGTTAGTAACATTTTCTCTTAGCCAGTTGGTACACCTGATCTGTGAAGTAGCCTTCATCCAAAGATCAGACATGCCCCCATGTTGTTGTCTTTCTAGAAGTTAATGAAAACTGAGTATTTTCAGACAGAGTATGGAGGTGGAGATGCTACCTCTGTTGCTGTTGATTACAGATACATAATATATATTATCCTGATATTATTTGCTCATTTATATGTTATTTATTTATGTTATTATTTTAGTTTTAATTTATAATTTTTATTGTAGACATTTTGTTTATATTACAGACAGTCTTTGACTTACAACAGGTCACTTAGTAGCGTTTGGAAGTTAGGACAGATCTACCTGGGGCTACTTACAACCTGGTTCTAACGTTATACCGGCACCCCCCCCACACCCCCATCGCATGACTGCATGCTGGGCACTCAGCAATCAGTCTTCATTTATATTGCCAACCTTTTTGCTTAATGACTGCAGTGTTTGCTTAATTACTGTGATGAGCACTTTATAACCATGTTAGTTACTTAATGACCACCAGGAAAAAAATGATATAATCAGGTCAGTCATGTTGATGATCCATTTTACAACCAGCAGGCTCTATGACAGTCATAGGACGGCCACTACCTGCACTGTGGATTCTATTGTTCAGATAATTCTCAATTTACAATCATTTGAAATTGCAATGGCACTGAAAAAAGTGATTTATGACCGGTTTCCACACATAACGACCATTGCAGCATTCCCATGGTCACATGATCAAAATGTGGGCACTTGCCATCTGATATGATCCTGGAGTTATGGGATCACTATTTGTAATCTTCCCAGCTGGCTTCTAACAAGCAAAGTCAATGGGGGAAACCAGATTCACTTAAAGATCACATGATTCACTTAACAACTGCAATGATTCATTTAACAACTGTGGCAGAAAATGTAAAATTGGGCAAAACTCACTTAACAACTGCCTTGCTTTACAACGAAAATTTTGGACTCAATTGTGATTGTACATCGAGGACTATCTGTATTTTTACCAGGCCATTTTATGCCTCACTGTAACATTAAATGCTTGGTAACATTTAGCTTCCTTTCTAGCTGTAACATTATGAAAATTGAGTTCTTACCTTTAGGAAAATAGATGCAATGACTTATATTAGCAAGACAGAAGACTTTGCATTCCTTTTTTTATTCTGAATAGCAGACAAATCAACTTCTTATAAACTTCACCTTTTGTATAGTCCATCACTAACAAGTCCTGGACTTCAAAATATAGAATTTCTTTGTTTTTGCATTAGCATTATTGTAGTAGTTAATAACAGAACAGAATAACAGAGTTGGAAGGAACCTTGGAGTTCTTCTGAACCAACCCCCCCGCTTAGGCAGGAAACCCTATATCATTTCAGACAAATGGTTGTCCAACCTCTTCTTAAAAACTTCTAGTGTTGGAGCATTCACAACTTCTGGACGCAAGTTGTTCCACTGATTAATTGTTCTAATTGTCAGGAAATTTCTCCTTAGTTCTAGGTTGCTTCTCTCCTTGATTAGTTTCCATCCACTGCTTCTTGTCCTGACTTCAGGTGCTTTGGAGAATAGCTTGACTCCCTCTTCTTTGTGGCAACCCTTGAGATATTGCAACACTGCTGTCATGTCACTCCTAGTCCTTCTTTTCATTAAACTAGACATACCCAATTCCAGCAACCGTTCTTTAGATGTTTTAGTCTCCAGTCCCCTAATCATATTTTGTTGCTCTTCGCAATCTTTCTAGCGTCTTAACATCTTTTTACATTGTGGCAACCAAAACTGTATTCCAAGTGCATTATAAAATGGTATTAACACTTCATGTGATCTTGATTCTGTCCCTCTGTTAATGCAGCCTAGAACTGTGTTGGCTCTTTTGGCAGCTACAGCACACTGCTGGCTCATATTTAAGTAATTGCACACCTGGACTCCAGAATCCCTGTCACAGTTACTACTGTTGAGCCAGGTATCACCTATACTGTGCATTTGGTTTGTCTTGCCTAAATGTAGAACCTTACTTTTTTCACCATTGAATTTCATTTTGTTTAATAGCTCTCTATGTTTAAGTCTGTCAAGATCCTTCTGTAATCTTAAGCCTATCTTCTGGAGTTTGGGCTATTCCTGCCAGCTTGGTGTCTCTGCAAATTTTATGAGTCCCCCATCTATTTCCTCACCCAAAATCATTGATGATGATGTTGAAGAGTACTGTGCCTAAAGCAGAGCCTTGGGATATACCACTGCATATTTCCCTCCATGTAGATGCAGTTCCATTGAGGACTACACGTTGAGTGCAATTGGTCAGCCAGTTACAAATCCATCTGGTGGTGATTCTGTTCTAACCCACATTTTTCTATCTTATCAAGTAGTTGGTTGTGGTCTACTTTATCAAATGCCTTACTGAAGTCCAAGTAAATTATATCCACAGCATTTCTCTGGTGCACTAATTTTGTCAAAGAATGCAATAAGATTTGTCTGGCATGATCTGTTTTTGATAAACTGATGTTGGCATTTGGCTATGACTTTGTTTGCCTCTAGGTGTTTGTGATTTGTTGCTTGATTATCTTTTCCAGAATCTTCCCAGGTATTGAGGTCAGGCTGATTGGTCTGTAGTTTCCTGGATCTATTCCCCCCCTCTCTTTTTTTTTTGAAGATGGGAACTACATTAGCTCTTTTCCAGTCCTCTGGTAGTTCCCTGGTGCTCCAGGGTCTCTGAAAGATATAATTCAGCGGTTCTGAGATCACGTCTGCCAGTTCCTTCAGAACCTTGGGATGTAATCTAGCTGGTCCTGGTGATTTGAACTCATCTAGGGTGCTCACTTTTCTTGCCTATCACCAATTAATAATAGGTTGCATTTTAAACCAACATACAGACTTGCAAATGGAAAGTAATCAGCTTCTTTGAAACCTTAAGTGTACAATATACTTCTTTGAATTAATTAATGTTTAAAATAATTGCAAAAAATTGAGAGTCATGAATCAAGACAAATATATGTGTTCCAGTATAATGTCACAAAATCCAATCTGGGTTGGTCACCAGAGGTTTAGTCTTCCGAGCTTATAGACTCGGGTTGGTGCACATCCTCAGGGAACTTCTCTCTCACTAAACCGCTGGTCCCGGTGAGCAACCCAGATTGCATTCTACAAATTTGAGACTACCATCTGTTTCACTGCAGACTGCATAAAAGACTAGAAGACTACAATGTTCTGGAGAAAATTTAGTTTTAATACATATTTGTGAATTAAGAACACATGCTCCCAACTTTTGTATATTTGTGAATTAAGAACAGTATGCTCCCAACTTTTGTATTGCCTTTGTGAGTCCTCAATAGATCAGTAAACCTGAGGTATATCACTGTGTACATTCTATGATAAACTGCTGCAGGGCATTACTCAGCTTGAAATGTTAGATCACTGATTTAACAACTCAAAGACATTTCCTTCTTTCAGAATTATTCATTTGTTTCAGAATTTCTGGCTTTTCAAGAAAAAGTCAAGTCTAGCAGAGTAACATTTACCTACCTATTTTGGGGTTTAGCTATTCTAAAGAAAAGAAGAATTAGGGGCGACATGATAGCAGTATTCCAGTATTTGAGGGTCTGCCACAAAGAAGGGGGGGAATTATTCTACAAAGCATCAGAGGGCAGGACAAGAAACAATGGTTGGAAACTAACCAAAGAGAGAAGCAATGTGGAATTAAGGAGAAACTTCCTAACAGTGTAACAGCTTGCCTTCAGAAATTGTGGGCGCTACATCACTGGAGGTTTTTAAGAAGAGACTAGACAGCCACTTATCTGAAATAGTATAGGTTCTCCTGCTTGAGCAGGAGGCTAGACTAGAAGACCTCCAAGATCCCTTCTATTCAACTATTGCAGCAAAACCGTTTTTGTGGTATCTGAAGGGTTCTGAAGAACTAACAAATCTTTTATTACTGCCATTGAAACATTCTCTAGTTTATTTGTAAAGTGTATTTCTCTGTTAACATAAGGATTTTAAAAGTTTAAAATATATGAATACAGTGCAGTTATGTTTACTAATATTAAATATAAATATGCAGCATAATATTTAACCAAGATGGACATGTGACTGATAACTGCATTAATACATCAGCTTTGACTTCCTATAATTTAATTACAAACAGAGAATGTTTTCCTATTGTGATAAAATAATATAAGTTATTTTTATGTGACAATCTATTATGTGTACTTTGTTTCTTGGTAGATGATGATGTACCTGCAGATATGGTTGCAGAAGAATCGGGTCCTGGTGCACAAAATAGTCCATACCAACTTCGCAGAAAAACTCTTTTACCTAAAAGAACAGCTTGTCCTGCAAAGAGCAATATGGAGGTATTTTTTTTAAAAAAGAAACTTTTTAGAGTAGATAAATTACAACTGTGGGCATAATCTAGTCCAGAGAGTGTTGTGAAGGGAGCATATGTAAGAATACCAATACCAATAAAAATTTGAAGAAGATTGGTGGGGATGCTTGACTGAATCTAGTAGCTAAAATGTTTAAAATGTTTTTACTTTTTTCTTGTCAGGGTGCTTCTACTTCAGCTACAGAAAACTTCGGCCATCGAGCAAAACGTGCTAGAGTATCTGGAAAATTACAGGATTTATCAGGTAATCCCTGTTGTATGGGATGGAGTGCTATGTAAAAAAATTTAGTCTTCCATGTTTCCTTTGAATTTTTTTAAATGGAAAGCAATTAGGATGTTGACTTCTTTGATTTAAGTAATCTGATTTTAATGTCAAACAAGATAGTAAGGTGTATGTGTAGTAAGTAGTTCTGTTTGCCATGTAGATGAGAAAGAATTTTAACTGATAGATGCAATTAATAGCACTTCTGAACAATGCAATTTCTATGAGTCGTTTTAGAAGGAAGTAGAAAAATCTCAGCCTCTAGAGATATAGTAAAGATTATAGCACTGTAACCTTGAAATGTCCCAACCTTAAAACACCTGTTTTTGAGTGTTCTGAGCATGAATTGTGTTTTCTAAAGTTATGTTCCAAGCATGAGACAACTTAGTTGTTTTAAGAGGTGTCATTTTGAGGCTGTCGCAAACACTCCAGTTGAGCTGATATTCTTTGGCTTGTGATTGGCCTTGCTTGTTTCCTCAAATTTATTGTAGCTTAGCCAGATTGCAAGAAAAACCAGCAGCATGTTCTTGCTATTATTGGCTTAGACTGGATGACATTATATGGGGAAAGGAAACAGTTAAACATAGCGGACAGAAGACTTGAACAGTTGCATGTTGCTAGTCTAGTTTGTATGTTACTGCTGTGGTTCTTCTGAGGAAGTTAGAGTTCATGTAGATTACTATTTTCGTGAACGTTGCATGGTGCTTTATTTTGCAGGTTGAAAATGCAAAGATATAGATGTACTTTACTTTGCACAGAAGTATTTCCAGTGCTGTTGAATAAATGTCTAGCACAATGTTAGTTCGGTTGATGTGTATCTACACATTGTCTTTGTAGTAATGTAAATGTTTATGCAGTTTATTTTATTCATTAAATTTATATGCTGTTCATCTCACTATCAAAGTGCCTCTGTGCAGCTTAAGTAGCAGCAAGAGTCCTACCTATCATCCTCCCTTGTCAGTCAGTTGCCAGCTATATGTGCAAGTAACTACAATAGCCTGGAAGAGAAACTGGAAAAAATAAAACCCATAAACCCTGCCTACAGTAAATTGGACACAGAGATTTTTTTTTATTCTCAAAACTTTAAGCAAACCATTTAGTATTTATTTATTTTATTTAGCGCTCTTATATGCCGCCCTACTCCCTGGGAACTCAGGGCAGCGTACAACATTTAAAGAACAGCTAAACAATATAATTTAATAACAATTTAAAATACATTTTAAAAAACATACAAAGTATAAAAGTATTAATATCAATTCTTAATATAAATATTAAGAATTTAGTTGCTCTCTTTGTAATCTCTTGACTGTTACAAAGATATTTATTTGAAGAATAATATATGTTTTTTGTTATTTAATGTGCCTTTTCTTCTTCCCATTGCAGTTGTACCAGTGTGCCCTTATTTATTATTTTTATTGTATTTAAGCAGCTCGAGCAAATGGAATAAAATATATAAAGCCATTACATTAGATGAATGTTTTTGAGGAGAGCATTCCATTTTGAATGAGGAATTCCTTTAGGAACTTCTGGGCATTGTAATGGAGAACTTTTTATCCCCTTCTCTTCCTATATTTTCCTATCATCCAGACAGCTGATCTCACACTAGTCTGTGAGTGCTATGTCTTTAGAAGCTCTCATCTTATACAATACTATGCTGCAAGCAAAACTGTTTTGTGTATTCCTTTGTTCTTCACCAGCAAAGGTGGCTATCTACCCTGTTGGCTCAACTTTTGTAGGATAAGGGTTTGCTTACATATTGTCTGTTCCCTTTGTGTAGAAGTCTGTTGTTGAAGTTGTTCACTAAATTAAGGAGTTAAACTAGAAGTAGTTTCTCCTATCGCAGAAAAACTGTTGAAGATCTCCACTAGCCATGGATATCTTGAGTATTATGAATATACAGGAATGTGGAGACTGGATTTTGGAATATGAGCTTGCCTTCCTTGATGGCTCCTTACTTGAAATTATGAGATATCCAAATCTTTTGAGAGATTTCTGTCTACTATGTGCAAGTATCAGGAAGATTTTTAAAAAATCAGAAATTCAGTGTTGTTCACTACCTGTCCATATTGATTGCTAAGCATGGTTGTTTGTTATAATTTACTCAAAATTTATCATAATTTTTATAGTGTATAAAGGTGGACACATGCCTGTGTTTTATGCTTTGATAAATAACCTACAGGCTGCTGCTTCCTATAACATATTTTCAGTCAGATCATGAGTATAAGAAAGATACAAGATGTCCATGATCTTTCTTGATGAAAATAATCCAGACAATTCAATCCTGTTATTCACATTTTGTATTTTAATAGCAGCACCTGCAGAACAGTATCTTCAAGAAAAATTACCTGATGAAGTGGTTCTGAAAATCTTTTCATACTTGCTGGAGCAAGATCTTTGTAGAGCAGCGTGTGTATGTAAACGCTTCAGTGAGCTAGCTAATGATCCAATTTTGTGGTAAGTGAACATAATTCTTAATTATTCTGAAATATGCTACATATTATCAAGCACCACAAGAAAAATGAATTCCTAGTTAGTTGTTCTCATTACCTTGAATGAAAATAGGTATTTGAATTGCAAGAAATTTTGTTTGGCACATACTTCAAACTGTATGCCTACTCTTCTTTAATGCATCCTGTCAGTCTAATTTGGCTGATCACAGAGATTTTGCTATTTTTTAAATAGAAACCTATTTCTACACTCAGAATTGTGGAAATACTGTTTAAAAATCCAGAAAAAATTCTAAATTCTCCATAGTCAATAGGATTTTTGCTTTTTCTAATTTTGTCTTCACCATTGTAAAATTATGCTAATAATGTTCTGATTATCTCCATATCAATATATATTGAGTACTAACTGTTAAGTAAACTCCTTAAGTCAAATTTTACTACTAATGACTTAAGGGACACATTTGTGTAGCTTTACAGTCCTACTTAGTTTCCAAGCTTAAATAAGATTGGCCAGATGCTGCCACCTGCTGAGATGTAAAGACTGTAGTTTTTTGAATGATGTTTTTAAACAAATACAAAGAAAGATTTGTAAAATAGAAAAAAATCAGCATCAGGAAAAAAATAAAAAAAAACAAGAATCCATTAAAATAAAATTATAATAAAAATATTTAGCGGACTCTAATTATTTAAAAGGGCAATTCATTTGTCATAAAAAACTTGATTTTAGCTAGCACCTAAAAAAAAAAAAGCTCTAGCTCTAAACGTTAATGAATTTGAACACAGAATAAATCATGAATCAATGCTAAAATGTGTTAGTTCTTTCACCTCTTCAGACATTGATTTAAGGAAGGACTGTTTTGTAACGGGTAATATATATCTTTATTTGCAGAATGCATTCTTTCATATAGTTCTATCATGTAGTTCTATGAATGCTATTCTGAATATGATTGATCAGTTGCTTGATTTAATTTTTGATTTAGAATTCCAGGAAAAACCAACACATTTTGCTTTTATATAAGAATCTTTAGTAGAAAGAGATGATTAATTTGTGAAGGAAAAAAGGAAAAAAAAGTTGATGAACAATTATTTCTGTTCAACCAGATGCTTCTATAGACCCATAACCTTAATCCCTTGTTCATGTTTGTCCTTGTATTCAAAGAAATTCATATAAAAAACTACTCTTAATGACTATGATTTCATATAATTTTTATCTATATAGATTATATCTATGTTCTCTTAAAATCTATTTACAATTTTCTATTCATAATGTCTTTATTCAGGAAGCGATTATACATGGAAGTATTTGAATATACACGTCCAATGATGCATCCTGAACCTGGTAAATTTTATCAAATAAATCCAGAAGAATATGAACATCCAAATCCATGGAAAGAAAGCTTTCAGCAACTGGTATATATATGTTTTTAAAGCCTTGTTATTTATGTTGCATTTTGACAATGGTTGAAATGCTGAAGAACAGTCAAGGGTAGCATTACTTAACATTTATTCATCTACCGTATTTTTCGGAGTATAAGACGCACCTTTTTACCCCCCAAAAGAGGGTGAAAACTTGAGTGCATCTTATACACCGAATGCAGCCCCAGCCAGCCCCACCCTTTGGCCTCTGTCTTCCAGCAATTTACCTGCTTGCAGGAAAGAGGGAAGAGCCTGTAAAGCCAAGCAACTCAGTAGTAGTTTCCCGATCTTCAGCTGATTAGGTTTGCCACGTGGGAAAATGAAAGTGAAACTAACTACAAAGAGGCAAATAGCTGGGAGAGAGACACAGATTTTTATTTTTTGCTGAACTGGATGGAAGGGGGTAAGTGAATAACTATAAATGTCTGTAGAATGTTCAAATTATTAGACTTATTTTTTAAAGACTGCTTTATTATTGTTCTAGAGCCAGGGGTCTCCAACCTTGGCAACTTTAAGACTTATGGACTTCAACTCCCAGAATTCAACAGCCAGCTTTGTTAGCTTTGCTGGCTGTGGAATTCTGGGAGTTGAAGTCCACAAGTCTTAAAGTTGCCAAGGTTGGAGATCCCTGTAAATCTAGACAACTTAACAAAATAAAGAAGCTTTTTAAAATAAATGCTTGCTCTGAAGAGGCCCAGTGCTATTGTATCTTCTTTTAAATAATAGAGAATAATGTATACTTCCAGAAATTTTAATTAATTTTAACAGCTCTGTACAAGTATAGTATGAAATGTAACAGTGTCCTGTTTAGTATTAGAGTTTAGTTACCTTGGAGTAGATCTATTTAACTACATTTAAGAAAACTTTCTGGCATAATGTACATTTCTCCAATTTTTTGCTATTTCTATGGGTCAGGCACACATGCACAGAAATACACAGCAAACAGTGTATATCATCTGTGCTGTTTGCTGTTTGGCAAATTGCTTGGAGGCAGAGGCCTTTTTCCGTTGTTTTCCTCCCCCAAAACTAAGGTGCGTCTTATACTTCGATGCTTCTTATACTCCGAAAAATACGGTACTTTCTTTCCCACTTCAATCAATTTATAGTTTTGCTATCTTGATTCGCTCTTACTGGCATGATAGCTTTATTTCTTAAGTTCCTGGTTCAATTCATTACATTACAATAAAATTACATTAAAATTCCTCATCTCTACGCAGATGAAATATAGTTCTTAAGATGTTATTTGGTGCATTCAATATACAGTTCGTTGGGCTAAACTGCAATGAAAAGAGTGCCTTTTATTTTGAGAAGAATGTTCTATTAGGAACATATTAATAGAAAAACTTAAAAACTGTAGAAGGAACTGGTCAAAGTGTATGGGAGAATAAAGTAAGATTAGTTTTTTTAAAAGAAAATAATGTATGTCTATATTGTAGTATATAGGTAGTCTTCGTCTAGCAACCACATTTGGTTACAGACACTGTTGTTCAGCAAAGTGATAACTAAGTAAATCCACGACTTAGGACTTATTGCAGCTTTCCTTTGCTTTACAGACCTGCAAAGGTCGTAAATGCAAGGATTGATCGTAAAATTACTTTTTCATCACCATTCATTAATTATGAACGGTCGCTAAATGAGGCAGTCTATAAAGAAGGACTACCTGTAATACTAATGAAATATATATAACATTGAGTGAGAACTCAAGAATTTAAGTCAAAAGTGATTGCAAAAATGGGAAGCTTTGGTACTCAACACACATACTTTCTGTTCTCGCATAATTTGTGAAATCAAGAAAAAGGATACAGGTAAAGCAAATGAATAGTAAATACGACTAATTCAACAGGTTGAGAATTCTTAGAAAATAATTTTATTGTCTATTTTATTCATAGTCGTCTTCCTCATTTTTGCTGTCTTATGGCAGTGGCTGTGTGTGTGTGTGTAAAGCAATGTGTGTAATATGTAAAGCAATATGTGTAAGTGTGTGTGTGTGTGTGTGTAAAGCAAGCAGTAACACAGCTTAGGCAATGTATAACAACAAAATGCATAATATTTTTTTGCATTCTTCATACATTATTGAGCAGTTTTATGGCAAATTCCAGTAAGTTCACTGCTTTTTTAGAATGAAGTTCACGTATTTCAGACCAAGGGCACATGCCTAGTGTTGCTTGTTAAAGTTGGAAGCACCTTAATAAGATTCTAATTAGGTCTGTTTCCTAACTCCCACCAAATTCTTTTCATATCTGTTCTTGAACTAAACAAGCCTAAAATTTAGAACTATCTACTGAGCACAATTAATGATGTATTGAAATGGTGTGAATTATTTCCAGGAGTTTTGCAATGCAGTATATGTTATTAACTCTCTCTTTCTCTGGCGTAGCTCAAAAAGTACAGTTTACCATAACTTAACATTTTTTTCCTCAAATTTTAGTATAAAGGAGCTCATGTAAAGCAAGGATTTGCTGAACATTTCTATGGCAACCCAGCAAGATACAAAGGAAGAGAAAACATGCTGGTACATTTTAAAATCACCCTAATTGATTGCTAGTATACTTTATATAGTATAGCTATTTATCTCTAAACAGTTACTTTGTCTTCTTTTAGTATTATGACACCATTGAAGATGCATTAGGTGGTGTACAAGAAGCTCACTTTGATGGACTTATCTTTGTTCACTCGGGCACATACCCAGATGAATGGATATACATTGAATCACCTATAACGATGATTGGTGCAGGTATTCAATTTGAAAAACATCTTAATATCACTTGCTTTAATTGGCTATTGTATTTAACTTTCATAAATAGAGCCTTTGCTTTATGGTCATGTGAGATATACCAAGACAATAAACTACAAAACTAATAAGTTATTTTTACTACACCAAGTTCCGACAGCGCTCTTTATTTCATTTCATATTGTTTTTTGTTTTTTTCTGAGAAAACATTAAAAACTTGAACAAGCTCCCCCATTCTTCTCTTTCCCAATAAAGTCCAGCCTCATCAGATTTCTTTCTTAGAAAGAGACCAGCATTTAAGTTGTTTACCTCCTTCCTTTTAATCCAGTATTTCAAATGAACCAACTTATTTTGCAATAGATAATTTCTCTTTTTGACGATTGTTTTATTGTTCTTCCCCTTTATTCCTGGGCTAAAGTAGAAATGATTATATATTTTGCACTTTTGATAAAACTAATTCACTTTATTTTTTGGCTCCTATATACTTGATACTGCATTTTTTGTTGCTAAAGCCTTTCTACTGAACCTTTATTAAGGATCAGCTTAATAAATACAAGTTTCCTTAACAGTGATGTTATTATAAATTTCCTAATTGTGTTGGGGTTTTTTACTTTTGTATTCTGCAATGGAAAGTCTCTTATACTATAATGGAAGCTTCCATGCAATGTTTTGCTCCATTGTTTTTCTCCATTGGATACAATTTCATTGTCAATAAATTCTCCTTTTGTCTTTAAATATGTTATTTTAGTTTAAAGACGCTAGTTTTGTACCTCACATTAACACAGAATTGTCTTGCAACAAATCATGAATAGGTTTTGGCCACTTCTTATTTTATGTCTTTTTTCTGATAGTTCGTTCTCCCCCGCCCCCAAACAGACAGGACACAAGAAGAAATTAGAAGTAATTTAAGATCCTAAGCAAGCCGGGATCTTGATAAAATGTAGTGGCATATAAAAAAAATAAGCAATGGTTTCCTTTTGGGACATGCTACCATTGTTCAACAAATTACATTATGATGTATTAAATGCCAAAAATAGAGGAGTGCAGTGGCTCACATGGTTAGGATGCTGGGTTGACTAATAGCAATGGTGGGGTGAGCTCCCATCATTCACTCCAGGTCCTACCAACCTTACAGTTTGAAAACAAGTTATCACAAGTAGATAAGTACCACTTCGGTGGGTGCATTAATGGGGACATGAAAGAAGTTCCTAATCGGGCGTCCCCCAGGCAACAGTGATGTCACTGGCTAATTCTTTCAACCCAGAAGCGCTTTAGAATGCTTCTGACACAAACATGACATGCCAAAAAGAAAAAGACAACCCTGCCAACATTGAGGCATTAGAGACTAAGGTATCGTGGTTGGTTGCGCAGTCAGCCAGATGTTTAGACTGGATTTGGAATTTATCAAGTCCTTCCCAAAGGCCTGGATAGACAGATGTTGTTACTTAATAATATTAAAGTTGCCTTTTGCAATTGACTGATATAATTACTGTGTTAGTTAAACTGCAGATACGTTAAAATCTTCATTCATTCATTCATTCATTCATTCATTTGCAATTGAATCAACTCATGCCCAAGCTAATTATTGTATGAAAGACCTAAACTGTTATACTGGTATCACAGCACCTGCAGAAGTCAAATTGTTTAGTTAAGTATGTGTTGGTTGGAGATAGGACGATACAACCTTTTTCATAGCACAATTTACTATTCAAAATTTATGAAATCTGCTTTCCTCTTTTCTGAAGGAGAGAGAGGGAAGGTTATATCTTTTCCCCAAATAGCTTATAATAACTCAGAGTGATATTTGTGGGTAGGAAAACACGATGGGAGAAAGAATAATAATATCCAAGTGCTGTTTTCCTAATCTAATACCAATGTAATGTAGTGATTAAGGAGCAGGAAAATTAGGGTTCTAGACTCTCAGCCACAGAAACTCAGGAGTGGTTTTGGGCCAGTCACTGACCCTCAGTCCAAAATGTGTGATGGGATTAAAATCAGGGGAAGAAGTACAATATAAGCCACTTTGAACTTCTGTTTCAAAAAAACAAATAAATATAAATCTAATGAATAAATAGACATATATTTATATGTATATGCATATTCCAGTCTTGTAATCAAAGACATTAGGAGCCAGCAAAAATATTTAATCACCTGCTTGGCCGCCTCCAAATCAAAATCTTCTAGTACACCCCTGAATCGATTTAACTTCCATGGACATTAATGGATCTTCTGGGTTGTATTCCACTTCCCATGAATTGATCATTGCACACAGAAGAAAATAATATTTGCTGCAAAAGAAAGAGAAGCATGGCGGCGAGACAGTCTGGAAACAGCGGGCTCTGATGAGCCCCATGAAATTCAAGGCGGACAAACAGCTGTGGGGGGGTCTTCAGACCGGATCTGTCCTGTAGGGACGGAGAAGAAGGAGAGGCACCTTGGAAGACCAAGAGGGACAGGCAAGTTCCTCGAAGGTCGGAGGAAAACTCTTCGATTCGGCGGTGGGGGCGGTGGTCGCGGTGGTCATGGCGGCCATCATAAAGCTGGGACAACTGGAATAAGCTTTGTGCAGGAGCGGTGATTTGAACGGAGTATCGATACTGGGTGAGTGATCGGCCAATGTATATACAAAAAATAAATTATTTAAAGAACTTTAAAAGCCATCCTGGCGAGGAAACAGCAGCTAATTGGCGTGGGGGAAACAATGGAGGTAGACACACGAAGCGGAAGTTTAAACACCAACCTAGAACAGAGAGTGAGATAATTAAAGTACTATAAGAAGAAACCCGAAAGAAAGCAGTTGTATAAGAAGATTGGAATTAACTTTAAATTTGGAATATTGAAGGAAGAACAAAGGAATGTGCAAAATAATAAATAAATAAATAAATAAGCCTTGTAAAGAAAATTTTATAATTGGACTTGGACTTGGATTTTAATTTTGAATTTGGGAAATATAATAAGAAGAAGAAGACGGAAATTGGGGAATATTTAAACATGGATTTAATACCGAAAGTGATCATTTTGTTATTTCGTTGATTGGAATTGTGGAGTAGAGAGAGAGACACCTACTGGCTGGAAAAAAGAATTGCAACAAATAATTTGTAAACCGAAAAATTGCTTTTGTTTTTTACAAAGTGTCCTTGATTTACAAGCCGTGAGAAGTTTTAAGAAGGGCTTGTTTTCTTTCAAGCTGTTTGATCTCAACAACAGAAGGTGTATTAATAGAACTCTAAACTGAAGTTAAAACATTGTGGAAACAACAAAATGTCCCAGGAATTAATTGAAATGATTAATGAACTGAAAGAAATGATTAAAACGACGCATGGACTATTCAAGTTTGATGAACCAGAAAACATGCTAGAACATACCCAAGTGGATAAAGAAACCATGAAAGAGAAGCAAGAACTTAACATTGAAGAAAAAAATATTGATTATGACATTGGGAGTAATAATATAAGAAAGAGAAGAGTTAGGAGAAAAGTAACGAAGAAAAAGAAGCAAATAAAGGGAAGAAAAGGGAAAGTTAATAATTACATGGGTTAACTGGTGAAAATGGAGAGGATGGAAAGAAACAAGGGAGAAAAGAAAAGGGGAAGACACTAGGTTCAAAAGAAACAAATGAGTACACTGGGATTAACAGTGGGAAGAAGAGGAAAAAGGGAAAAAAGGGAGTAGATGGGATCTTAAGGCAAACTAGGCGAGTAAGAGGGTTAAATATTAGAGAAAAGAAACAAGAAAAGATATAATAATTATAAAACTAAAAAAGAAAAAAGAAAGATAAGAGAATGTGAGGATGAGAGAAAAATCTTAAGAGGTGGAGTGCATGGGAGACCAAAGGAAAATGGGTAAAGGAATGATTAAAGGAAAGAAGGATGGGAAATATGATATTTATAGGTGAATTGTATTATGACTAATATGTGTAATTGTAATATTCGAATAAGATGATATGATTAATGAAATGGAAAGGAGCAAAGGAAATGTGTTATATATTCAAAACTGTTTGAATATCAATATTTATTATTATAATAAATGAAATTAGCGAAAGTAATACCTATAGGCATAAGTGATTCATATTTAGATTAACATTTGTGAGTGTAATATGTGGATGATTGTTTATAAGTTGATGTTTGATAGTTGAAAAAGGAGATGTGAAAAATAAGCTTAAAGAAATTTATTGTTTATGAAGTTAAATGGAAAAGGTACCAAAGAGTAAATGGAATATTATTATATTATTATAACTGATTTTGATTATTAAAGTAAAGAAAATATTTTTATGATAAAATGGTAAATAAGAAATGATAAGTTGGTCCAGCTGATAAAATAATAAATTATAATGAGAAATTAGAAATTAAGGATGCAAAGGACTGCTTTTAAAGGGTTTCAACTTGAAAAGGGAATAAGAAAGGTTGGGGTAAGGGCAAATGTGATATTGTTTTAATGTCAGAAAAAAAATAGGAGGAAAATAATTTTTTTAAAAAATAGAGAGAAAGAATATTATGGCAGAAATGGAAATATATAAATTGTGTTTGGGGATGTTATAAGCTGTATAATTTTTTTTGACCCGGTCAATACATTGTTCAGAGAAAATACACTGTTTGTTTGTTTGTATGTGTAAAAAAAACAATTTGCAAAAAAAAGGCAAAAGAAAGAGAATGCCTTTAGAAGAGCATTATTTGATTAAAGATACTGTTTACATGACACTCTTCTGTTTGTTACATGTTTATATGAGCTTGCTTACAATTCCTTCTCTACTGCCTACTGGGAAAGTGGCAATAGGAGGATGAACAGTGGTCACAGCAGAGCAAACGAAAAGGAATGGAGCCACTTGCCCTCGATAGGCAAGTGAAAGGACCAACCAAACTCATTGTGTAGTCCTCAGTGGAACTATATTTACATGGAGGGAAGTATGCAGTGGGGTACTGTATCTTAAGTCTATCTTCTGGAGTGTTGGCTGTTCCTGCCAGCTTGGTGTTGTCTGCAAATTTGATGAGTTCCCCATCTATCCCCTCATCCAAATAATTGATAAAGATGTTGAAGAGTACTGAGCCTAAAACAGAGCTTTAGTTTACCCCATTGCATACTTCCCTCCATGTAGATGCTGTTCCATTGAGGACTACATGTTGAGTGCAATTGGTCAGCCAGTTACAAATCCATCTGGTGATGATGCTGTCTAACCCACATTTTTCTATCTTATCAAGTAGTAGGTTGGTTCTACTTTATCAAATGCCTTATTGAAGTCCAAGTAAATTATATTCACAGCATTCCTCTGGTCCACTAATTTTGCCCCTTTGTCAAAGAATGCAATAAGATTTGTCTGGGATGATCTGTTTTTTGACAAAATTAGCACTGCTGAGATTAAAATTAAAATGATTATAACTTTGTGCTCTTTCTGGTGGTTCTTCAAATAGATATTCATTTGATTAAACATAGTGCAGATGTAAGTACCCTGTTTTCCGCAAAATAAGACATCCCCTGATAATTCCCCCGGGCTGGCGTGAAAAAGTTTTTGGGGTTTTTAAAATTTTAAGATTTTACTAAATTTTAATTGTATTAAATTAGGGCCATATTGAATATTTTATTTTAAATGTATTTTAATGTTTTTTACTTGGCTTAAATGTATTTTAATGTTTTTTACTTGGCTGTTCACCGCCCTGAGTCCCCTGGAGAAGGGCGGTATATAAATTTAATAAATAAATAAATAAATAATAAATAATAAACCCAATCAGGCTTTTGAGTGCATGGCAATAAGGCCAAGCGCTTATTTCAGGGTTCAAAAAAAAATATAAGACTACAATAATATATAACAACCTGAACTGTTTAATACTTTATAATCAGTTCTGTGGTCTGTTTCTCTGCCCTAAATGAAATTATGTTGTGAAGTCAATATTGGCTCATGGCAACTCTATGAATAGTTCTCAACTGTGAGTTCTCTCTACAGTTAGGTGACTAATTGTTATTAGAATAGCAACCACCACTGTTGTTATCATATTAATCCATTGCATTGCTGGTTTTCTTTTGTCTGTATATTTTCTTAAGTCTTGCCGAGCACAAAGATTTTCTCTTCACTTGTCATGTCCACAGTATGAAAGTCATTGTTTGTCATTTGAGCTTTGATTGATGGTATAGTTCCTTCTATTAAAACTAAAATTAATGTCTGACTTAATCTGAGGAAAAACATTTTTTTAATTTTTGTAAAATAAAGTTACTGGGCTGAATGTAGACTTAAAACAATTCAAACTTTTATCGGAACTGTTCAATATAAAGTTTGATTTTGGGAAAAAACATGATGGCAGGTCATGTTACTACTTTTTAAAGTTATTTTTTAAAGGAACTAGAAACGGTGGTTTGTAATTTTCATCTAGTAATTTATTTAAATTTTTTATATTTTTGTAAAGCTCCTGGGAAAGTAGCAGATAAAGTCATTATTGAAAACACAAGAGATTCAACTTTTGTCTTCATGGAGGGATCAGAGGATGCTTATGTTGGTTACATGACAATCAGGGTAAGAAGAAACATGGGAAAATACTTGCCTTGAACCTATTCCACTGAAGGAAATGAATAGCTAATAAAGGGATTTATTGTATGTTATTTCAGTTTAACCCTGATGACAAATCTGCACAACATCACAATGCTCACCATTGCTTAGAGATTACAGTCAACTGCAGTCCAATAATAGATCATTGTATTATTCGAAGTACTTGTACAGGTATGTAATTTCTTTGTAAAATAATTAAAAAGTAGAAAACATTATTTGTAGATAATTTCTAAACTGTGTTTATGTGTGTAATGGAACCTTGCTTTCCTAGGTAATGAAATTTCATGTGTTAATATGACTTTTCCACCTAATGACAGTCTTTGGGTTCCTGGAGCTTTACTTTTTTAAATGTTTGTTCACTTGTTCCCAGATATCCCTAACTGATCATTTATGGTAGGGGTGTGCAAAAGTTCCATTCTGGGGAATACTTGAAAGTGTTATGCTTCTTACAGCTCATCCCAATCCAGCTCTTCTAGGAGTGGTCTGGCAGACTTCCAGAACAGGAGGTGGTTTGTTGTATTCCTACTCCACAGAGCTCAAAGCAGAGTATTTTATATATCCTTAATTATTATATAAATTGCTATACTGCTCTTTGTCTTCTATAAGATGTAATTTATCTAGCTTAGTATTGTATTTTGAAAGGCCAAGATTATATAATTGGCAAAAATGATCCAATTGCAAAAATGTAATGTGGTATTTGTCTCACATATATTATGAAAGACAAACACATATCTCATTTTTTATATGTACAAACTTCATTTTCAGTTGGTTCTGCAGTTTGTGTTAGTGGCCAAGGGGCTTGTCCCACTATCAAGCATTGTAACATAAGTGACTGTGAAAACGTTGGACTCTACATCACAGATCATGCACAGGTAATACTTCTTCCATATTTCTTTTTTGCTATCTCTTTTTATTGTTTTTTCCCCCTTAACTATAGATAACTAAAAGCCATTCTTTTCTAACCTTTTAGGGGATATATGAGGATAATGAGATTTCTAATAATGCATTAGCTGGGATTTGGGTTAAAAACCACGGAAACCCTATTATAAGACGAAATCACATTCATCACGGGCGAGATGTTGGTGTTTTTACATTTGATCATGGCATGGTAATGTATATTTCTCTATGTGCATAAATACACAAGCAAATATACATAGGTGTATTTTGCGGACAGATTTTTATGTGTGTATATGTCTCTTGTGAAATGAAGCTTTTGTGAACATTCAAGATGCTTTTGTTAGTTCATTAGTCTCCATTACCAAAGTAATGAAATCTCTTGCACCTATAGAGCAAGTATATAGTATGATTAGCAGGGAAAATTGAAGTCAAGTACCTTGGGAGAAAATTACCTTCGTGATGTCCTTACATTCCATAACTCTTACTCTCTGTGTATTTAAGAGACATAATCAGTTACCACTTAAAACATTAACTCTTCTAAAGCTATTTTCAATCCTTCAATTATTGCTCAGAATTGTTTCTGTGCAGGTACATATTATATATTACTGTGGCAGTTTTTTTCTATTGTATCAACTTAAAAATATAACTGCAATTTCTCTTTCCTCCCCCCCCCCCCACTTTCCAAGCATTGTTACAAAGGCACTGTTTTATATTCCAGCAAGACATAAAGTGGGAACTGCAAGCAGTGGAAAGCTTGAAATGAATGAGTTTTTTCTCTTAATTTTATATTTGGATATCTAGTTGCAGTTGGGACCATGTTTGCATAAATCCTTTATCACAATATCTTAGTTTTGCTATTTTTACAATTACACCTTGACCTAACTGGGAAACACTCACATTTTACTTATGTACTGAATTGGAATTGTCCACAGTTCCAATTCAGAAATATTTAGTATTTTGATGGGCATGGCATTGTTTGAATTTCTGCTGACTTTATGTGTTACAAGTTGCCATTTTTACAATATTCCTGTTAGTTTAGCACTAGTTAGAACTGTTTCTTGGTCGCCAGTATAAGTAGTTCTTTTTAAACATGCTTCCATGTTTGTTGGTTGTTTCATTTCAGACATTTGGACATTATTGCCAAGAACCTGACTTGAGCTCCCATATTTCCGACATAAATTATATTTATTATACTCCCTGAGTGCCAGAAACAATATTTGTTTACTAACCTTATGTCACTGCAAAGCTTTGATGCTGCTTCTTGCAAAATATTATTGCTAGACAGAATGTTTGACTTCAGAAAAAGAGCAGCAGACTGACAAGTCATGTTGTGATTTTACCTAATTTTAATTCAAAGTCAATGTAAAATCCTTTTGTTCCAAATTAATAATCAAGGGGCTACATTGACACTTTCCTCTAAAATAAAATCTGATAAAAGTCAGTTTATTAAAGTCATATTTCATTACATATCTGGAGGAAGTTTGGATGTTATGATTTAAGATTTTAAATTTTGTTTCAGAATACATTGTTCTCTATTTGAATGGATTTCCTGCATTTTTAAATGTTCATGTTCAAAAGTACTAGCATCCCTCAAAGATCTTTTGAAACAAGCTCAGGTATACGCAGGCTAAGGATAGAAGTATTTCAAATTTTTTTGTGCACTATTGAGCTTTTCTTATCCTTTAGAGATCACAAGTCTTGGTGATAACATGGGGACTTCTCTGGAAGAGTCAAAAATGTTGGTCTTTTGTTTCAGAAGTTAAACTTAATAATGCATCTACGTTAACCTTAATATTTAAAAATTTAAATAGCATACCAAAAAATCTGCAATGTATTGTGGAGTTCAATCAGCAGAATTGGGAGGAGAAGTTCAAAGTGTTGCAAAAACAGGATTGGAAGCTGCATGTAGTTTGTAAGCCAAGGTTATATAGCCCTGCTACAATATATAATTTTTACTATATATTCAATCTTTCTTGAGAAAATAATCTAGGGTTGGTTATGTTGAATTAAATGTAATAGCTGTATAGAAGACTCTTTTTTTCAGAAAAAAGGCCTTAATATATTCTATTGTTGTTAAAGGTCCAACAGATGGTATGAAAGAATATGATAACATTTTTCTTAATATTATTTTCATGCCATACAAATAAATAATAGCCACATTAGCATAGTGGTTAAAGCACCAGGCTGAATTTTAGGCTTGCCTTCGGCACAAAGCCGGCTGGGCCAATCCCTCTCTCTAAGACCTAGAAAGAAGACAAAAGCAAGCCACTTTTCAAAATGTTGCCTAGAAAACTTCAGGGACTAAAAAGTACCATAAATAAATAAATAATTTTAATAGTATTGCATATTCTTGTGTACAGACATGTTTCATTACAACCATTAAGTAAGTAGTCAGAAGATAATTTCTTCCTATTGTTTCTCCTTGCTTCCCAACATTCTCTCTTCCCTTCCTCTTCTTCTCCCCCGGTCTTATATTTAGGGTTATTTTGAAAGTTGCAACATACATAGAAATAGAATAGCTGGTTTTGAAGTGAAAGCATATGCAAATCCTACTGTAGTTCGTTGTGAAATCCACCATGGGCAAACTGGAGGAATCTATGTTCATGAAAAGGGAAGAGGACAATTTATAGAAAATAAAATCTATGCAAACAATTTTGCTGGTGTATGGATTACTTCAAATAGCGATCCAACCATAAGGTACTATCTTTATTTTAATTTACAGAGATTTACCCTAGGAAGTATTGCAAAATATTGTCTGTATATTATTTTAGTCATTTGGGAATCATCTATTCTTTAAATTAGCATTTGAAGCAGGACCCAGAAGTTATCTGGATGTAAAACTTTGTATAAACTATTCTAAACTCTCCAGATTAAGAGCACATTGTACGTGCAATTATAACATTTGAAAAGTAAGTTTAGATGAGAGAGAGGTGATCTTTTACTGTATAGAAGACTATATTGTATTATGTAATTTATTGAGGAATGTGTGATATATAGAACTAAAGCAAACTATTTGTGGGTTCAGGGCTAATAATGTTTGACTTTTTTTCTTCAATGATATCCTGTTCTCTTGCTTTCTCTGTCCCTTCCCTGTCCTTCTTTTCCCTAAGCAGCAGACTGCAAAAAGCAGAAAGATGGTTTGAATTAGAAATTCGGAGATATCTTGGGGAGAGGCAGAGGAGGGAGAGATCAGGTTGAAGCATTTGGAATTAATTTGATGACCCAATTTAAAAAAGATGATACTTGACAATGTTATTTTCTGGTTTTAAACCTTTAGGGGCAATGCAATTTTTAATGGAAATCAAGGTGGGGTCTACATATTTGGTGATGGAAGAGGTCTTATTGAAGGAAATGACATTTATGGTAAACAAATATTTCCTCAGTTGCATTTAATATTCTTTGTGACCTATATGCCACATTCTCTTAGACTTTTCTTATTCCAACAGGGAATGCGTTAGCAGGAATACAAATTCGGACTAACAGCTGTCCTATTGTTCGGCACAATAAGATTCACGATGGCCAACATGGTGGTATATATGTGGTAAGCATAGTTTTGGAGTAAACATTGGAAGATCCATTATTTAGCTTTATTTTCAATATTAATTATGTAGATAATTGAGAAAATCATAGCATGAACTCCTGGAACTATAGGAGTTCTAAAATGCATGAAAAGGAGGGATGAGTTTGCTGTCAACATGTGCTCCTCCTTTGCTCCAATCCGTATACACATCCTGAACTGCTGACAAAGTGAGCTGTAGTTTGATTTAACAGTAGATGGAAAATACATATTCGGGAAGCAGTAATGCAAAACAATGTTTATTAACACCCCCCCCCCCAGTCTATCTATCTCAGGGGTGTCAAACTTGCGTTGTCACGGCAGTGTCACGTGATGTATCGGGACTTTCCCTCCCCCTTCGCTAAATCGGGCATGGGCGTGGCCAGTACCTGACGCATCCAGCCCACGGGCCGGGAGTTTGACACTCCTGATTGATCTGGTTTTTATATACTCGACTTTCAGTGACTCTGTGCAGTTGAGACAGTAGAATAGTGCTATTCTCAGAAAGCTGGTTGGTTGGAGGAATGGATAAAATATTTCATGTATAAGAGCATGTAGTTTTAGCTGATTGTGACCACCAGATCAAAATATGTGTTTAATTTAAGCAAGGTGGTTTAGTGTGTGGAAAATAAGTAAGGAAGCAGCAGCACTAAGGTGAGATGAAAGAGAGGAAGGCTCTGACAAACTTGGGAGAGATGGGTCTGTGTGGCATCCGAGCAGAAAGTTAAGGGAAAAGAGGGCTATGAAGATCAGTAGGTTGCCTGAGAGATGAGGTACACCAATCTCGCTTTACCTGCCACACAGAACTTCTCTGGATTTGTGCTTCAGCCAAATCCTGGCACCCAAAATGCTTGATTTTGGTTTGGTTAGACCAGTGATGGCGAACCTTTTTTCCCTCAGGTGCCGAAAGCCCACGTGCGCATGCTATCACACACATGCGAGTGCCCACACCCATAATTCAATGCAAGGGGAGGACGAAAACGGCCTCCCCCGCCCCCTCAGAGGCCTTCTGGAGGACGGAAACAGCCCGTTTCCCGACTTCCGGTGGGCCTGGTAGGCCCGTTTTTCGCCCTCCCCAGGCTCCAGAGGCTTCCCTGGAGCCCGGGGAGGGCAAAAACACCCCCCTGCCCCCCGAAGCCCCTCAGGAAACCTAAAATGCCCTCCCAGAGCCTCCGTGCAAGCCAAAAATCAGCTGGACGGCGTGCACATGCGCGCTGGAGCTGAGCTAGGGCAACAGCTCATGTGCCGGCAGATATGGCTCCACGTGCCGCCTGTGGCACGCGTGCCATAGGTTCGCCATCACTGGGTTAGACCATGGCCTATCTTGCTCCCCAAATGTTTGCTTCAGGTTTGAACAAAACACATTTTTCACTTTGTAGATTTCCCCCCCCCCCCCATTTGCTTGTAACCCAGAACAGAAAAAAACCCTTAGAAGGAATTGACCAAATTAATTGCAGGTTGCACTTGATTTGCATACTTTTGTTTTGTTTCAGCATGAAAAAGGCCAAGGTGTGATTGAAGAAAATGAAGTTTACAGTAATACCTTGGCTGGAGTCTGGGTTACAACAGGAAGCACTCCAGTTTTAAGAAGAAATAGAATACATAGTGGTAAACAGGTACGTTGCTTACTATTGTGTAAGTTACAGCAACACTAGTTTCAAATTTTTTACTATTTTTATGTTTATGCTTTAGGTTGGTGTCTATTTCTATGACAATGGGCATGGAGTATTAGAAGACAATGATATCTATAACCATATGTACTCAGGAGTTCAAATCAGGTAAAATATACTTTTATTTACTTCCTTAAAAGAGGCTTAGTATATATTGTTTTCATTCAGTGACTTCTCTTTTTTCTCCTTTAAAATGATCCACACATGGCATTTTGTCTGTCTGTGTTTGCTTGTCTTATTGCTTTCTTCTTCTGTTTAATGAGAGTGATTTTTCAAATGATAATCCAACTACAAATAGGGAAGGACAGTTGTCATTCATTAAGCATAAGTGGGACTTAGGACTTAAGTGGTTGACTTTGAATGATTAACTTATTTGTAGCTATATGAATAGTCTATCATAAAACATGCTTACCTTGTCAGCATACTGTGGCTTTCTTGAGAATTTTTCTGTCCTCAAGTTAGCACATTGAGGGTCTGTCAGAGGTGCATTGAGGAATTTCACTGAAAGTGATAAATCCTTAAATGGAGGGTGGGTGGGGGGAATTTATTTATTTATTTATTTATTTATTTATTTATTTATTTATTTATTTATTTATTTATTTATTTATTTATTTATTTATTTATTTATTTATTTATTTATTTATTTATTTATTTATTTATTTAGCAATTCTTATACGCTGCCCTACTCCCGGGGGACTCAGGGCGGCGCACAGCATATACAAGAACAGCAATAATATAGTTAAAAATACAAACATAAAGAACAATTTTTAAAAATAGAAAAAACCCAACATACACCATTCATAGCAAGGGGGAGATTGAGATGTTCAATGGTCTCTCACCCCACCTGCAGGAAGAGCCATGTCTTAATGGCTTTCCGGAAGGCCAGCAAGGTGGAGATAGTTTGGATCTCTGGGGGTAGTTGGTTCCAGAGAGCCGGAGCTCCCACAGAGAAGGCTCTCCCCCTTGGTCCCGCCAACCGACATTGTTTGGCTGACGGGACCCGGAGGAGACCGACTCTGTGGGACCTAACTGGTCATAAGGATGTATGAGGTAGGATGCGGTCCCGGAGATATGCTATAGTTATAAGATTTTATTACCACTGGGAAAACAAACCATATTTTTGGAAGCAAAAACGTAACGACATGGGAGCTCAGATAAAACAAATTCAATCTAGTCATATCTAAGTCTTATTAAAATAGTGAAATTTATCACACTGTTTAGGAATTCTGCTTGTAGTCAGATGATAGGTATTCAAAACTGAGCCAGAGAGGATGTGGTTATGTTCTTTAATGCTTTCATTTTCTTTTCAGTCTTTACTTCAAAATAAGATTGTTTTATCTGGAAGCATCCCTTTGCTTACTTTACTAAATGAGATTAGCTTGACTAATAATATTTGCATGAGAAGGAATTGATTTACTGTGTGGTGCCATGATATCCACTACCGACCACACAGAAGATAAACCTGCTGCCAGTCAATTACATAGCTTCAACCTAGCCCACTGCCTGTGCTCTTGTCCCAATGTCTTGCCCAAACGAGTCAGTTTGTTCAATGGCTGTTTGATAACATGCAGTTAAAAAGAGCTGCAGCAGGATTATTGGGAGCGGAATGGGATAACTTGGCACGGCCAACTTGCTGCAGCCAACTCACCACGGGACAATTCACCACGGCCAATTTGCTGCGGGACCACTCATCGCAGGACAATTTAACAATTATTTAAAATAATTTTTAAAATATTTTAATTTTTGTCTTTCACATTTCATTTTGTCCCTCCTTTTGCATCCTTTCTTTAATATTTCCATTCCACCATTTCTTCAATATGAGTTTAACTCTTGTCCCACAGCAAGTTGTCCTGCAGCAAATTGGCCATGGCAAGTTGGCCATGGTATGTGGTCTGCGGCGAATTGTCATAGATCCTATTGAAAGAAGATTTTTTCCCCTCTCTGCAACAATCCTTCCCCAAGATAGCTACTTCCCCACAGCTCTTGGCAGTGATTTGGAACGGGGCCATTGGAGGAAGGGGAATGAAGCAACTCTTGGGCTGAAAAGAGTGCATTACCCTGTTCTCTGTGACATAAAATAGGGGAAAAAAGTCCTACATAGAGAAAGTGCAAGAAAAAGAAAGCAATATGCACAAATCAAGTTTAAATATGCTAAATAATGCTATGAAGTGAGTATGTATGCATATTCTGTCTGGCTGAATACATTTCCTTCAGAGGCAAAGCTCAGAGTATGCAAGATTTGGCATTGAGATAAATGCAAATAAATTATTTTTATGTGTGCCAGGATGATGTGAGAAGAGAGATTAACGTTCCAGTTCTGGTCTAAACTCATCAGACATACACAACTAAAATGTTAACATTGCAAGTGAATTTTATTTTAACAGTAATAAATTATAAGTACATTTTGAGTAACATGTTTGCTTATGCACAGAACTGGAAGTAACCCCAAAATTAGGCGCAACAAGATTTGGGGAGGCCAGAATGGTGGAATTCTTGTTTATAATTCGGGTAAGTTCAATTTTACTTTGCTTAATTTAAAAAAAAATTTCCACATTGCCGAGGTCTTAAATTTTGCTTTTATCTTATAAAGGGCTTGGTTTTATAGAAGACAATGAAATTTTTGACAATGCAATGGCTGGAGTATGGATTAAGACAGATAGTAATCCTACATTAAGAAGAAACAAAATCCATGATGGCAGAGATGGTGGAATCTGCATATTTAATGGAGGCAGAGGTTAGTGTCTTATCATTTTTGCCATATTTATATTTTCATTATATTTTCTAATAGTCTGGTGCTGATAAAAATAAAATTTGAATTCCAGATCTAGAATGTGATCAGAATCTTCACTTGCGTGGAACTGAAAATGCTAGCCCCAAATTGGCTGATTACTGCTTTCCATAGCATTTCCAGGCGATGGGATTGATGTTAATTTACCATTCGCCTTTAAACTGTTCTTTGTAACAGATGGATGATATGTGTTCTTTTCTACCATTGAATGACAATACATTTCTTCTTACACCAGAGAAATAAGTTCAAATATTTGTGGTTCTACTGGCTTGGCCAAGCAACCACCTTAAGAATAATTCCAAATTTAATTGTTTTGATTGACTAAGAAACTAACTGTTTCCACTTACTGTAAAAATGGAACTGTAGCTCTCTTGAGCCATCCAAAATAGTTTGGTGTGGAATATTCAAAATTCCATTGGTGTAATTGTAGCCTTTTTTTTTGCATGATTGATTGAATTGATTGAAGAAAACAGTATGCAACATTAGCTCATGTAGGTCTCTGATTTAAGGGTCCCCCCCATTATAGTAATAGGAATTCAGCTATGCTAGTTTTCAACATAAAATGCTTATTAGTGTTAATATTATTGTACTATTATTGTAATATTGTGCTAATTATGGGAGATGTGTGTGCCCTTTTTCTTTTTTAAAAAAGAAGGATTTCAGACTGAAATTAATGTTCTTGTTTTGGTGTTAGGCCTTCTTGAAGAAAATGATATCTTCAGGAACGCACAAGCTGGAGTTCTTATCAGCACAAATAGTCATCCGGTGTTACGGAAAAATAGAATATTTGATGGATTTGCGGCAGGTTTGTGTTTGATTTGTATTGATTTTAGCTCAGAAGAGTGGCAGATTTAAGCAGTTTAGTAATGGTGCCAGGGCCTTGCCAGTATTGAAGATATATCCTGGGGGACACATGCTGACATTTTAATACATTTCAAAAACAATAATTTTGCTATTATATCAAAGTTGTGGTTTTCCTCCTTTTTTTCCTTTTTTAGAAGGTGTCATAGCCAGAGCACCATGTTTCAAACAGCTTAGCATTCTTCATGACATTTGCAATTACTTTTTCCCGAATGTTAGTGGTAGCTATGTTAATTTCTTTAGAGGAACAAAAAGTTGTTTCTTCTGGCACCATCCCAAGCCAACATTGCCATTGTGAATAGCAGCTGAATTGCTTTATATTGAAATAAAAAAGCTGTGATTTTTCATGAAATGTAGTTATCTGCCCAGTCCCCAGTTATCTTTACTACCATGTATAAATATGTCCTTTGGGGAATGTTCAGAGAATAGCCATCATTACTGAGATTTAAAACAGTTAAAACAGCACTTTGCTTTTGTTGAATAACTTGGCATACGATGTCATATTCTGTTGAACGCCGCCCTGAGTCCTTCGGGAGTTGGGCGGCATATAAGAACACCATAATAAATAAATAAATAAATATTACTCCTTAAGAACAAACTTGCACATAAACATACCAGGCTGTAATACTAGAGCATCTCAAAGAGTATGGCAGGCTGCACATAATAAACATGTAGAATTCCCAAGTAAAAACTGCAATGCTACCCACAGAGTTAACTTTTAAAAAGTACATTTTGTGTACAGCAGTGTTATATGTTGAATAAAAAATAAATAAATGCACAGTAACTCATGCATTGAATTGCTATTTTTAGGAAAATTTCATTTGAAAATAGATCAAATGAAGCCCATTATATAATCCCAAAACTCAGTTCTTGCCCGGCTCCGTTCCCTTTGTATTCATAGGATTGAACCTAACCATCTGTTTCCTAAAGCAATGCTCCAATGTTTAATAAATATTACAAAATGTTGATACTTGCATTCTGAAAGTTGTAATCCGCTTCAGCATGAATGCATCTAATGAGTGCTTTTTCCTAGCTGGCATTTTTTTAAGCCATGTGGAGATTACGTAACTAGTAAAATGCAAGTTTTGTGCTTATTAAAATATTTTTTTTTCTTTTTAACCTAAGGTATTGAAATAACAAATCATGCAACTGCAACTTTAGAAGGCAATCAGATTTTTAATAATCGGTTTGGAGGTTTATTTCTAGCCTCTGGGGTTAATGTGACAATGAAAGGTATGTAAATTATGCTTATTTGTAGCATACCAAAACTGTTAAGAATATTTTATTTTTGCACAGTAAACAATTATCTACTTTCATACGCATGGCTGTTTAAAAATAAGGAAATATCTTAACATTTAGAACATGTATCAACTTTTTCTCCATTACAAGCACAACCCAGTCAACCATCCACTGAAGGAAAGGTATCTCACAATAGAACAAGCTTTTCCAGTAAACTCTTAAATCTACTTTGGAGGGTTGGGTTAAAAGATTTCAAAAGGGCAGAATGGGAACATTTCTTCATGCTTCAGGGAATAGTTTGTTGAATGAGCAGAAAAATACTGGTGTAAGAGAGATATAACCCTAAGCTTTTGTAATGAGTACTGTGGTAATTTGATGTAAATAAAAATCTTCCATTCAGAGCTAGTTCATGTCCTGACTGCTAGATTGTGAACATAAAATAATTTCTCTCTCTCGATACGTCTAGATCAGTGTTTCTCAACCTTGGCAGTTTGAAGATGTGTGGACTTCAATTCCCAGAATTCCCCAGCCAGCGTTGCTGGCTGTGGAATTCTGGGAGTTGAAGTCCACACATCTTCAAACTGCCAAGGTTGAGAAACACTGATCTAGATACTTCACCAATTAAACTTTCACATATATCATCAGTTCTAGGAATATTTTTCTATAGTTCTATATATTTGCATGAACTTTTCTCTGGAGTAGGCTTTTTCCTTCCTTGCATAAAAGGTTCTCTTGGTTTCTTACATTCATAACCTCTTGTCTTTGTTATTTTGTTGATCTGTGTTTGGTTGCATTGCTTTTTTAGGCATATCTATCTCCTTGCTCTTGCTTCCCTGGCACATGTCAGGCTTCCTGGCCTCTTTTTCACTTAAATTTTTTTTGGCGGTAGTTCTGCTCAAAAGCTTTTAGTATTATGTTCAAGAATGTGTTTGGCCTCCCTAAGCTTTCTTGCAAAATAAACAGGATAAGCAGCTTCAGCTCTTTGATTTGTAGTCAAAGAAAAGAAAAAAAAAGAGCAATTAGATAGATAGATAGATAGATAGATAGATAGATAGATAGATAGATAGATAGATAGATAGATTAGATAGATAGATAGATAGATAGATAGATAGATAGATAGATAGATAGATAGATAGATAGATAGATAGATAGATAGATAGATAGATAGATAGATAGATAGATAGATGCAGGAGTTGATTGCATGCTGATCATTCAGAACTTCATAACATCTCTGAAGGCAGTCATGTTGTGAAGGGTCTAGGCTTCAGACAGTTTTTGAATGTTGACCATTCCCAAACATTGGGGACAACATAATATTCAGTATTTAATATTCTCTCAGGACCTCAGAAAAATAAACAGATATTATGCAAGCCAAAGACAGATGGGACAACTGTTAACAAGGAATGAGGTGCTCCTGAATAGCTTTGCTGCATTTAAGAAATAAGGCATGCATTAAGGCTTGTATTACTAAATTCCTTTGAAATTATAATTAAAATCTGAAGGCATATTTTAAGAAGTAGAATACTTGAAGGTTTCCAATTCAGACTATTTTAGTGTTATCAAACATCAATATGGTAAACTAATACTGTGAAATCTGCCATTTAATATAGATAATAAAATAATGAACAATCAAGACGCCATTGAAAAAGCTGTTAGTAGAGGCCAGTGTCTATATAAAATATCAAGTTACACCAGCTATCCGATGCATGATTTCTACAGGTAAGCAACTAAACATGATACATCCTTCTGTCCTGTAGATTTGGATTTTGCATGGAAAGCCTAATTATTTCTTTCCTTTATTTTTTGTTGTAGATGTCATACATGTAATACCACAGACCGCAATGCTATATGTGTAAATTGTATTAAGAAGTGCCATCAAGGACATGATGTCGAATTTATTAGACACGATAGGTATGTAGTATAACCTTTGACTGAAAAACTGTTAAATATAGGTTGAACTTTTTCAATAAATATTTAAAAGATTTCTCTCTTTCAGGTTTTTTTGCGACTGTGGTGCTGGAACACTGTCCAATCCCTGTACACTAGCTGGAGAACCGACACATGATACAGATACACTATATGACTCTGCTCCTCCTATAGAATCTAATACACTGCAGCACAACTGAGTTACTTTTGAGGAAAAAGTCCTGCCATTCTATTGTAACTGTTATTTTGGTTTTTTTTTTTTTTTTTGAGGAAGTTATACTTGCCCATTTCTGCAGAGACTTTAAAATGGATAATAAATGGTGACACTATGGAGCTCAACCTACCAAAAAGAAAGTGGCAATATGTTGACTCAGGATAACAGAAGTGGGCGTTTCAGCATTACTGTGTAAAGACTAAGGGACAGGTGTGAAGAAAGTGAGCCGCGTATTTGTACAGATGGCAACTTCCAAAAGACTGGTGTTTCTACAAGTAGCATTGAAACGCAGTCCCATTTGCAGTAGTCCTATTCTATAGACGAGCAGCAGTCTTTGTTGCTGCCTTTATGGACATGGGTACCAATTGCTTTTTGTAATATGGTAAAAATGTGAGCTAGCACTTCCGCATTTATTTTGGTTTTTTAACATTTATTCAGATTGAGATGATTTTAATGCTTTAATCTCATGTAGTTTTTAATTTCAAGCAAATCTTTATTGTACTTGAATGTGTCCTGTTTTGTTAGCACACCTAGACTTGCTGTAACTGTACTCATGTCCCAGTATGTATGTTCTTTCTATGAAAGAGAACACTAATCTTAAATTATATCCAGCAATTTTTCTGGTATCCTTTGCAGTTAGAATCTCCCCTTCCCTTTTTTCCAATCCTCATGATTTACATCACCTCACAAAACAATGTTTTAATGAGACTTTTTG
The DNA here is from genome assembly GCA_023053685.1 of Diadophis punctatus similis. NCBI lineage: Eukaryota > Metazoa > Chordata > Lepidosauria > Squamata > Dipsadidae > Diadophis > Diadophis punctatus. Next base: position 38,287,622 of record JALIGW010000001.1, read on the forward strand.
GGAGATAATGCACTATAAAACAAAGTACACAGGTGACAGTTTGCAAGAGGAGGTTTTACTGTGTTTTAAAGTACACTGTAAGAATCTCCCTAAAAACAATCCTGTATTTTACTCTGTTCACAGTTTTATTGAACAGTCTAGACATTACTCTTATGAACTGCTGACAATTGTAATTTCCTGCTCCAATGAAGATGAGAAAAAGTATATAGACGCCCTATACAGTTTCATAGCTTTTTTCCATTTATGTGTATTGGTGACAGTGGGTAATCAACAGCCTGAAAGTGTATGCATGTACCATAACATCTAGACTTAATATATTGTGGAGTATTCAATAATCATTATGTAGAGGGTAGCTAAGAATTAAAAGGGTTTAATTTCCTAGGAAAGACAATGGAAAATGGTCATTTTTAAAAAATAAAGTTTATTAGATCATTGTGTTGTTTACATACTGCCTTTGAAAACTGCTGGAAAAACTATACAGGGTCTCAAACATGAAGCAGAGTTAGTTTGTCAAGATAGTCTCTGGCTGCTAATGCTCCTTCAGCTATCCAACAAAGTTTCCTGCAAAAGCAAACATGCAATTATTCCAGCACTACTCAATCCTCAATCCATTTTAATATGCAGAAAACGTATAGCTTTGGATTTACTGATCCAGATGGTGCATACATTTTTCCATTGAACCCATTGGAGTCTTAACACAAATCTGACATTGTACTTCAGGTCCAAAGCGCTATCTTTAAAACTATTGAGAAATGGGTATCTAATTAGTTATGAATTACAACTCTATAATTCTAGCCAATGATTAGAGATACTGCAGTTGGAAACTAAAGTTACTTCCCCCTACATTCCCTGTCAACATCTCCCCCCCCCCAATTTGTTTTAAGCCTTCCCTTGGGTTGCAGAGGTACTTTAAGGAATATTTGTGACCACTTTTCTATTAAAAGAAAGTATAGTTGAATAATTGAAAAATGATGAACTTACCTAAATACTTTCATTGAAAGAACAGCTTTTTCAAACTCTTTTGCCTTTTTGTGACCTTTCTGAATCACTTCTTCTGGAATGTCAGCAAGCCTTGCAGCATTAAATCCATAACTTTTAGGGCAAGCCCCCTTAACAAATTTATAAAGGAATGTGATTGTTTCTTGACTAGGATCGTCACACTCATTTTCTACCATACAAGCCTGAAAAGAACAAGACATTAGCAATTAAAAAAAAACACCTCCAGTACTATAGCAATGTAGTTTAAGATAGGCCACCCAATATTTCAAAAAAAATAAATTCCAAACATGCAGAATTTAAGCAATCAAAACTAGAAGACATGTCTGATGATAATCACAATGGTTGGGGAGTTCTAGGAATTGAAATCAACACATCCAGCAATTGCAAAGTTTTGAAAACATTACCCTACATAGAAACATTTAATTCTCAAATGACCCTCAACATAGGCATTTCATTTCTCATGATAAATATAAATTAGTACAGCCCATAATGATAAACCATATGTATTTCAAGAATGAAAGAGAGAAATCACTTTGAAAAGTCACTTTGTCCTTAGAAGTGTTTCAAGCTTGATATGGGATCATTTCAACATTGGAATGTATCATGTCACTGAATAGTGAATGTATTTTGCACCCTTTTAAGTAAGTACATTTCACAGTGGTGTAAAAGTTTGTGAATAATTTTGAATTTTCAATATTTCTGCATAAATATGTCTAAAACATGATCTGTTCTGTACACAAGCCCTAAAACTAGATTAGATCTTGTTTAATTAAACAAATGTCAAAAGCATCATTTATTTATTGAGGAAAATTATCGAAAATTATGTATTTGTGTCCCAAAGGTACTTGTTCAAAAGGCAACTGGACTTTGTTTTTCCTTGAAGATGTTTTACTGCTCATCCAAGAAGTTTCTTCGGAACTGAAGAAACAAAGTCCAGTTACCTTTTGAAAAAGCACCTTTGGGACAGCCATGACCTGGATGACTGAGAATCTCCATAGATATTTACATATTTGTGTGCACAAAAATATGTGAACTTTTGCTTTCAGTAACTGGTGTTCCTGCTTTGGCAGCAATAACTATAATGAAACAATTCTGATCAGTCTTGCACATCTGCTTGAAGGAATTTTAGCCCAATCCTCCTTACAGAACAGCTTCAATTCAGGGAGGTTAGTGGGTGTCTTCTGTTTCAGGTCGTTCCACAATGTTTCTATGGAATAACGTCAGGATTCTAACTTGGCCACTGTCTTATTGCATGACACACATTCTCTTGAGTTCAGTTTATGACAGGAACCTTGATATTTTCCTTTCAGAATTTGCTGGTACAATTCAAAAATTACAATTCAATGACGGCAAGCCATTCTGGGCCACAGGCAGCGAAGCAGGCCCAGACCATGATATTCCCACTATGTCCCATAGATGGGATAAGGTTCTCCTGCTGGAATGCACTGTTTGCCTTTCATCAAACAACACTTTATTCAAGCCACAAGAGTCGTGGTGGCACAGTGGTTAGAATGCAGTACTGCAGGCTACTTCTGCTGACTACCGTCTGCCAGCAGTTCAATTCTCACGGGCTCAAGATTGACTCAGCCTTCTATCCTTCTGAGGTCGGTCAAAGGAGGACCAGATTGTTGGGGGCAATATGCTGACTCTCTAAAACCGCTTAGAGAGTGCTGCAAAGCACTGAAGCAATATATATGTCAGTGCTATTTCTATTTTGATCTGATTTTCCCAATAGTGCTTTATCCATGGAGTCTTTCACAAACAGTAAATGGACAACAATGCTCTTTTTGGAGTAGTGGCTTTCTCTTTGCAACCTTGCCATGCACAGCATTGTTCAGTGTTCTTGTGATCATAATCTCATGAATTTTTACATCTGCTGAAGTAAGAGAAGCTTTTAGTTTCATAGAGGTTACCCGGGCTTCTTTGAGGAGTCCTGGAATGATACATGCCTTGCTCTTTGTGTGATCTTGGTTGGTTGACCTCTCTTGGGTGGATAACAATGATGTTGAACTGCCTTTATTTATACATGATCTGCCTAAGAGTGGACTGGTGGAGTCCAAACTCTTTAGAAATAGTTTTGTAACCTTTTCCAGTCTTGTGAGCATCAACAGCTGATTTTTTGGGGGGAGGCACTCAGGAATGTCCTTTGTTTGAACCATGACACACTTTCACCTACCTGTGTTGTGAAGATCTGACTCTGATAGTGAATACCCAGAATTCTGTTCTTTAAATAATGCAACACCTCCCATACTCACATCAAACTGATCAAAACACCTGGCTCTTAATTTCTCCTTCAAATGAACTGATATTCCTACAGGTTTACATACTTTTGCCATACAGAAACGTGTTGCTTTGGATCACTTCCCTCAATAAATAAATGAATAAGTATAATGTTTCAACTCATTTGTTAAAGTGAGTTCTCTTTGTTTAGTTTTAGGACTTGTGTGGAGAAGAGTTCATATTTTAAGTCCTATTTCTGCACAAATATTGAAAATTCAAAAGGATTCACAAATGTTTAAACATCATTGAATTTGCACCACATTTGATGCAAATTATGGATAAAGATCAGAAATTTACCACTATTTAGGAAATGAAGGGAAAACAATTTTACATATTTTCTTGCTAATTTCAGTTCTTGTTAATCTATTCTTGGAAACAAGGGTGGTTTTCATTTAGCAGTAATCTTAACAAAGACCATTTTTAAACATTTAATATGTCTAATAAAATTGCTGAAGCTACCATTACAAGCATAGAATATTACATACCATATGTCCCAATTGTACAGAGAGACTCTGAGAATAATCTTCTACTAAAGAATGGTAATGTGTTGAAAACATTGTACAGCATTTAATATTCTCTGAAAGTTCTTTCACAACCGCACTAGCAATCGCAGTTCCATCAAAAGTCGCTGTTCCTCTCCCTGGAAAATTGAGACAAAACTGTAGCAAACCTATTGCAACATGTCTTGACTTAACAACCACAACTGAGCCTAGAATTTTGGTCATAAGTCATTGCAGTCGTAAATCGAGTCATCACATGACAAACTTTTTTATAATTGATGGTCATTAAGTGAGTCACTACAATCATTAAGTGAATCATGGTGGTTAAGTTTGAATCCAACTTATCCAAATGGGTGGGGTTTTTGGGCCAGAAATTGGCAAAAAATTAATAATGGTGCAGCAATTGTAACAGGACAGATCGTAAGTAGCCATTTTTGAGTCTGTCATAACTTCAACTGGTCCTTAAGCGTAAGTCAAGATCTCCCTGTTTCCCGCAGTTTAAATTTAGGAACCCTCAGTTGTTAATTTCCAGGAAGCCAACCCATACACCTACTGCATGTATGAAGCCTGTAAGTACCTGGCCATTTTACAGTTGGATAATATCAATCATTTCTTGCCACAGTTGTTCAGTGAATCATTGCAGTTGCTGAGTTGGTAATATGATTAGGTGAATCTGACTTCCTCAACTTTGTCAGAAGGTCCCAAAAAGTAATCACATAACCCCAGGACACTGCAACCATAATAAATATATGCCAGCTGCCAAGCATCCAAATTTTGACCACATGGGGACGCTGAAATGGTCATGTGAAAAACAGTCATAAGTCACTTTTTCCAGTGCTGCTGTTAACTTCGAAAGGTTCCTAAACGTCGTTGTTAGCCACCAAGAACTATTCTTCAACAATACCTTTAATATTATTAGCAACAAGGTCTGCTTAACCCAAGTCCTTGAGAAGGACTCATCAGGTAGATAAAAATGTCGATCCAATCTAAACATCTGGCTGATTGTGCAACCAACCACAATGAATAATAAACTGGCTGTGGTGGTCATGGTTAGAGGCATATTGTGTGCCATATCAAAAAATCTTGGATGGCACTTAAAAAATCTGCACATTGACAAAATTTCCATCTGTCAATTGCAAAAGGCACAGAGTTTGTATCTGCAGATTTATTATGCCCAATACATTATATTAGTCTAGGTTCTTTAAGAAGAACCTGATGCTTATGAAGCTGTTGTTGTGAAAAAATAATAATCTTAAATTTTAATTCTAGGTTTATTCAAGTATTTTCTAAATTAAAATTATTTAGAAAATCTTGTTCTAAAACAATTACAAAAAAAGTCAGTCATGAAAAACAAAGATACAAACCAAAGGTTCTATATAGGAAAAGGTTTGTTTCTACATATGGAATCAAGAATGGGCCCAAACTACTTTTTACTTTGATTTTTAAAAAATCATTTTGTCCTACTTGCAAGTCCCACCTTGTAAACAGAAGTTGGAAGTTTACAAATTGGAGGTTTAGGATAAGAAAATGTATTGCTTTTCTGGATGACTGGGCCAAATATTTTTGAACTATTAAATAAAACTGTTGGTTCATGAGAGCCTAGTCAATGATGGAGGGGGGGGGGGTTTCTACTTGCCAATTAAAGCTTTGACTGTCAGTATTCAGATAAGATAATTTCAGAAGCATTAACTGCTTTTTTAGTTTGTATGGAATTTACTTCCAGCCTGTTAATCACCTGAGTTATCTTAAATAAAAATGAGATATACTGTCTTCCAAAATGTTTGGGTTTCTCCAAAGAAAAGGCAGAATAAGCAGGCAAGGCCTTTATTAAAATGTTTAAGCACAAACTGGGCAGTCACATTGTTCTAATAATCTTGCTTTTGGCTTTATATGCTTGACCTTACATGCATGTGAAGATATTTATGATTTAGCAACTCTGTATGTGGTTTCAGTTGCTTCTTAATTTTCTCATTCACTGTCCTTGCAAATCATCTCAATTTTGATGAATTAATTTATAATATTAGTAACATTTTATTTACCCATATTATATTATGGGTATATATTATGTTAAATAGTATATATATTTGGAAAAATGGGTCTGACTTTTAGATATGGCTGGGCAAAAAATCCCCACCATTAAGCATTACAAGCATTTATTGTTTAATTTAAACTGGACTCTGGGTCTTTGTTATATCCTGCAAGTATTATTAGATGTTTGCATTAATATTGCCCAGGTAGTAGCAAAGAGACTTTCATTTTAAAGAAAATGCATATCATATTACACATTACTTTGCCTTTCCAAGCCACACTGAAGTCAGCAAATATATGGGCAACACAAATCCGATTTTGAAGCAGATGATTTCAGGAAGCATTAAAACCCAATTATGACATTCTTAACCAATCAACATACATACCTAGCTCATCCATAAGAACAAGGGAATGTTCTGTTGCATGTTGCAGTATACTCGAAGTCTCACTAAGCTCAACAAAGAACGTACTCTCTCCTAATGGAAAACATATTAAGATATTAACAAAATGTAGCCAGAGACAGGAATATCACATGAAGCAAATCTAAAAAATCCCCAATTATTGTTTGCACATACTGTGTAATGCACAATTACAATTTCTGTTTACTACATTACCAACAAGTCACAAAATATTATTTCAGTTTGATTTATTTCCATGGTTGGCTAGACCAGCCCCATAGGGAAAGGTCTACAAACTGCCCAAGATGAGAAGTTACACTCCAGCACATGTGGAGAATATCATACAGGTAATCGAGGTATGATAGTTCACTCAGTGACCGTTTGAAGATATGACATCCACCCCAAGTACTTACGACACAGTCCCGAGGTTACGAATGTTGCAGCACCATGACAGTCATTCATCCTTACGAACAACAGCAGAGACCCTGCAACATTCGCCCTGCCTATCTCACACACACCTCCACGGGATCTCCACAAGCACTGGGCCTGTGGAGACTCACCTTGCAAAGATCTAGCGAGCTGTCTCCTCTCCAGCCTCTCTGCCACTTTTTCTTTGCTTGCTTCTGTGCTTCAGGACTTCTGTGCATTCGCAGATAATTCGCTACTGATCTCACATGATCTTGCGATGCTTCAGATCTCCATGCTCTGGAAATGGAGGCCCGAACGAGATCCGTGCCAAAAGGTTTGGCAAACAGATAGGAGGCTTCGGGGCTTGAGGCCTTCCGTTCGTTTGCCATTTCCTTGCCGAAGCCTGCAGGGGCAAGAGATTGCGTTCCTGCAGGCTCCGGTTGTCTTCGCAAAAAGCTTTTGCTGCCAAGAATGGAGGCCAGGCACCCTGTTTTTGGCGGCAAAAGCCTTGAATAAAGGCTTGCCAAAGCCTGTAGGGGCGAGAGATTGCATCTCTGCAGGCTCCAGTTGCCTTTGCAAAAAGCCGTTGCTACCAAGAACGGAGGCCGGGAGTGGCATGCACGTCGCTCCCGGACTCCGCTCTTCGCACCAAAAGCTTTTTCCAAGGACAACTGGAGCCTGCAGGAACGCAGGCAAAGAAACCGCAGCAGAGGCTGGAGAGGACACAGCTCGCTTGATCATAGAGATCTTCAAAAGGTAAGTGAATCTCCACAGGCCCAGTACCTGTGGAGACCCGGTGGGGCACTAGTCCCCCATGGACTTCCCAATGCTGAGATACCTCATGCGCACTTAATGACCTGAGCATTTGATTAGTGAATGCATTGGGTAAATCATTCACTAATCATTCACTAATCATTAAGTAAACCATTAAAGAATTCCTCAGGTTACACATGGCAGGCATTCTATTACATTCGTAAGAGTTTCTAGTTTTATTTAATTCAAGCCTTGATTTAAGGCAACATTCAACTTTGCAGGTTTTTTATGCTTCTCTTCACTATAATGCTGATATTTTATCAATCTACTACCGTGTTTCCCCGAAAATAAGACCCTGTCTTATATATTTTTTGAACCCTTGAGCTTATTATCAGGGGATGTCTTATTTTGGGGGAAACAGTGTAGGAATGCGCTAAATGTTCAACCAGACAATAATGGTATCTTAAAACAATATACTTTCACCTGCCAGACAATTGAAAACATGCTGTGTATTTAAACGCTGTTACTTTCTAATCATTAATAGAGGAATTGGAATTGATTTGTAATTTCTAGGTTTGGCATGAGAATTTTTTAGCTCAGACTGAACTTGGAGGTAGTTTAGAAAGAAATCCTTCAATTTGATCATTACATATTGTGTTGAGAAGGCAATTAATTTACAAAAACATGTGGAACCCACCTGACATAATTCTATCTGAAGCTCCTAGTCTAGTGAACACTCTATCAACAGGAGTAAGCCTGCAAGATTCAGCAGGTACAAAGCATCCCAACTGAGCCATTATTACCAAGAGACCAGCCTGCAAAGCAACAAAGGCAAAAGCAAATAACTCTTTTTATTAACTTGTTCTGCAACCAGAGAAATTTCTCTTCATCGGCTCTCCCATCTATATTGCCACTAAAGTTCAAGTTATTCCACTGAGATCAGATAGCCAATCTGGTGTAGTGATAAAAGCACCAGGCTAGAATGTGGGAAACCATGAGTTGCGTAGTCCTGTCTTAGGCACAAAGCCAGCTGAGTGACCATGGGCCAATCACGTCTATGGAGATTCTCAGTCATCCAAGTCATGGTTATCCCAAAGGTTAACCATGAAGCTGAAGAAGCTTCTTGGATGAGAAGCGAAATGTCTTCAAAGAAAAACCAGAAAGTCCAGTTGTCCTTTGAAGGAAAGAAAAAAAGAGCACTATTGGGATATGGGCCAATCACTTTTTCAGCCTTATGAAGGGACAATGGCAAACTGCTTCTGAAATACTGCAGGGACTTGTCCAGGCAGTTGCCAAGACATTTAAATTGTACAGAAGAGAACCATCCTGTCTTTTGTTGCAGTTAGTCCTTACTTAAAGACCAGTCACTTCTTAGCAAACATCTGAAATTGCAATGGGCCTCCCAGAAGTTATTTATGAGCCAGTTCCAATGGCTGCATACACATCCCCCGTTACATGACTGCATTTCAGGTGATTGGCAATCGGCTCACCTGTATGATTAGTTGCAGTATTCTGTGGTCACATGACCATGATTTACAATTTTTCTACTGACTTCCAGCAAAAAAATGCCCATAGAAATATAATTTGATTAATGATCACTGCATTCAAATGACTGCATCGTTCGCTTAGTGACCAATGCAAAAACAGTAAACTCAGATCACATAGGTGCCTTGACTTACGACCATCATGACCTATGATGGAAATGCCAGGCTCCATTAATTGAGGACTAACTACACTAAGGGCCCTAACTACATCAGCCCTAAGAACTGATGGCAATGGGGCACTCTTTCCCAATGTTCAAATTTAATACTAAATTATTCTATTTATTTTAGTCACTCTATGAAGTCAAATTCTAAATTCTAACAGGCACTAGTGAGATTTAAAAATAAAAGATATTTTGAAAAACTTCAGTAAATAGCTTTAAAAAGGGCATGTGAAGCTAAAGGTAGTCCTCATTTAATGACCACCCCTTCAGGGACCACTTGAAGTTACAACAGTGCTGAACAAGGGGTACTTACATCCCTGTACCTGTAGCTGTTGCTTGGCAACTGGCTTAAAATTACAACAGTCACAGTATCCCATGATCACAATTGCCCTGTAATCTTTTCTGTTGGCTTCCCACAAGCCAACTCAATGAGGAAGCTGACGGGGGTTGCAAATGGCAATATGACCTCAGGACACTGCAACTGCATGGAATTTGCCTAAGGACAGCAACCAAGACAGTCAGAATTGCCATTGTAAGTTGGCATGGTTACGTGTTGTCATGCTTTGTGAGTGTGTTGCTTAGCAATGGAGTTCCCAGTCCCAATTATCTAATCAAGATTTGGATGTAGCCATTTAATACAGAACTGTTCCTAACATATATACAGCATACTCGGGGTCTCACAAGGCTATTTACGATTTATCCCACATGCTCCAAAAGGAGATATTATCAACATTCTAGCAAACAATTTCATTTTATTGTTTAGGCATCTTTAAAAAGAAAATGGTGTGCTTCTTTCCTATGTCTGGCACAGTATCATCTGGACAATAGGGAAACAGTTTATATAAATTCAGGGATTTCTATGAAAAGTTAAGCAAATTAAATTCAATGAATCAAAATTTGTTCCTCCAGTAACAGAATCTGGACCAGTAAAAAAAATGTCACTGAGTCCAGTTCTCTTTTGAAAAGTGTCCTAATTTGGAGCAGTAGTTTTCATCTGAAATATCCTTGTATGATAGCATGTAACTAATACTTACATAAAAAGATTGGCGGGGTGGGGAAAGAGATTATCTGGTTCCAACTTATCTTCAACACAATTCTGTTTGCACAAATTATATTAGCAGCTGAGCAAACTAATATTGGAAATACTGCAAAGAACTATAAATTACTGCAAATACATGTAAGATTAAAAAATGAAGGGTGTTAAAGCCAGACTATAAGGTGCCTGTCTCTAATACCTGTCTCATGAGCGTAGATTTTCCTCCCATGTTTGGACCAGTCACAAGGACACAAGAAGCTCTGCTGTTTGTTTTTTCATCCTCTAAGCCTATTACAATATCATTAGGGATGAAATCATCTCCAAAGAATGTTTTTGTAATGCATGGATGACGTGAACTTTTGAGCTCCAGAAAAGGTGAGGTGTTCTCTGGCAACAAGAATTCTGGGCGGCACAATGGTCCATCACATCCCTGACTATAGCGTGCAAGGCATAACAAAACATCTAGAAAATAAAACAAAAGTAAGAGTTAATGTTCCTCCTTCAAGTATTTCTTGCGAGAATTTCCTATTTAGCTATAAATTTGGAATTATATTGGAATCATTTTGATCACAGTACAGATCTCTCAAATGACAAGGCACAGTGCCAATCTATGCTCAGCCAGGAGCTCCCCTTTCTGTACCAAGTATACAAATTCTTTCCTGTAAGTATAGGTCTTTGATGAAAATGTCTGTTATGTAGCTTAAACTTTTGTATCTGAGACTCTACTGAGGTGGCGCAGTGGTTAAAAGCAGCACTGCAACCTACTCAGCTGACTGCTAGTTCAGCAGTTCAGCTGTTCAAATCTCACCGGCTCAAGGTTGACTCAGCCTTCCATCCTTCTGAGGTCGGTAAAATGAGGACCCAGATTGTTGGGGGCAATATGCTGAACTCTGTAAACCGCTTAGAGAGGGCTGTAAAGCACTATGAAGCGGTATATAAGTCTAAGTGCTATTGCTATTGCTACAGCTGAAGTAGAGTCAAAGCTATGCAGAACATATACCAGTTACTTTGAGGGCTGAGCTATTACAATAAAAAACCAAACAAACTCATCGTAATTGTCAAATTATTTTTTTCTTAATAAATAATCCTGTGAGCACTTTTGGATAGTCCCAATCAAAGTTACATAGATCTGCCAATGTGATTCTACTTCTATGCAGAAGACAACATACCTAGAACAGCAATGCATTCCACCGCCGTTTGCCAATCTTTTCTGGTTTTATCGAAGTCATAGAATAATCTTTTCATACAATCTTTTTGTGCTGCATCTCTCCGTTCTTCAGCACTGATAATTTCATTTAACATCTTCTCTATGTCTTTTGTCCAGTAACGTTTATAGCCCTTTCTACTGGACTTCATGATATATTCATCAGGCAAATCCTGAGGCACGGCAGTTTCTGCAATCTCCATTTGGTAACGGTTTCTGCCTGCTCCCCAATACATCACGGCTCTGACACCAAGTATTTTGCGTTGTTTTTCCAAATACTGACGAAGACTTTCCTCAATTTCACTGATATTTGCTAAAGCTTTATCGTAATCGGAATCAAAACCAGTTCTCGGATTAACCACACCTGTCCTCCGTGCTACATTATGATCAAAGGCAGAATTCCATCTTTCAAGTTCTGCTTTCAAGTCTGGGAAGCGGCCTGCCGGATTTTTTGATTTCACTGTTGCTATTTGTTTTAGTATTTTAGACTTAAAGCCATCAACAGTATCTTCCAAAATTGAGAGAATTTCAATTATGATGTTAAATCCTTCCAGTGTAGACAAGAAATCTATAATCTTTTTCTTGCTGTACCTAGCCTCCTCATATAGAATAGCCTTATTGTCTGGATGGTTCTGGTTCTTAAGAGAAGATCCAATACTGTGAATTTTGCTCAAAAGCCTTTCAAGATCTGGTAGCTTTTTGAGACGATCACGGATATCAGACATTTTAGCAGCCTCAGCTAGGAGATCTTCAACTGCATCCAGGCGATCGTTAATGGCACAAGGATTACATAATGGTGCACAGAGCCACTGCTTCAAGAGTCTTCTTCCAAAAGGTGTACAACAAGTGTCAATTTTTTCCAATAACGTGCCCTCTATTGAACTCCTGGTTGCATTCTGCAGTATTTCCAGGTTTGCCAGTGTTACACCATCTAGTACCATTCGCTGGTTTGTTTTCTCAGACACACTACTTGATCTGGTTCTGTTAACTATATCAACATCGACAGGAATGTATTCTTCAAAATTTGCCATTGATAAAAGTTCCTTGTCAATAATACATTTTTTAAGGTAGAATACACAACTGCCTAGAGCAGAGAGAGCAAGTTCACTGTTTTCTGCAGGAGTAAGTCCCAGGGAATCATTTTCTGCAGTCATGGATCTGATTACTGGGGGCAGAGTGATTCCACTATTTGTATTCTCTTTGTTCTGAAAATAACCGTCTTCCATTAGAGTTTTTAAAGTTTTAGATGCATTCCAGAACTGAGAACCAGGAGCCAAGCTTTCTTGAATAGTAAAAGAGATTAAGCCTTTAAGTATCTTTTGTGTTTCTGCAGAGGGGTTTCCTCTCTCAAAAATTATCTGCACAGGAATATAATGAGCCAGAAGTGTTCTAAACCTAGAACAATGACGGTCATCCGGAAACTGGCCAATATAAAACTTTCCAACTGTTGTATCAACAAAGCAAACTCCGTAAGTACGATGCAGGCCAGCAGAATCATCTGTTTTTTCTTTTACGCAAAGAAGGTATTTGTTGTGGGTCTCTGAATAGTCACCATCAAGAATATTGTAGGTCTGTGTGCCTTTGGAAATTATTCTGCATATTTCTCGACGCACAACTCTGTCAAATCTTGTTGGGTGAGCCAAAGATTTACACCGTGCTTCCATCATCTCGGGGGTCTCCATCTGCTCGACTCGTACAACTTTATCACCTTTTTGGACTAAGACATTGGCGAATCTATCAAATGCCATTTCTGGAAAACCTGAGTGAGCCCAAGTGCCTTTCATAAATACCAATCCAAGCTTGTTTACACCAACAACAGCATCCATATGATATAATTCATAAAATTTTCCAACTTTATAAAAAATCACAGCATCAAAATTTTGACTCTTCAGCTCCCACCATTTCCGCATTCCTGGAGTGCAGTTTTTAAGATAATCCTCTGGCACAAATAAAGTACTTGGGTCATAATCTGGATCATTTTGTCGTCTTCTATGACTATCCTTCCTTTTACCATCCTGAAGCCAATCTATTTTTTCATGCTCCCATACGGTTGGAATACCATCTCCTCCTCCCTCTCCGGCTGGTCCTCCATTAATGCTTGGTCGAAAATCAAAACTTTCAGGAGCTGCATAAGATGCTAATTTATGCATGAAGTCAGGATAGATTTCCCTACTGGGTGTTTCAGAGAAGTTGTTTTTAAGATTAACCTCTTGGGGGGATTTGCAGGCCTTTCCCTGCATTTGTTTAGGAGAATGTTTAGTGAGCACTTTAACGGAACGCTTCTTTTCAGGGACAATTTCAGATTCAGAAGTTTCATTGTCACCTATTTCAATACTATTTTCATCACTGCTAACTTCATCCGGCTGAAATTCCATATCGGAACCCTCATTATCTGTGTCTGAATCCATGAAAATCTTTCTCTTTTTGGCTTTTCCATCAGAATGCTTTTGTCTAGCTATCCTTTTATTTCTTTTTCCTTCCTTTGCTGTGTCGAAATCATCGCCTTCATCACTCACCTGCTTAAGAGAAAAAAGCCAAGAAATATAAAAAAATGGATATTTTAAAGACAAGCCGATAATTAGCAGTCTAATACTTCAACTTTGCGACTTGCAAAAACTTGATCCTTTTCCCAATCTCCTACTTGTAAACAAATGAGCGGATCAATGTTCTTTAGCTTAGACATACTTGCTAAGAGAAATGTATAACCAATAAAGGAAAAACTATACTGTACAGCTTTATCTGTCTAAGATAACAGCCCACATTTTTCTACATTAACCAATCAATCGTATCCAACCTCAACTTAAATAGTAAGAGTAAATATGAAGCTCAAAAGATAAAATAATTTATCTACCTGACTTTCTTCAAGAGATATGTTTTCATACAGATGCCTAATTGGACCCCAAGCAAGTGTTTGGGATGTATTGATGTTTTCACAGGGAATTCAATTTAGTTCTTTTAACTGATTTGATTAGATATTATGTTTTATTTTTTGTTTGGAAAGGAACTCAGAGTTCCATTGATAGATGACTTTGTGAAACTTTTTTTTTAAGACAAAGAAGCATTCACATAAAAATGTATCCTGAGAAATAAAGAAAAACATTTCTCCTAATATTTCTGAAAGCAATAGTTTAAATAAAAATTACCTCCATTTCTTCTTCCTCCTCTTCTTCACTTTCTGAAGGTTTGTCACACACAGCTAGACCTAGTCGTTCATTTTTATCCTTTCTCATAGCAGCATCTGCCAATTCCATTGCTCTTTTAATTTCAGGTCTTGAACTGTAAAACATACCTCCCCTCTGGGTGTCTCTGCCTGAAGAACCTTTAAAATAAAGGGAATAGAAAGAGTGGTTATTCAGATCTCTTTTTTTCTAAGTCCATCCTATGTTTTAACTTTCAATATCTTCATTTAATACCACTGAATCTAAGCTATTTGCAATCTATTTTTGAAATTACTGAAACACCATAACCAGGAGAAACACTGGTTTGAATCCCTAATTCCCTAATGAATAAGGAGATCAGATTCCCCCATGAATGGTGTTTTTAATAATGTTTTAATATTGTTTTATTTTTAAATTGTTACAATTGCTTTTTTACTGTACGTTTCTTATCCATGTTGTACGCCGCCCTGAGTCCTACGGGATTGGGCAGCTTATAAGAGCGTAGAAATAAGAGCGTAGAAATAAATAAATAAATAATTCAATCATTTATCTCTCCGGCAAGGCTCCTGCTTTCTATATAACACGCATTAAAACTACTAAAGAACACAAGCGTAGCTTTAAAAATTCAGAGGGTTTTATCAAATTTACACAGCAACTGAACTATGGAAACGCACTTGTGTTCTTTACACATCAGAAGATGCAAACATAAAGCAAGTAGAATCTACAAACTGAAAGGGAAGAGTAGATAACAGCAGTAAAAGAAAAATGGCTCTGAATCAACCATAAGCCTCTTCTACCAGCTGACCATGAAGAGCACACATTGTTTAAGAGTATGAGACATTTTGAGCACATTTTAAGATATACCATCATTTTTTCTGCTTGAAGATGAGAGAATAGGAGAAAGCAAAACAAAGCAAGCCTAATTTGTCTGGATTGCATTTTGCTAGTCTACTTAAATCTGGATAAGTCTTCTCCTTTGAAGGCTATCTAACATGTTTCACTGAAAATAAGACCTGGTCATATACTTTTTTTGCCTCCAAAAGAGGCACCAAGTCTTATTTTTGATGGATGTCTTACCCGCTTACCTTAGGACCACCGCAGCGAGGCCTACCACACTCTAACACCTGTTGCGTCGCTGCCTGACCTCTGCAGCCGCTTGCTGCCAGATGCCATGTGGTACATCGTGCTGGAGACGCCGCTCGTGGCAGAATGCTGTGCTGCACAGCTCATCACGCTGGTGCCATTGGTTGCAGGTCGCATGGCACATCACACCATTGTGTGTGCTCGCTGTGGCACCAGTGCAATGAGCCATGCAGTTTCCTGCTGCGTAACGCACAAGGCAGCCTACCACAAGCGGTGGCACCAGCGCGATGCATCACGTGGCATCCAGCCACAAGCAGCGGCAACAGTGTGATGCGCCACGTGCCGTCCGGCTGCAGGTCAAGCAGCGGCGCGAAAGATGTTGGAGCATGGGAGGTCTGGCTGCAGCGGTCATAAGGTAAGCAGGTGCAGGGCACGTGGAGCAGTTCCACCCCCCAACTCCTACTTCATTTTTCCGCATGCACCTCACCCCACTTCATACAACCAGACAGTGGGACGGAATGGGCGGGGTCTTAACTAAGGTTTATTTTTGAGGTAAGGCTTACATTAGGCACACACGGGAAAATCAAGCTATGTCTTATTTTTGGGATAGGTCTTATTTCCAGGAAAACATGGTAGAACTGATCTTGCCTGACATTTCATCTAGATCTCAAGTTCTGTAATAGAGTAGGAACATTCTCTATTCTTCTTTGTTTTTTCTGAGGGGACAGATGGTTATGGTCATGATTTTCTCACTTTATTCCTAGAAATGGCTTGAAATAATTCTGGAAGACCCCTTCTTTCATGCCTAACTACAAAATCCATTCAAATTAGGTATTTCTTTACCTCCATAAAAAGAATGTTCTCTGCATGTTCCTACACAAGCCAGCATTTTGTTTCAATCACATGGGAATTAGTTTGTGCAATTTACACCCTTTCTTGTGACTATATTAGAATGCTTCCAAACCAGTCTTCCACCAGATGGCCATAAAAGAAAAGAATCCCTGGAGTCAATCATGACAACATGGTTATTAGATAACATGATATCTCCATCCCCATGCCTAGCCCCCACTCTTGCTTGTCTTCTTTTAAAGGATCAACCACAAAAATTTGCAAGGGGGATCAGATGACAAAAGCAGTGTCATGCCACAAGGCCCACCTTTTTGTATATGCACCATGATACTCTAAAAATGTACAAAAGGGGTGGAGCCTTTATCATAATGGTACAATATTACTTTTATCATTTTGATGAAAATGTCCTCCAACCCTATAAATGCCTCCGGTACTATCCAGATACAAACCAGCTTAGATTTTTTGAATGCTAAGCACATTGGGTTACAAGGATACTCCATAGTTCTCAATCAGCAGCTACAGTCTCCACATCCTTTCATTTAAGATTGATGTTTTTCAGGTTTTCCCGAAATGTTTGGCACCAGGTTTTCTTTGGCCTTCTTCTTTTTCTCCAACCATCTGGTAGTTATCTAACTGATTGAGGTCTTTGCTAGACATTGCTCACTTATGTGGAGCACGTGTCCAGCAAAGCCCATTCTTCATTCTGTCACTATCTCAGAGAGTCTTCAGGAATTGCTTCTTTTTAGAATTTCCTCATTTGGTCCCAATATGAGATACGAAGAAATCTTCTGAGGCAATGTTTTTAGAAGACATTGAACTTATGAATAATTCTTGTAGATTTCCAGGTCTCACTGGTATATAGGGCAGTCCGTGTAACAATGGCATTAAATACTCTGATCTTGGCTGCTGTGTTTATGGTAGACATGGTCCATACTGAGTGCATTTGTTGGAAGACAGCAGTTGCTTTGCCTATTCAGCATTTCACATCTGCTTCTGTTCCCACATCTGTATCCATGATGCTACCAAACTAATTGAATTGTTCCACAAATTTTAAGCCCTGTCCTCCTAATGTTATTGGGGTGTTGGCTTGAACACTGCCGACTTGCATAAGCTTGGTCTTGTCTTCACCAATTTTTAAGCCCACTTTACTTGCCTCTCCTTCAAGTGCCATGCTATATATACTACATTTAGGAAAATGGTTTTAAACCAGGCTATTTTTCTGTACTAGTTGCAAATTAAATAGGATTTTAATCAAGCCAAGAAGAACAAGTGTTCTTATAATTATTTCAAAATCTTATTTCTAGTCAATCTAACCTCTTAATCTCTTTAAAAACTTTCTAAAATCAATGTTCTAATAGCTCCGTTGCTGCTTATTTCCAAATTTAAAAAAAATCTTAAAATTACATAAAACTTCTTTCACTGAGGATTGAAAGAAAATAACTGAATGTAATAAAACTTGTCTTCTGAAGGTTCTTGATATTCAAAAAGCACTGTACAATCTATTTCTAGAGAAAGTAATTAAGAAACTCAATGTCCCTTTGGAAGTCTCCTTATGCAGCTTGGGCAAAGCCGATTCTACCAGCTTCCAAAGCTCTAAAAGGCTGCTCATTTCACTGGAAACATCTACATGAAACACTATGGATGATCCCAGATCCTCTCTTTAATCCAGTGTGTTCAGGCAGCCGACTCTTTCCACCACGGTTGTTGGCTTCGCTCCAGAGTCATCCTCAGTTTGCCATACTACCCAGAAAATCTATCATACCTTTTTCCCAATTAAAGAACAAAGGTGGTTTTTTTGTCTGTTAGCTATCAAGATGAAGCAATAACAGCATTAAATGTAAAGATATCTAACTTCAGCTGTAATATTCTGTTACTGCACCTCTTACCTTTATATGGTCTTATGTATCGAATGCTAACCCAGCCCCTTGAAGGGTCATCCTCAAAAAACTGTACATGGATACGTGATGCTCTTCCTCTCCCCCTTAAAAGGGAGCCTTCTGTTGGGTGTTCATACACAAGGCAGGGCCACCATGGGTAGCCTTCAAGTTTGGCCCAAACTAAATCACCAGGTGAATAGTCATTGAAGTCACTGCAAAAAAGGAGAAAAATAAGTGTAATTTTAACACTAACTTGCAATTCTTTGAATCATTTGAATGTTCTTTTCTAGGATCCCCCAACTGCTCTCTGCCAATGCTACATGATTCTGGGAAATTACATGGCTCCTTTAAAGATTTGCAGAGAAATGTGCTTTTGCACATTTCATCTTTCAGAATTGTATCTATGCGGTAACTATAAATAAAAACATTAAATGTTTATTTTTGCTAAGGTTTAGGAATTGGAATTTATAGGTCCTATTTTTGATAAATGTTTTCTTAAAATCATTAGACTAGAACAATGATGGTGAACCTTTTTTGGTGCGCGCGCACACACGTGCCCACACCCATTTCCCCCCGCACATGAGCAACCCCCCTCACGCTGCCCCCCCGCGCATGCGCACAGGCCTCACTGAAGCCTGGGACGGTGAAAAAACAGCCAAACCGGAAGTTCGGAAAAACGGACTTCCAGTTTTTCCGTTGTGCTGTTTTTCGCTTTCTGAAGCCCCGGAGTGCAAAAAACAGCACAACAGGAAAACCAGAAGTCCGTTTTTCCAAACTTCCGGTTTGCCTGAAGAGCTGAAGTGGTGCAGTGGTTAAATGCAGCCACTGCAGGCTGACTGCTAGTCTACCACTTCAGCTGTTCAAATCTCACTAGGCTCAAGGTTGACTCAGCCTTCCATCCTTCCGAGGTCGGTAAAATGAGGACCCAGATTGTTGGGGGCAGTATGCGGAACTCTGTAAACCGCTTAGAGAGGGCTGTAAAGCACTATGAAGCGGTATATAAGTAAAGTGCTATTGCTATAAGTGCTATTGCCTGTTGGGACGTTTTTCGCACTCCGGGGCTTCAGGGAAGCTTCCCTGAATCCTCCAGAGGGCGAAATGGCCTTTCCCAAGGCCAAAAATCAGCTGGTCAGCGTGCACATGCACGCTGGAGCTGACATAGGGCAATGGCTCGCGTGCCCTCCAATATGTCTCTGCGTGCCATCTGTGGCACGCGTGCCATAGGTTTGCCATCACTGGACTAGAACTATACTTTCTAGTTTAGAAACTAAAATGTAATAATCTTGCATATAGCCTGAAATTTTCCAAGATTATGACCCCCAAATGAAACAATTCTGTTAGGTCCTATGCTGGCTGGAGAATTCTGGGAGTTGAAGTCCACAAGTCTTAAAGTTGCCAAGTTTGGGGATCCCTGACCTAAGGGAAGGGGGAAAAAAACTGTGTACCTCTAAACAGTAAGAGAAATAAACTTCTTGAGCATACATTCCTATGCTAATAATAGTATTAAAACAGATGGCTTTCCCTTTTTTTATTCTGCTGTTGAACCTAAAATAATAGGAAATCTCAGTAGAAGATGTAAGTTATAAAACATATTGCCTTCTTATCTGGGTTCTTCCCCATGTGCTATGTTGAGCCTAACAGCACTTTCCCAATGAACCATTTTCTTTTAGACTATCAGTGTGCTGCCTTTTCCCCTAATAGTCAGACAAAGATTATCACCAAATGACTTGAGCAGCAGGGAGATTGCTGGAAAGGAAACTTGCAGCTATTTGGACCTATTACTTCCTTGCTTGAGTGCATTGTGGAATTGAGCCCAACATTTCTGTTGCTAAGTGAAACATTTAAGTGAATGTTGTCCCATTTTACAACCTTTCTTGCCACAGGTGTTAAGTGAATCCGGCTTCCCCATTGACTTTGCTTATAAGGTGGTCACAAAAACTGATTGCATGACCCCAGGACACTGGAAACATCATAAATATGAGTCAGTTGCCAAATGCCTGAATTTTGATCACGTGACCATGGGGATGCTGAAATGGCCATAAGTGTGAAAAATGGTCATGTCACTTTTTTCAATGCTGTTTTAACTTTGAATGGTCACTAAATGAACTATCGTAAATCAAGGAGTACCGGTATAATAGCTTGGTCCTGTGCTGGAATGGGTAGGTAAAGCATACTGCTTACCTAAAAGAGAATTGTTTCAGTGACATTTATGTCTAGGCCCAGCATAGTATCACATTTTATTTCATTGTCCATTTCTTTATTCATTTCTGTGGCAGAAATAAAGGTATCAAAATTTTGTGCCCCACTGAATACAGTAGAAAATGCTTCAAATCACACTTGCAGAGGATGCTTGCACTTCAAAATGAATGAATATCCATATCACATTCCTTACACGTGGTCTACAGAGTGGACAAAGAGATTTGAAGCAACTATTATGAACTAGATAATTTCAAATGGAAAAAAATATTCATTAAAATTCCACTTCAAGTACAAAAGTTCAAAAAAAATGTTCCTACCTTGGCTCTTCCTTCCTAACCTATTGTGAAACGTTGGGGGACTTGGCTGGATGCAGCCATGTATTATTTCACAAATTATGCTTCCTTGCAGCAGATAGTTAAAGAATTTGACTGTTGTGAATTTTCCTCCATCAAGATTGTGCAAGAATCCTTCCCTAAAATCTTGGCTAGAAATTTAAGACACACAGGATTTAATTACAGTGGATTATCAAGAGCAATCATTGGCCTTGAAAGTGTAGAAATGGAATTTAGTGATGCACTGAACACTGTAAACATTGACAGTGATTTTGAGGCAGGACACAAAACGAAGCAAGTTATTAAATGAAACAAGATATAAGAAAGGGGGGTTGGATTAGATGACCTGTAGGGTCCCTTCCAGCCACTTGGTATTAAAGAAGGGGTGGCCAAACTATAGTTCTTTGAGGACCTGTGGACTTCAACTCCCAGAATTCCTGAGCTAGCCATGCATGCTAGGAATTCTGGGAGTTGAAGCCCACAGATCCTCAAAGAACCATAGTTTGGCCATCCCTGTATTAAAGGAACCTTGCAAAAGTCTCTGGAGTGGAAAAATACGGGGAAGTAGCAGATGGCTGACCACAGAGTTACAACAATTGTCTGGACCTCTGATGCAAGGCTTCCGGGCATAGGCTTTACCACAAACTGCGTGGGATGTATTTCCGGAAGAGAAAAGTATATAAACAACTGTTTGAGCTATAAGTTCTTTGTTCAGCTCTGAGGTGTTTAAATCCCTCTGAACCATTTGCTCAAATTAATAAAATAGACTTCTTCTGATTCCAATGGTCTGAGTCCCGTTTTTCCTGCATCAATTTAAGGCAAGCAAAGGGGAAAGTGGCTGAAAAACATTAATGATAAACTGCAAAGAGTGCTTCAATTGAATCTGGATTATTCAACACTTTGTAAAATAAGGAACGTTCTAAAGGTGCTCGAAACAAAATTTGAAGAGTTTGAGCCAGAATTTTCTCCAGATGTCTATTTTCAAATTTGCTTCTATAACCTCTTGTGATGTCAAATAGTTTCTCCAGATACAAGAACTTACTGGGTTAGGAGTTTTGAGTCTGATAACCTCAAGATGCACATGATCATCCAATGCAATTCTGCTGTTAATGAAAACTAATTCGAGTTTACTCTCAAAATGTTTGATTTCTTCAATACTACTATGTCTGCACTGGAAGTGAAATAGAAGAATAAATCTTTTAATTTGTGTGTGAGAGAAATGGGAAATTATTCCTGTAATAAGTGAGCAGTGGTGCAGCCATATTGTATGACACATTATATTGTATAATCAATAAGACATCTGTAAATCAGTTATGTACAAAATATAAAGGAAATAACAAAGTACTTAACATTTCAGCTAGGACAGGCTGACATTGGAAAGGAAAGGATGTTTCAGCTAGGACAGGCTGATGTCAATTGGAAAGGAAAAGTGCAATTGTCATGAGAAAAGTATCAGGGCATTTCCATGTCAGGAAACCACCCGTTATGCCAAAATGTTACATAACATAGACCTGTGATGGCGAACCTATGGCACGCGTGCCATAATAGGAAGGAACGCGAGGCGTTGCCCTATGTCAGCTCCAGCGCGCATGTGTGCGCTGGCCAGCTAATTTTTGGCCTTCTTTTTGGACGTTTTCGCTCTCCCCAGGCTTCAGTGAAGCCTCCTGAAGCCGGGGGACGGCGAAAAACGGCCCAACGGGAAGTTCGTTTCCAAACTTCTGGTTGACCCGGAGGGCAGTTTTTCGTCATCCCCCGGCTTCAGGAGTCCGTTGTGAGGCCTGTGCGCATGCGAGGGGGCAGCGGCAGGGGGGAGTGCGCATGCGCAGGGCATGGATGGGGGTATGCAAACCAAAAATGTTCACTATCACTGACATAGACTGTTCAATGAGTAGGAGGGAAGAGAAAGTTGTTTATCTGCAATGTAAGAAATGTATTTAAACTCTGTATTCAGATGTACAAGCTGCTTATCTTGGGTCTCTTGGGCCCAAGCGAAGACCTTTTGCAAAAGTTATTACTTCATTAAATGTTCTGTATACTGTTTAGTGGTCTCCTGCTGATTTATTTGAGTACCTCTCTCCCAGTGTGTGTGGATATAAGCAGAGATTTTTAAAAATTGGATGCTAATTTCAGAAAAATTGTAGTCATTTTTGTTTTAAGTCATTTTTTTGTTTTAATTGATCATATTTAACCAATTTTATGGTCGTTAATTGTTGCATTTTTCTAACGTCTTATGTCATAGAAATCCTCGCCCTAATCACAATACCTTTATTCACTCCCCCCCCACTACTTCCCACAACTTTAGGTTTGTGTAGGTTCCCCACCCACCCCAGGTTTATTATCTTCTTGCACAGCAAGCCCAAAATATGTGAGTTTCTATTTCTGACCATCTTAAGCAGATGGCTCAGAATGGGCTGGTTTCTCTTAAAGAGCCCATGGTACTCTGCAAACCCTTTCAGTTGCACAATTTTTAGAATTTCTTCAAATTATTTATCTTCTTAATAACCAATCATGCAATTATATTTATCGGCAACAAAATTATTTTGTAAAAGAGAAAAAATATGATTTATATCATTTATGTCATATATATTATATACACTTTATAAAATAAAATGTAAAATGGTTTTTATTTTAAAATTAAGCATTTCAGGAAGTCTGTTTTTAAAAAAAAGATTTTTAGCCACTTAACAGATCTTTCTACTATGTTTTGCATCTTCAACCAAGTCACTTAAATATTTAAGAAAAAGAGGCAGATACCTCCTGATTGATTAAAACAGTATAGTATAACAAACTATCAAATAAGCACTGAAGTTGTCCAGAAACAGAACTGTCAATATTTGTTGGTGACCAGAGAGTGAATTCCTAGAGATATTTCCAAGTAAAGAGCAGGGAAGGATTGAGAAAGAAAAAGATTACTACCCTCCATGTCTAGTTCTCTAGTCTTTAGATCAGTGGTTCCCAACCTGGGGGTCGGGACCCCTTTGGGGGTCGAACGACCATTTTCCAGGAGTCGCCCCAGCATCCTCAGCTTCCCCCCCCCACTGCCACAAGCCTGGCCAACTCGCCCGAGCCCTCCGATTGGTCGGGAGAGGTGCCATTCAGTGACAGGCGTTTGTGACGCCTGGCGGCTGAGCTTTGACGGCATCAGCTAAGGGGCCAGCTTTGCTTTGAATTCTGGGAGTTGAAGTCCAGGCACCTTAAAAGTTGCTGAGATTGAGAAATATTGCTATACACTTGTTGGTTATCAAATCTAAATACAGAAGTAGACTTGTTGTGCAAGATGATATTCCTTGTGCTCTTGCAAAGACTGGCCCGAGAATTTCTGATCTGGCATAATTACATATTGTTTTTGTGATTAATCGCTATGCTTTATGTTTAATTTGTAACAATGAAAATACATCCTGCATATTAGATATTTACATTACGATTCATAACGGTAGCAAAATTACAGTTATGAAGTAGCAACAAAAATAATTTTATGGTTGGGGGTCACCACAACATGAGGAACTATATTAAGGGGTCGCAGCATTAGAAAGGTTGGGAACCACTGCTTTAGATAAACAGAAAACCCAAGGTCCAAGTTTCTGGAATCAACAGGATACATCTTTAAACATCCTGAATAATTGTTCTGAAACTTAGGTGATCGACCAAATGACTAAAAAATAGCATCTTGCTTTTGAATATGAAGACATTTTTGTTGGAACACAAACAATAAAGTACAAAAGGATATAATTCTGCTCTCAAAAAAACTTTATATTCTAAAAAAAGAGAACATATTTTTTCATTTCATAGCAAATAGCTTTCAAATCACTTTCAATGAATTCTTAATCTTCCATTCCTGTTAATTCAATGCTAGGCAGATGATTGGAAAAACTTTAATCAGGCAAATTACACTACAATCATGCAAATTATTGGCAACATTTTTGGTAGTGGTTTCTACTGCTTCTGCCTAGAGCTGAGTGACTGGCCCAAAGTCATCCAGTTAGCTGTTCTAAACTAGAACTGTCTCCTGATTTCTAGCTCAGTGCCCTATAATCACAACATCAAATTGGCTCTTAGGCTAAATCATGAAATTAAAAAGCACTAATAGTCCAAAGCATGTATTGCCCTATGATAGTTAATTGTTATGCATATTTATGATTGAAGGTGAGTAGGGCAGACAAAATGAAGAGTGGATAAATGTATCCCAGGAAGAAAAAAAGGAACTGACTGTAACATTTTAGCCATACTTTTCCCCTATACTTCCATTTTACAAAATCTTTTATTTTTCCGTGTGTATATACTATGCTACCACTATCCACTCTTTCTTATATATTAGTTTCCAGTAGCTCACTTTTAGATCACACTTTTCCATTTAAGCTTACTTTAAAAGCAACTCACAAGATTGCCATTTTAAAAAAATAGTAAAACTGTACAATACCACTCGTCTCAAAAGCTACACTGACACTCGTTTCATCACCACGGTCTGTCTTCTATTCCCATGAGATGCACCCAATCGGTGTGCACCACAAATAACGCCAGGTCAACGACGAATTGCAAGTTTGTCCTCTGCAGGTGTGATCTGAAGCATTTTCTACCCTATTCAACGGGGCACGAGAATCCCGATTCCTTGCTTTCTGCCACGGAAATAAACGGAGACCGAAATAAAATGCGGAACTCTGCTGGGCATAGACATAAATCTCACTGACTTAGACAAGCAGTGCACTTTACATAGATTGCCGCGATGCCCTCAAGCAACGAAGAAATGGCTCCGAAGAGTTGCAAGTGTCAACTTATTAATTAAGGGCCTAGCAAGTACAGCTGTGGACCAGAGGCCCCGCCCCCCGCCCCCAAACTCCATTGTGCGCTCCCTCGAGAAGGAAGCTGCTTAAGGCCTAAAGTGGGAAAGCCCGGGAAATGAAACCGCCTCCCGGAGGGGCCTCGGCTGCCCTTCCTCCTGAACCACGGCTCACCAATCCACCGGCAGCGTTGGCGTCCTGCCCTGGCTGCTACTAGGGGCACTGGCCGAAACCTGGGGGCGGCCCTCGGTGTCTCTTGCGGGGCTGCCGCCGTCACGATTCTTCTCCGCAGGCTTTGAGAAAAACGTGAGGAGGCTGCTCTGGCGGGACATGGCGGCGGCTGGGAAAAAAAGGAAGAAAAAACGAGCAGCCAAAGCCAAAGCACATCCAAGAAGACGAGGCGAACGGTTTCGCGCCTCCTCCTCCTCCTCCGTCACGCTGGCTGAGCAACGCGCGAAATCTGCCACCCCGCCCCGTCAGCTCCGAGGGGACCCTCCCAGCGCAGTTCCGGCCTAAGAAAGAGCCCGCCTTTTGCCCTACTTAGAAGCGCAGCGCCACGGCTGCGGGCCGAGCGAGCGGGAAGTCCTCCCATTGAGGGCTTCTCGCCAAAAGGGCCTTCTCTAGCTATGCTGGAATCAAAGAAACGGAGAGCCGGGAACGAGTCCTTCCGGGTTAGGAATACTTAGCTTAATGGGAGTACCCTTCTCTTAATATGTCTTCTCGTTGGATTGGTCTACAACACAGTTCTCATAATCAAAAACGTCATCAAAAAAGCACAACAAAGAATGTTCTTTCTGCGCCAACTCAGAAAGCTCAAACTGCCCAAGGAGCTGCTGATATAGTTCTACAGAGGAATCATTGAGTCTGTCATCTGCACCTCTATAACTGTCTGGTTTGGTTCTGCAACCCAACAAGACAGACACAGACTTCAGAGGATAATCAGAACTGCAGAAAAAACAATTACTGCCAACCTGCCTTCCATTGAGGACCTGTATACCACACGAGTCAAAAAGAGGGCCGTGAAAATATTTACAGACACCTCATATCCTGGACACAAACTGCTTCAACTCCTGCCCTCAAAACGACGCTATAGAGCAGGGGTCCCCAACCTTTTGGACCTCAGGGCCCACCAAATTCACAATTTTAAATCCCACAGACCCGAATTCATAATTTTAAGTCCCGCAGACCACTAATATGAATTTTTTTGAAAAGATAAATTCATTTGTAAAATAATGATCAAAGAACTTCCATTTTATTAATATGAAATGCACCTATTTAATATAACAAAATTATAAATGCTTATTTAATTATAACAAAATTGCAAATGCTTATTTAATCATAACAAAATCTTTAAAGGTTGTTTTAATTGTAACAAAATTATTAAAGTTAGTGTACCGTATTTTTCGGAGTATAGAATGCATCGGAATATAGGACACACTTAGATTTTAGAGGAGGAAAACAAGGAAAAAAGTATTCTGAACCAAATGGTGTAGTAATATATTATTTAATAAAATACCAGTGTAGCAGAATACTTTTTACAACCATGTACACTTTTTACAACCTTCAAACTTGACAGCTTTAAGACTTGTGGACTTCAACTCCCAGAATTTCTCCTCCAGTCATGCTAGCTCAGGAATGGGAGTTGAAGTCCGCAAGTCTTAAACTTGCCAAGTTTGAAGACCCTTGCACCCCTAACCCCTAACTCAGGGGTCTTCAAACTTGACAGCTTTAAGACTTGTGTACTTCAACTCCAATTCCTGAGCTAGCATGACTGGAGGAGGAATTCTGGGAGTTGAAGTCCACAAGTTTGAAGACCCTTGCACCCCGTTGGCAAGTTTAAGACTTGTGGACTTCAACTCCCAGAATTCCTCCTCCAGTCATACTAGCTCAGGAATGGGAGTTGAAGTCCACAAGTCTTAAACTTCCCAAGGGGGTGCAAGGGTCTTCAAACCTGTGGACTTCAACTCCCAGAATTTCTCCTCCACTTGGCAACCTTAAAAAAAACATTAAAAAAAAACCATTAAAAAAAAAGTTCTAACCTGTCGGCTCTCTTCGGACAGCAACAGCAGCGGCGACTCCTCAGGTGCCTCGGGAGCAGGCTTCAGGCGGTGGGGGTGTTTGGGCAGTAGTGGCGGTGGCAGCTCGCTTCGGGTAGCGGAGGGGGCAGCGGCGGCCAGCAACGGCAGCAGCGGCTCCTCAGGCGGCAGGCTTCGGGCAGGAACAGCGGCAGGGGGCAGCGGCGGCCAGCAATGGCAGCAACGGCTCCTTAGGTGGCAGGCTTCGGGCAGGAACAGCGGCAGGGGGGATTTTGGCAGCAGCGGCGGGGGCAGCGGCGGGGGCAGTGGAGGGTGGTAGTGGTTGGCAGCGGCGGCAGCGGCTCTGGGCAGCAACGGCGGCGGCGGCGGTGGCCAGCAATGGCTGGAACCGGCTGAAAATGCGACGTGTGGAGGCCAAAAACCTCCGAAGGGTGGGGGCTGGCGTGGGTAGGGCTACATTCGGTGTATAAGACACACCCAAATTTTCACCCTCTTTTGGGGTGGTAAAAATGTGTGTCTTATACTCTGAAAAATACGGTAATTGAATTGCTGATGTTGGGAAAGTCAGTCCCATGTTCCAGAGCTGTAGTTGTAGTCCCTCCCCTCCCCTCTCCTCCCCTCCCCACTTCCTTTCCTATCCTCTTCTTCCTTTCCTCTTCCTTTCCTCTTCCTTTCCTCTTCCTTTCCTTTCCTTCTCTTTCCTTTCCTTTCCTTTCCTTCTTTCCTTTCCTTCTCTTTCCTTTCCTCTTCTTCCTTTCCTTTCCTTTCCTTTCCTTTCCTTTCCTTTCCTTTCCTTTCCTTTCCTTTCCTTTCCTTTCCTTTCCTCTCATTCTTTCCTTTCCTTCTCTTTCCTTTCCTTTCCTCTTCTTTTCTTCTTCTTTTCTTTCCTTTCCTCCTTTCCTTTCCTTCTTTCCTTCCTTTCTTGTTTCTATCTCCCTTCCTCTTTTTTTCTTTCTCTTTCTCTCTTCTCGGCAGCGGGAGAAGGAAAAAAGTGCTCTGGGAAGGCGGCCGGCCCAGCGCCACCGCTGTCCCTCTCCCCTTCGGCTCTGGGACCTTCCGGACAGCATCGGGGCATGCACCGGGACCTTCGGGGCAGCAACGGGGCGTGCAGCTATGGAGCTCCACCAGCCTCAGGCTCTGGGGCTGGCGGGGGCCTTGGTGGGGCAAGGAGACAGTGGTGCTGCCTGGATAGCTGGCGGATGGGTGTGCCGGGTGCTCCTGCCTGCCCCTCACTCCTGCCGTCTCCCGGGACGTTCACGGGAAGTGGCGGCGGGCGGAGCTGGGCAGGGCGAAGCCACCAGTGCAGCACCCGGCAAGGAAGGCTGGGCGGGGAGGCGTGGCTGATTGTCTCTTCATGCTGCCCCCTTTACTCGTGGGGTGGATGGGCTGGAAGTCGGCGGCGGCAGCCAGCTAAGAATCGTGTTTGAGCGGGGCTATGGCAGCACAGTCTATTGCGCAGACGGGCCTTGTGGTGGGCTTCACTGCAAGCCAGCGTCCCTGCCTGACCCAGCTGTGGGCTTCGCAACGCCCGCTTGAACAGCCATCAGCCCCCATGTCCTGGGCCAAGGGAAGCGCCGGCCAGTCTCCAGCCTGCCGGTCCCCTGTGAGGTTGGTAGCCAGTGTGTGGGCGAGCGGCCTTTGGTGGAGACGCAGCTGCTGCTGCTCTGGGGCTGAGAAGGGCGGCGGCACTCTCAGACCCCCCTCGGAACCAGAGGAGCAGTTGCCGCCAGCCTCTCAGGGGCAGGATTGGGCAGGCTGGAGACCAGCTGGCGCTTCCCTTGGCCCAGGCCATGGGGTTTCATGGCTGCTCAAGCAGGGAAGAGCCCCGCGCAGCTTCCACCCTCTGCTTTTCTCGGGAGGCTTCGAGTCCCAGCTGAGCATTTAGGAAAAGGCAACTTATATAAGGGGAAGCGCCAGGACGGGTGTCGCGAAGACCACAGCTGGGTCGGGCAGGGACGCCAGCTTGCAGCGAAGCCCACCACCATGAGGCCCCTGAGAAGCTGGCGGCAGCTGCTGCAGCTGCTCCTCTGGTTCCGAGGGGAGTCTGAGAGTGCATGTGCAGCCCCGGGACATACGCTTGCCTTCTGGAGCCCTGCTGCTGCCCCCCTTCTCAGCCCCAGAGCAGCAGTAACTGCGTCTCCACCAAGGGCCGCCGACCTCGGAAGGCAAGTGTCCATTGCGTTCGCAATGGACAGCAAACTCCACCTGCTCCCCGGATCGGATGCCGTTTACCAAGATTTCTCCACGGACCACCAAAATTTTCTCGTGGACCACCAGTGTTCCACGGACCACCGGTTGGTGACCTGTGCTATAGAACACTGCACACCAGAACAACTAGACACAAGAACAGTTTTTTCCCGAATGCCATCACTCTGCTAAACAAATAATTCCCTCAACACTGTCAAGCCATTTACTAAGTCTGCATTACTATTAATCTTCTCATCGTTCCCATCACCCATCTCCTCCCACAAATGACTGTATGACTGTAATTTTGTTGCTTGCATTCTTACAATTTATATTGACTGGTTCCTAATATGATTTGTTTGCTTATTTGTACTGGGACTATCATTAAGTGTTGTACCTTATGATTCTTGACGAATGTATCTTATCTTTTTATGTACACTAAGAGCATATTCACCAAGACAAATTCCTTGTGTGTCCAATCACACTTGGCCAATAAAATTCTATTCTATTCTATTCTATCTGCCTTTCCGCCTGCATGGGTCAGAATGGCGAGCCTTGTAGGGCATTTCGCCCAATAGGAGGAAAATAGCGCAGCAGCAAAATGCATTCCGGACCCCTATTTTTTCACAGGAATGAAACAGAATAGGGGTTCTGAAGCAGCGAGGTGGGGAAGGACCTCCTTTGGTGTTAGTCGCTGGTCTTTTTATAGTTATTTTGAAGACAGTTTATTGCCTCCACACAAAAAGGCTTCCATCAACAGCAATAGAATAGAATAGAATTCATGAAAATCCATTTTGTTGGAAATTGTTTTATAGGCAGTCTGTTTCCATTTTCTGGTGTTTGGGGTTGTTGTAGCGTATTTCTATTGTATTCGTCAGAATAATGTTCTTACAGAACTTTTTGTGGGAGGTTGGAGCGTTACTTTGGTAATGCATTATTTGATGTGGGTTGTTTTTTTTAATGTGCTTGCATTTCTAATTTGCTGTCATTTCCATTGCTGATATCTAGGAAGGGTAAGGTGATGTTGTTTTCTTCTTCTTTTATAAATTTTATTCCTTTGAAGATGTTAGTTTCATATCAGATAGTGTGTGCTCTAATTGTTCCTTTTTTATTTTGACAAAAGTGTCATCTAGATATTGGATCCATACTTTGGTTGTATAAGTGGGAGTGCCATAGTTTGTAGACTGCGTAATGGTTTTTGTTCTAAGTCCTGAGACTGATCCTATATGTGTTTCTCTGATTTATTGGTATAGCTGCCCATCAGATTGAAAGTAAGTAGTGAGGCAGAGGTTAATGAGGTCCATGATACTGGATATTTTGATCATACTGAATTTAGTTAGGTTAGATTTGTAGAAAGTTAGCACCCACCCCTCTCCTAGAAGAATGAAATATTTTGAGAAATATTTAAAAGGCAGAATATCATATTTCCCTGGATGAGAAATGGAGAAACATGCTCTTGGAAAGCAGTCCCCACCTTCCTTAATAGCCCACAGCAGATGTCCACAGCTAGCTATCTCTTGATAAAGAGATAGCTAGCTCTATTCATAAGCAAATTCCCTGCAGCAAGGTCTGAACAAAGGTAGGATTAGCCCTCAGCCATAATAGGAATTGCCCAACAAACCCCTTCATTGCATCAGCCAAACTTCAACCAAACCTGGGAACTGAGACAACCTACAGAGACAGGTATGACCCCTACAACAGCCAATAGAATACATGTTCTTGCACAGGAGCAGGAAGCTCAAGTGCAAAGCCCAAGAGAAGGCATAAAAACCCCTCATTCTCAACTCTATGTGGTCAGCTGCCCAGAATCCATGTGCTTGGTGGTTCTGCTTCACCATGAAACCATCTTTCCAATCAGCCTCCATGTTTCCAGTGTCTTTCTCCTGGCTTGGAACTGAACCAGATGGATATTTCTTCCAACAGATTTGTTATGTAGTACTGTTGCCACAGATTTCACTAGTTATGGATCTATGGATATGAAGAGTGCTGTGACATTGAATGAAAACATAATTTCACCTATTTTTAAGTCTTTGATTTTTGGGGGGAGGCACTCTAATGGGAAGTTGATAGAACATTCACTCCCCTCTCTGAAGTGTCCAAGCTTTATTTTTATATGTTCTTCGGCAATGTTACATTTTGGGGTCCCTGGCAACAATACAATTGGATGAAGAGGTATTCTGAGCTTCTCTATTCTGGGGTACCATAAATAGTGAACAAGTCCACTGCTTTTCATCTGCCACTGTTCTTTTTTTGGATTTGACCTTTCTTGGTTAGATTGTTGATAATTCTCTTGATTAGATTGTCCAGTTTTATATTGGGTTGGTGTTTATGGGATGTAGGTTTCTTTTTTGGCTTTTTGTATTGTTATAAGGAAATATCCTTTTAGGTTCAGTTCCAAGTGGGGAAAAAGACACTAGATTCATGAAGGTTGCTTGAAAGGAAGGTTTAATGGTGGACAGGAGCACATGGCTTGAGCCCCTGTACAGAAAAGGTAGCTTACATGGTTCCAGGTGTGGTGAAGAGAAAAAGAAGGAAGAGATGCTGAGTTCCTTGTTTTTATAGTCTAAGTTGGGTCCCACCTCTTAGATTTCCTGTTCCTGTATAGAAATGTATCCCATTGGCTCTCAGACCCCCCCAGGGGCATGCTGGGGCAACTCTTGGCTTTTGTCTAATCCAGCTTTGGCTGAATGAAAGGGCCTTGGGCAAATCCTATTGTGGTTTTATCATGCAGAAGACTTTCAGCCAGGTGAGAGGAATGTGTGAGCTGGGCCCAGTCCTTAATAGCCCATTTGCAAGGCATGGGAGTTTTCCAAGAGGAGTCTTGTCTGTTTAAAAAGCATGTTTCCAGATGTGTTCCACAGAATATTTTCTACCTTTTAATATCTCCTAGGATATCTCATTTCCTAGGAGAGGGGTGGGTGCTAACTTCCTACAGTATATATTATATTCTGTCTATGATAACCATAGTTTGGCCTTCGTCTGCTGGGAGAATGGTGATGGTTTGGTCCTTCTTTAAATTTTTTTAGATTGTTCTGTCCTCTGCTTTGAGTTGATTCTGTTTCTGTGTTCTTTTGGTTTATGTGTGATTATATGTCTTATGTTTTCTTGTGTCCCTATGGCAAGTCCAATGGTTTTAAATACTGCTTCTAACACTGAAAATAATTCTTACTGATTCTGCGTTTGTATGTATGTATATAAACCTTACACAGTTGCTTATAACTGCAACCTTTCTATCCTATTTTGGAGACCGGAACTGGAACAAAATGCTAGGTGAAAGTAATTTTGTTATAATCCAGCAGAGGGAGATAGAGGACTTTGAGTTGAAGCCTTAAGTCATTTGATATTTAAAAATGAAACCAAACCTCTATCCTTTCCAAGGTACTTCATTTAAAGATCTGAAATTACAATATTTCTCCATTCAGAAGAAAAAGCCTAATGACTAGATCTTATTTGGAAATGATCATTTCATTGTCTGGATATTTTTTTTGTACACTTGATTTTATAATTTGCATGTGCATTCTCTAGTTCATCCTAAAATTTGATTTTTTTTGAAGATTTTTTTTTCAAATAAATTTTTTGCAGATTTTTAACACCATGAAATTTTATTTAATGCCCAACCTAAGACAAAGTTCTATAAAAATCAAAAGGTTGCTTATGAATTATAATTGTAAACCTCCTGCAGCAAAAAGCACTATATGTATTGTGCTGTTCAATGGTCTCTGGACTGCTGTACACATTAGATATCTTCCCGTTTATATTTTGAGATTCTAGGAAAGGACCAGATGGATTCATTCTTATGGATGTGCATTAATTCTGCCAGTAGCCTGTGGAGTTCAGCTGACTGTTTTTCCCCCTGCTGGCAATGTGAGGGAACCTGAATCTTGATGAGATTGATCCCAAGTTGCAGCCTCTCTGCACACCAATCCCAGATGGCACCTTAATTTACTAAGGGATTCTGGAAGATGAAGCAACACCTAGAAAACTGGTGGATAAAGATGAGAAGAGAATTTGTTTAAGTTTGTTTTAAACTCAGGTCTGACCTTATACCATAGCAACAGAAAAGGAAGACTATTACTACTTTTACACTTAATCAGTTGCCTGCCCATTAGATAGAACCTTTGCCTGGCTACTGTGAGAGGTAACACAGCTGATAACATTTATCAATTTAAGGATATTCTCAGTATCTGTTCAAGCTATGGCAAAGGAGGAAAAGATGAAGATTTCAAACTTGTCTCTTGGGTGAGGCCTCAGTCTGTCAGTTATGGAATCTTGGAAACACAACTGACAAAGACTTGAGCTTCATACTGTTAATATTGTTTTCTTACTTAATTTCCAAGATCTGTAAAGCCTCTTGTCTGAGCGTTCAACCTGAGTAATGAGACTCTACATTTTGCTTCTTTGGTCTGATATGGGTTTGACATTCAAATTCTCCAGTCTCTTAATTTTTTTTTTGTGGAGCCTGAGTAATTGGCAAGGTCTTACCATGTTATGTGGAACTCATTTGGCTCTGTAGGCTATGAGGAGATGGACAGGAGGCACTAGTATGTCCTTGGCTATTTGAGTTCTGCATAACTGGCCCTCTAGGCTTTTGCATAGAGAAAGTGTCTCTGTTTGTATGTGTTTGTGTGTGTTACTAATGCCTTATTTCAGGAAGAGATGGTCCTTACAGTCTTGAAAGAGATTGTGCATTCCCTTCTTAAGAAGCCCTCCATGGGTACAGTCATCCTTGACAAACATTGTCCACTGCCTAACATTCACTTTAGAGAGAAAGTTATTGAGACTATGGTCACAGGGCCACTACAGATCTTTATAGGAAAATAAAAATTTTGGATCCATTCCAATTAGTGTTCAAACCTGGGAATGGGATGACATTGGTTGCTCTTGTCAATGACCTTTGTCAGAATCTGGATGGAAGCAGTGCATCCTTTTTGTCTTTTTTCAATCTCAAATTGATGTCTTTCAATACCAACAACTATGTAATTCTGCAAAAATTAAGAATTGGAAGGATTGTTCTACAGTGGTTCCTCTCCTTCCTTAGTGGACCATTCCAATTAGGAGGTGGTTTGGGTAGAAAGAAACCAAGCAGTCACTCTCACGCAGAGTGCTCCTTCTCCTGCTTTTTACTATGTACATAAACCTCTGAGAGAGGCCATCTATCAATTTAGGATGCTGAAGCCATGTAAGATAGAGTTGCTGTTTGTTTGTTCATGGTATTCTGATGACTGTGGCATTGCCTTATAAGGGGGTGTGCTAGCCTTGAAAGAGTCATTTGCGGTCATTACTACTGCTTCAGGACTTGTACTTGCACTCTACTTAGGAGAAGAGGACCTTGCAACCATAACTCATGTCTTCATTGCAACCTGGGTGAACAAGGGCAATGCATCCTGTGTGGGATTCATTTAGTAGCTGGCATTAGCTACCGTGAACACTCTTGCTCTGAGTATCACACTGGTTTTTGATATGTTTCTGAATGCATTTCTGATGACCTGGCACTGAAGTAT
Source organism: Diadophis punctatus similis (assembly GCA_023053685.1). Taxonomy (NCBI): domain Eukaryota; kingdom Metazoa; phylum Chordata; class Lepidosauria; order Squamata; family Dipsadidae; genus Diadophis; species Diadophis punctatus. The sequence goes on from JALIGW010000001.1 coordinate 38,322,927, forward strand.
CTTCAGAACTGCCTTTGTCAACTAGAATTCATTCATCCTATTTGTTTGTCCCGGGAAAAATTATACTTTCCCTCCATTTCTGCAAAATATATAGTATATACCAGTGATGGCGAACCTATGGCACGCGTGCCACAGGTGGCACGCGGAGCCATATCTGCCGGCACGCGAGCAGTTGCCCTAGCTCAACTCCAGCATGCATGTGCATGCCGGCCAGCTGATTTTTGGCTCGTGTGGAGGCTCTGCAAGGGCATTTTAGGTTTCCAGAGGGCCTCCGAGGGGATGTTTTCACCCTCCCCAGGCATTGAATTATGGGTGTGGGCACTCACACGTGCGTGACAGCGTGCGCGCACGCGTTTTCAGCACCCGAGGGAAAAAAGGTTCGCCATCACTGGTATATACTATACTATATACTATATACAGTCTACTATATACTATATATATACTATATACTATATACTATATATAGTATACTATATACTATATACAGTCTGGACTTCAGTCCTGAAGAGGCTCAAGGTTGACTCAGCCTTCCATCTTTTCAAGGTCGGTAAAATGAGGACCCAGATTGTTGGGGGCAATATGCTGATACTGTAAATTACCCAGAGAGTGCTGTAAAGCACTATGGGGTGATATGGGGTCTATTGCTACTGAAAATGAAGTTGCTCTGATGGATGATTATACTACCATTTCTTTTGACTTTATGTTTTTTATAACTGCATAATGTTTTATTTTTCATTACTAAAACCAGCAAGAGTCTTGAGACTGCAACAAGTAATAAACCTAATATATAAAGAAATAAAATACCATTAGACAGGTCTGAAATGCTATGTGCTCTCTTACAATCAGTATGCTATCATTTAATTTTTTCCAGCCACTAGACTACTAGAAATCGTATGCAGTAATGAGACTGCTGTGAGTGGACGTGCCTAATATTAAAATTCCTGAATTCCTAGAGTTTAGTTCCTCTAGATCAGTGGTTCTCAAACTTCCTAATGCTGCGACCCTTTAATACAGTTCCTCATGTTGTGGTGAACCCCAACCATAAAATAATAAAACTATTAGGAAACTTAGGGGTGGGTTCTAACTTACCTCGCTGCCAGTTTGCTTCCTCTTGCGCTGCATGAATGAGCCTCATGGGCGCGTGTGCACTTTGCGCGCGCACTCATGCACAGTGCCGATTTTTAAAAAAAAATTGCAAAAAACCAGCCAAAAATAAGATGGCGATGCATGTGCAGTGCCGGAAATTCGGCTTTGCGCATGCTCAGAAGTTCCCATGGTACAGATTTTCCCATGGTACAGAAGTTCCCATGGTACAGATTTTTTTTGCAGTAGTCTATTTACATGTGGGTGGACCCACCTGGATAGAGGAGTGGTGTCTCGGTTCCTAAGACCATCAGAAATATGTGTTTTCCGATGGTCTTAGGCGACCCCTGTAAAAGGGTCGTTTGACCCTCAAAGTGGTCGCGACCCACAGGTTGAGAACCACTACTCTAGATTATCTGAACTGTAATTCTTCCTATCCTGCAAAAGCCATGCTCCCTCTAACCATAGGAATTGTAGAAGTTAGAAATACCCATCAAAACATGCTAACCTTAAGGGGCAAAAAGTTTGTGGTCAGGTTCCCTTTTCTTCCTTTGATCAGAGACATATACTGTACATATGGAGCTCTTACTCTCTGACTCTCCTCTTAGTAATACATAGCTACTAGATGTTTTGCCAATTCCGATCATGTATTTCCCTTCTGTTCTAGTTATAAAACCTGCTTGACTATGGTCAGGTGAGATTCCCACTCTCAAGAACATTCATTCACAAGCACAGACATTTTCTTTCCCACAGCAATCAGAGATGCCTAGAGAATATTAATTACTTTTAATGACTTTATTATTATTGTCATTGTACATATATACACAGTATACCCATACAACGAAATTCACATAGCGCCCAAAGACCAGGCCCAACACACATAACAATCCCAAAAACACGTCCCCACCCGCCACAAATTCCCCACCTTGAATCACCCAAACATCCACACAACAGATCAAGTAATACTGTCCAACAGCTCACTGATGGTGACCCTTTAGTTCATTGTTAAGTGCAATTATAGCTCTGGGATAAAAACTATTCAGAAAGCGTGTGGTCCGAGTTTTAATTGTTCTGTATCTTCTGCCAGAAGGCAACAGTCCAAAAAAGATTGTAAGCAGGATGAGAAGAGTCTCTGAGAATGTTGTGCAACTTCCTAAAACAGTGAGATGCAAAGATATCGTCCAGGGCTGGTAGCTGGAGCCCAATGATATTCTGGGCAGTTTTAATGATTCTCTGTAGAGCTTTTTTGTCTGCTGCAGAGCTGCTTCCATGCCATGCTAGAATACCATATGTCAGGACACTCTCAATGGTGCTGCGATAGTAGGACAGCAGTAGATGCTGAGATAGATTTATCTTCCTGAGCATTCTCAGGAAGTACAGCCTCTTCTGTGCCTTCTTCACGAGCATGTTAACATTCATAGTCCATGAGAGGTCCTCTGAGATATAAATACCCAGAAATTTAAAACTACCAACCCTCTCCACCTCCTCGCCATTTATGTGCAATGGTAAATGTACATCTCTCTTCCTCCTAAAGTCAATTATCAGTTCTTTAGGGTTTTTTTTGGTGTTAAGTGTATTTTCTTTACACCACAATGTCAGCCCTTGTACTTCCTCATTGTTCTTATTAGTGAGCCCCACCACTGTCGTATCATCCACAAATTTAATAATTGCGTTGGTGTTATACAATGGGTTGCAGTCATGTGTATACAAGGAATAAAGGAAAGGGCTTAGCACACAACCCTGGGGGGCTTCTGTGCTTAGTATCAGAGTGGAAAAATGGTGAGATCTCATCATTATTTAATTTATGCGTTTTCCTTTGAACATTTTTGTAAATGTTGCCCTGTACCTTTTATAAAGAATATTTCTTGTAAATTCATGTTTACAAGATAGCTTATCAATGAATAGACTGGAATTCAGTCATGTTCATTTTGTGATATTTTAAGAAGTCATTCTGGAAACAATCTGCTGGTTTGTTTCATTGTACCAGCATGTACCAGGATTGCTAAATAATTGTGTTCTCTCAAAAGAACATGAATTTTCTGGAATCATAAAGGAAAATATGACTTAGATAGCATATTTTTTAGACAGACAGCTGATCGATGAACAGCATCTGAACTTGAGAACTTGAAAGATCAAAGCTGAATGAATTGCTACCTAATAAACTGACTGCCTCTTTCAATCAATGTTTCACAGTCACCCTGCATTCTGCTTTTTCAACCCTCCTCCAACTTCCTGAAAGCTTTAATTATTTAATCATCTAAAATTTGGTAGAACTACTTTGCAAAAACAACAACAACAATGTATTCTGTATGTTAAGAACCCACTTAGGACCTTCTGTATTAGAGAGTTTTCCACTAATGACTTATGATGCTTTTCAACCAATCATCAGTCCATCATCGTAACAGCAATGAGGACAGGCTTTTTCTCATCTCAGTTATGACTAAGCTATGATAAAATATGTTTTGAGTCACTGGTTGGAAAAACCCTTTGGATGACATGCTAATTGAAAAATATATTCTTATAGCTAACATTTGAGTCTTATGTGTTAAGTAAATTGCTGATCGATATCCCAAAATGATTGATTTGCAATTTCCCAGTAGAAGCCACTTGGGAGATAGTTGTCAATCACACTTTGTGGGAGGGGAAAAAAGAAGAGCTAGCAAGCTGGCATTGTTTAAAAAAGATTGAGATGAGGCTAAGGATATTTCCTTACTGTTCAAATGGTATCTATCTATCCTTCAGTTATCACACACACATGCACAAATGATAGCAAAATAATAATAATAATAATAATAATAATAATAATAATAATAATAATAATAATAATAATAATAATAATAATAATAATAATAATAATAATAATAATAATAATAATAATAATAATAATAATAATAATAATAATAATAATAATAATAATAATGCAATTCCCTTTACCAGTCTCTCCTATCCTTTGGTTGCCTCTGTTCTGAGTCCTTACCAAATTATGTTCTCCTGGTTGTTGAGTATGCCATTTTTGTAGGAAAGATCATTGATTTCCTTTTCTGGTTTGTTTGATTCCCTCTCCTTTCAGCTTGTCATCAGCAAGTGGGAAAAGTAACTAGCAATCAAGGCATTGCAGCAGGAAGGAGCTTTGTCTGACTTTTTAGGTTGGTTTGTCTGCCTGCCCTCCACCCAGGGGTGGGTTCTGACTTACCTCGCTGCCAGTTTGCTTCCTCACGCATCGCGTGGGCGTGCGCGCGTTGCACATGCATGCGCAGTGCTAAAAACCCAGCATGTCGATATGGTCTTGAAAGTGATGGAGTTGTAGACAAAGTATCTATTGCTAGATTGAAGAAGCCTAGGTTAAGGTTCATTATCTCTAAGCATGGCCAATTCCATCTGGTTCCCTGTATTAGAATGCCACAACAACAGTCAATCTCATCCTTGATCATTAGAAGTAGAGAAATCAGGGTGCTGATCTTTTGGGGGATGTTCTGTTTTCAAAGTACACATCACAATTCTGCTTCTATTAGTGCTATGGCAATTAATTTTTCAAAGAAAAAAATTTATTTCATAGTTTATTCAGGTAGTAACATTTCAGCAACCTGAAGACCTTTCTGCTGGTCTATTATCCATTTCCTATCATGCCCAAGATAAAAAAGATAAGAGTGCTTCAGCCAGGGAAAAGATAATGATTTGTAAGTCAGTTTCTGCAAGTGGCAAGAATCCTTGCTATAAGGCATTCGCAAGGCAGGGCTGGACAGAGAGAAGCAAGAGGTTTTCCAGCAGGCAGGACAAAACATGGCAAAACAACTGCATGGCAATACTGTAATTGTATTTAAAAAGTAGGATAGCAATTCTGTATGGGTTTGATTTCCTGTCTATAGATTTGAGAAATGGGGGAAATATATAGCAATAGCACTTATATACCACTTCACAATGCTTTACAGCCCTCTCTAAATGGTTTACAGAGTCAATATATTGCCCCCAACAATCTCTCTCTCTCTCTCTCTCTCTCTCTCTCCCTCCCTCCCTCCCTCCCTCCCTCCCTCCCTCTCTCCCTCCCTCTCTCTCTCTCTCTCTCTCTCTCTCTCTCTCTCTCTCTCTCTCTCTCTCTCTCTCTCTGTGTGTGTGTGTGTGTGTGTGTGTGTGTGTGTGTGTGTGTGTATGTGTGTGTGTATGTATATAGATCAGCGGTTCCCAACCTGGGGGTAATTACCCCCAGGGGGGTAAAAACGCTATTCTTTAGGGGTAAAAAAGGCATCCACTAAATTTTAGTGGATGCCTTTTTTTTTGTTGGTAATAATAAAAAAATACAGTACAGTAACGCATTTGGTTCATGTGGCATATGCTCTTTCTTGCTAGCGAAACAGCAGAGTGCTTTGAGTGTGGGAACGGGGTGAAAAGGAGGCACGAGGCGGGACTGCCGCCTGCGCCAAAGGCTGAGTCCTGAGTCACGGCGTTTCATGCATGCGGAATCCGCCGCGCTCGAAAATAGTACTCGGCATGTATAAACCTGTTTGAACTGAGAGCGGTCGGGCACTTGTTCCGACGCATTATCGCATTTGCGCTCCACAATCCGCATACGCCAGCGGTTCCCAACCTGGGGGTCGGGACCCCTTTGGGGGTCGAATGACCAGTTCCAAGGGGTCACCCCGGCATCCTCAGCTCCCCCCCACTGCCACAAGCCTGGCCATATCGCGCCCCACAACCCGCGCCCCCACCGCGCTCCACCCCGCTGCCGCCATTTGGGTTATTTTACCGTCTGTGCATGTGCAGCACGCCTTGCGCATGCGCAGAGGGTAAAAGAACCCAAATGGCAGCGGCAGGGTGGGTCACGGTGGGGGCGCGGGGGCGGGGCGTGGGTCGTGGTATTAGGAAGGTTGGGAACCAATGATTTAGATTTAGATTTAGATTTAGATTTAGATTTAGATTTAGATTTAGATTTAGATTTAGATTTAGATTTAGATTTAGATTTAGATTTAGATTTAGATTTAGATAGTCTTTGTTTGGTTTCTTAAGAACTAAGATCCTGCCTAGATTAGATTGATTTAATTGTATAATATTTTTTCTTATAAATGCATATTTGTAGCTTCCTTCAAATATTCCTTGTATGTTCCTTATTCATTATTATACAAGTTCCTGTTTCACATTCAAGACAGACAAAAGGACGTCTTTTTTCACATTGTTCATAGTTAAAAGTGAAAAATTCAGTATCACAGACTTGCTGGTGGCCACTAATTTATGTGACTTTCAGAAATGATTAGATAAATTCATAGAAGATAAAACTCTTGATGGACACTAGCCTTGACATCCACAATGTGCCTCTTAATGCTGGTTACTAGGTAACAATAGTGAGATGGCTCTTGTGTTGTTTGTGGATCTCCTATTAGAAAGCCAAAGTACTGGGTAGTTTACTGCAGACAGTAAAAAAAAATAGCCTCCCCCACTTTCAGTTCTCCTCCTGAGCCAAAGCAGCTTCTACCGAAGTCTGTTTTCAGGAGAATAGTACTATTTTATTTATTTATTTGTCAAACATGTATAGGATAGTAGTAGTTTGTATAAACATAAGTAAAAAGTAACAATAAAAGAGGACAATAGGACAGTAGGACAGGGACGGTAGGCACGGTGGTGCGCTTATGCACGCCCCTTATAGACCTCTTAGAAACGGGGAGAGGTCGACTGTAGACAGTCTAAGGTTAAAGTTTTTGGGGTTTGGGGAAGAAACCACAGAGTCAGGTAGTGCATTCCAGGCATTGATCACTCTGTTGCTGAAGTCGTATTTTCTGCAGTCGAGTTTGGAGCGGTTTACATTAGGTTTGAATCTATTATGTGCTTGTGTATTGCTGCGGTTGAAGCTGAAGTAGTCATTAACAGGAAGGACATTTTGGTATATGATTTTATGAACTACATTTAGATCAGATCGGAGGCGACGTAGTTGTAAATTGTCTAATCCCAATATTTCAAGTCTGGTAGAATAAGGTATTTTGTTGTGAGCCGAGGAGTGAAGGACTCTTCTTGTGAAATATTTCTGGACTCTCTCGATTGTATTTATGTCTGATATGCAGTGCGGGTTCCAGACAGGTGAGCTGTATTCAGAATTGGTCTAACAAATGTTTTGTATGCTCTGGTTAGCAGTGTAATGTTGCCAGAGAAGAAGCTACGCAAGATTAGATTAGTTAGTGCTCGGTTTACAACCATTCATTTACTGACTATTCAAAACTACAACAGCCCTAAAAAAGTGATTTACACTTGCACTTATCACTGCAGCATTCTTGTGGACATGTGATTGCGATTCAGACTCTTGGCAACTGGCATGTATTTACAATGACTGCAGCATCCTGCAGTCATGAGATCATCATTTGTGACCTTCTTAGCCAGCTTCTAACAAGCAAGTTTAGGGGGGGAACTGAATTCATTTCATGACCACATAAGTTGCTGAATGAGCATGATGTTTCACTTAACAACCACACCAAGAAAGGTCATAAAATTGGGCACAGTCACATAATGGCTTGCTTAACAACCACATCATTTAGCGATGGAAGGTCTGATCCCAATTAGGGATCATAAATCGAGGACTACCAGTAGTACTGTAGTTAAACCTTATCTTTTTGGGTTAACCTTTCTGCACCCTATTAGTCTAATAACTTTTCGAGCTATTGAAATTATTATAGGCATTTTTTTTTCTTTTGGCTAGGAAATAAAAAATTTAAGAAGATGCTCCATTGGCGGCATGGCTTCCAAGCTGGGAATGACAGCCAACTGTAGCATAATGTTGGATAGTGCTCAGAAATACAGTGACAGCTCAGAAAACACTGGCTTCTTTAAACAAAGCTCTCAAAAATGGAATTATTTATAGACCTTTGGCAGCAAGACTAGAAAAAAAGGTATTTTCCAAGGTCAATCACACAACTGTATGGAGAAAACCATTATTTCTTGGGTTCAAAAGATCTCACAAGATACAATGAATGAAATTCAACAATATGGGTGGCAAGAGGAACAGAATATTGTAGCTGCAAACTTTTGCAGTCGTTCCTAGAAGAACATAAAAATATGACTGCTCATGTAGGCTCATTCAGTCCAAACTTCTGTTCTAATTGTTTCAATTAGGAACTATTTGATGTTTTACATATTTATTTATTTCTTACATTTATATGCCATTCTGAACTTTTTGCTTTTTAAAGGCAATCTTAATTGCTTTTACATTATAACTTGTATTTACAATGTATTTTAGATTAAGAAAAACAATTATAGCCATAAAAGTAGATGAAGAGAAAGCAATGCCATCCATAGTATAAAATAAATTCTTGGTCAAAAACTGCCTGGACCAAAGAAAAATTCTCAGCTGGGCTTCAAGTAACCCAGATATATTCCAATAATGATATTGTGGCCTAACAAAGATTTACATAATCCATATAGTTATTGTATGCTTGATATTGGACAAGCAATTAGATTGCCAAGCAGTGTACCAGCCAGAATGTATGGCTCTTTAGGAAAAGTACTGAATATCAAAAGTGATACAATTCACAACAATATTTCTTTATTTCTGTGATGCCATAGGTTATTAATAAAAGGCTGCAGGACAGCTTACAAATATGAATATTGAAATGGTCCACATCCCAGCCTTACACTCTAAAAGAAATGACCCGTACAAGTAAAAGGGCTGGGGGAAGTTTCAAAAATTAACTCACAACTATCCTGTGCCTCACAACTATTAGGTTTTAGAGGAAAAACAAAAATCATTAATATTAAAGAGAAAAAATATTTTAGTCCAGGACCTGAAGATCAATAGAGAAATTTTGGATCCCTGAAACAAGGGTGACTCTTGCCTAGAAGACTTCTCATTAAATTACCTATTAATATAAAATATAATTTTATCAGCCCAATTTGTAATTAAGACAAAGTCTTAGTTACTTTCTGACTGGCAAATATCGGAGTTACATCTTTGAAATCTGGTTCACACAGTATGTCATGCACTATATCACAGAACTCATCACTGCAAACCATGAGAAAATATTTGTATTTATTGTTTTTCTTAATCTAGGTTTATTATTTTTGGTTTGAAAACTGGCCACCACTGCAGTTAGAAACCACCGACACCAAATATAATTTCTGTTGAGAATGTGACTGTTGGTAGATTGCACTGATTCTCCCAGTCTACTAATTAGAAAGTGTTGTGAGAGGCAGATAGTTTTTATTTATTTATTTATTATTTGTCAAGCATATATGGGATTACAGTAAAAATATAAACATTATGCATGAGATGATTTTGAGTACATGGGAACATTAGGACAGGGATGGTAGGCACGTTGGTGTGCTTATGCATGCCCCTTACAGACCTCTTAGGAATGGGGTGAAGTTAAGAAATTCCTTTCTGTATCTCCTAATCTACCTGCTTTTTAGGAGAGAAGGAATTCTAAAACTCAAAGAACTCTCTTTCTGATTGGCGTATATACACACTTGCTTAATTATCTCTTTGAAAAAAATATAGGTAACCAGAGTTAGGCTTGTGTCTATCCTTCATGTATTTCCTGCAATAACTCTTATTTCTGTTAACATTATGAAGCTGTTTCAAAAGTTTTGCTGAGAATAGATCACTGCTCTCAGGAATACAAATTGCCTCCTCCAATAATTTCGGATTATGAAATGTTGCATTTAGAAATGCTTTAGATCTTTGTAAAGTTTCACAAAGACATCAAAATGTGCAAATTCATTACTAGTCCTTTGATTTGTCAGTCTTGTATGTGCTAACAAGTTTGGCTGCAGATGAGCAGAGCTGGGAAGCATTTGATCTAGAACAGTGGTTCTCAACCTTCCTAATGCCGCGACCCTTTAATACAGTTCCTCATGTTGTGGTGACCCCCCCCAACCATAAAATAATAAAATTATTAGGCAACTCAGGGGTGGGTTCTAACTTACCTCACTGCCGGTTTGCTTCCTCCTGTGCTGCGTGGCTGCGCCTTGTGGGTGCGTGGGCACTTTGCGCGCGCGCGCATGCGCAGTGCCAATTTTTTTTAAAAAAGTCAAAAACAAGATGGTGACGCATGCGCAGTGCCGGAAATTCGGCTTTTGCGCATGCTCAGGAGTTACCATGGTACAGATTTTTTTTTTGCAGTAGTCTATTTGTATGTGGGTGGACCCGCCTGGAGACGGATAGAGGAGCGGTGTCTCAGTTCCTAAGATCATCGGAAATACGTGTTTTCTGATGGTCTTAGGTGACCCCTGTGAAAAGGTCATTCGACCCCCAAAGGGTCGTGACCCACAGGTTGAGAACTGCTGTTCTAGAAGATTAAGGAATCCAAATTGCTCATTCAGCTGTTCTGGCGCTTAAGGACAGAAATAAGAGGATCAACAACTGGAATGTAACTTTCTGTGCAAAATTTCTTCCTGTGTGTCATACAGTCTGTTTTACCATATACTGGATTAGACATTAATGGGTTAGAGCCAGGTGAAGCAAGTTCAGCAATCTCCTACAATATTTCCCTTCTATGATCTTTTAAGAGTAGTTAAACCTTTCTCTTTAAATAGGCTTTTGGAGTTGATGCCTAGTTTTTACTATTTTTTTTTTACTGAACAAGTTCCATTTATGAATACTATGAGGTTGTTAGGTAGGTATGAGAGATATGTTATAGCAGTGATGGCGAACCTATGGCACGAGTGCCACAGGTGGCACGCAGAGCCATATCTGCCGGCACGCGAGCCGTTGCTCTAGCTCAGCTCCAGCGCGCATGTGCGTGCCCGCCAGCTGATTTTTGGCTCACGCAGAGGCTCTGGGAGGGCAATTTCGACCTCTGGAGGGCCTCCGGGGTGGCAGGGAGAGCGTTTTCGCCCTCCCCAAGCTCCAAGAAAGCCTCTGGAGCCTGGGGAGGGCAAAAAACGGGCCTACCAGGCCCACTGGAAGTCAGAAAACAGGGGAGTGGGGGGGGGTCGCGCACGCATGCGCAGGGGGGTGGGGCGAGTGGGGGGCTTTGAATTATGGGTGTGGGCACACACGCACATATGATAGCGCGCGTGCGCACTTTTTCTGCACCCGAGGAAAAAAAGGTTCGCCATCACTGTGTTATAGGATACTGCTTTTAACTTTGTGTTGTAAATCACAGAGAATCACATGATTGAGGCCATTCAAAAGAGAAAGACCAGAATGAAATATATAATACTGGGAGTACTATAAAGTATTATAACAATCATCAGCTGAATTTCAAATCAAAACTTTCTATTTCATATCCCTTTAAATTTAATCTTTCAGGCTAGGGTTTTCCAACCCAACAGAGAAATAATTAATTAGTATAGAGACTTTTCCCCATAATAATCTTCAATTGATAATACTTTTCATAATCTTATCTAGTAAAGATATTGCCTTTATGGATTTTTTTTGTATTTTTCAGCTGCCTATTATAACATTCTACATGCTGAAAACTAGAATTCAAATTGGAATCCAATTCTGGGGCTTATCTGATAATTTCACAGGGTTTAAATTAAATTCTAAATGAAAAGAACTGGGTTTTCTCTATCAAATTTGAGCTTATATCTGGAGCAATTCACAAATAGCCCAGAATAGAGAAATGATAGAGATACTGATGATTTGGAATAGCAAAAGGAGTTATGCATCTTAAAAGTATAATTTGAGGCTAATAAGTATAGAAAATGAAAAAGTGTTGATAAAAATACTGCACAGTGTCTCAAAGGTTCATACAGCATTTTATAGCCTTCTTCGGCTTTAACAGGCACCAATAAATAAGATTCCCCTGGAAAAAGGTATACTTGTGACGATATTCTAGCACATCATCACGGAAAATGGAACTGTGGCTAATGAGGCTTTCAGTCTATGGGAATGAGGCTATGGGAATTGGTTTTTGGAGAATGGCCAAGAAGCAGAAAAACAAACAAACCACAGACAATCAGCAATAGAATAATAAAAAGAAAGAAAAGGCAAGAATATTGTTCCCTGTCCACCTCAAATCTTCTGTTTTGCCATTCTATTTTACCCAAAAGGAGGGGGGGGGGGAAGCAGCTTTGAATATTATACATATTTAAATTAAAATCAAATAATATGTAACGTAGCACAAATAAGCAGCTCCTTTACTCCACTGCTGGTGCTAGCTGCATCTCATCATCTGACCTTCTCTGTCCGACAGAGCAAAAATCAAAATAAGAAAGTAAAGGACCACTGATCTTTCCCCCAAAGCCCAGAAAGTGCCAGTATTACTTTCTGATGTCTTTACAGCTATAGTGGATATACTGTGTTTGCATAATGTCTGATGATAGTGCTTTCCCTGGTTTTGCTGCTTAAGTGTCCTCCAAAGTGTGATGCTATACTTATACTCCATAAGAAGTCAGTTCAAACACTTTGTTTGCAAAAGTGCTCTCAAGCTGAGGGGAGACCCCTGGGGTGATGAAGGATTCAGGGGATGTCTCTTTTTCTCTCTGGACTTTCCTGAATGAAAAGTCAAAATTTGTATGTGGCTCACTGTCTTCCAGATCTTCCTCGTTATAACATTAGAAGATCCCTACCTCCTGGCCATCATTTGAAAAAGCAGTAAAAATGGTGCTTTCCCAGATAGTCTTTCAAGAGGAAGATAATAGAATTGGTCTTGACAATGTATGTACTTTACAAAGACTAAGTAGTTTCCCCCCCCTCCCCTAATGCAATTGTCTTTTATTAGTGGTTTTAATGTATTGTTTTTATTTATGATCCCAGTAAATCACCCAGACTTATTGGGATTGGTGAATTAGATGATTCCAGAAATTTAAATTATAAATAAATAAGTAGTAATTAGAGAATTTGGGTTGAAAAAAATCAGAGAAATTAAGTATCAATTTGTCCTGATGTACTATGAATTTATATTTCTGTTTTTATGTTGCACACTCATTTTGTTGTAAACTGTCTTGAGTCTTTAACATGAACAGCATAAAATCAGGTAAATCAAATAAATAACAAAGGTGAAATTTTGTGTAAACATTTGCCACTTTCCTCAGCAAAGCAATCCACTCTATCCTTGCTTATTTTTACTATGGAGGAAGTAGCATGCAGGTAGATGAATGCCACACAAAGTCAGAAGGCTGGAGATGGCTGGCTTTGCTTGGAAAATGTGGGGAAGAAGGCCAAAAGCAAGCTTCTGTGTATGTGCAAAACGGTAGATGGATTAGAACTACAGTATGTGATAAAATCATGTCACAAGACTGGATATGTGGATTCATTTACCATGGATAATGAGTTTTAATGTTTATTTATCAGCCACGGATACCCAGAATTGCAGATAACAAGTTTATAGATAATGAGGTCCACCTCTATTGTTAATTAGCAAAAAAATCTAAAATATGATATCAAAAGCTCCATTTCCCAATTGAAGAAGGCAGAGAAGAAAGATCATCATTTCTGTCTCACTGTTCATCAAATCAGGTCACACAACATTTTAGATTTCAGAAAGTCTCCCGGGGAATCAATTTAATTCTGTTACAAGATATTGTTACTATATTCAGGAGAGAGACTGGATTTTACATTTAAAAAAAACCCTGCATTATCAAACTAGCAGAATACTGATGCTAGCAAGTGCTCTGAAGTCAGGCATTATTTGTTTATTTGTTTAATGCAATGAAGAATTTTTAGTTGATGGCAAAATCTCTGCCAACATTTGAAGTGCAACAGAATGCCATCACAGTTCTTTTAATAGAAGCCACAGATGCATTGCCAAAATGATAATTAAAATGGTTTAAGAAAAGACAAAGATTTTTAAAAGGCAAGTTATATACTTAGACTAATTTAAATAGCATTACAAAGCACCTCACAATAACAAGGAAGGTTATGAGTCAATGATCTAGGAATTTGTTTTTGCTCAGTTCATTGTCCAGGTACTGACTGAGGAAGAACAATTACACGGGCCTGTTCTGCCTTCAAAAAAGCCTTCAATAGAGAAATATAGACCACCCAGAGACACTGAGAATTGTCCATGAGCATTTGGAGGCTGAAAATGTAACTCACAGAGCCCAAAAACACAAGCCATTGTCAGTGGCAATCTCTGCAGTCAGGAAGAGGACACGCGGAGGCCGAAGGGTAGGGGCCGGGGGGTTGGCGGGGTTACATTCGGAGTATAAGACACACCCAAATTTTCACCCTCTTTTAGGAGGGAAAAAAGTGCATCTTATACTCCGAAAAATACGGTAATTTGCTTACACTTAATCATCTTAACTGCAGGCAGCCACCTATAGCTGAAGCTAATTGAAGCCTATGAGCATTATGTTTGGAAACTTACTGTAATTATTGTAATGCATTTCTTCTCTATGTAACTTCTTCTAAGATTGAATCTTACTTCAATCTTAGAAGCCGAGGTGGCGTAGTGGTTAAAAGCAGCACTGCAACCTTCAGCTGATGGCTAGTTCAGCAGTTCAGCTGTTCAAATCTCACCAGGCTCAAGGTTGACTCAGCCTTCCATCCTTCCGAGGTGGGTAAAATGAGGACCCAGATTGTTGGGGGCAATATGCTGAACTCTGTAAACCGCTTAGAGAGGGCTGTAAAGCACTATGAAGCGGTATATAAGTCTAAGTGCTATTGCTATTGCTACTGATTATTTCACAATAAAAAGAAGGGAAAATCCAGATTATTGTTTGAACACAAGAATTTACTTCCTCCTATCACTTTACTGAAAATATAACACAACAAAGATCAAGATCAACTCAATGCAGCACATGGAGATAGATACTAGCTTGCGTTTAAAAAATAGGTTAAACATCTTATCACTACAAATGATGATATCAAGAGTGATATTCAGACACAAAGGTAACTGAGCCTGACCCAGTGAAATTAACAGATTAGCTACATAAGGAGGCTATGGAGAACTTTACCATGATGATCTTTTCTGGTCTTTCTCTGTCTAATGTTAATTCTGGGAGCTTTAGTCACAACATTTGAGGCCATCAGGTTGGAAAAGGCAGGTCTGTTCCAGAAGTAACAATCTGGTGGATTCAGATAAAATGTTGGGAGCATGTCAGATATTCTCATAAAACAGCTACCATGAGAGGTACATGTTTATCACATCTTAGGTGATAAAATGATTCCTAATGTTCTCTTTACAAATAGTAAGTATGCTCAAGATCATATTTTGGATACTGGTTGGCTTGTTCTGCTTTAGCTTGACTTGGAATTTGCACATGAGCAGTTCATGATCTGTTCTACAGTCAGCCCCAGGCCACATATTTGTGGTTATGATTGAGCCCTTCCTCCTCCCTTGTACCAATAATATAGTGTATTTAATTTTTCTCTGCCCCTTTCTGGTGATGTCCACATGTATGGATGTCTTTTTGGTTCTATGAACAATGTGTTAACAATGAAGAAGTTATTGGATTGGCAGAAACTGATAAATCATTTGCCTGTTAATTTCCATTTTTTAACTCCAAATACATATTCCTCCTTACAGTTTCAAATTTGGGGATTTCAATCTCCAGCCACAAGCAGCACATCTCACCTGCATGTTCTGTCAATTTCAGATTGAAGTTGGACAATAAATCACCAACTTTCTCTTCTTCTGCATCAGCAGTTGGAGCATGAAGTTGGATAACAATCTAACTGAAGGGTTGTCCATTAAATTTAATTGAAATTATTCTGTCACAGACTGCATCAGACCAAAGTATTATCTTTGCTATATTTTTCTTCCAAAAACAACTCCATTTCTTCTTTGTTTTCTGCATCTTGAGTAGTAAAGAATATGATCAACTGACTGAAAGTGTCCAATTCCAGTTTTTCATTGTGTTCATCTTTTTTATGTTCCAAATTCTCACTATAATTTTGATCTTCTTTTCTTGTATGGCAGCATCAACATCTAGATGTCTGGAAAGGTTTACCGTATTTTTTGGAGTATAAGACGCACCTTTTTCCTCCCTAAAAGTGGCTGAAAATTTGGGTGCGTCTTATACTCCAAATGTAGCTTTTTCTGAGCTTTTTTTTCCAGCCCTAACTAGGTGCTAACGATCTTCCCAGCTCTTACCTTGCAGGCTCTTTCATTGTTACTCTCTCCGAAGAAGGTTTTTCCAGCTCTAAGTCTTTGCAGGATTTTTTTTCATTGCTCTACTTGCTCCGAAAAAGTTTTTTTCTAGCCCTAACCAGGTGCTAACTATCTTCCCAGCTCTTACTGGCTTGCAGGCTCTTTCATTGTTACTCTCTCCGAAGAAGGTTTTTTTAAGTCCTAACCAGGGGATAAAATAATGTGCTGAAGCTGACCAGACTAAGGATGCTAGCCAGATGAATACCTGGTAGGCAGATTTCCCCCCCTATTTTCCTCCCCAAAAACTAAGGTGCGTCTTATACTCCGGTGTGTCTTATACTCCAAAAAATACGGTAATTTAATTGGATCATACACACCATTAGTGCTCCAAAAAATCCAGCTCTTCCTCAGTAGCATGTTGAGTGCTATTTGACCTGATCATCCAGCATTATACCATCAATCACTTTTTTTTTTAATATTAAATGATGCCTTTGCGTTTGACACTGAAGTAATCACCTGTCTCCATCATCTTTCTATAATATTGCTGCCAAAATAGGAGTCTGCATGCTTTAGCTGGACAGCTGGGATGACCTTCACACTTTGGGTGATCCTACTATCACCGGCTACAGCAAACCACCTTCCCAAGCTGAAGGAAATCAGCAACTGGCAGATGACCTGAATGTGTTCTACTGCAGGTTTGAAAGGAAACTACAGCCACCTATCTCCACAATCTCCATCCCAGACACACCAACAACAGCCAAACCTCCTACAACTGAACCCATCCCATTGGGTTCACAGCCCCTGGTGATCACAGAAAAGGAAGTGCAAGATCTATTTCACAGACAGAAGCCGGGAAAAGCACCAGGTCCAGACAAGATAACTCCTTCTTGCTTAAAAGTCTGTGCTGACCAATTGGCCCCCATCTTCACCCAAATCTTCAACAAATCACTAGAGATATGCCATGTTCCCTCTTGCTTCAAACGCTCCACTATCATCCCAGTGCCGAAGAAGCCCTCCATCAAGGAACTGAATGACTACAGACCAGTTGCTCTAACATCTGTAGTTATGAAAACCTTTGAAAGGCTAGTGATGTCCCACTTGAAAACCATCACGGATCCACTGTTAGACCCCCTGCAATTTGCATACCGAGCAATAGATCAACAGATGATGCTGTTAATATGGCTCTGCACTACATCCTACAACATCTTGAATCTCCAAATACCTACGCAAGGGTCCTCTTTGTAGACTTTAGTTCAGCATTCAACACCATCATACCGGACATTCTTCTAACTAAACTAAATCAGCTAGCGGTACCTGAACACACTTGTAAGTGGATCACAAGCTTCCTAACAGAAAGGAAGCAGCAGGTGAAGCTAGGCAAAATCACATCAGATACCTGTACAATTAGCACAGGGGCCCCCCAAGGCTGTGTACTCTCACCATTTCTCTTCTCTCTATATACCAATGACTGCATCTCAAACGATTCATCTGTTAAACTACTGAAGTTTGCAGATGATACAACAGTGATTGGCCTCATTCGAGACAACGATGAAACCGCATACAGACAGGAGGTTGAACAACTAGTCTCATGGTGCGACCGGAACAATCTGGAACTGAACACATTCAAAACCGTAGAAATGGTGGTAGACTTCAGGAGAAACCCTCCCATCCTACCACCTCTTACAATACTAGACAACACAGTATCAACAGCAGAGACCTTCAAATTTCTAGGTTCCATCATATCTCAAGACCTAAAATGGTCATCTAACATCAAAAACATCATCAAAAAAGCACAACAAAGAATGTTCTTTCTGCGCCAACTCAGGAAGCTCAAACTTCCCAAGGAGCTGCTGATACAGTTCTACAGAGGAATCATTGAGTCTGTCATCTGCACCTCTATAACTGTCTGGTTTGGTTCTGCAACCCAACAAGACAGACACAGACTTCAGAGGATAATCAGAACTGCAGAAAAAACAATTACTGCCAACCTGCCTTCCATTGAGGACCTGTATACTGCACGAGTCAAAAAGAGGGCCGTGAAAATATTTACTGACCCCTCGCATCCTGGACATAAATTGTTTCAACTCCTACCCTCAAAACGTCGCTATAGAGCACTGCACACCAAGACAACTAGACACAAGAACAGTTTTTTCCCGAACGCCATCACTCTGCTAAACAAATAATTCCCTCACCACTGTAAAACTATTCACTAGGCTGCATTACTATTACTATTAGTTTTTCTCATCGTTCCTATCACCCATCTCCTCCCACTTATGACTGTATGACTGTAACTTGTTGCTTGTATCCTTACGATTATTTCATATTGATTGTTTCCTGATTGCTTACTTGAACCCTATGACAACCATTCTTGACAAATGTATCTTTTCTTTTATGTACACTGAGAGCATATGCACCAAAGACAAATTCCTTGTGTGTCCAATCACACTTGGCAATAAAGAATTCTATTCTATTCTATTCTATTCTATTCTATTCTATTCTATTCTATTCTAGGAACTTTTACTCTTTTTGTATGCTCCTGACATTCTTTGTACATCACTCTCAGGAGCATCTTGCGCTGCAGTGAGACAACATTCAAGGTGGGGATGGAGGGTGAGAACAACAGCTCTTCAGTGTCCACTTATTCTTTGACTCTGCTATCTCCTTGGTGTTTTGTTTTTTTTAATTCATTGAACTCCTACAGAAAATTCTCATTTTCTCCTAGGAAACATAGCACCTGTCTGCAAGATTCAATGGTCTGATTTTTGGAGTACAGAATAACACAATACCTTCCAGAGTTGAGTCAGTTTGTAGGACAATTTTAGAGAACAATTCCTATTGATTGCACATCTACTGATGGATTGGAGGAAATGGATTATCTGGATCCATTTCAATCATACTGCAGGTCAGGGTATAGTATGGTGACACCATTGATTGAGGAATTCTTGGTGCTCTCTGAGCTTGGTTGTTTTCTTGCAGATGTTTCATTATCCAAGAAAACACCAAGGACTCTTCAATTCAACCCTGAGCTGCAAATACTCTCCTTTATGGGCACCATTGATTGTACTTGTTGATTATCTTGAGCCACGGTGGTGGAGTGGTTAGAGTGCAGTACTGCAGGCTACTTCTGCTGCGTGCCGGCTGACTGTAATTTGGGCAGTTCAAATCTCACCAGGCTCAGGGTTGACTCAGCCTTCCATCCTTCCGAGGTGGGTAAAATGAGGACACAAATTGTTGGGGGAAATATGCTGACTCTGTAAACCATTTAGAGAGGGCTGTAAAGCACTGTAAAGTGGTATATAAGTCTAAGTGCTATTGCTATTGCTATCTTTGGTAGAGTCAGGATGGGGATATCCACTCTCGTGCTCCTTGATTTCTCAGCACTTTGGATACTATCTATCACAGTATCCCTTTGATCTGTCTTTGGGGATTGGCAGCAAGAAATACTGTATTTCAGAGGTTCACTGTGTTTTTATTTTATTGTAATGGATATGGTTCATTTTTAGGCTGGGCTGTCTGTTTTGTTTTATGTTTTTAACTGTTTAAGTCCTTATTTAGATTTTGTAAGTCACCTAGGGTCAGCATGAGAGGTTGGTCATAACTCTTTTAGGCCAACAAATTCCTTGTGTGCAGTCTTACAAAAAAAAAAATCCACCTATTTGCTCACCGTGTTCACTTATTCTAGTGATTCTTTCTACATGATGAGATCAAAAAATAGAAAACATGGGGGTGGAGTGGGGAAGGAAGATTGAAATTGATCTCCTGACAAGCTGAATGTTGAAAAAAAATCAATTTATCATAAAAATTGCTGAAGGGTTAAGAAACTAACATTTTTTTAAAAGAAAAGAAAAGAGAATCCTAATGCTGTCTGATTCAAGAGGGATTTCATATTTTCGCAAGAAAACCTGGCTATTTCTAATAGAAAATAAAATTGTCTGCACACCAAATTTATGGTTGGTAGCTACAGACCCTTTCTGGAAATGTGCCTCATTTAATATTTATTTTATTTATTTAAGATTACAGAAAAAGTATAAACATGATTGTGAATACATAAAATGTATAAACATGGTTATGAATACCTGAGGAGATGGTTACGAATACATGGGGACATTAGGACAGCGACGTTAGGCACATTAATGCGCTTATGCACGCCCCTTACAGACCTCTTAGGAAGGGGGTGAGGGCAATGGTAGACAGTCTAAGGTTAAAGTTTTGGGGGTTTGGGGACGAAACCACAGAGTCCGGTAGTGCATTCCAGGCATTGACCACTGTTGCTGAAGTTGTATTTTCTGCAATCGAGTTTGAAGCGGTTTACGTTAAGTTTGTATCTATTGTGTGCTTGTGTATTGTATTGTGTACTCTATAAAGCCTTAGTTAGACCACACCTAGAGTACTGCATCCAGTTTTGGCCACCACACTATAAAAAAGATGTTGAGACTCTAGAAAAAAAAGTGCAGGGGAGAGCAACCAGGATGATTAGGGGACTGGAGACTAAAACATATGAAGAACGGTTACAGGAACTGGGCATGGCTAGTCTAGTGAAGAGAAGGACCAGGAGAGACATGATAACAGTGTTCCAATATTGAGGGGCTGCCACAGAGAGGAGGGAGTCAAGCTATTCTCCAAAGCACCCGAAGGCCAGACAAGGAATAATGGATGGAAATTGATCAAGGAGAGATTCAACCTAGAAACAAGGAGGAACTTTCTGACAGTGAGAACAATCAACCAATGGAAGAGCTTGCCTTCGGAAGTTGTGGGAGCTTCATCACTTGAGACTTTCAAGAAGAGATTGGACTGCCGTTTGTCAGAAATGGTGTGAGGTCTCCTGCTTGAGCGGGGGGGGGGGTTGACTAGATGACCTACAAGGTCCCTTCCAACTCTGTTAACCTGTTAATTGTTGCAGTTGAAGCTGAAGTAGTCATTGACAGGTAGGACATTGTAGCAGATAATTTTATGTGCTACACTTAGGTCAGATCGAAGGTGGCATAGTTCTAAATTGTCTAAGCCCAAAATTTCAAGTCTGGTGGAATAAGGTATTCTGTTGCGAGCAGAGGAGTGGAGGACTCTTCTCGTGAAATATCTCTGGACATTCTCAATTGTATTAATGTCCAATATGTAGTGCGGGTTCCAGACAGATGAGCTGTATTGGTTATTTATTTTAATTAATTTTAATTAAGTAAAATATTTCTGCATGAAGACCACATAACTTAGTTTTCTAACTAAATGCATTTGGTTGTCCTGAGAAGGTGCTTCTAGGATTCGTTTTCTGTGTATTTTGGAGCTTAATTCATAAAATTAATAAATTGTTAATTAGTTCATTAAAGGCAACCTTCCAGTAATAGCATAAAAACACAAAAACCCAGTTCAAAGTGAATCGTCTAAGGTATGATAACTTGCTAAATCTCTATATATAAAAGCGAAAACCACTCACACATTAGTCACGAAATCTCCAGAACCGTAAAGCCTACCAACTTGAAATTTGCCACATATGTTCCTCTTGGCTTCTAGGTGCTCACTAAGAAACGATTTTTCAAAATGACCATCAGAGCATGAGTATTTCTTATATTATTATTAACAAGCTCTGATGCTAAGGAGTTCTACTCCCCCCTCCCAACCTGAAAAGAAATCTGATCCAAATGCAAAACACAAGCAGAGGAGTTTCAGTTTCGCTTTTGCTTTCACAGCAGCAAGCAGCTTTACTACAGAACAGTTCAGCTAAGCCATGCACAGACTCCTTCCTGTCTCCTTCTTGCTCACACAGCAAATACAGTTTGAGTTTCCAAACACCCCTCAACTCTCTCACACACTAACAGGACGCTAGCCAGATGAATACCAATGGATGCTGGTAGGCAGAGACAGATTTTTTCCCCCTTATTTTCCTCCTCAGTTCAGACGAATTACAGATGTGATTAGGAAAACACAAGTAAGGGAAGCTGCCTGTTTCTTCCATGGCCAGTTCTATGTGACATGCTCCAGAGTCGGTTCACCTAACAGCCTGGTCATCCTCCAGCCAGAGAGCAAAACCAGGAATGTTGTTTACAGAGAGGTCCTGAGCAATTCATCTGAGGGACGAATTGAAAGTCTATGCTATGCAAATAATGTCTTCATCTGTAACAGAAACTTAGCTTACCATCTCTAACGAAATAATACAGTCCCTTTTTTAACTACTCATTAATTTTCAAACTTTAAGTGTCAATTTATCAAGCCCCATCACATAGTTTTGTAGCGAAGCACGGGTATCAGCTAGTAGTATAATAGGTTGCATTTACACTTAGATTATTTCTTCATTAGAAACTTTTAATGCTGCTGAGGCATGGCTTTTCCACAATTAATTGGAAACAGAATTATAATAGAGGTTATAATAGAACACTAGCTTGGATTTGGTCTGGCACAAAATACTTCTGTTACATATTTAATGGGATGTTTTCCTCTGACTTCTCCCTCTAATTTATTCTTATAAAATTAATATATCTCACAGAAAAATTTCTTTGGATAATAGATAAAACTTTAACATGCAATATGAAAAAATAATATTAAAACTAAAAATACAGTTAAAATCATGTAAGGATTTCCTTGCCAGAAACGATTCTGCCTCCTTCTCTACATCCTGTCTGTAGCTTAATGATTGATGTGTTTTGGGATTCTCAGTTGATACAATAGTCCTCTCAGATTCTTCTGCCGTAATTTCTGTCTCTTTGCTCAAGCAGTTAAACACGTGTCTCCTTTCATGCAAAGCTTGTTCAAAGGATGGATGACTTCTCTTCCCATTTATTTTCTTTGTGGCAGTGGGTACATTCATCTTGTCATCTGTGGATTCTAGGCAATTTAATGAAGTGCTCAGTAAAGTGGCCCAGGGATTGCTTATATTATCAAAACTATTCGGAACCTTTCCATTTTAAGGCAAGGTCATTTGATATTTAGTAAAACATATCTCATTAAGAGATAGGCATGACTTCTGCTGCAGAAGAACGGACTCATTTGCACTTTTTAAAGATAGATTAATCAAGGTCCCCGGATTCAAACAGTCTCCTCTTATACTGAAATGTAATAATTGGAAAGCCTCAATGGATGGAACATGTCAATACCTTGGTGCCAAGTTTAAAACTCACTGCATTTTGGTTGGTGGCAATGGAATTTGTTAAATGTAAAATTTATTGTATAAAACAATGTTAACTGTCCATTATGCTTGACTGGAGGAAAATATTCCAATATTCTTTTAATCAGATTATATTTTCTTCTCTAATTTGAATTTCCAGCCATTTTCCTCCACTTTCTGCTGTTGCCCTCTTGATTTTTTTTTCTGTTTAATCAGTCAATAGTTCCAGACACTGAGCTGTTTTTTTTTGTCTTGTAACAAATAAAATAAGTATTTCCAATTATAATGACCGTGGGTCGGGTCTATTATGTTAGTATTTGGACATAGGTGTTAGATTCGCACGGGAATGAAGAGTCGAAACGTAGGAACAGTTCAGCACCTTTATTTTCTATCAGCTAGAACTAATACGGACTGCCGGCAGGCTGCAGGGAAGCCGCTTTTAAGGGCTTCCATGAAGCCTGCTAGCCATTGACAGCAGTTTATTTCTGACACCGCTAGAGTAGCCAATCAGCGGCGGCTATGCAAATTTATACTCCATACGTCAGTACGTAACACCCCTCCCCTCTTGGTTTCTGGAATGTCCAATCAGGAACTTACGTAAGTCCCGTAGTCCCGTAAGTAAACAGGACGCCTGATAGTCCTACTGGGCCTGGGCGATTCAGTTCCTCAGGAGTCTTTGACTGGAGCGGACATGCCTGTTGCTGCTCCTTCTCTGCTTTGTGGAAAGATCTGGAACCGGACTCCAGGTGTGGCGGCTGAAGTCTCTGTGTCGTTGTTCTCCGGTCCCGGTTGACTTCGCTGGACTCCGCCGGCGGCAGGTAGGTATTTGCGATCCCTCTCTGGGCTTGAGTTCAGGTTCCCTTGATGTCTTGCAGCTAGGGTATGGTTCTCGCCTTGGTGTCTTGCAACTAGGGTATGGTTCTCACTGTGGTCTTCTGGGTGACTTGTATTGGATGGCCTGCAGGGCGGAGACTTGTGTTGCTCCTGGCTTTCCGCTGAGGCTTCGGTTGTTGTTGTAGTCTCTGGTTGGCAAAGCCAGGAATCTCCCAACCTGCTTCTGAGTTGGTCGATATGCCTTCGCCATTCTCGACCGTCATCCAACTTGACTCTATAGGATTTGGGACCGGTGATTTCAATTACTGTAGCACTCACCCATTTTGGGTCCCCTGCAAAGTTTTGTGCAAAAACTAAATCACCCACCATCAGTGTCCTTGTTAGTTTGTGGGACTCCAGAGGTGTCTCCAGATTATAGGTGGGGTTAAGTCTGTCCAGTTGGGACCTCAGTTTCCATCCCATTAACATTTCTCCAGGGCTCTGGTTAGTGGCTGCACACGGTGTGATATGATGTGCCAACAAGAACTGGTCAATCCATTCCTGCCAGTTCCCCGGGCCCATTCTAGTCAAGGTTTCTTTGGTCATTCTCATCATTCTTTCCACTTGGCCATTGCTAGCCGGACTGAATGGTGAGATGAGCACATGTCTTATGCCGAGGTTGGCCAGGAACGATTCCATGTTCCGGGCTGTCAGTTGTGGGCTGTTGTCCGATACGAGGATGTCCGGCAAGCCATGTTGGAAAATAAGAATGAAGAACAAGGAAAGCACATTGAAGAAAAAGGGATTGATAATAAAAAACAAGATGATTTTACTGGGATTTACACTGACAAGACAGGGGTAGATAGGGAGGAGTATCACCCCCAAAAGAACCAATCAAAAGATAGAGGAGGTAACAGGGTGAAGAGACCAGGCGGAATTGTGAGGACAGTTCAATAAATAATATACTTAAAAGGAAGAAAAGGAATTCAGAAAAAAAGAATTTATATGTATAAAAATAAAAGAAAGAAAAAGAAAAAGTTAAGAGAGGGTGAGGAAAGGGAAAAACTCACAAGAAGTGGAATTTCTGAGAGACCAAAGGAGAATGGATGAAGAGGGGAGGTTAATGGAATGGAAGAGGGGTGATAAGATATATGTTAATAGTTTTATTTGTATCAATGGTATTAATTGTGTATGATTAATTACGGTATAAAGTTTTTATGGAAGAGAGGTATATAATGATAAATTTATGAATAGTGATGATGTAAGATATATTATAGTAAATGCAATTGTTGGAATGTGATAAAATTTGTATAATTATCTTAAAAGGTTTTTACATAAGATTTGTATAATTAATAAATTTGATTTAATGTTGAAAAGAATTTTGATAATTACTGAAATTGTTGGAATGTTATAAGATCTGTATAATTATTACTTTCAATGGTTTTTATATAAGACTATATAATTCATAAATTTGACTTTATGTTGAAGAGATTTTTGATAATTAGAGGGCTTTAGGTTTATATATGTAGCATTTTTTGCTGATAAATGAAAATAAAGGGAGACTATTATAGATCTATTTCGAGCTACTTAGCTCTCGTCAGATAGCCATACCCTTATTGGGATTTGAACCCGGGCTGCCGGCCTTGTAAGGCAGCAGCTTAGCCATTAGGCCACAGGCTCTATTTCCTATCAGCTCTTCACCAGAAAAGGGTTATATATGTTTTTCTGTCGTATTATCCTGGTGTAACCAAATTTGGGAGAAAGCATCACAGCTTTCATATATATATGGATAAAGGGGAAAAATACAAGTTTAAGAGTAGCCCCAATGATGAAGTTAGAGTTTTGAGTTACCTGTCTGTTAACCATAAAATGGATTATGATTAGATGTACTCAGGGGAGGGACAAGAGGGAGGAAGAAGAAGTAGAAAGGAAGGGGAGAGGAGGAGAGGAGGGAAGTAGGTAAGAGGGAGAGAAGGAGAAAGAAGGTAGAGGGAAGAGAAGAAGATAGAGGGAGAGGAGTAGAATGAAATATTGAGGGAAAGCAGATGGGTGATAAAAGTCACAAAAGGTGCAAAATTAGGAAGTTTGATTATGGTATATTGCATAGAAATGTATAATTATATATGTTTTGATATGATTTATGGTATATGTATGGATGCTTATGTGAAGTTGGTGAAAAAATAAAAAAATAATAAATTTTTTAAAAAGGAAAGCGATCGCACGGGGGACAAAGGAAGCGATACAAACACACGTTGAAAGCCTCCTTCAAGTGCCTGGATATTGACACCATCTCCTGGGAAACCCTGGCACAAGATCGATCGACATGGCGCACGCTGAGGCACACACCAAGGCTGCCAGACATCTGAGGACAGAAGAACAACCATAGCACAAGAGAAGCGAGCACTCCGCAAAGCCAGAGCTGCAAATGCTGCAACAATGGTGCCCACACATGTCTGCCCGACATGTGGCAGAATGTTTCGTGCCCGTATAGGCCTTACCAGCCATTTGTGGACACATCGTGGACAGCCCACAACCTGTTAGATGTCAAGGTCCTCTTTGAACACGATAGACAAACTTCATCACATATGCAATACATGTTAAAAGGGGGCAGGACTTCCATTCAGTCCCAGCTACTATATCAAGGTTTTCTATACCACCACCTCTGTGGACATTCCTGAATGTGAACACTGAATAAAACTTTTATTTATTTATTTATTTATTTATTTATTTATTTATTTATTTATTTATTTATTTATTTATTTATTTATTTATTTATTTATTCATTCATTCATTCATTCATTCATTCATTCATTCATTCATATTTATATACTGCCCAACTCCCGAAGGACTCTGGGCAGCTATATAGTATATGAGGTGTGTATAGCAAAAAGAAAACAATGGTTACTTTTTAAAAGGCAGCCTTTTGTGGTTCAAGAAGACAGTTGCGCTGAGTAGGTAGAAAGCTCTGTTTATTAGATTAAAATGCAAATCTCATCTGAGCAGCCACAGAAAAGAGCTTGACCAGCTGCCACAAAATTACTTTTCAGCTGAAAGCACAAAGTGCTTCTCCTATGTTCTGTGTTTGGAAACCAGGTTTGTTAATATTAATGCCCCTTTTTACTGGAACTGAAGCCTTGCTAAATATAGCTTTCCTCTCCCTCAATATTGAGTTTGCAAAAGGTGATAAGAGGTAAAGCGGAAACATGAGATTACTACAAATAGGGGAAATGTTTAAAGCAGTTTGTTCTTCTAGTGACCTTTAAGCAAACTTCTTAGAGAATTTTTCTCTTTCTGCAGAAATCCCCAAATGAAGCTGAATAATGTTCTTGGGGAAAACAGTTTGTTGCAAGTAAAAAATATTTCTGCATGAAGACCACATAACTTAGTTTTCTAACTAAATGCATTAGTTGTCCTGAGAAGGTGCTTCTAGGATTTGTTTTCTGTGTATTTTGGAGCGTGATTCATAAAACCACTGTTAGCACAAGGTCATACTTATAATTTAGTTGTTACATGACTGTATTTATTTATTATTATTACTTATTATTTATTATTTATTATTAGGTTCTTCTATGCCGCCCTACTCCCTAAGGACTCAGGGCGGCGTACAACATTTTAAAAGAACACTAAACAATAAACATTCATTAAAAAAACAATTTTAAAACATTAAAAAAGTTAAAAGACATTCAACAACATACATACTGGGGGAGATCTTGGATAAAAACTAGTTCAAATCCCTGCCTGTAGGAAGAGCCATGTCTTGACGGCTTTCCGGAAGACCAGCAGGGTGGGGATAATTCGCATCTCTGGGGGAAGTTGGTTCCAGAGCATAGGGCCCCCCACAGAGAAGGCCCTCCCCCTAGGGCCCCCCGGCATTGTTTGGCTGACGGGACCTGGAGGAGACCCACTCTGTGGGCCCTAACCTAAGGTGACCAGACGTCCCGCTTTTGGCGGGACAGACCCAATTTTAAACCAATTGTCCCGCGTCCCGCATCGTTTCAAAAAAGTCCCACTTTTTTGAAACGACGCCTTCTGACCGGATGTCTCCCACACAGAAATCTGCGGCCGGTGTAAAAAAAAAAACAGAGCCGGGATGTTTCTTCACATCAATGCCGCTTCCAGCGAAAGGAAAGGGAGCGCCTCATCCACATTCCCGCCCGCACCTCTTTTTTCTCTCTTCCTCTCCACAGGGTGATTCCCAGCAACGTCCAGGGACTCTTTCAGCAGCCGAGCCAGGCCCCGCCCAGCTTCCTCCCCGCCTCCCGCGTGTCACTCACTCTTTGCATCTCAGCCCCTCCCCCCCGGCAGAGAGCAGAGACAGGTTGGCCTGGCTCCGGCTCCTTTCCTCCCCAGGAATCTTTTCCCGGGTCTGCCACACGGGGGGAAGGAGCGGAGGCATGGTGCACCTGCCGGACGCCGCCCCGGAGAGGAGACCAGGCCCGGCTGGCAAGGGCCAGGAAGGATTTTTCCCGCGCCGTCAGCTAGCTTGTCCTCCAGGCCAGACGCAGCAGAGGCTGCAGCTTTGTGCACCACCACCCCTTCATCACATCCTTTACCAATGCCATGGCCGGGGCCGGGACTCGTCTCTGCTGCGTCTGGGCCGGGTCTTCTCTCCGGGGCGGCGTCCGGTGGGTGCCCCACGCCTCCGCTCCTTCCCCCCGTGTGGCAGACCCGGGAAAGGATTCCTGGGGAGGAAAGGAGCCGGAGCCAGGCCAGCCTGTCTCTGCTCTTTGCGGGGGGGGAGGAGCCGCTTCTTGGGAGCGATCTTGCATCGCTTGCCAGCCAGCCAGCCCAAGCTACCGCCGGCTCCAGAAGGGGAGGCCGGAGGCGAGGAAAAGCCTCCCGCCTCCCACCCACCCACCTGGACGCCGACATTAGCATCTTTTGCCTTCTGCGCATGCGCAGAGGGCAAAACTCAAATGACGGCGTCCAGGCGGCCCCGCCCCCCGCCAATGTCCCGCTTTAAAAAAAAATCTGGTCACTTTACCCTAACCGGTCGGAGGGAAGTATGAGGCAGAATGCAGTCCTGGAGGTAACCTGGTCCTAAGCCATGTAGGGCTTTAAAGATGATGATCAACACCTTGAATTGTACCCGGAGACCAATGGGCAGCCAATGCAGCTGGCGGAGTATGGGTGTTACGTGGGTGTATCTTGACACACCCACCACAGCACGCGCAGCCGCATTTTGCACCAGCTGAAGTCTCCGAATACTCTTCAAGGGTAGCCCCATGTACAGCGCATTGCAGTAGTCCAATTGAGAGGTGACAAGGGCATGAGTGACCGTGAGCAGAGCCTCCTTCTCCAAGTATCTGTCAGTGGGGTCTTCCAGATAAACAGAAAGAACTATTGATGTGAGATAAGCTCCCAACTGATCATATAATGCTAATGCTTATGATTTCACACACTGGTTATATTCCTATACTATCAGTACACATACTGATAAATAGAATTTTGAGGAAGAAAGTGATGTTTCAGAAACAGAACGCATCTTTTCTTACACTTGAAGAAGAGGATCCCATTACAGAAGTGCTTCTTCTTCTACTGCCTAGAATCCCATCATAGGTTAGTTTAGCCCCATCATAGATTGGGTTAGGCTCAAATGCAAGAAGTAATATGCCAGAATTAGGTGATTTGAAGGAAATGGATGTAAGCACAGAAATTTATTCTGTGTGTACCTTTGTGTGACAGGAGAAAGTCATTGAAGTAGGTTATGCATCTTTCAAATATTTATTTGTCACATAAACGTATTTAAGACTGAGTTGCTATGTAAAGCTCATAAACACCAAGTAAAAACCTTATCTTCGAGTAAGAATGCCTTACTTTAAATCAAGAATGAAAGAAAAAGACAAGAGAGAGGCCCTAGCCTTTTCTTTCACAAAAGATAGCTTGAAAAAATAATTTAAAGAAAGAGCAAATTAAAAGAATTAAATCATATATAAAAGATAGTGTCTACATTTCCAAGTTGAAACACTCTACCTCCTTTGGCTTAAGAGAGTGAATTAGAGGCTTGTCTCTCATTCTAGCAACAACTTTTTAATATAATTAAAAGAGGATCTTTTTCTTAACTTCAATTATTTCTTTTAAGTTATTCTTTTTTAATATGTAATCTGCACAGGTAATGTAATGGACTATCAGCATGGCATTTTTCTTCTCTTTTCTTCCTCACAGTTGGAACTAGTTGTTCTCTTTCTATTTTCTATCCTATTTCTTAGATAAGCTGTAATAACTTTTGACTTTCACAATCAAACTGGCCTATCTATTATGAATAGCAGACCCTTAATACCGCAAAAGCAGAGTCTATTGGTCCTATTTTTGTCTGTCAACATTTCAGTGAATAGATCACATGCAGTTTCAATATCTTACTAACTTTTTTCTACTCAGGGTGAGGACACTAACAAAAGAAATGCTCTGGCTCATCCATTGTTGCTTTTCCTGTTCTGTGGTAACTAAGTCTTGGGGGGGGGGGAAGAATAAGACACTTAGTTCCTGGCTGGCCAATGAATCTGATCAGCTGACAATTCTGTGTTAAATAATTAGCTAGAAGGCATAAGTGATTGGTAATTCTCTGTGGATTCCATAGACTTTCAAATATATAAAATGTGCATATTTAGTTTTTTGATGTCCAAATAAACATGTAAATAGCCCGG
The DNA here is from genome assembly GCA_023053685.1 of Diadophis punctatus similis. Taxonomy (NCBI): domain Eukaryota; kingdom Metazoa; phylum Chordata; class Lepidosauria; order Squamata; family Dipsadidae; genus Diadophis; species Diadophis punctatus. The sequence goes on from JALIGW010000001.1 coordinate 38,353,514, forward strand.
ATGACTCTGATGTATCTATAACTGGATTCAGAAGGATTAGTGAGGGAAAGACAGATGATTATGCTATTGTGTTGTATGTCAACTGTTTCATTCTTGGAACCCATACCACATGTTCCAGCTTGTTCTTCTGATGTATTGGACAGGAACAAAAAGAAACAAACCCATGTAGCTCAAAAGGGGGCTTCAGTCACCCTCAACAAAGCCTGAGTAAAGATAGCAGCAAGTTCATTCAAATTTCTGAAGAACCCTCAAGCAAAATTGTCATGACTCATCTGATTCCCCCATCATATTAGGAAATATAGATGTTATTTGGGTATTGTGATGCTGACTTTACTGGTAGAAAACAATCGTGTAGATATTTGGGTCTTAAGCCATTTAGGGTTTTTTTCTAGCACTCAGCCCAGAAGAGAAACCAGTTAAGAAAACATAACATAAAGGGCAAACAATCCTGACCTTTGGCTTCATTCAAAAACTTTCAAGCTTCATTCTGCAACAAAAGAAATTTCTGAATTATTTTCAGTTACCAACACGTACTGGTATTTTATAATTTTATTTTTTATCAATAAAAGGCACATCAACATCTTTTCCCTAGGCAACATCATTTCAGATCCATATGAACTCTGGCATCAGATCCATAACTTAGAACCAGGGCTCTCCAACCTTGGCAACTTTAAGTCTAGTGGACTTCAACTCCCAATCCAGAACTCTGGGAGTTGAAGTCCACAAGTCTTAAAGTTGCCAAAGTTGGAGACCCCTGACCTTAGACTATTAAGACATATTGATTCCTATGTGGTGTGCACCAAAGAAAGGGTTGAAGGGTACTCAGTGGACTTCTCCCATGAAATTGTAGGGATTGTCATTTGGAAAAACAAGATATAGATGATTGCAATCTTCCAATCAGTCAAACAACCAGTTGGCTCCTTTATTAGCAAGTCTGATTATGTATGTGATTATGCTTTCAGTCCCTCAAAATGAGGGAGGGGACAGTATGTAGCCCATTCTCCAAGAGTTGTCCACTGGGTCATAAGAATGCTGTGGTCAAAATACTGGCAGGAACAACCTGTGATTTTTGCTATTGCACCACTGAAATTCCATGTTTTCTTGTATTTTCTTAGCTTTTAAAAATTTTCTGCCTTTTCTTAAGAATTAAAGAAAAGTTTTAGTATGCTTTCTGGACAAGCAGCCCATTAATCAGGTTCCAATAATTTAACTTCATGCTACAAGTGAAAAATTGTGAATGCAGAAGCCTTTCTGAGCTTGGAAAGAAAACTTAAGACTTTTTCAACTTTCTCTTCATTATTTTTTCACACTGCTTGCAATGTAACATTCATATTATTCTTTGCAGAAATGTCAGTGCCCTCTCCCCTGGCTTCTTTTCTTTTATTAACAAGCAAAGTTCAGATATTCAATCCAGGGTTTGAGAAATATCACCACTTTAAAGAAGAGACAAACCTAAATACTATTTAATAAGAGAACAAGTGACAATAATTCTGCCGATTGTTAAAACAATCTAAACATTACAAAATCTGAATTTATGTTAAAGGGCTGTCAGAAAGCATCTGAGTGAATGTCAATACACTACATATACTTTGTACCTAGTAAGTTGCATCCATATTATGTCAGCGTGCCGTGCAGGCCAGTCTCTATACTAGAAACCCTAGTTCTCATAAAATAGTATTGACATGCTTTAAGTAAAACAAAGTTTTAGTCACTTTTGTGGCATATTGCTCAAAATGTGCTAGAACAGCCTGATATTATCCTTACAGTTATGCTGCATATGGCAGAGTGCAACTAAGGCTAATAATCTAATCTGCATTTTATCTTATTAAAACACATAATGTAAAAAACTCAGTTGATCTAAATTATCTATTTTTAAATTAGTATCCCACCTTTACTATTTTTATAAATAACTCAGGGCAGCAAACATACCTAATATTCCTTCCTTTTATATTTCCCACAAGAAGAACCTTGTGAGGTGAGTTAGGCTGAGAGAGAGGTGGAGTGACTGGCCCAAAATTTCCCAGCTGGGAGACGTAGGATTAGAACTCATGATCTTGTGGTTTCTAGCCTGATGCCTTAAGCACTAGACTAAACTGGTGTAGTTCAGTAGTGGGTTCTAAAACCTGTTGCTACCGGTTCACACGCTTGCGTGCGCATGCGACGCTTCTGCGCATGGGCAGAAGCATCCCGGGCAGATGGGCGGAGCCTCCCGCCACCACCGCTACCGGTTCACAGAATCGGGCCGAACCAGGAGCAACCCACCGCTGGTGTAGTTCCATCTGATGCTTCCATCTGATGATGACCATGCCTACAAAAGATTGGAACGTAAGAAAAGGCACCTGGATCTCTTCAGTATTGCTTTCTCCACCCAGCTGCAACTTGACTGATTAGATGTAAATAAAAATATTAAACATACTTAATATGTTTATTTATTAAACATATTAAATAAGTTTAATACATAAATAGTAAAGGACATGAATTAAAACATGAAATTAAAAATATTAAATTCAAAAAGAGTTAGATCTGAATTGGATAGTCTGATTTTATGAAGTTGAATTGAATGAATGGATCAATGAATGGATGAATGAGTGAGTGAGTGAGTGAGTGAGTGAGTGAGTGAGTGAGTGAGTGAATGAATGAATGAATGAATGAATGCAGGAAATGAATGTAGAGGTTTAATTGTAATGGAAATATGAATTGGTGTCATTTAGTGTGTGATGCTTATAAAAGACTGGATAGAGTTGCATATTAGGCTCTAATTTATTATAATGGAGTAATCTGAGATGAATTTGTGGGAAAACTGTACAGCATTCTGAAAAAATATTCTGCCAGATGGTATGAATAGGTGCGTAGGAAGAAGATAAGAATATAGAAAAAGTGACTGAGCTGTTCAGAAACCCAAGAATGAATATTTTTTAAAAAAATATTGCTTAGCAAAAGGTCTGTAAAATGCAGTTTGAAAAGAAATGGGCATGGAAGCAAAGATATAAAGGGAAAGAACAGAGTGTGAATGTAGAAAGGCTAGAAGAAGAGAAAATATAATCCTATATGAAAACATATTTATTAATCTTTCAACAGAATGAGAGGGAGGTAGACATAAGGAAAGAGAATATGAAGCTGATCTCAATAAAGTATTCCCTACTGCATATGAATATGCTCTCCTCCCATCCTTGAGTTGGAAAGATATTATATTGACATAAATCTCTTTCCCCTACAGGCTATCTTTACAAAGTCTCAGAAATGAGACTAGGCAGGGTTGTTGTCTTCACACAACTTAATGTGAGGCAGTTTCAGAGCAACAACTGGTGGATTCCTTACTTCTTCTGATAGGACAATTGATAGTCCTATGAAATGATTTCCTAGATGCTGCCATATAGAGGTTGTTTTGGGTACTATAAAATGGAAGCAGCAAAGATCTCTCAGTGCTATTGTGTCTCTAAATCTTTCTTTCCTTTCTCTCTCCTAAAGCCAATTTCCATCCTTCCAAACTATTTGTGATTAGACAAAGAGCCTATCCAATCTCCCATCCCTCCATCCTACATTTGTTGTGTGCATGTGTCTCACTTTTCCTTTTCTTTAAGATTTCCCTAGCACACATTCACGTGCAAATGTTTCTCTCATGGCCAAAGCCAAAACAGCCATAGAGGGGCAGTGTTCAGTGAGTAAACAGGGAGAAGCATTTCCTTAGCACATTTACTATTTTTATTTTATTTATTTGTTTTTGTCAAGTACGTATTGGTAATATACATAGATATAACATTGTTTATATACATAAGATGGGTACTGATGAGAGGGAACATTAGGACAGGGACGGCAGGCACGCTGGTACGCTTATGCACGCCCCTTACTGACCTCTTAGGAATCGGGTGAGGTCAACAGTGGACAGCCTAAGAGTAAAGTTTTGGGGGTTTGGTGACGAAACCACAGAGTCAGGTAGTGAGTTCCAGGCATTAATCACTCTGTTGCTAAAGTCGTATTTTCTTCAGTCAAGTTTGGAGCGGTTCACTTTGAGTTTGTATCTGTTGTGTGCTCGTGTATTGTTGTGGTTAAAACTGACAGGGAGGTCGTTGTACTAACTAGGTCAATTAGAGGTGAGCAAATCACAAACCCTGACTGAATCATTCTCAGATTTATCCTCAAAGTGCCCTAGATCAGGGGTCTCCAACCTTGGCAACTTTAAGAGTTGTGGACTTCAATTCCCAGAATGGGAGTTGAAGTCCACAAGTCTTAAAGTTGCCAAGGTTGGAGACCCCTGCCCTAGATCATCACAAATGAAAATGTAGACACCTTTTACATTTTAAAAAAAAATCCAGTACAGGTAGACTTCTCATTTCATCCTACTGAATTAGGATTTTAATTTATCACCAAATTTTGGGCATAGCTTATCTTCTGGGGAAAATAACCCTGAAATGCAATAGAAATACAAACATGCAGATGCAGATGCTTGGAGATTATATGCTGTGTATTAGGTTAAGCAAAGGTGGCTAATGTGTCTCCCTCTGCAAGTTACTTGTGTCTCCATTAACTTAATAAGATGAGAATGCATGCTTACATAGCTAGCTCTTTGCAAATATATATATTTATATATATAATCTTTATAAATACCTCAATGTGGTGAATACACACAATACTTCCTCTTTCTTTTTCCCCACAACAACCACCCTGAGTTGAGCTGAGACACACTGACTGGTCCAGAGTAACCCAGCTGGCTTTCATAGCTAAGAAATAATATTTGTATTTATATTTAGATAATATGAAAATAATAAATACATAAATAATAAAGGGAATCCTTTGAAACAGTCTTGGGAAATGAAGGAGAGAATATGTCTGCACAGCCACTCTTTCTGATGAAAGAGGACAACCTTTCATGCTCCTCACTCTTTGTCTTGCACCACAATAGTCTACCTGTTGTTTACTGTAAAAAAAAAATCAATGGCAACCTTTTGTTATGCAATCTGGCCAGGTGAGAGGAGAAAAATGAGTGTATAGAATGTGGCTCAGAGTTTTATAGCTGACTTTTGAAAGGGCAAGGGAGGCAAGGAGAGGAACAAAAATAGAAGAATACTTTCCTGCCATAGTAGGGTGGTGGAAGGCAGGAATGAAAATGAGAAATTGCAAGGCTCTTTTTGGAACCTTTAAAAATGAACTATGAAATGAAATTACATGCCAAGGAAGCTGAAGTAGAATGATGGAAGTGTGCACGGTGAGTGAGTGCCAAGGAAAGAAATATGGCATGAGAAAAACACTTCAGATTAGTGTTCTGAGAACTAATCAAGATGAGTCCAGGAGTGCGATATAAGATGCACAAAGACATTACCACATGGGAATATGGCAGGATTGTTTTAACAACCCTAACTTTTTCAGGATCAGATAAAACCATGCCACAGAAGTTTCTGTCACAGTTTATGAACTGCTTGGAGACTATATCATGTGGGTCAGTTTCTAAACAAGGTCAATAACACACTACGGTTACTGTAAGCCTCCTGTGTGGAAATGGCTTCAACTTAATGGCTAATCACCCACATTTTAAAAATTTATTATCTGCCTGATCAAGAATTGTACTGAAATATTTCTATCTTTGCTTTCAGAACAATTAAGCAACAGCCTTTAAAATAAACATACAAAAGCCCTGATTTAAAAAAAAAACCTAAAATGTATTAAGGTGAATTCAGCATGATCAAAACATTTGTGTACATTTGCCCATTGCCCATTCTTATTCTGTTCGAATAGAAATGAAGTTAATATCATCAGTACCAATAGAAGCTCAAGGAGGACAGTATGTCATCATGCAGACACTATAATCAAGAAAGTGCTCTTAAAGATTCTGCAGGATCCCCAATTCATAGCTATAGAGAAGGGGCTTGAAAATACAGCACCTGAAATGCCACCACTAACACTAACCTTGATTCAGACATCAAAGAGCCCTTATGAGCTTCTTTTACAATTAGTGCAATATGTATTTCTCCACGTATTCCAAAGTACTATCTAGCAGACTGTAGTTAACCTCAAAAAGGCTAAATAGAATCAAACCTGGTTATTATGTAGATGGGAGATTACTCAGAATTCCCAAGCTGTAAATTAGACTGGCAGCTGAAAACATCCCACAAGAAGGCAGTGACAAACCACTGCCATATGGCTGCTAACAGTATGACATCATCAAAATTGAGCAACGTGGTATATTCAGTACAATGCAGTGAGACCTGTGCAGATCTGTACATTGGGGAAACAAAACTACTTCTTCATAAATGCATGGCACAACATAGGAGAACAAACCTATCAGGACAAGATTCAGCAGTCCATCTGCATTTAAAAGACAGACCACTCTTTTGAAGGCAGCAAAGTCCACATTTTGGACAGAGAGGACCGCTGATTTGAAAGAGGGATCAAAGAGGCCATCTATGTCAAAACTGAAAAACCCTCCCTCAACACAGGGGGAGGGATACAACATCATTTATCTCCAATCTACAACATAGTCCTTTTAGCAGTTCCAAGAAGGCTCCACACCCATTTGCACTACTCAGGTGACCCTGAGGAAACAGATAAACCTCCAGGTGGCCTCAATGACTCTCTAAAAGAATGCAAATGACCAGCTGTCTGCAAGGAACATAAATCCTTCCATTCCCCACCATCCAGTCAGAGCTGAAGAAGCTTCTTGTATGAGAAGCAAAATGTCTTCAAAGAAAAACAAGAAAGTCCAGTTGCCACTTGAAAAAAGCACCTTTGGGACAACCATGACCTGGATGACTGAAAATCTCCATAGACACTCTGTCGCCCATTTACTGGCCCATAGATTGGACTGACTGGGGAATTTTAGGAGCTGAACTCCATACATCTTAAAGTTGCCAAGTTTGAAAAACACTGTTTTAGAGTCTCAGCTACAATGTTGAATTTATAGTCTATGGTACTTGCTCAGCTTTATCCATTGGAATTACAAACACAGATTTGTATCACTTCATGGACATTGTTACTGGAAAAAACCGACAATACTCTCCAAGAGTGCGAGTAACCTGAAGACAGCCGCTATGTATTAAAATTCTTCTTGTTTTTAAAAGCACACCATGGCACTCCCATTTCACCATCGGCTCTTTGCAGAGCAAAGACAATTTATTCATGTGGCAATATCCATCTGTGACAGTTGGCAGGACAATGACATAGCCGTGTGCTTTTCTTCCCCATCTTGAGGTCCTTTCCAGCTTTTTTCTTCTTGTGCATTTCAGTTGGTATTATTATCCATATGCCCTGCGTTTGAAAATACCTCTATGGATCTCAGCATAAGAAGCATTTTATAGAACAGAAACAGCAGGCAATGAAAAATGGTTAATGTATCAGAATTATTGAAAAATCACCAAGGGAAATATAAAATTAAAAGAGCAACTAATAGCAGGAGGATATAGTTGTCAACAGTTTTCTTACTTATAGTTATCAGAAAGATTTAAAATGGTTTAAAAAAGTTATGATATGGAACAAAATATAACAGAATTTCAATTTGCAATTGTGTACCAGTGATAAACATGCAATTGCTAAATATATCAGCTTTTGCTGAAATTTGAAACAGGGAAAGAACAGGTTAACGAATGTATTATAAAGTGGGCTAAGAATTTTGGTTATATTATGCAGTTGATCAATGGAAAATATGGTTTTAAAAGGTTGAAATTTACCTTATGTTATAATCTTAAAGATGATTTTTATGAAACAATGTATTGTTGGTGTATGACACCAGAAAAGTTATTTAGAATATATAAAGCATTTCAAATATATATTGGAAATGTAAACAACATGAAGTTTTGGATTCAAATACATACATCAATACAGAGTATTTTAAAGATTAATATTCAAATGAAGCCAGACCTTTTTTCTTTTAGGATTGGAGAATAAACAGTTAGAAAAGAGCCATGCAAAATTATTTCAATATACGAGTACTGTGATAAGATTATAATATACACAAAGGTGGAAAAATTCAGCAATACCCACAATGCTTGGTGAAACTGACAGACCTTCCTGAGCTGGATAAACTTGATTTCTTTTATTAGAAAAATATCATTATTGACATTATCATGTTTTTGATGATCAGAAAGAATAGGTTATAAAAAGAAGAGAGTTATGATGTAATCTTAGAGAGAAAAAGAGGTATAAAACAGAATGGCATAACAGAATACAGCATTAATGCATAAATATTATCTTGGATTACAGCATCATTTTCAAGGTTTTCCCAGTAACTAATACTGAGAGGCAAACAGTCTCTAACACTGGCAGTATTTATGACTAGTAGCTGCTGATAATCTTATCCTCTATGAAAATGGCTAATTCCATTTTAAGGTTGGGTCAATTATAACTGTTCTCTACTGTTCAAGAACATGTGATGTGAAGAACCTACTTTGATGAGGAAAGGAGAAGTAAGTAATAATGGGAAAGATAGATGCAAGGAATATTAAGAAGATTGGGTGGGGCTAATAATTCATCAGAAATGCAGCTGCAATCAGCCTTTGCTCAGGAATTCCTCTGTATAAAGATATTGAATTCATTAAATCTCATGGTTCCTATATACTAGTGATGGCTAACCTTTTTGCCATCGCGTGCCAAAAGCAGGGGGAGCGCGGGCGGGTCATGCGCATGCGTGCCCACACCCATAATTCAATGCACCCCTGCCCCCACGCATGCGTACGCACCCCCGTGCTCTCCCGCTTTTGGCATGCAATGGCACGGTGGGTTTTTTGCTCTCCCCAGGCTCCAGAGGCTTTGGAGGAGCCTGGGGAGGGCGAAAACGGCCTTCCCCACCCCCAGGAGGCCCTCCAGAGGCCAGAAACGGCCTGTTTCCCGACTTCCAGTGGACCCGGAAGTCCCATTTTTCACCCTCCCCAGCCTCTAGAGGCTTTCCTGGAGGCTGGGGAGGGCGAAAATGGCCTCCCCCATCCCTCCAGAGGCCCTCCGGAGGCCAGAAACACCCTCCCAGAGCCTCTGTGTGAGCCCTTTACTTACCTCAAAACGGGCCATGGAGACTCTTGGGAGGGGGGCGTGGCCAGCCAAAACTTAGCTGGCCAGCACGTGCATGCGCGCTGGAGCTGATCTACGGCAATGGCTCCCGTGCCGGCAGATATGGCTCCATATGCCACCTGTGGCACGCGTGCCATAGGTTCGCCATCATGGCTATATACTGTTGGGCTTCTAAGAAGAATCCAGACATTCAATGAAGTAGAAAGGGGGCAAAGGAATAATAATTATATCAAAACTTTCAGCCATTCCAATCTTAAAAATGAACTCCATTGAATATTATCTCATTTCTATGGAGGAAAAACGGTCCTATGAATCATCTGTTGATTCTATGGTTTGGGTACTAATTTAATAAGATTCTCAAGGCTAGAGTAGAACTAAAAAAATTCTAGAAAGGGTGGAGACTCTGTGGCCTTCTAGTTTCTGTTGAACCCCTCCCAATATGTCACTATTGAGTACATAGGCTGGGTTAATGAGAAAGGTAGTCTAGCAATATCTAGATGATCACAGGTTTCACAACTTGATCATTCAGAGTTATTCCTTCTTGAGGATTTGACTCATGAACTCCATATTATTTGTAGGATTGCAGCCCATCCTGGAATTTAACTCCACATTTAACAGTGTCCTGGTGTCCTTGGTTCAGCAGGGTCTGGTGATTAATAAATTACCGTAAATTAAAAGCATTCAATTCTTCTTCTCACAGGTGGCCTATCTGCTTAAGTGTGGGCTCAATATTTTGACACTGATCTCTTGGTCAAGGGCCTCACCTTTTGTGCTCATAGAACTGAATTCCCTTGGAAGCTTGCCTTGCTATTATATTTCTGGCCACCTTCCCACATCTTTTGTTTTAATGCTTTGTCAGCTGAGATTGCCTTCAGTGTGCTTCTCAAGATTTCTTGATGGAGGTGATGAGCCTACTCTGAGAATGCTACTGCTGGTGTTGCTTTCTGTTCAGCTTGCCACCTTCTGCTAGCTTCCTCCCTCCCTCCCTTCCTCCCTCCCTTCCTTCCTCCCTCCCTCCCTTCCTTCCTTCCTTTTACCTTCTAGCTGAAAAAGCCCAAGAAATTCTCTCTTGAGGTCTTCCTGAAGATTTAATTGAAGCACAGGAAGCTAGGCAGGATTGAGAGCACTCAGAGGATGATTGTAAATAAAAGGGTATCCCTTGGCAACTTCTCATTAAATAAGTGCAAGAAAGATATCCTCCCTCTGTAAACATTTCACCAAAATTCTTTTTGGTCACATGAGAACTGGTAAGAAAAGCAAAGGAACAAACCACCAGACAATTTATTTCTGTAACTCTAATGTAGGCAGAGAATCCATAGCAGTGGGTCAAGAGTATTATCAGAAAGATCTTAGGCAAGAAGAGTATGGCTGGCAGTTTTAAAGTTTTCTGCATGAAACTGAATCTTCTACTTCACAGTAATACAAACTACTTTCCCCTTTCTCCTCTGAGCAGCCTCAAAAGGCTTAGAGATGAGCAGTGCAAACTGAAAGAAGAATGAGTAAGGAAGAGAAGACTATCCAAAGCACCTGAAGGCAGAACAAGAAGTAATGGATGGAAAACAATCAAGGAAAGAACGAATCTAGACCTAAGGAGAAATTTCCTGACAATGAGAACAATTCATCAGTGGAACTGCTTGCCTCTAGAACTTGTGGGTGCTCCATTACTGACATTTTTAAAGAAGAGATTGGACAGCCATTTGTCCGGAATAGTATAGGGCAGTGGTGGCGAACCTTTTTCGGCTCGTGTGCCAAAAAGGGGGGGGGCGCTCGCGCGAGCTCGCGTACCCACACCCATTCCCTCCCCCCACGCATGCGCACAACACCCCCCCATGCTGCCCCCTGCGCATGCGCACCCCCCCCACCCCCGCGCAAAGGCTTACCGGAGCCTGGGACGACGAAACCGGCAAACCGGAAGTACGAAAAAACGCACTTCCGGTTTGCCGGTATGCTGTTTTTTGCACTCCGGAGGGTTCAGGGAAGCTCCCTGAAGCTCCGGAATGCAAAAAACTACAAAACGGACAAACCGGAAGTGCGGAAAAGTGCACTTCCGGTTTGTCCGTTTTGTAGTTTTTTGCATTCCGGAGCTTCAGGGAGCTTCCCTGAACCCTCCGGAGTGCAAAAAACAGCACACCGGCAAACCGGAAGTGCGTTTTTTTGCACTTCCGGTTTGCCGGTGGGAAACCCACGCGTGCCATAGGTTCGCCACCACGGGTATAGGGTCTCTTGCCTGAGCAAGTGGTTGGACTAGAAGACCTCCATCATCCCTTCCAACTCTGTTACTCTATTATTTGCCTGATAACAGAGATCTACAACCTGAAAAAAATGGAAGATATGCTCTAGAGCAGGAGTGTCAAATTCGCGATGATACATTGTTGTCATGTGACATATCACAACTTTTCCCTCCTTCGCTAAAACGGGGGTAGGTGTGGCCAGCGCATGATGCATCTGGCCTACAGGCCATGAGTTTGACATCCCTGCTCTAGAGTCAGCCCCAGAACTTTAATATTTTAAATTCTACCCTCAAATGTCTTCAATTCATGCTTTCCTTTGGAGTGGTAATAGGACCTGATCTCAAATAAAGAAGCCACGTAAATGGGCTACCATGCTAGTTATAAGGAGGAGACAGATGGCCACTGTCATTATTATTAGCAATAGCACTTAAACTTATATACCACTTCATAGTACTTTACAAAGTACTTTACTTTACAAAGTACTTAGTACTTTACTAAGCGGTTTACAGAGTCAGCATATTTCCCCCAACAATCTGGGTCCTCATTTTACTGACCTCTGAAGGATGGAAGGCTGAGTCAACATTGAGCCATTCAGAATCGAACTCTTGGCAGTGAACAATGAGTTAGCCTGCAATACTGCATTCTAACCACTGCACCACCTCGGCTCTAATATATAATTTAATACAACTGTATAAAACTTTAAATAAATAAGTATATTTTAATGTTAAATATTTAAGGTGACAGAAATTGACATTATTAAATAGTGGGAAGAAAATGTGTATGAATTATATATTATTTTATAATAGTATTATACAATTTCAGAAGAGGTTTAGAAAGGCAGTACAAATGATTAAAGGGGATGGTACAATTCCCTATGAAAGTTAAATGCAGTAGTTGGGATTATTTTAGCTTGGAATAAGTAGAGATATTATAGAGGTATTGTGTAGTACAGAGAAACTGCCTAGGAAAATGTCTCTGTTGTTCAAAGTCCTTTCTCAGTCTGACATTGTCTGGGGAATCCTGTGAGTTGCAAGTTCAGGTTGAGAATAGCCGTACTAAAATCTTGGATTATACTAGGAAACTAGTTGTTACGAGATTCGGGACAGGAAAAAGATAACCACCAATCTGCACAGGTTTAAAGGTAGAACAAAGCTATAACTCATGAGAACTGAACTATATTTGCAGAAGGAGCAAACCTACTGTAGGAAGAAATATCTTTCTGGGTTCAGTTCCAAGTGGGGGAAAAGCACTGGAAACATGGAGGTTGTTTGGAAAGATTGTTTTAATGGTGGATAGCAGGACCACATGGCTTGAGGTCCTGGGGAAAAGGTGGGTCACATCAGGGGTGAAATCCTCCCGGTTTGCTCTTACCTGTTGGTCGCCGCAAAGCCGAAGAAGCTGGTGGCGTTCGTGGTGCGGGGCTTCCCCCACCCGCTTCCCCCGCCCACCTGGATGCCGGCATTTGCATTCTTTTGCCCTCTGCGCATGCGCAAAGCGTTCTGCTTGCGCAGAGGGCAAAAGAACGCAAATGCCGGCGTCCAGGCGGGCGGGGGAAGCGGGCCCCTTCGGCTGTGCGGCAACCAACAGGTAAGAGCGAACCGGGAGGATTTCACCCCTGAGTCACATGCTTCCAGATGTTGGGTGAAGAAAAAGAAGAGCCTTGCTGATAGTCCGAGTTTTTTATACCCTCCGTTGGGCCCCACCTCCTAGTTTCCTGTTCCTGTGTAAGAAATGTATCCTGATTGGTTATCAGACTCCCAGGGGCCATGCAGTGGCAACTCTGTAGGCTGTGTTTTGAGTCCAAGCTTGGCTGAGCTTTGCTGGGTGATGTAATGAAAGGGCTAAATCCTACCTTTGTTGAATCTTGGGTGAGGGCATTTCCCTATGAATAGACCTAGCTATCTCTTTATCTCTTAAGTGTGGGACATCTGCTATGGGCTATTGAGGAAGGTAGGGGCTATTAAGAGTGAGTCTGCTTCCTGTCTAAAAACATGTTTCTCCATTTCTCATCCAGGGAAAGAGAACATTCTGCCTTTTTTTTAATATTTCCTAATATATTTCATTCCTCTAGGAGTGGGGTGGGTGCTAACTTCCTTCACTACCTTTGTACTATTGCAGAAGAACACAAGCAGAGACCTACTCCTCCATTTTCCATTGGATTGGCAAGCATTTCCAAGCTATTGCCAAGAGAAATGTTAATATAGTCCTTGTGGATCTCAAAAGCAGAAAGTTTGGTTCCGCATTGCACTTTCCAGATAAGCAAGGCATATGGTAGGGAGTCAGCTTCTCAATCTAGAGACAAAGAACTGGAGGCAGCAAAGAAAAACATTTTCCTCCCAGCGCAGAGGGAAGTGAGAAGAAACTAATTGCATTTCCAACTTGTAAGCAGCCAGAACTGCCAGCAGAATACACATAAAAACAATAAGATGCCTTCAGGAGAACACTGTTTTTCTTGTTTATGATTAGAGCTATTATTGTGTTCATGCTTTGCTTATGGTCTTCTGCAGTTATGCTTGGCCTTTATTCTGACCCAGCAGAGCTTTCCTCTATTTTTGCAAGTTCAGGAATTAGAGGTGTGTGCTGCGTGGAGGGGAGGGGAGAGAACATGCAAACGAGAAGGGTTCATTTCAATGGAAAAATTCAGGAACTTTGGAAAGGTCAGAGTTTCAAAGAGCTGATAGCTATAAGTGCTACATTGTCTTAAGGGTCTATTGTATTTATATCTGCCACAATCAACTGAATTTTTTGATAGGTTACAATAATTAAGAGCAAACAAAGACCAGACACTCAACACTAAAACATTCATGCTAGGACTAAATAAAGACTAGAAACCATGCCATAAAATACATTGAATTATCTTGGACATTCTATCATTCCATACAAAATTGTCAAAATAAGTAAGCTGTTACAAGTTCTCGGAAGGCTAAAATATAAGAGGATACATTTTTTCATTTACCTCTCCTCTATAACAATTTTGGTCATTGAACTAAACTTGATTAGAAGTCTAGGAGAGATTAGGTTAAAAATGGCCACTCAGTGGGACTTCTTACTACTTAGAATGCACCTTAATCTTTCCTTATTAACATAATTAGATTGCTGGCTACAATAATTGACTACATTTAAGCAGTGAAAGGCAGGACAATTTATACTTTTCAAATACATATGCCGGATAGATTGGGAAGACAAATGCAAGTGTTAAGCAAATTGCCAGGTAGCTATTTTCCCTACTGCTATATAGTACTGCTATGTTTTTCTTAATCTCTATGTACCCTCTTGTCAATAAAAAACTAATCACTGCAAAAATATGCATATGTAAATGTGACTTAATTTTGATTTGTTGATGTAATATTACAAAATCACTTAATCAAGGAAGAAATAAAAACAGGTGATATAAAATCAGTCCTAAAGTCTATTTGATGTGGTATCTTTAATTTGTTTTTTAAAAACCTCATTAAATATATGAGTCACCAAAACTCATATGTGGATTTCAAAGTTGAGTGCTGGGGTTAAGCAGCTTCCTTGGTAAGTAAACCATGTTACCCTTGATGATTGAAGGGTAAAAAGTTATAATAAAATCATTTTATTATTTTATTTATTTATTTATTTTGTCAAGTATGTGTTGATAATATACATAGATATAACATTGTTTATATACATAAGATGGGTATTGATAAGAAGGAACATTAGGACAGGGACGGTAGGCACAGTGGTGCGCTTATGCACGCCCCTTATTGACCTCTTAGGAATCGGGTGAGGTCAACAGTGGATAGGTAAAAACTAGACAATAGGATAGAAGGACAGGGATGGTAGGCACGATGGTGCGCTTATGCACACCCCTTACAGACCTCTTAGAAATGGGGAGAGGTCAACTGTAGACAGTCTAAGGTTAAAGTTTTGGGGGTTTGGTGACGAAACCACAGAGTCAGGTAGTGAGTTCCAGGCATTAGTCACTCTGTTGCTAAAGTCGTATTTTCTATAGTCAAGTTTGGAGCGGTTCATTTTGAGTTTGTATCTGTTGTGGGCTCATGTATTGTTGTGGTTGAAGCTGAAGTAGTTTTTTTCTTTTTTAAATGTAGTCTTGGCCACTTCGGAATTAGATGAGAATTTCTTTGCAGCATAACACATTCTAAACTCTTCTTTTTGTTAAGTATGCAACAAAGTGTGACAGTCATTTACAGTACAGCACATTCCATTCAATTAACAACTTTTGCCCACTGAATTCTAATTGAATTGAAGAGTTCCTTTCTTCCATCTACAATGTTGGCAAATAACACTCTTCTGTTTTTTTTTACAGAGTACAGGGCATATTAAGGACAGGGACTGGTGAACTTCCTGGCTTTCCTCTCACTAAACATTGCCAGCAAATTAATATTCACCAATCATTCTACTTAATGTGGGTGGGATTGGGGCTGGGGGATGAGGCAAGTTGCTCAACTGTGAGTTCCCATGAGATGAAGACAAAATCATGAGGTCATGAGGTGGTAACCAGCATCTTCATGCTTTGGGTAGATATAGGTGGGGAAAGGTGCAAAGACAGGCCTACAAAGGGAATCTTTTGCTATTTCAACTAGTGACGAATATGATAGAAGATGCAAAGAGCTGGTGATTCTGGAGTTGCATTTTCATCAGAAGCTTCACAGAGTTAACAGCAGATGACTTCAGTTTACCATAGGTGATATATGCATCAACAGAAGGAGCCACAACATAACTTTCCAAGGGTTAGGATCTGCTGGAGCCAAGGTCCCTTTGCTCTCCTTTGATGAAACTGGCACAGGATTACCGTATTTTTCGGAGTATAAGACACACCGAAGTATAAGACGCACCAGCTATTTGCCTCTTTGCAAGCTAGTTTCACTTTCATTTTACCACGTGGCAAATCAGCTGTACGTCGGGAAGCTGCTAGTGACTTGCTTGGCTTTACAGGCTCTTCCCTCTTTGCTGCAAACAGGTAAATTGCTGGAAGACAGAGGCCAAAGGGTGGGGGTGGGTGGGTGGGTGGGGCTACATTCGGTGTATAAGACGCACCCAAGTTTTCACCCTCTTTTGGGGGGTAAAAAGGTGCGTCTTATACTCCAAAAAATATGGTAGTAACTAATATAACAGCCTAGCATGGTGATTTCCCTTCCGTTGATTTCAATGATAAAACAAGAAAGAAAGAACAATAAAGAGTGGGAGAGAATCTTGAATCTCTTGCCCTAATGACAAGGAAATGTAAGGGCTTGAAAGGGATGAATCATCTGAAATTTCACTTTCCTTCCAGTTTGGATCACATTTAAGATCACCTAATATATTTCCTAGTTGTGTGAAGAAATATCATTCTCCATAGTGGGTGGAGCTAGCCTCCAAGATTGGGAATGACACATTCTACAGCCAACCAGGACTGAGTCTGGAAACCTATAAAAGCCAAATTCCCCTGATACTCCCCCTCTTTCGACTCAGTCTTAGTCAAGGACTTTGTGTCTCCCTAATTCTGTGTTATTTCTTCAGCTTCTACATTATCAAACGTGAGTGCTTGCCACACTATTGTCATCTGGTTGTGTGAGGACAGCACAGGGGATTCCCCCATAGCTGTCAAAGGTACTGGGGTGTGCTTCATTTCCCTCGTCTAGTGGCCTGGCCTTTATCAAACCGGGGATACTGTCGCAGAAGCCTAGCGCTTGCGCAACTAGGCCAGGGTGGCTGGTGCCACGACCACGCGAGAGAGGGCCTGTCGTTCGGATCATTGGTGACTATCTGCGCAGAAGCTCTCCGCTTGAGCGCTTATCGGCCTCTCTCTCGCCTCCCGGCTGTTAGCGGGCTTTGCGCCCTCCGAGCCCCACTGAGGGAATCGTTAGGCGGCCTGCAACTCGTCCAAGGAGGACTACTGAGGCGGCGGCTCCCGGCGCTTGAATTCGCGGCCTGAGGGGTTTTTACCGTTTGGCGCCAACTTCGTTAACTGCCGGCTCGCTCCTGGCCCCCACCTTCGTCAACCCGCCGCGCAGCCGCAGTCAGCGCCTCTGACGTCACCGGTCTTCGTTCGACGTTGAGCCACTCCTGGATTGCCGCCATCCTCCTGCGCAGCCGCAGTTCACACCCGGACCGTTTCGGAGCAGCAGCCGGAGGAAAAGCCGCGCGGGCAGATCTTCCGCATTCGATCGGCCGCAACAGTCCGTAAAGACCCGGCGCCGCCCCACCCGGCCCCAATTACGCTCCGGCCTCTGCATAAAGCAGTTCCTCGCCGGAGCGCTCGCAACCTTCAGTTTACTCCAAGCACTCAGGGCCCACACCTTGCTGCTGATCAGCGATGGCCGACAAACAGGCTAAATCCACAAAGGGCAGCTCCAAGGCCCCCAGGGACAGCAAGGACAAGCAGGGGCGATCCAAGGGCTCATCCAGCAGGGATCGCTCCCCCCTGCGCCGGGGCACTAGCAGGGGCCGTTCCCCCCCCCGCCATGCTGCCTCTGATAAAGGCACTCGCTCTTCCAGGCAAGGGGGGGAAGAGAGGCGCAAGACACCGGACAGGCCCAGGGAACGCACCCCCACTCCTGCACCCGAGCCAGCCTCCTCAGCCAGTGGCTCCACTGTGCCACCGCCAGATAACCCGGCTGTGCCTCCGCCTTCTAGCCGTTCCAGGCAGTCTTCCGGGGTCTTGTCTTTAGATAACCCCGATTTATGCCTGGGGGAGGGGGATATCTGGGAGGACCACAGATCCCGGCTCGGCGTAGAGCAGTCCCCTCCGTCGCTGGCGGCCTCGGCCCATCTCCAGAGCCCCGAGGTCCAGGCACTCATCCAATTTGCCATTCAAAAGGGAATCGAGGCGGGCCTCAAGCGGGCCTCCGCCGCGTCCGCGTCTTCGTCCACCCCCAAAGCCCTACCACGGCCTACCTCTTCGGCGCAGGGCACCCAATCCAGCCAGTTGGACAGGGAGGAGGACACGCTGTTAGACGCCCCTGGCTCACTTCGGGACCCAGAGGATATGGAGCAGGAATTGGACCTCTCGGCTGATGAGGACATGGCACCGGAGATACCGGTCTCCACGGGCCTCTTCAATCCAGGCCTCTTTAAATCCCTGCTCCATAAGGCCAAGGCAACGGCCAAGGTCTCCCCAGCCTCGGCCAAGCAGACCGAGGAGGAGGAAGTAGATCCACTGTTTGAGGAGACCACCTCCCAGGCTGAGGTCATACCAACGCCTCGCCTGTTTGTGGACTCCGTTTTGAAGCAATGGTTGGCCCCTTCGGCCGGAGCGGTACCCACTACAGTGGATAAACGCCATTACAACGTCGATCAGGCCTTGGCGCAACACCTCCCGATTCCCCCGGTTGACCCTCCGATCAAGGCCTTGTATACTACTGAGCAAATGCCGGGGGACTCGGAGGAGCTCCTACGCCCTGAAGATCGGCGCACGGAGCAGGCTTTGCAGAGGGCCCATCAATCAGCTGCTTGGGCCATCAGAGCTTCATCCACGGCTTCGTTTTTCTGCAGGACGTCGATCTGTTGGTTGAAGAGCCTGCAGGACCGCCTTCCGGATGCGGACACCAGAACCAGGCAGGACATCAACAAACTGATCGCCGCCAGCCAGTTCACCTCCGACGCCACTCTCCAGGCATCGAGATTTGCGGCCAGGGCAATGGGATCCACCGTAGTGGCTCGCAGGATGCACTGGTTACGCAACTGGCCGGCGGACTGCCGTCACAAATGGCGGCTAGCAGTGGCTCCAGTGAAGGGTCAGTCCCTGTTTGGAGATGCCCTAGACCCCTACCTGGTGGAGTCAAAAGATAAACGGAAGGTGCTCCTGAACGCCACCCGTAAGGCCCAAAATAAGGCAACACCACCTGCCCCTTCCACCCCCTCCACTTTCACCAGGCGCCCATATAGGCAGCCCTCCTACAATCAGAGTAGGCAGCAGTCGGGAGGGCGCCAGGGCCAGGGTCAGGATAGCCGCCGGGCTGACAACTCCAACAAGTGCCCTTTTCGGAGCGGCGGCGCTCGCCCCTACCGCCGCTACAAATAGGTGACACCGGTCCTCCCATTGGGGGCCGCCTGCGTTTCTTCGCAGAGCGGTGGGAGACCATCACTACTGATGATTGGGTCCGCATGACCCTAAGATCCGGCCTTGCTCTGGACCTGATCTCCACCCCTCCGGTTTTCTTCCTGCGTTGCCCCCGCTCTTCCAACCCTTGGAAGCGGTCTCTCATGTTGGCGGCCATACGGCACCTACTTGACATCGATGCAATCGCTCGGGTGCCAGAGGATCAGCGGGGCCAGGGTTTTTATTCAATTCTGTTTCTTGTTCAGAAGGCATCGGGGGGTTGGAGAGCGGTGCTCGATCTTAAGCGTTTAAATAAATTCTTGTTTTACAAAAAGTTTAAGATGACTACCTTGCAATCTATCCTTACTGGTATCCGTCCGGGCGATCTGATGTCTTCCATTGATCTCACGGAGGCTTATCTCCACGTCCCGATCCTCCCCGCCCATCAGCAATACCTCCGGTTTTGCTACTTGGATGAGCATTACCAGTATACGGCCCTACCCTTCGGTCTCTCATCGGCCCCCAGGGTCTTCACAAAGGTTTTGGCGGCCCTAGCAGCTCATCTCCGGGCCGTTCCCGTTCGCCTTCAGTGTTATTTGGACGACATTCTCATCCAGTCGTCCTCTAGGGTACAGGCCTCTCTTGATGTCCAACTAACACTGGAGACCCTTCGTTCACATGGCTTCTCGGTTAATCTGGAGAAGAGCCAACTGGACCCTTCTCACAGGATCATTCACCTGGGCACCACGATCGACTCCCGGGAGGGCAGGGTATACCTCTCCCAGGACCGACAAACCAGTCTGGCCGACCTCGCGGGGCAGGTGCTTCGGCTGGACAGGGTCCCCCTGAGCACCTTGTCCTCGCTGTTGGGTAAAATGATATCGGCCATCCATGTCACCCCTTGGGCTCAACTGCATTCCAGGGAGCTCCAATGGTTTCTATTGCCGTTTCAGCGCAACAACCGCAGTGCTTCGTCTTCAAAGGTCCATCTACCTCAATCGGTTCGGGACTCCCTCCCCTGGTGGCAGTCAAGCGCGCTTGCCAAGGGAACCGAATTCCACGAGCCACGACGCACCACGGTGACCACCGACGCCAGCCTTCGAGGGTGGGGAGCCCATTGCGGACCGCGAGTCGCCCAGGGCACTTGGTCCACGGCAGAGACGGAGTTCAGTATCAATTTTCTGGAACTACGAGCGGCCTTCCTAGCCCTGCAGGAGTTCCGGCCCCTCTTGACCGGCCAACATGTGCTACTCTTGACCGACAATGTGACGGCCAAGGCTCACATCAACCGGCAAGGGGGCACGGTGTCTCACCACCTGATGGCGGAGGCCAGGTCGATCGGACTCTGGGCCGAACAACATCTTGCGTCCCTCAGGGCGGGGCACATATCGGGGACCTCCAACCGCACGGCGGATTGGCTCAGCCGTCACGAGGTGGACTCCACGGAGTGGAGTCTCGACCGAGAGCTGTTCCACGAAGTGACCAACCGCTTCGGATGGCCCCTCGTCGACCTGTTCGCAACCCCGCAAAATGCGAAACTGCCCCGCTTCTTCTGCCGATACCAGAGTCACGGCGCGGAAGGGGTGGATGCACTTCACTGCCAATGGCCGAAGGGCCTCTTGTATGCCTTCCCGCCATTGCCGATTATTCCGCAAGTGATCCGGAAGATCCTCCAGGAGCGTGCGGAGGTGATACTCCTAGCCCCGCACTGGCCACGGAGGACCTGGTTCGCGGACCTCCGTTCCCTTTCCATCGAGCCCCCGTGGCGGATCCCTCCGACAGAGTCGTCGCTCTCCCAGGGGTCAGTGCGGCACCCGGACCCGCACTGGTATCAACTGACCGCCTGGCGCTTGAGCGGCGCACTCTGACGGTCCGTGGAGTTCCGGAAGCGG
Source organism: Diadophis punctatus similis (assembly GCA_023053685.1). Taxonomy (NCBI): domain Eukaryota; kingdom Metazoa; phylum Chordata; class Lepidosauria; order Squamata; family Dipsadidae; genus Diadophis; species Diadophis punctatus. The sequence goes on from JALIGW010000001.1 coordinate 38,374,636, forward strand.
TCATTCGAACCCTCCTGTTGTCACGGCGAGCCTCCACAATACGCATTTACAATTCTACCTGGCGAGCATTCTGCGTATGGTGCACCGGAGCGTCCGTATCTCCGTTGGATCTCTCGATCATGCAGGTCCTACTCTTCCTACAACAGGGTCTCGACAGGGGCCTCACACCCAACACCTTACGGCGTCAGGTGGCCGCCCTCTCGACGGTGCTGTCAGGCCAGGGGACACAACCCTTGGCCCACCACCCCTTGATCCACCGCTTCCTGCGGGCGGCATCCAACATTTCCCCGCCGGTAGTCCACCGCTATCCGTCTTGGGACTTCCACAGGGTGCTCCTCTCCTTGACCAGGGAGCCGTATGAACCTTTGGTGACGGCGACTCTTCTGCATTTAACGCAGAAGGTGGTCTTTTTAGTCGCCATCACCTCGGCACGACGCATTTCGGAGCTGGCGGCCCTCTCGGCCCGGCCAGACCTCTGTCATTTTTGCGCAGACAGGGTTGTCCTTCGCTTAGACCCTGCGTTTATACCCAAGATAAACACACGTTTTCATCGCGCCCAGGAGATCGTGCTTCCCGCATTCTGTCCCGGGTCGTCGCAGGACGCAGGGTGCGATCTCTCATCACTCGACGTCAGGCGTGCGCTGGAGGTCTACCTTCAGCGCACAGAGGGTTTCCGCCATTCTGAAGCCCTCTTCGTCGGGGTGTCACCCAAGGCCATGGGGAGAAAGGCTTCTTCGGCCATGGTTGGACGGTGGATACGAGCCGTCATTTCATCGGCATATCGCGGGGAAGGCTTGCAGTGTCCGGACCGGATAACGGCCCACTCCACACGAAGTGCAGCAACCACGGCGGCGTGGTCGGTTTCGGCCTCCCTCGAGGAAGTGTGTCGGGCGGCCACATGGGCTTCTCCGACAGCTTTTGTTAGACACTACAAGCTGGACAGATTTGCTTCGGCTGAGGCAGATTTTGGCCACCGCGTCTTGTTGGCGGCGGTACAACCGGGGGTTTCCAATCTGGATTCTGAGGGCCCCCCCTAGGGACCGTCTGCTTTGGCATGTCCCAATCTTGGAGGCTAGCTCCACCCACTATGGAGAATGAGACGTTGTCTTCTTGCTGAACGTCCATTCTCGTGGGGTGGAGCTAGCCTCCAAGTCCCGCCCTGTGTGTGGGTGAGGAATCCATGTAGGGAGAACACGGGAGTCTGGTCTGGTACTTCGTCTCAAGAGGGGGAGTATCAGGGGAATTTGGCTTTTATAGGTTTCCAGACTCAGTCCTGGTTGGCTGTAGAATGTGTCATTCCCAATCTTGGAGGCTAGCTCCACCCCACGAGAATGGACGTTCAGCAAGAAGACAACGTCTCATTTTCAACCAAGGTAGCCAAATGTAATTCTTTGTTGCCCTCTAGAATTTTGCAGCCCAGATCTGGTAACTCTTGGTTGACTCTTTGAGACAGAGTGGGCAATGATGGCAGATACTCAATCATTCTTGATAATGCAGAGTTGTCTTTCATTTACCAATTTGGAGGAGCCTCTTACTGGAATGGGAGATGGAAATGGAGGAGAAATTCTCTTTCTTGTCCATTTTCCAACTGATAAGTAGAAGGATCTACCTGTCAGTTAGTTATCCTCTAACTTAATTTAATGTGAAAATATTCTACACATAATATAAGCACACAACCAAAAATGTTTAGAATGACTGAAAATTGCTTCATTACAAAAGAGCCATATAAAACATTAATTCCCTCTGCCTATCTGTGTTTCTTCCTTTCCATAATTTTTGCCCAGCACCGTTGAGAAATAATATCTCAATTTATTCAAATTAATATATCCCAGTGTTTCCTCCTAGAAATCTGTCTACCTTACAGAAACTACAAAGGGAGACTTTATGATCCCAAATAATTTAAGGCTCTATATGTTAAAATAAAAAGCTAGAGCTTGGTTCAGTAGCTAAATGGCAATCAATGCAATTACTGTAGCAATTTGCACACAAAGGTGCTCCATTCAGAACCGTGGCTATCACTTTCTGTACCAGCTAAAGCTTCTCAACTAAGGACATGGGCAGTTCTACATAAAGCATATTTCAATAATCCACACAAGAGGCTGCTTGTTGTGTGTAAGAGCTAAGCTCTGCTTATCTTAGGAAAGGCCCCATTTACATACCAATAAGGCTGGTAAAATTAGTCAGACGACACATATTCTCCCACCCATGCAGTACAATACCCGTGGAGCTTTTTTCTGAGGATGTGCAATTCAGGGGTGGGTTCTAACTTACCTCGCTGCCAGTTTGCTTCCTCCCGCGCCTCGTGGACACGCCTCGTGGGTGCATGCATGCTTTGTGCGCGCGTGCATGCGCAGTGCCAAAAAATCTGAAAAAAAAGCCAAAAACAAGATGGCGACTGCATGCACAGTGCCGGAAACTTGGCTTCTGCACATGCTCAGAAAAAAAATTCAAAAAAATTCAAAAAAAAGATGGTGGCGCCCGCGGACCGGCACCGACTGAACCAGTTCCGTGACATTATTGTGACATCACCAGTGGGTCACTACCAGTTCGGGCAAACCGCTCCGAACCAGGAGGAACCCACCTCTGGTGCAATCCCATTCAGTAGTGGTAATCTCCCCAATTCTTATGACCAGGAAGTACCCTTTTACAGATTTCTACCATATCAAAATTCAATCTCATTTTATTAGGTCTCCCTCATCCTGTCCACCGCTGTATAGAGACTCACATTCATAACACATAGAGCCTCTCCTAAGGACTGTAGTTATTCTGATTTAATTTAATTGCTTTTTCTTTAAAAAGGTGTTTTTAAATTGCTCTATGCTACCTAGCCTGGGAGTTTACAGGTGGGGAAAATAGCACAACTACACAGCAATGTCATCATTCAAATGCCACCTCTGATAAACATGCATCAGGAGTTTTGGGAATAAGTATGTAATGTCTGAATTTGCACAGCAATGTTACCACATGTGTCATCATTGTGCTGGAATCATGGCTTGATGCAAATCCTGGCACTACTTGGAGTAAAGTTGGAATGATGGTTGTTTCCCTGAAAGATAAGATATATATGACATACATGAATAAACATGAGACATTATTTACATGAATAAACATGGGAAAATATATATTAACTTCATTAAATGCCATTAGTGTGGCAGCAGTATTAACTGAGAACAGGAGGAGAGATGCGTTTAGCCACTCACAGCAGGTGTGTGTATGCATCAGTTCAAAAGCTACAAAACTCTGGCATGCTGGCATGACTGAGCTAGTCTTTTTGGACTTTTCCAAAAGGCAATTTACATATTCAAATTAAAAATGTTTATCTTCAATAATGTCTTTGGGCCTCATACAATTCTTGGTGCAGCCACGTTTCCTCCAGACTTGGCTTACGTCTTGGCAAAAACTATCCTACTAGGAAAACTGCAGGTTAAGTTTATTTTTAAAAATATGCTTTCAAAAACTCTCCCCAAAGCCCCATATGCTAATTAATCTGCAACAGAAGACAGGAAAATATGTTCTGACATTTCAGGAGAGGCAAGTCCTGCCATATGCTGTCTCCAGCAAAGATTTGTAAAAGATGTAAGGAATGTATACATAACAACCAAAAAGGTTTATATGGATACCATTTCTAGCACACTGGTCTTCAAATGTGGGCCAAATTTCTAATAGAATTAACACCTACTCTGCTTTAATCAAGTGTTTGTTTGTTTGTTTGTTTGTTTGTTTGTTTGTTTGTTTGTTTGTTTGTTACACCATAGCTGTTTATTTGCTTTGGAATAACATATAAAGTGAATACAGGATTTGGATTTTATCTAAAATGTTGAGCTTTCAGAGGTAAGGCCAGGCATGACTGTAATCTCTACTCTTCCAGAAATGCAACTCAGTTATATTATCACAAACTAGATAAGAGCAGAAACTTCAAGGGCGTGAACCTGAAAGAAAGGTTGTTTTATGACAGACTAAAAAGAAGACATATCTGCTGTATCGCTTCCCTCCCCTCCCCTCCCCTCCCCTCCCTTCCCTTCCCTTCCCTTCCCTTCCCCTCCCCTCCCATCCCCTCCCATCCCTTCCCTTCCCTTCCCCTCCCCTCCCCTCCCCTCCCTTCCCTTCCCCTTCCCTTCCCCTCCCCTCCCCTCCCACCCCATCCCATCCTATAGAACAGAATATCTGTAGCTCATGGTGGAACTGTGAATTTCTTGGTGGTCTCTGTGCTTGGTTGTTTGCTTGTGCACATTTCAACAAAGGAATGTTGGATGTTCTATGTTGAATGTTGCACTGATGTTCCAGTTGGGTAATAAAACTTCTACAAGCAAACCAGCAAACCGAGAAAGCAACACAAATTCCACCTTCTCTTCAATTTCCTGAAAGAATGTCTGAATTCAGCAGCTCCCAAATACTGTGTAACTGAAAATTATGTTTTGAGTTCTTGTCCTCCAGGATGGTATTTTCTTTGCCTTTTGCTCAAGAATTTGAACAATTTCTGAACATCATTCTGAATATCACAGTGATGGAAAATTCTTTTTAAAATACTTTCATATGGTAATATTAATATAAGTCAGGGCATTTAGGAAATAAAGACCACTCTGTTGATCTGTGCACAGTCAGGAATCTCATGATTGTTTAACATATGCATGTAATACAGACTTGTTTTACATTTATTAATATATCAATAATAGCAATAGCACTTGGACTTATATACCGCTTCATAGTGCTTTACAGCCCTCTCTAAGCGGTTTACAGAGTTCAGCATATTGCCCCCAACAATCTGGGTCCTCATTTTACCCACCTCAGAAGGATGGAAGGCTGAGTCAACCTTGAGCAGGTGAGATTTGAACAGCTGAACTGCTGAACTGCAGTGCTGCACTTTAACCACTGCGCCACCTCGGCTCTGTAATTCCAGTTATTTCTTGTCCTCATTACTACTGATCAGTTGTTTGGAATATGCAGTCTTCCCTTCACATTGTATGAAAAGGTCCTTTGGATCCAATTAATACAATTGGACAATTAATTAATCAATGGGAATGGCTTGCTGCCAGAAGCTGAGGGTGCTCCATCAATGGAGGTTTTTAAGAAGAGATTGGACAGGCATTTGTCTGGAATGGTACAGGGCCTCCTGTGTGAGCAGGGGTTTGGACTAGAAGCATAGCATAGCATTAGCATTTAGACTTCCATACCGCTTCACAGTGCTTTACAGCCCTCTCTAAGCGATTTACAGAGTCTCTAACAATCTGGGTCCTCATTTTACCAACCTCGGAAGGATGGAAAGCTGAGTCAACCTTGAGCCTGGTGAGATTCGAACTGCCAAATTGCAGGCAGCCAGCAGGCAGCAGAAGTAGCCTGCAGTACTGCACTCTAACCACTGCGCCACCACGGGTCTTGGTGCCTTCCAACTATTATTGGAAGCCCTCCAAGATCTCTTCCAACTATTATTCTGTATTCTGCATCTCCTTACAAATATACCTCATTTGCTGCTCAGCTGTTCACACATTTCATTTTTCATCCTCCATGTATAGTCCTTGTTAGACTTGCCCCAAACTCTCCCTATGTTAGGAAATATCTCATGCTCCTGTTTCCTGGAATTCAGGAAGACAATTAAGGAAGCCTGTGGGGCACAAAGCCAGACCACCCTCCTGCAGGTATGGTTTCTTTTATTTCAGGATGTACTTTCATGACCGCCTCAGAATAGTGATTGCTAACCTTATTTCATAGATTGTTTTATTGCAGAGCTGAAGTGTACACTACATAGAAGCGGCTACAACTGAAGCAGCCTACAAGACAATATAATGAATAAAATACTTAATAAACTCCCCTTCAGAAGCATTTTTCACTTGGGGAGTGAGCAGGATGTCTGCTCTGGCCATGTTTCTTCACCTTTATTGTTTGTGCTAGCAGGAAAAAAGCCACAAGAACTACACTACAATCAATCAAAGTTTCCTGTGCACAAAGCACTGTAATTCTGCCCAACTAAATATGCTTAAAGTTTCATTCGAAACCTTGGCCACTAACATGGGAAAGTCTATTGTGTAGCGTTGCCAGGATTAGAACACGTTTTTACATTTTTTTTCATTGCTACAATTTATATCTTGCTTTTCTAGTACAAATAATGTTTAAAATCATTTTAAAAATTGTAAGAATAAACATCTCTGTTAAGTGGTCTAAACTGGTTTGATTTAAGATTAACTGAGGAGCATAACTGCATGTTTGGCAAAATATAGAACAAAAAGATCATCATCTCTATAGCAGATTTTTTTTTAGTGTTTGGGAGCTTTCAGATATGTGGTATTTCATTTTTGTTCTGAAGTGGTTCAGCTTTAGGACTGTATCCCATATGATTTTGCTGATTGTGAGATTTAATACTTTTCTACTTGGGCTGGAAGTGGCCATGGACATTACTGATTCAACCTATTAGAAGGGAGAAAGGTAGTACACATACAAATATAATTCTTGTGTACAGAAGAGCCACTGTAGAGAGCATCCCAACAGTTGGACCTTTGTGTTGTAGCAAGGTCGAGTCCAGGGCAATTAGCAGCCGATCCCAAGGATTCGGAGGTAGTGAGTGTGCAGTACAGAAGACCGGTGTTCCTGGCACCAGAGACAGAGAGTGAAGAGGACGTGGGGTCAGAGGCTGGCGAACAATTAGAACCTGATGCATCTCCTGAGATTAGTGACTCAGGAGAAGAGAAGGAGGCTCTTCTGGATGCCAGAGCACGCAGGTTCTCAAAGAGACATGAGTGGCTAATCAGGAGGAGGCTTCCTCGTGAGTAATAATGCACGGCTTGACCACGCCCTGAGGGTATTTAAGGGTCTGTCACGAGGGGCTTCGTTGCAGAGAACAACTCCGTTCTGTGATTTCAGCATTTTGCTCTTGTATCTGCATTTCTTTTTTTTTTTTAAATAGTTTTTATTAGGTTATTTACATTTAAAAAACAGAAACATACAAAAGAAAAACATTTACGACATTGACAAGTACAATATAAACATATACAAAACATAAAAAGCGCATACAGCTATAAAGCTGTCTATTTCTATCGTTTGTTCTACGGCAAATATATATTTAACATTTAATTTAACATGGTTTTCGAATTTTGTCTCATATTTTGCATTGTATTTTATAAATCAAACGTAGTGGTAGTAAAGTTTAACCATAATATTTATAATGATATAACAATAGTAATATTTGTAGTAGTATAGATAATAATAGTAATAATAGTACAGAAAAAAATAAGGCATTGTTGGTTTAGTAATATCTTAGTATACATATATAGTAATACAATATAACTGTTTTCTCTATAAATTCTCTAGTTCAATTTCTATATGCCTTATTTGGCTTATATTTCTATTTATTACATTGATGTTATTTGTTTTCGTTTTTCGTACCAATTGTAAAATAAATTCCAGATTTCATAGTAGTCGGAGTCTTCCTTTCCTTTCAGTTCCATGGTTAGTTTATCTGCTTCGGCACAGTCCAGGATTTTACTAATTACACTGCTTTCCTCGGGAATATCGTTTAATTTCCAATTTTGTGCTATCGTTATTCTCGCCGCTGTTAGTATATGTAGAATAATATAATAGTATTTCTTTTGCATTTTTTGATTTATGTTTCCCAATAGGAAAATTTCCGGTGTGATATCTATATCTTGTTGTGTGATTTCTTTTAACCAGTTTTTGATTGTATTCCAGAAGGCTTTTATTTTTGGACAGGTCCACCACATATGATAGTAAGATCCAATTTTGTGTTGGCATCTCCAACAATTTGGTGATAAGTTTTTATACATTTTTGCCAATCTCGCTGGAGGGAGGTGCCATCTATAGAATACTTTATAATAATTTTCTTTATATGAAACTGATTTTGTCATTTTGTAGTTTTGGTTCCAAATTTTTTCCCATTCATTAATTTGCATCTCATGTCCGAAATTTTTCGTCCAGCTTATCATATTTCCTTTTATTATGTCTTTTTGTGTTTTGTTTTTTAGGAGAAATTTGTATATTTTAGTTATTGCTTTTGGTTCTTGATCTAGTAAAATTTTATCTAATTCTGATTTGAGTTTTTGTATTCCATATTTTCTCTTGTCGTTTTCTAATCTGTTCCTAATTTGGAAATATGGCCACCAATCAATCTTGATTCCTTCTTGTTCCAGTTTTGCTATAGATTTTATGGCACCTCCTTCTTCCAGTATTTCTTCATATGTGACCATTTTTTCCAGATTCGTTGTGTTTGGGTGTGTAATGGCTTCCATACCAGAGAACCAGGGTGGTATTTTAGTGTAGTATTGTTTTTTGATCTTAAGCCAAGTTCCTAAGAGAGAGTCTCTAATTTTATGTCTTTTGAAGTATGAGTGTGTTTTATGTTTATCATCCCAGAGGAATCCATGCCACCCTAAATGTAAGTCATAACCTTCTAGTACCAGTAAACGTCTATTTTTAATTTGAATCCAATCCTTTATCCATGTTAAGGCGGATGCTTGATAATATAATTCAAAGTCCGGTAGTCCGAATCCTCCCTGATTCCTATTTTGTTGTAAATATTTTAATTTAATTCTTGGTTTTTTTCCGGCCCATATAAATTTGGTTAGTATTTTATTTAGTTGTTCAAAATATTTTTTCTCTAATTTGATTGGAATGGTTTGGAATAGGTACAAAATTTGAGGTAATATTGACATTTTAATCGCTGCGATTCTACCAATTAGAGAGATTTGTAATTTATTCCATTTATCTAATTTTTTTTCAATTTGTTTTAAAATTTCCATATAATTTGCTTCTTTTATTGTGGTGCATTTTGCTGACAGATTGATTCCTAGATATTTTATTTTCTTAACAATTTGTAGTTCTAATTTCTTTTCTAGTTCCTTATTTTGTATGTCTGTCAGGTTTTTGATTATTATTTTAGTTTTTTGTTTATTGATTTTCAGACCTGCTACTTTCCCGAATTCATTTATTTCTTTTAGTAAAATTGGTCCTGTCTCTAATGGTTCTTCTATGTTGAAAACCAAGTCGTCAGCGAATGCTTGTAATTTATATTCCTGCTCTTTTATCTTAAGTCCTTTTATTTCTTTATTTTCTCTTACTTTTTGTAATAATGATTCCAATGATAGTATAAATAATAATGGGGAGAGGGGACAGCCTTGTCGAACTCCCTTTTCTATATTGAAATTTTTTGAAGTTTCTCCATTTATAAGAATTTTAGCAGTTTGTTTTGAATATATTGATTTGATTGTCCTTATGTAATTCTCTCCAAAATTCATTTTATTCAATTGATTTATTATAAAGTCCCAGTTTAGGTTATCAAATGCCTTTTGGGCATCTAAAAATATGAGTGCCATGGATTCCCCTGGGTGTGTCTCATAGTATTCTAAAATATTTGTAATTGTTCTTATATTGTTTTTAATATGTCTATTTGGTAGGAAGCCATTTTGATCTGAATGTATAATTTTGGTAAGTGTTTTTTTTAGTCTTTCCGCCATTATAGACGCAAAGATTTTGTAGTCTGAATTTAAGAGCGAGATTGGCCTGTAACTCTGGATCTTATGTTTCATATTGATGTCTTTTGGAATGATTGTTATTAGTGCCTCTGTCCATGAATCTGGGATTGCTCCTTTTGTTAGTACTTCATTGTATGTAATTAGTTGTATATTTTTTAAAATCGTTTGTAATTCTTTGTAGTACTCTGCTGGAATACCATCCGGTCCTGGGGTTTTATTGTTTTTCTGATTTCTAATAGCTTTTTCTAATTCAATCAATGTTATTTCTTCATCCATCTTATCTTTAATATCGTCTGGTAGTTGCACTATATTAGAATTTTTTAAATACTCTTGTATGCTCTGGAGTTGTATAGTATCCTTACTGTATAGCTCTCTATAATATTCTCGTGCTATGTCTTTTTTTCCCTCTATTTCAAACTGCATTTTCCCTAGCGAATCTTCTAATTGTTGTATTGTTTTTTTTTTCCTTTTCTTTTCTTAATCTGTAGGCCAACCATCTGCCTGGTTTGTTAGCATGTTCAAAATAATTCTGTTTGGATGTCTTAATTTTTAATGCGATTTCTTCTTGTAGTATTAGATTTATTTTGTGTTTAGTTAATTCTTTTTCTTCTTTTATTTCTTTATTTTGTGGCATCTCTTGTAATTTATGTTCCAATTCCTCTATCTTGTTTTGTAAGTCCTTAATTTGCTTATTTTTATCTTTATTTCTTTTAATAGAGTATGCAATAGTTAATCCTCTTATATATGCTTTCATAGTGTCCCAAATATTTTGTATAGATGTGTCCTCGTTCCAATTCTCCTGTAGAAAGAAAGTTAATTCTTTCTCCATATATTGTTTAAATTCTTTTTCTTTTATTGTTTTCTGGTTCATCATCCATCTCCTTCTTAGCTTACTCGTTCCTCTTATTGTAATTATTATAGGGTTATGGTCCGCCCACGTATTAGGTTCTATTTCTACACTCTCTATTTTAATAATTGGTTCTATATTTGACCAGACCATGTCGATTCTAGACCAGGATTGATGTGGGTTTGAAAAATATGTATATTGATTCTGTTTCTGGTGTCTTTCTCTCCATATATCTTTTATTTTAAATTCATTCACCATTTCAAAAAAAATTTTTGGTAGAGTTTTCCTTTCCATATTTTTTTTTGGTCCCGTTTTATAATCTTCTTTAACATCTACCACTGCATTAAAATCTCCGATTATACAAATGTTTTCTCTGTCTAATTTAATGATTTGTTGGTATAGTTTTTTATAAAATTCTTTTTGTCCATTGTTAGGGGCGTAGATAACTATTAGTAATATTTTAGTTTTGTCTATTGTAATTTCCACTATGAGTATTCTTCCTTCTGTATCTCTATATATTTGTTTAGGGGTTAACCAATTTTTGATATATAATGCTATTCCTCTTTTCCTTGAGTCGGCCAGGGATGTAAAGAGATTACCTATCTTGGGATATTGTAATAACTTATATTCTTCTTTTTTAATATGAACTTCCTGTAAACATGTAATGTCTGAACCTTGTTTCTGTAGTCTGTTGAGTATTTGTCTTCTTTTTATTGGTGAATTGATTCCATTTATGTTAACTGAAAATATTTTAATTTGATTTTGCATCTTATTTTTTACTTGTTGCTCTTGTTAATCTCGCGGTCTTTACTTCTTTTGTTTTCACCCTCCTATCTCCCTCTCTCTCTTGTCTTTTCATTCTCTCCATTTCTTCTATCATTTCTTTTTCTTCCTGGCTTTGTCCCTCTCCCTCTGCACTGCTCTCTCCTTCCTTTTCTAAGTGTGTTTCGATAAATTGATCTGCTTCTTCCATTGTTTCTATCTTAATTTTTTTTCCTTTCCACGTCACTAGGATTCCTTCCGGAATCAACCACCTAAAAGGAATTTCTTGCCTTATTAGTTTTGCAGTACAGTATTGTAGGTCTCTTCTCTTTTCTCTTATTCGTTTGGGAATTTGTTTTAATACATTGATTTCTCTTTCCTTATGTAGTATTTGTTCCATTCTCGTGGTTTTATAAATTTCATCTCTTATTGCTTTTTTTGTGAATCGTACATGTACCTCCCTGGGTAGTTTATGTCTTTTGGCAAAGTTTGTTTGTACTCTGTAAATTTCATCTATGTGTCTATTTATTTCTTCTTTTTCTACCTGTAAAGCTACTGCTAATATCTCTACTACCTGTTCACGCAATTCCTCCTCTTTCACCTCTGGTATGTTTTGGAACCTTAAGTAGAATGCTGATTTCTCCATTTCGAGGAGGGCGATAGCTCCCTCTAATTCTTTGTTTTTTGCTCTTAGTAATTCTTCTGTTTCCTCTATTTTTTTGTCGGTTATGTCTGTTTTTTCCTCTAAATTTTTAATTTGATGTTCATGTTTTGCTACCACTCCCTGGATTACCTCCATTCTATTATCTAATTTTTTGATGTTTCCCTTGACTTCTTCAAAATTTTCATTGGTCTGTTCTTGATTATTAAATATTGTTTGCTGCATTTTAACCATTGTTTCTTGTTGTGTCATCATAAATTCTTGTATTCTATCTAATGTGGCCTGCATAGTGTGTAGTGAAGGTGCTTGTCCTTGTTTTTCAGTAGTTGCCATCTCTGTTATCAGTTTTTGCCCTGTTACTGAAGGTGTTACCGGAGTTGGTTTCTTAATTGGTTTAGTCACAGTAGATGTTGTTGACATGATCACTTTGCTGAAAAAGTTATTCCACACTTTCATAAATTTATTACTAGCTACTAAGGAGAAGAAGAGGGAAGAATGAAATGGAGTAGCAAGTCTAAAGTTTAAAGGAATCGAATAAAAGTCAGAAATTCATTAAAGTACAATAAGGGAGAGTATTGGAGAGTATTGTTCGTGTTTTGAGATAGGGAGATAGAAAAGAAGGATTAGTTCTTAATCATTTAAATATCAATTTTCTATTTTGTGGATTTCTATTAAGAGCTTATTATTATTATTATTATTGCTATTTATCTTTTCATTATATAAATCAAAAAATATTTACTAACAATTCCTATCTTTGTTAATTCACACTCTAAACAGTTTAAGTAGTTTAATATTCAATAATAGTAGAAGAAGAAAGAAGAAGAAAAAAAAGGTCAAAGAAAATGTCTATAAATATATATATATGTAAATTCACTTAATTCAATTTCTTAGTTTAAATTATTGTTAATACCTCTTAAAGTCTTATTTCTTATTTTCCATAAAAAGAAAAACTAATATGTACTAATAACCATAGTATTTAATTACTTAGATATCCACACACATTAATCTTAACTTTAATAGCTTTAGTAACTAAGTGTTAGAGTTTAACTATCAAAATGTTGATTTGCTCAATATATACGTTAAAGTTTTCAAGTTAATTGGGTATCATATGCTATATCTTACAAATGTCTCTTTGGGGGTGGCGTCTTCGATCTTCTTTTCCTGTTTCACAGTCTATTCAAGATGTCTGCGCTCTAAAGAATTGCTTTGTCACAGTTCTCTCTCCTTTCCCCCCACTCTTTAGTTGCAGAGTATTTCCAATATGATCTTCTCGTAGGTCCCCCCCCCTTTTTTTTTACCCTCAACTGTTTTTCCGGTAATCCCGCAGTTCTTTCTGGATCGTATCCCTTTAAAGCAGTCTATTGATTTAGTTTTATTTGTCTCGCCTTCGCTCCTTTCCGCTAAGGCGCCGCTGGGGTTTTTTTTTTTTTTTTGGAGACTCAATTGTCTTTCGGGGGTGCCGATCGTTCTCTTCTCTTAAGGAATATTCTCCGAAAGTCAAAACTGTAATCCAATTTGTCTGATGTTTACAATGATCTGCGAATATTTTGCCGTTCCTCTATCTCTCCCTTCCTTGCTGTATGCTCAGGCGGCCATACCTCTGGACCAGCGTGGTTTGCTGGTTTCTTCTTCGCTCCGATTTGGGGTTTCCATCTGCTTCAGCGGGGGTTTGCACCTCCTCCCGTCCTTGCACGATGATCCCCTTCCTCGCGCTAGCCCCTGCAAGGCTCCACGCTGCGGATTTTCGGCAGTCTGAACGAAGAAACTCGAGCTAAGTTGCAGTGATTTGCTTCTTAGCTTCGCTCCGCCATGGCCCCGCCCCCGGAAGTCTGTATCTGCATTTCTGATTATCAGCAGTTAACATTTTTCCTGTGATTAATGAGAGTTTGGATTTCCGCCAAAACCTCCATGAGATGAGATAAGGCTCTTTAATTGATCTCTCAGACTCTAGCCAAATACTGGAAAGACTTTGTGAATGAATGATATTCTTTTCAAAAGACTCAACTCTGGCTAAGAATTTATTTGCAGTAAAACAATATTGTTTCCAATTCCTTCTTGTGCATCTTATTTTGGGGGCATATCCGTGGGGACAGAATACCTTTGTAACATACAAGTGCTGTGTTTTTCAATAGCACAGATTTAGACAACCATCAATCGTCAAATGTATTGTGAGAGAATAAATTGTTTTGCAAAGATTTTGGCAGGTATCCTGCAGGAGAAATTATTATCCAATCGTGTCCTTTGTTATTCCAGACAAGGATCTGCCTTGCTGTACTGTGCTCTGATTTGCTTTATATTATACTTATGCCAATTTTGCACATAAAACTGAAGTATCTTCAAAAACCATCCAATAATAGCATGATTTCAAAATATATAATTGCAAGTTTCAGTTAGCTTGTGACATATACTAAAAATACAAGGCAATATGATGGTGTATGATGTTCCAAACATATTAAGCCCAACCCCCTCCTCCCTTTCTACACATAATTACTTTTTCAGAGACCATTCTGACTAGTGAGCCGAGAAAGATCTAAAAACTGCAGTAATTTGTGAGATTAAAAAAAGAAAAGAAAACAGAAATACTTATTTTCAAAGATTTTTTAGATATCAAAGGCATAAAAGACAGCAGGAATTACTATATTTCCAATGTGTTTCCTTTTAAAGATAACCATTTGTTGATTAGGATTCTCTGCACTTATTTGGCAGAACTTTCCTGTTATAAAAGTCTTTAAACTTATTGGTATTATAAGAGCCGAGGTGGCACAGCAGTTAGAGTGCAGTACTGCAGGCTACTTTAGCTGACTGTGATCAGCAGTTCAGCTGTTCAAATCTCACAGGCTCAAGGTTGACTCAGCCTTCCATCCTTCCGAGGTAGGTAAAATGAGGACCCAGATTGTTGGGGGCAATGTAAATATACATTGCTTAATGGTGTAAACCGCTTAGAGAGTGCTTGCACTATGAGGCGGTATATAAGTCTCACTAATAAATAAAATAAATAAATAAATATTAATTTCTTCTTTGGGTAGGGGAAAATTTTATCTGAATTTTCTGTAACAAATTGTCATTAGTCAGGATTACTCAGTACGATGAGAGTTGTAATCTGGTACCTGAGTTGGGGAAAACTTAGAGAAAAAGTAGATAGAAAAAGCTTGCTTAAATGTTTATCAGAAAATTTGTTCATTGCTAGTTGCAACCTGCTGATAAGTACTTGTCTTGAACTAGAGAGGCAAGAGAGATATAGCTTGGCAATAGAAAATAGCTAGCATAAGAATGAAAAGTTCAGCATTTTAAAGTGGAAGTCAAGGAAATAGTATCTCAGTAGAACAATCTTTTTAGACTCTTCCTAGCAGAGAGCAAAGAAAAATCATCCGATGCCGATTTGTTTTAAACCAAAAGAAAGGCTGTTGTATTTCATACCTATTCTTCATAATGCTAGCGAAAATGAGAATTTTCTAATAAACAACCTCCAGCTTCTCCAAACAATTCTTTGACCAAATATTGGCAAAGAATTCTTGCATTGTTTCAACAAATCGCCACCCAACCAGCCGGGCGAACCGGTAGCGGCAACTGCGGGTGGGCCTGCCCACCTGCCCGGACATAATGCCATCCTATTTAGCCACATTTTCGAGGCTGGGTGCATGCACAGAAGCCGTGCGCATGCGTAAAGTGCATGCGCAGCAGGCTGTGTGCATGTGTGGAGGTGGCGTGTGCGAGCGAAGTGAGCAAAGTGCGTGCTCACATTTGCAAACCAGTAGGAAAGGTAAGTGAATACCACCCCTGGGAGAAACCCCTACTCACTACCACTGCTGATGTTACCTAGTCAGGTAATGAAACATCTGCAAGCAAACAACCAAGCTCAGAAGGCACCAAAACCTCCATTTTTCAACCGTTGCAGCAAATAGAATTCTAACTATTCTGGGGGGAAATTATTTTGCCATCTTGTTCCTCTGGGAATTCCAAATTCAGTTAAGTGCCTGATATTACAGCACACCTTGCTTACATCTTGGCTTTATCTGAGCTCACACATTAAGAGACTTCTGGGGTGGAGCTACAGGGAGATGGTGGAAGAAGATCTCGCTCCCGAAAATAGCCTGAAAACTTTTCAACCTGCCACCCGTTAGAGGATTCCCCCCAAGAGATTTCTTGTTCGGGGGAGGACAATATTACATCAGGCACACATAGAGTCAGCTCGCTTGTTGGATAGCGGTGCCTTTTCCTCTTTTCCTCTTTCGGAGATTGGCGTGTCGGCTTCCGCGAGGACAACCGCCATTGTGAAATAACGCGGAGACCGCGGAGACCGTAAACAACACGGAGACCGTAAGGGCTAAATGGTTAGCCTGGATCGAGGTGCCTGGGCTGCTGGTTGTTGGTTGGGGTGGGGGGATTTCTACTTTATGGTCCCCCCCCACCCGGAAGATCATTGAGACCGCTATTACAGCTGGAAGATCGGAAAGATAGCAGCGCGGCCGCCATTCTATCATTCTATCAGAGCGGCCGTTAGCGAGATCCGGTTGCGAGGGCTAGCCTGTTGCCAGCTAGCATGGACTGAGGACTGGGAGGTCTGGGAGGTGCTGAGGCAGCTGGCTGAGAGACGGAGGTGACGGAGGGGATAGCGTGGCCACCATTTTATCGGAGCCCCCCCCTCGACGAAGACGACACGGCCGCCATTCCACCAGAGCGGCAGTCAGCAAGGATTCGCTTGTTCCCCGAGAGCGGCCTACCCCTCTGCTCCCGGCATACCTGCCTCTCCCCATTATGACCGTAATATTCTCACTCCCCGTCTCCCCAGAGATCCCCCTCCCCCCCCCACTGGTCCCCCATTCTCCCGGCAGGCCATACGTACCATTCATACTGAGCCTGGGGGTGGGCCAGAACACCCCTCCGCTCCTGTTTCCACACTCAGCAGAGGGGGGCCGGGTCCAACCACCCAGCTCACTCATGTATACATATTCTCAACCACCAAACATTTATTCATCCCATTCATCCATAAACATGCCCACAGATACTCTCCCCCGGGGTCGAGGTAATTAAAGTGCTGTGCAGAGAGGAGAGGCAAAAAGGGGGTTCTCAAGATAGCAAAAGTGTTCTCAGTTAAAATTCGTCGAGGGAGGGGCACACCTCCAGTCCTTAAGGCAACCCTAAGTCTATCGATCTTCATAGCAAATGTTCTTCTCTTCCTCGTGGTCACAACAGAGAAAACCCTCCCTTTCTTCCAGTCCTCGGGGCAGTGGAGAGATGATCTGGGGCTAAGGGGTTTAGTCACAGTACCCTTGTCGTGGTCAGATCATTTCCTTCTGAGGTTGGATTTCATGGCACCACACCTCCACCGCAAGGAGGCGGGACCGACTAAGTGGTTCTGCCCCAGGCGCCTAATGGAACCCGACGGATTCCAGAGGGAACTTGGGGAGATACCTGAATCCCTGGTACACAGTTCGTCCGAATCCCTGGTTGCCGCCTGGAATCAGGCGGCAGCGGGGGCTCTGGACCGGATTGCGCCTTTGCGGCCTCTCCGTGGAAGTGGATCCAGGAGGGCTCCTTGGTTTACCGAGGAACTCCGGGAGATGAAGCGCCACAAGAGACGCCTAGAGCGACGATGGAGATCTAGTAAAGCTGAGTCTGACCGGACACTTTTAAGAACTTTCATTAAGTCTTACTTAGTGGCGATAAGGGCGGCAAAATGTTCGCATTTTTCCGCTCTTATTGCGTCCGCTGACTCCCGCCCAGCCGCCCTGTTTAGGGTGACCCGCACCCTTCTGGCTAAGGAGGAAGGCGGAGACCCCTTGCAGGGTAGAGCTGAGGAATTTTCTCGGTTTCTGGCGGATAAAGTCACTCAGATTCGGACAGACCTGGACTCCGATTAGGCAGTACAGGCCGAGATGACTGGGGCAGGTCTTAGTCCGGTTATATGGGAAAGGTTTGAACCGGTGACTCCTGAGGATGTGGACAAGGCCATAGGAGCTATGAGCTCCGCCACTTGTTTATTGGACCCGTGTCCTTCCTGGTTGGTTTCGGCCACCAGGGAGGTTTCACGCGGCTGGCTCCAGGCGTTGGTCAACGCTTCTTTGAGAGAGGGGTCCGTCCCGCAGCCCTTAAAAGCTGCGGTGGTGAGGCCCCTCCTCAAGAAGCCTTCCCTGGACCCGGCGGATTTAAAGAACTTCCGTCCAGTCTCCAACCTTCCCTTCACGGGGAAGGTTGTTGAGAAAGTGGTGGCACTTCAGCTCCTACGACTGTTGGATGACACTGATTTTCTGGATCCCTTTCAATCTGGCTTCAGGCGCGGTTACAGTATGGAAACGGCTTTGGTCACCCTGATGGATGATCTCTGGCGAGCCCGGGATGGGGGTTATTCCTCTATCCTGGTGCTACTTGACCTCTCAGCGGCCTTCGATACCATTGACCATGGTATCCTTCTGCGTCGTCTTGGAGAGGTGGGGGTGGGCGGCACTGTTTTGCAGTGGTTCTCCTCCTTCCTCTCTGACAGGACGCAGTCGGTGTTGACAGGGGGGCAGAGGTCGAACCCTAGGCCCCTACTATGTGGGGTGCCACAGGGCTCGGTCCTCTCGCCCATCCTGTTTAATATCTACATGAAGCCGCTGGGTGAGATCATCCGACGACACGGGGTGAGGTATCAGCAATATGCTGATGATACCCAGTTGTACATCTCCACCCCGTCTCAATTTGGGGAAGCCATAGACGTAATGGACCGCTGCCTGGCCGATGTTAGGGTCTGGATGGGGAAGAACCGGCTAAAGCTTAACCCTGACAAGACTGAGTGGCTGTGGATATTGCCTCCTAAGGACTCGACCAACTCTCCCTCCTTGGTTCTTGGGGGGGAGAAATTAGCCCCCTCAGAACGGGTTCGCAATTTGGGTGTCCTCCTAGACCCACAGCTAAAATTGGAACAACATCTTTCAGCTGTGGCTAGGGGGACCTTTGCACAAGTACGTCTTGTGCACCAATTGCGACCCTACTTGGAGAAGGAGGCACTTCTTACAGTCACTCATGCCCTTATCACCTCACGGCTGGATTACTGCAATGCGCTCTACATGGGGCTACCCTTGAAGAGTGTCCGGCGACTGCAATTGGTGCAAAATGCAGCTGCGCGAGCTGTGGTGGGTGTACCTAGATGCACCCACGTAACACCTATCCTCCGCCAGCTGCATTGGCTGCCCATTAGTCTCCGGATCCAATTTAAGGTGTTGGTTGTTACCTTTAAAGCCCTACATGGCTCAGGGCCAGGTTATCTTCGGGACCGCATCCTGCCGCATACCTCCCTACGACCGGTTAGAGCCCACAGAGTCGGCCTCCTCCAGGTCCCGTCGACCAAACAATGTCGGCTAGCGGGACCTAGGGGGAGGGCCTTCTCTGTGGGAGCTCCCTCCCTGTGGAACCAGCTTCCCCCAGAGATCAGGACCATCCCCACCCTACTGGCCTTCCGGAAAGCAATAAAGACCTGGCTCTTCCAGCAGGCGGGGTGAATGAGATACTCTTTTAACTTTTGTATTTTCTGTATTTTTTAACCTTTGCATTGTGTATTGTTATATATTTTAATGAACTTTTATTTTGTATTGGATCTACATGCTGTGAGCCGCCCTGAGTCCCTAGAGATTGGGCGGCATAGAAATCCACCAAAATAAAATAAATAAATAAATAAATTAAGAAGGGTTCAGTTAAAGACAAAGGTACATCGCGGAGAAGCACTTCTGTATTGTTTGCCAACAAAACAGCATGGCCGTATTGTTACAGCCTCATGGTCAACAGGAATCAACTTGCGGTAATTTTTTACCTTTTTTACTTTGCAGCAGATCTGTTAGCAAAATATAACAGCAATCATGTTCTATCTGTTAAATGCTAGGAAAGTACAAAGTATTGGGGCTTATTTTTAATTGTGCTAGCAGCTCTGACTAAATGTTATGCTTCAACGGTTTCTTTCTTTTTGAAATATATTCCTCTAATTAAATATCTTTCATAAGAAAATGACCTTCCCAATGAACTACAATTCTTTGAGACTCATTATACTTGAATGGAATAAAGGACAATTCACGCTATTTGCCTTTAAATCCAACAATCAGAGAGATGCAAGAAGGTAATGGCACCCTGTCTCTCACCATTTCCTCCTTCCTATGAGGTTTTTTTTTCTCCAAATTAGGCCCATACACTTCATTTAACAATTGTTTTTCTGATCATTATTCTTTTATATTCTTTTCTACTTCTATGCCTAAATCCAGTATCTCCCCTGTGACAGTCTTATTTAAAAGTAAATAAACATTTTGATCATCAGGAACAAGTAGGTACGTCTTTTGTTAAGAAAAGAACAGTAACTACTTATTACCTGATTCAAATCTGTCCTCACTGGCCTAGTAATTATATCATGTGGCAGTTTGCTCTTGTCATTTCTTACCCACTAAGATATAAAGATAAAAACCTGAGTCTACCTCATCTCACTGAACATGATCTTGATAAGTGTGCAAGGGATGTATATATGGATGAGAATCTCTAGGAATGCTGTCAAGAGATGGGAAGTTGTCTCAGTTCAGCAGTGCAAGTTAATTTGGTAATTTGGGCTCATATCTAAGACTGAATCGTATCTTGAGCTTTCTGAAAAGCTGATGCTTCCCCTGTGATTATAAGTAGGAGATCAACAAAATCTGTCATTTTTTTTTTGTTCCTTGGCAGAAATAGGCAGGCAGGCACTGTGAAATGTGGAGCATTTCAGTCCAACAAGTATTCGATAGAGGGAGATTTGTTTTCAGCGTCTCTTTCTATTTAAAAAAAATCCTTGCTAATAGAAAAATCCGCACAAGAAAGTAAAAGTCTGGATATCTCTGTTCATGTTTTAGGGTTTTTGTTACCGGATAATGTGTTGTATTATAAAGATATCTCATTTCAAATTGTACTCTGAAATGGAGCATTTCACTCTGCACAGATGATTTTAAAATAAGGTAATTTGGAATTTTAAAGACAGACACAAAATAAAGATTTAGCATCCATGGGTTTAGATGAAGACTGGAAATTCATATCAGTAAATTATCTTGGAGTGAAACTTCTGAGCAAACATCATCCCTTCGGTTGCAGGATTTGGGTTTGGCTAGTCTAGAGAAAAGGACTAGGAGGGACATGATAGCAGTATTCTAGTATTCAAGAGGCTGCCACAAAGAGGAGATGGTCAATTTATTTTCCAAAGCACCAGAGGGCAGGACAAGAAACAATGGATGGAAACTAATCAAGGAGAGAAGCCCCCTGGAATTAACGAGAAACTTCCTAACAGTGACGAAAATGAATCAGTGGAACAGCTTGTAGTCAGAAGTTGGGGGTGCTCATCACTGGAGGTTTTTAAGGAGAGATTAGACAGTCATTTGTCTGAAATGGTATAGGGTCTCTGTCTGAGCAGGGGGCTGGACTAGAAGACCTCCAAGGTCCCTTCCAGTTCTATTCTGATTGATATATTTCTCTTTCTAACACTACCCTCCCCAACCCTCCCCAATGTGGAATCCTGCAGCTGGTGATTATGGGAACTGTAGTGATGCCAATTTTGTGTGGAGAAGGCTGATGCAACATAACCTGGTATTGCATTCAACCCAATTTAATGCAGATTTTGGAGCCTTCAGATTAACTACCAATAATCTTGATAGTTAACTACCAATAATCTTGGTAGTTAACTACCAATAAGCCTTCAAATTAACTACCAATTTAATGCAGATTTTCACTAGCCTTCAGATTAACTACCAATAATCTTTTGCTTAAAGGATATATAATTTTTAACATTCTTAAAAACTTATCTTAATAAAGCACAATTTGACTAACTCATAAAGAAAAGAAATAGCATGATTAGCAGCAGCATTTAATGTCAGTACCAGTTTAAACCCATAAGATAAAAAGAACAGTCACAAAGACAGAACAAGATTTTTTTTAAAAAAAACATACTTTGGGGAAGAAACGAACAGGGGAATTCTCAGCACAGCTTCTTTATATTCTGCAACTCAGTCTGCAAAAATGTTCAATCCCCACTGAAATATCTCCTTTTATATGAAATTACTGAATTATCTCTTTAGTCTTTATCCCAAGTGAGGTTTGATTCTCACAAATAACAGATGGTGGCAAACTGATTTGGGCTCACATCCTTCTGTTTGCAGCTCTGGGCTAGATGACGGAAAGCCCCATTGTCCAAAAAGTACCTTTGCAGACAGAATAGCAGCAAGCTGAGTAGAGAACTCAACAAAAACCTCTCTCAATAAAGGAGAATATTTGTAGCTCAGGGTTGAAATGAGAGGTCTCTGAGTTTTCTTGTTTTCTTGCAAATGTTTCATTACCTAACTAGGTAACATCATCAGTGCTAGTCTGATGTTGTTACCTAGTTAGGGTAATGAAATGTTTGCAAGAAAACAAGCAAGCAAGAGAGCACCAAGGACCCCTCAAAAGCATCTCTCATCTCCCACATCTAATTGTTATATGAAGGGAATCTATATCATGCAACAGGACATATTTTCAGTTTTAAAAAGCAATGTGAAATATTGCCATTTTTTACTTGATTATTTTGAAAATGACACACCCTCAACCATGACTTTACAATACCCTTATATAAATCCCCCTTCCTCTGCCAGAGGCTCAATAAATCAGTTCTGGGTTGCTTGTCTTCCTCGCTATAAAAACAGAGGGAAATTCAATATGGCCAAGGTGTGATGACGGCAGAGAGGCAACACAGTCAGCTGATAGTTCAACCCCCCCCTTTATTGCTCGAACTTTCCCCCAAACGCTTCCATGTTTCTGGCAAGTCCCAGAGCAAAGTGATCACACACACACACACACACACACACACACACACACACACACACACACACACACACACACACAAGTAGTCCAGCACAAGGCTGTGAGCACAACGGCTGCAAAGCAAGAAATCCAGCAGGGCAAAGGAATAAGTCAATGAGTCCAGGAAACAAAGGAACAAAGCAATTAATCCAGGAAGCAAGAAAGAAAGCAAGAAGTCCAGGAAACTTAAAACATTGGCAACGACACACAACACTCCATGAATTCAGCATTTGTTCCTGACAAATGCCCCTCCCCACAACGTCTCCTTAAGTCTCAGTCCCCAGGTGTGCCTTGTGAGGAGGGGTGGGGTGCTCTCCTCCTGAGTTGTCGGATCAGCTTGCACTGTTCCTGCCTTCTCTCCACTCTCTGTGCTCGAGGATCAGGAGGGGGTGGTCCTTGCTCATTGCCTGAGCTCTCTCTCTCATGTTCATTGCTTAGTCATCCTGGTCATCCTGCCCCTGTTCCTCCCTGCCTACAAGTCGTCCCAATCCTGAAAGGCCCTGGCCTGACTTTGCCTACTCCTCCCCCTTTCTTCTGAAGACAACGAAGTCTCCCCCTTGATCTCAGTTGGCTCCAGTTCCGGCTCATCTTCCCCCGTAGATTCAGGCTTCGACCAGGGCATGACACAAGGGTTCAGTTTGGTGGCTCTGCAAAGTGACCAAAATATATATACAAGTAATCCTCAACTTACAACTACAATTGAGACCAGAACCTCTGTTGCTAAGCAATGGAGTTGTTAAGTGAGTTGTGTCTGATTTTAATGACCTTTTTTCTGTGGTGATTAAGCAAATCACTGCGGTTAAGTAAATTGTGCCGTTGTTCAGTGAATCCAGCTTCCCCTACTGACTTCGCTTATCAGAAGCTGGTTGGGAAGATCACAACTGGCAATCACGTGATCCTGGTAAGCTGCAACTGTCATAAATATTTGTTGGTTTCCAAGGGCCCAAATTTTGATCACGTGACCATGGGTAGGCTGCAACAATTGTAAGTGAGAGGACTGGTCATAGGTCATCTTTTTCAGCATCATTATAACTTCAAATGGCTGTAAAACAAATGGTTGTAAATCAAGGATTACCTGTAATTGCACCACAACATGCCTCCTCTGTGATCTCTCCCTATTATTTCTCATTCCACCATGATTTATTAGCTTTCCCCTTCCCTTCACCTTTACTAAATTTAAATTCAACATTCATGGTGGCAGGGGCTTAACTTTTGTTCACTTCTATCAAGATGATGCCATATAAATATTCACTATCTTTGCTGCTATCAATCAATGTGACTAGTGCTTTGGAGAGGGTGGGGGTTCGAGGTTGTACTATATTGTGAAATAGAAGACAATACTCCGGGTTGGTCATGAAAATTTATAGTTACAGGAAATTTTTCATCCATGGTTCCAATTAGCCAGCTATGTAGTAATCCAGGCAGATTTTGTTCTATGGTATGAGAAAACATAGGATAGAGTAGACCACCTGATGTTATCCAGAAATATTTATATGGCAAGTCCATATATGTTAGTACAGGTAGTCCTCAATTTACAACCATTTGATAGTGACTTTTCAACATTACAACGGCATTGAAAAAAGTGACTTATGACCATTTTTCACACTTATGGCCAATGCAGCATTCCCATGGTCACATGCTCAAAATTGGGACACTTGGCAGCCGGTATGCATTTATGATGGTTGCAGTTCCCGGGATTGTATGATCACTTTTTGTGACCTTCTGACAAGCAAAGTCAATGAGGAAGCCTGATTCACTTAACAACCGTGTTACTAACTTAACAACTACAGTGATTCACCTAACAACTGTGGCAAGAAAGGTTGTAAAACGGGGCAAAACTTATCTAACAACCATCTGGCTTAGCAATGGTAATTTTGGACTCAATTGTGGTCATAAATCAAGGACTACCTGTAACTATCAGTGTTTTCATTGTTAGGTTATTGTTGTTGGATACATCATCCCTGTCCACTGAGTTGTTTCTTTCATGTTGCAGAATAGAGAAGGGATTACCTGCTTTCCATAAAATAATTAGAACTGGAAAAACCAAAATTATTTGGGACTATAGAGTATAGGTATGACTCAATGTAAGGCAGCTTTCTATGTTGCTATGAAGACTGAAAAAAAGACCTCAACACAAGAAACCCTCAATTTAATTTAATAGTTTAATGTTAGTTAAAGTGAGGTTTACGTCCAGGGGCGAGTTGCTTACTTACCGAGACTGGTGCGCTGCTCTGTGTTTCTCCATGCTTTGTGCATGCGCGTGCGTGCTACGCACGCACGCCCCCTCGCACAATTTTGCTTCTGTGCATGCACGGAAGCAAAATCGCACCAAAATCTCACGAGGGGATGTGCGTGAGAGAGAGATTTCGGTGCAATTTTGCTTCCGCGCATGCGCAGAAGCAAAATCTCGCCGAAGTCTCTCTCTCGCGCGCATCCCCTCATGAGATTTCGGCGCGATTTTGCTTCCGCGCATGCGCAGAACCAAAATCACCCAAAAATTCTTTTAAAAAGATGGCGACGCGCACGACTGCCCGGTGGAGACGGTACCAGAGCAGTCGCATGCAAATTGCGTTATCGGCGGGTCCCTACCGGAGCTACGCACTGGACCGCACCGGTAGGAACCCACCCCTGTTTACGTCTATGGGTGTAGCCTGTTTTTAGTGTTAAAATAGGGTAATCATGACTTTTCAAATGTAGTACACTTATCATTAATCATAGAGAGCAAATTTGGTAGTCATCTGAGAGAATTGAACTGTGGTTCAATAACTTTTGGAGGTCTTTGAGTTGCCCACATCTATTTTAGGGGTTTAAGTAAGATGAATATATTCAGACACACTATGAAAAAGTGGTGGGTGATACAATCCATTTACATTTCACTAATGTTCAAGTTCCTGAGCGCAGAAATTATATTTTCTGGCTCTTTTAGCATGACATAATCCATCAGATTTACTAACTCATCTCAGCTATTCTTGTGCAAGAGAGTGCTTGTATGAATAAAATATATCAAATTATGTCACTTGACAGCATTGCTATTCTCATTCATTAAAAGGAGAACTTTTCCAGGAAAATGGAGGACATAATGGAAACATATACGGTACATTTGAACCTGAATATTCAGTAACTGAAGCCTCATCAAGAAACCATTTGATTGCCATATTGGTCAAGAGGGTAGCCCACATTATAATTAAAGTTAAATAATCAAATACTAATTCATTCATTATTATTATGAAAAATGAATTGAAATTGAAATTTTTTATTTGGGTTACGCTGGGCAACATTACTCCATGTAATTAACTTCATGTGTGGTTATTTCTGAAGTCCTTCATTCTGGCTGCTTCGTCAACAGTAGAGACCAGAATGTCACCATTGGATCTGATGTCATTGATATAACTGCTTGCAAAGTGAGTCTTAACACAAAGCTGCTTGTCAGTTTTCATTAACAAGAAAAAAACCCCCTGATCACTTAACATATGTAAGGTCAAACATTGCCACATGCAGAGACTCACCTTGGAAAACTTTCTTGTGAAAGAACTTGTAGAAGTCCACAATACCAATAGTCATATACCTCTGTTTCATTCTTATTTTATTTATTTTATTTATTTTGTCAAGCGTGTATATGATTACAAACAAAGTATAAACAAAGTATAAACATGATTGTGAATATACTGTATAAGAAGTACAGGCATGGTTATGAGTACAAGAAATGTTACGAATACATGGGTACATTAGGGCAGGGATGGTAGGCACGATGGTGCGCTTATGCATGCCCCTTACAGACCTTTTAGGAATGGGGTGAGGTCGACGGTAAACAGTCTAAGGTTAAAGTTTTGGGGGTTTGGGGAAGAAACTACAGAGTCAGGTAATATATTCCAGGCATTGACCACTCTTTTGCTGAAGTCGAATTTTGGAGCGGTTTACATTAGGTTTGTATCTATTGTGAGCTCGTGTATTGTTGCGGTTGAAGCTGAAGTAGTCATTGACAGGTAGGACATTGTGGCAGATAATTTTGTGTGCTACACTTAGGTCAGATCGAAGGCGGCGTAGTTCTAAATTATCTAGCCCCAAAATTTCAAGTCTGGTGGCATAAGGTATTCTGTTGTGAACAGAGGAATGTAATACTCTTCTCGTGAAATATCTCTGGACATTCTCAATTGTGTTAATGTCTGATATGTAGTGTGGGTTCCAGACAGATGAGCTGTATTCAAGAATTGGTCTAGCAAATGTTTTGTATGCTGTGATTAAAAGTACAATATTACCAGAGAAGAAGCTACGCAAGATTAGGTTAACCACTCTTAATGCCTTCTTAGCAATGCTGTTGCAGTGGGCTCTGGCACTTAGATCATTAGATATGAGTACTCCAAGATCCTTTACTGAGTGAGGATCATCAACAACGTCATGATCATCTAGTTTGTATTTTGTGTTCTGATTATTTTTGCCAATGTGTAAGACTGAGCATTTGTTGATTGAGATTTGAAGTTGCCACTTGTTTGACCATTCTGATACATAGTCAAGATCTTTTTGAAGGGTTGTAGTATTGTCGGTGGTGTTGAATAGTTTTACATCATCTGCGAAAAGGACGCAGTTGCTTTTTATATTATCACAAATGTCATTTATGTAAAGAATAAAGAGAGTTGGTCCTAAAACGCTGCTTTGGGGAACACCGCTGTTAACAGGTACAGGGTTTGATAAAGCGATACCTATTTTGACCACTTGTTGTCTGTTTGACAGGAACACAGTTATCCATTTGTGCAGGGGTCCAGAAATGCCATAGGATTTTAGTTTTAGAAGTAGTTTGTCGTGTACCACTGAGTCAAAGGCTTTGCAGAAGTCTATGTAAATTGTGTCTATTGCTTTTCCCTGGTCAAGTTGTGTAGTCCATGTGTTTTTACAGTGTAGAAGTTGTAGATTGCAGGATATTTTTTTCTGAAACCAAATTGTTTGGGAGAGAGTTAGTTGGTTGTCTCTAAGTGGAGGGTAATGGATTGATTAATGATTGATTCCATGACTTTGCAGGTGATGCAACATAAAGAGATTGGTCTGTAATTTTCAACTAGGCTGGGGTCTCCCTTTTTGAAGATAGGGATGACCGTGAACTTCTTCCTTTTCTATTACTTTCCCGATTTTGTGGTCCCACCTGTTCCTGCTTGCAGATTTTCCAATCCAATATCTTCTTGCAGCAGCTGACTAGGTGGTCTACTGTTTCTTCAGTTTCTTTGCAGAGACAGCATATTCTGTCTGTTGCTGTCTTCTCAATTCTGGCTTTCTATGTATTTTTCTTAAGGCTTAATCTTATCCAGCCAGAAAAACCCCTCTGTCTTTTTCTTCAATTTTCTTCCTCTTAGCCATCGCCAGGGCTTGTTGTTATCTGCTTTTCTCGCTCTATTAACTTGTCCATACTTGGTATTATCCAACTGTAAAATGCCCAGATACTTGTAGGTTTCATCCCAAATGGCTTCTGGTGCCATTGAAATGCCATTACTGTTATACCTAAAGGGATATCTAAATTGGTAGCCTCTTCACCCGGACTTTTGCTAAGACTTCCTTGTGAAAGAAGTATGCAGCAATATTTTACTCAGGAAATAGTCTGTTCATTTTGCCAAGACAGGCAGCTTCTAGCTATAAACATCCCATAGCTCAATCACTTTTTCTCTACCCACTCACCTTGTTCTCTCCAGTGGTAAAATCTACTTACCTTCCCTACCGGTTCAGAAGCACACGTTTTGCACGCACCACCATCGCACACGCTTTTTTACCCTCTGCGCATGCACAGAAGTCTTTGCGCATGCGCAGAGGGTTAAAAAAAAGAAAATGGCGACGTCCGGGCAGGTGGGCGGAGCCTTGCACTGCTGCCGCTACCGGTTCTCTGAACCACCGGCAGCCGCCGCTACCAGTACGCCCGAATTGGGCCAAACCAGTAGCATTTCACCCCTGGTTCTCTCCCTCCTATTCATGTCACCTAAAGAATAAATGTCTCCAATGGGTTATATGTATTCAGAATGTTGCATAATATTCCCTCAAATTTCCTTGATTCTCTTGTTATCATTATTCACTGGAGCATAATATGCAACTATCATTAATGTATGAATTTCTGTTTTCATATATGCTCATAACCTTCTAGATCAGGGGTCGGCAACCTTAAACACCCAAAGAGCCATTTGGACCCATTTCCCACAGAAAAGAAAACACCGGGAGCCACAAAACCCTTTTGCCATCTACAATGAAGATAACACTGCATATATCATTTTTTACCTTTATGCTATGTATAAAAAAAACTATAGTGTGTTGCATTTATGAAATCAATGACCTGCTACAGAGAAAACACATGCAACAAAAACATTTTGAACCCAAAAAAGAAAGATGGGTCAAAAAGCTCAATAAATCACGTGCTGGCAGGTGTCACACATTTGGTTTGAGAGACAGGGAGCTGCAGCAAAGGGATGAAAGAGCCACATGCGGCTCCAGAGCCGCGGGTTGCAGACCCCTGTTCTAGATGATGCCAACTCATACTTTCTGACACACGTCTTGCTCATTCATTGTTACAGTAAATTGATACCTTCACCTCCTTGCATATGTTCATTAACTCCACTCCACAAAATCAGGTCTATTTTATTTTTTCCTTGCCCCTGTTTTCAATCCAACCCCTACTATCTATTTTGCTTTTTAAAATGCCATTCATAAATTCATCCTTTTTAGCATTTCCATCTTTTACATCCCAAGCTGAAATCTTCCATGCATTGTGCCTATCAACAGATGGGTCATCATGCCTTTAGTTGGCTATGGCTTTCACATTATGTTTTATTTAGTACGATAAAGAAAAAGTAAATTAGTTTAACAGTTTTGGATATATATATATATATATATATATATATATATATATATATATATATATATATATATATATATATATATATATATATATATATATATATATATATATATATATATTATAGACTTACATTTCTATTTTCCTGTTGTTTCCTCTGCTGGATATTCAGGATATTCAGAAAGGATAGTATTTTGTTTTCTTCTTCTCTTGTGACTTTTATTTCTGTGAAGAAATTGATAGTTTCACATGTCTTTTCTTGTTGCTCCTTTTTTATTATGACAAGGGTATTATCTACATACAAGATCCATACTTTTGGTTGTATGTGTGTGAGTGCCATAGTTTCTGGTTGCTGCATTATTGTCTCTGCTATGAGTCTGGAAAGTGCTGGTTTCATGGGTTTTCCTCTGATCTGTCAGTGTATTTATCTATCAAACTGAAAGTAGGTTGTGAGGTAGAGATTAATGAGATCCCTGATTCTGGGTATTTTGATCTTAATATATTTGACTAGGTTGGGTGTGTTGTGTAATATTGCTGCCCATGGATTCTTTGATTAGTTCTGGAGCTATGGATGTGAAGAGTGTTGTGACATTAATGAAACCATAATTTCATATCCATTTATAGTTCTTTGATTTTCAGGTCACACTGTACTGGAGAGTTGATAAAATATTCATTCCCCTGTTATAAATTGTCCACGTTTTTTTAAATAAATTATTTGGCTATGTTGTAAGTTGGAGTCTCTGGTAGGGATACACCTGGATAAACAGGAATGTTGAGGCTTGTGTCCACTGCTTTTCATCTGCTAGTATCCTTCTTTTGTGATTTGATCTTTCTTGGGTTGTCTGCATCATTGAGGGTTCTCTGCATCAGGTTGTCCAGTTTCTGTATTGGGTTCTTATTTACTGGAATGAACATTTGTTTGTCCTCAGTAATTCTTTGGCTTTCAGTATTATTGTGTTCTGTCGGTAATAACCATGGATTGATCTTTGTCTGCTGCAAACATGGTATTGGTTTGGGTCTTCTTTAGGTTTTTGAGAGCTGCTGTGTTCTCTGCTTTGAGTTGGTTCTGTTTCTATGTTCATCTGGTCTGAGATATGATTGTCTTTCCTGTGGTTTTAAATGCTGCTTCCATGTCTGCAAAGAATTCTAAATGATGTCCTAATGTTATAGTTGAGATCTTTCTGAAGGATAATCTGTTTTGCAGTGGATTAGATTAGATTAGATTATTGTTAGAGTTGGAAGGGACCTTGTAGGTCATCTAGTCCAACCCCTCGCTCAAGCAGGAGTCCCTACACCATTTCGGATAAATGGCAGTCCAATCTCCTTTTGAAAGTCTCAAGTGTTGGAGCTCTCACAATCTCCGCAGGCAAGCTGTTCCACTGGTTGATTGCTCTCACTGTCAGAAAGTTTCTCCTTATTTCCAGGTTGAATCTCTCTTTGGTCAGTTTCCATCCATTATTCCTTGTCTGGCCTTCTGGTGCTTTGGAAAACAGCCTAATCCCCTCCTCTCTGTGGCATCCCCTCAAGTATTGGAACACTGCTATCATGTCACCCCTGGTCCTTCTCTTCGCCAGACTGGCCAAGCTCAGTTCCTGCAATCGCTCTTTGTATGTTTTAGTTTCCAGTCCCCTTATCATCTTTGTTGCTCTCCTCTGCACTTTCTCTAGAGCTTCAATATCTTTTTTTTATAGTAGGTGGCAGGACATGTTGACTGACCATCCAGGTTCAGGTGCCTCTTTACTTCTAAGGTTTTGTTTTACTTTTTCAACCTGTCTTAGAGATATAGTCTTGATGGTGGTTGTCAGCATTTTGTGTGTACTATGTAACAGTCACTATACATAGGGCAGACAGGCAGGAGACTAGCAGAGTGCATTCATGAATACCAACTAGTAGTCAGAAGGCATGATGCAAATTTTTTAATATCACCACATATGGGCAGACTCAACACAATTTCAAATAGGGAAACTGTGAACATCCTAGACCAAGCCAAATCCAAAAATGCTAGGGAATTCCTGGAAGCCTGGCAATTAACCAAATTAGGCATCAATAGCCACATGGAAATAAATCAGAGTTACACACCATTCAAAAGAGAGGACAAAAACTTAAGAAGTATACAAAGAGACCAGAATACATCCTCTCCAGCAACCAACACTCAGAGATAAACAGGGATTAACAGCAGACAAACAATCAAGCAAAAAACAGTATCTTAATCAAGGAACTACCAAGGAAAAAAACTTCACCCCCAACAACATTGGCAGGGCAAGCTACTAAAATCCACACTCACTAGCATTGATGTTACCTAGATGGGTGATGAAATGTCTGCAAGGAAACAAACATGCTCAATAAGTACAAAGTACTCCACAATTAAACATCCTTTTCCCATCTGACCCAGAGGCAAATAGTTAGCAGCCCAAAGACAAATCAAATCAAGTTCCACATTTAAAATGTTTTCATTCCTATAGGGCAGGGGTCAGCAACCTGTGGCTCTGGAGCCACATGTGGCTCTTTCATCCCTCTGCTGCGGCTCCCTGTTGCTCAAAATATGTGTCACAACTGTCAATGTGTGATACCTGCTGGCACACGATTTATTGAGCTTTTCGACCCCCGGTAGGCCAACAATGGATAAATCCAAGAAAAGAACAGTTTCAGAAGAAAACAGAATCTTTAATTCAACTACATATGCTAGTTCTGTGGCCGCTCAGGAAATAGTCAGGCACGGGAAGGGTTTTGTGGCTCCCGGTGTTTTTCTTTTCTGTAGAAAATGGGTCCAAATGGCTCTTTGAGTGTTTAAGGTTGCCGACCCCTGCTATAGGGAATAATAATTCTGAGTCCAGATATTGTTTCTATTCCAATGGGTACTGGAAATTCAACTATTAATGGGTGCTTGAGGAGAAGCTTATTCCTCTGAGGCACACAGCTTCTTGCTTCTCTCTATAACCCAGAAATTTGGCTCTGATCACCCCAATGAATACATCTCCTTCTTTCTATATAGGCAGAAAGAATTGCGGGGATTGACCCTGTAATCTGACAAAGTTCCCTGTTTATGTTGATGCTATATTCCTGTTATTTAGACTGGTTGACTCTGAAGTCAGGCTAGAAACCTACCCTTAAAATTAGGTGTGTTCTACTATCACAATGTGGAAATTCAGTGGTTCAATGTATTACAAAAAAATTTGCTTCCTTATGCAGGAAGGATCACAGGAAATTTAATATTTGATATACTTAAAAATATCTGCGGAGATAGCTAAACGTTCACCACTATTGCATAGCTAAAACATCTCAACAAAGCCAGTCAATTGATACAAGAACAAGCCTCTGGGAAGAAGTAATTTTCAGGGTTAGTACTCTATTTTTTTAATATCTAAACAGCTAGTGCAATATCATGTCTCCTTTCCATCTGAAAAGCTCATAAGGTGAAAGAAGGAAGACAAGGTGAGAGTCAGCTTGAGATCTCTGCTTTTAGAGCATCTTCTGGCTCTGCCATTAATGCTATGGGATCAAGGCTGGGGAAAAAGCAGCCAAAAGGCACCCTCATTCTGATCATACCAAACAGTCTGTAATGATAGCACTTGATAGGTGCTTTTTCTGTTGCTATGGTTCTTTGCTATCAAAACAGGATTCTGAATCTCAATTGCTCATTTTCAGCAACATTTAGCATAAGCCATCTTCTTACTTTCCCCAGCCATTCTGGTGTTTTAAGGTAATGGGTTCTTTAGGTCAGGAGATAATGTAACACAGTCCTGAAAACTAGGACAAAAAGAAGAGAATCATAAAGTTGCCACATTCTTAAGTTGGTGCTAAAATAAAATAATGAACAATAATATTTCATCTCTATCCTGGGTGACCCACATATCCTGTGTCTGCCCTTTTGTGGTGCCTGGAGGTTGTGGGGGGGGGGGGTTGGATGGGGGACAACAGGCTTCAGTTCAACCCTGGTGAATCTGAGTGGCTGGTAAGTCCCTGAGGCTTCGGGATCTGGGATGTCAACATCATTAGTTCTAGATGGAATTGCACTGCCCTAGAAAGACTCAAAGCACAATTGGGGGTTCTCCTACACTTACATCCCCTGCTCAAAGAGCAGATGGCAGTTGTGGTAAGGAGAGTCCCTCTTCTCTTCTCTTCTCTTCTCTTCTCTTCTCTTCTCTTCTCTTCTCTTCTCTTCTCTTCTCTTCTCTTCTCTTCTCTTCTCTTCTCCCCTCCCCTCCCCTCCCCTCCTTTCCTTTCTCTTCTCTCTTCCATTCCACCCTACCCTACTCTACCCTACCCTATCCTATCCTATCCTTGTATGCATTGTCATTGGAAGTAATGCCAAATATGTTTATGATGCCTATTGTAAGATAGAAGGATAGGTATATTTTATTTATTTATTTATTTATTTATTTATATTTTATTTGTCAAAATGTGTACAAGATAACAGGTATGGTATAAACATAAACAAAAGCAAAGTAGGTATAGGTAAATGTGGACAATAGGACAGTAGGACAGGGATGGTAGGCACAATGTTGCACTTATGCACGCCTCTTACAGACCTCTTAGGAATGGGGTGAGGTCAACTATAGACAGTCTAAGGTTAAAGTTTTGGGGTTTGGGGAAGAAACCACAGAGTCAGGTAGTGCATTCCAGGCATTGATCACTCTATTTTATTATATCTAATAAAATTGTTTGGAATGCTAGTATATTTTTGTTTATTGCTGGAACTGGTGCAATATATATGAACATTACAAGAAAGTAGTATTACACTCCATCAGGTTGAACTGGAAAGTAATTTTAGACTCAAAAACACTGCTTCAACTATATAGTTTATCAGAGATTTTGATCATACCATAGAAGGATAGGGGAGTTCTGAAGGCCAAAACTTGCCAGTCACTCATAACATGAAACAGTTATTTAACATCATAGTCACCGTTGCAAGCAAAGTTGGGAAAATAGAAAGAAATCATAATCATTTAGAAAAATTAGCTGCCTAATAGGCTAATGTAATCATATGTAGGAATTTAAATTTATTATTAGAGTTGGAAGGGACCTTGTAGGTCATCTAGTCCAGTCCCCTGCTCAAGCAGGAGTTCCTACACCATTTGAGACAGATGGCAGTCCAGTCTCTCCTTGAAGGTCACAAGTATTGGGGCTCTCATTGTGGGAGCCCCAAAGACTGTGGGAGACAAGTATAAGAGCTGCATTTCCAAACAATGGTCTGGAAATAGCAGATAAATGGCAGCTGAGTCTGCAAAAGGAATGTGGGTGTGGTAAACATCTCAGAAGAGACCCTCGCAGGGGTCTCCAACCTTGGCAACTTTAAGACTTGTGGACTTCAACTCCCAGAATTCCTCAGCCAGCTTTGCTGGCTGAGGAACTCTGGGAGTTGAAGTCCACAAGTCTTAAAGTTGCCAAGGTTGGAGACCCCTGCTCCATAAAGTCTTGGACTACAAAGGTGAGGAGGGAGGTGTACTTTCAGAAGTGCAAGATTCTGTTAATATAATTTTATGATAAAGTTCTTGCCTGGATTACTGTGTAAGGTTGACATCAATCTTGCAAGTCTTATCGTTACAGCTGCAGGAGTTTCTTCAATGAACTAATTCCACAGATATTTATTTTCTCTGAAGCCTCTTACTAAATCACTCATTTCCTTATGGAATAGAGTATATTCATTCAAGTACCTGTACATGCTGGAACATTGCTAATCTGACACAGTGGCTAAAACGGAATTTTAAATTTCCTAGTTTGAAATTCAATACATTGCCTTAGACAAGCCACTGTAGCTCAGCTTATTTTCATTTTGCAGTAAAAGATATGCAACACAGATCTTTCTTCCAGAGCTATTGTTAAGTATAAATTTGTATGTATATAGTAATTCTCCATACTGAAATGTTTTCATTGTGTGCAACTAATAGCTGAAATGTAGAATAATTATAATTAAGAGTTCAATACATTTTTAGCTATGCTTGGATTGAATCTGTTGAAATAAATTGGGTTTAAGTTTATTCTATTTATTCTATTTATGTGGCCATCTATCTCATACAAGTGACTCTGGGCACCAAATAGAAATAAAAACATCAATACTATAATACATAACAATTCCCAACAAAAGCAGAAATAAATAAAACAGTCACAAAGAAATTGAGCTCAATAAGCTTCGATAACCCATCCCTAGTTTTATA
The DNA here is from genome assembly GCA_023053685.1 of Diadophis punctatus similis. Classification (NCBI taxonomy): domain Eukaryota; kingdom Metazoa; phylum Chordata; class Lepidosauria; order Squamata; family Dipsadidae; genus Diadophis; species Diadophis punctatus. The sequence continues at coordinate 38,410,169 of JALIGW010000001.1, forward strand.
GTCTATTTTGGGCAGAGGTGCTTTCAACTCAAACTCAATTCCAATATAAACACAACATAACAATCCCTTTCTAAGTAGAAAGACAAAATATTTTAGATATTCAAAACCTGATATATATATACCATATTTTTCGGAGTATAAGATTTTATTTATTTTATTTATTTATGTAAATAGATTTGTATGCCGCCCAACTCCCGGCAAGATGCACCGGAGTATAAGACGCACCTTAGTTTTGGGGAAGGAAAACAAGGAAAAAAGGCCTCTGCCTCCCAGCAATTTGCCAAACAGCAAACAGCAAAAAGCACAGATGATATACCTTGTTTGCTGTGTATTTCTGTGCATGTGTGCCTGACCCATAGAAATAGCAAAGAATTGGAGAAATGTACATTATGCCAGAAAGTTTTCTTAAATGTAGTCACACTAACTCCTCCCAATTATTTAAATAGATCTACTCCAACTCAGTTACTTTATCTTAATACTAAACAGGACACTGTTACATTTCAGACTATACTTGTACAGAGCTGTTAAAATTAATTAAAATTTCTGGAAGTATACATTATTCTCTATTATTTAAAAGAAGATACAATAGCACTGGGCCTCTTCAGAGCAAGCATTTATTTTAAAACGCTTCTTTATTTTGTTAAGTTGTCTAGAACAATAATAAAGCAGTCTTTAAAAAATAAGACTAATAATTTGAACATTCTACAGACATTTATAGTTATTCACTTACCCCCTTGCATCCAGTTCAGCAGAAAATAAAAATCTGTGTGTCTCTCCCAGCTATTTGCCTCTTTGCAGCTAGTTTCAGTTTCATTTTAGCACTGGCAAATCAGCTGAGGGTCGGGAAGCTGCTAATGACTTGTTTGGCTTAACAGGCTCTTCCCTGTTTGCTGTAAGCAGGTAAATTGCTGGAAGGCAGAGGCCAAAGGGTGGGGGTGGGTGGGTGGGGCTACATTCAGTGTATAAGACGTACCCAAGTTTTCACCCTCTTTTGGGGGGTAAAAGGGTGCGTCTTATACTCCGAAAAATACGGTAAATACTATTTCATTATTTTCCTGACATCTTTAACTCAGAGACAATCATATTTCAGAGATGTTCCTTTTAATAAGGAAAAAATGTGAACACATCTGGCAGCCCATGTTTACAGTTTCTCAGACCTTGCTGGAACTGTGGTTGCTTCAAGAATGGATGATTTTTCACTAAATTAATATACTTCAATGTTAGTATGCTCTTGTTTATTTATGTATTTATTCATCTTGGACATGCCGGACTCCTACTGACACTGGAAAGCTCACAACATAAATACAAACAACGATATATTGTTAAATAAAATTAAACAATGATGATGACAAATCCAACCAACAGCAATATGCACCCAGCAAGAGGTTCCAACCTTCGTAGCCTAAAGCCAGAACTTCAAGGCCTTGCAGATCACCAACATAGATATAACATTGTTTATATACATAAGATGAGTACTGATAAGAGGGAATATTAGAACAGGGATGGTAGGCATGCTGGTGTGCTTATGCATGCCCTACTGACAGGATGTAACAGGGTGTAACAGGGTGGAAGACATCCAGATTTCAGGGGAAACCTCATTTCAGAGGGCGGACACTGTGATAGAAAGAGCATGCTTATCTGGTCTTGATTGGTGGCACTGCTTGATCGAAAAAACCCGGAGTGTGCCAACCCTGTCAGATTAACAGGTCAGGCTGGCATCAGTGGTGGGTTGCTACTGGTTCGCCCCGGATTGGACAAACCGGTAGCGGCGGCGGCGGGAGACTCTGCCCACCCACCTGGTCGTCTCTGCGCATGCGCAGAAACACGTGCGCGCTCCCAATAGCAAACCAGTAGCGACGGAATTTGAAACCCACTACTGGCTGACACCACAAGAGATAGGCAGTCCCTTTGCCATGTAGAGCATTATAGGTCTTAAAGAGCACCTTGAGTTGCATTTCAAAGCAAAGAGATAACTGGAGGAGCTTAAGAAGCAAGTGCATGACATGGACATATTGAGGCATGACCATTATTGCCTCAATTATATATTATCATATAATCACTGTACATAAAAGGTGTGCAGATGCTAGCTCAGGGTCCACAGCTAGAGTACCAGAATGGTTTGCAGTTGATCAACAAGAATTGCTGATGCTCAGCTATGAAATCCCTGCTGGTAAATAATTTTCACATACAACAGAACAACTGCATGCAGGAACTGGAAACTAATCCCAGGAGTGATTTTGGACTTGGTCTTGTTAGAAGAATGATAAAATTATTCGGCTATAACTCTGCTTTTCTTTCTGGTTAGTCATTTTAGCTGCTGTAGCTGGCAAGAAGAGACAAGCAGGGTCAGCATATCTGAGCCCTCCATGGAATAATAATAGACCAGGATTGTCTTGACTTTTTCCTTGCTTGTTCTGTGCAAATCTGGCTGTATGCTTGGTAAGTAAGAATTGACATTTCATTTGCTTATAAGAATTAATCTTTCTTTATAGTTCAGTAATATCTAGAGAGACCATTTATTGTCCATCCCTAATGTATGCAAATTCCTTGGAGATTAGAAGCTTGCCTTGGGAGAAATGCAGTAATGAAGGACCACTATCCTGTAGAAAGAAGCTGTAGGACAGAACCTGCTTTCTACGAAGAAGCTCCCAGATGTCATTCCTACTAGGCCCTGTTTGGAGGGAACATACCGTATTTTTCGGAGTATAAGACGCACTGGAGTATAAGACGCACCTTAGTTTTGGGGGAGAAAAACAAGGAAAAAAGGTCTCTGCCTCCCAGCAATTTGCCAAACAGCAAACAGCAAACAGTACAGATGATATACACTGTTTGCTGTGTATTTCTGTGCATGTGTGCCTGACCCATAGAAATGGCAAAGAATTGGAGAAATGTACATTTATGGCAATTTATTAATCCCAGAAAGTTTTCTTAAATGTAATCACACTAACTCCTCCCAATTATTTAAATAGATCTACTCCAAAGATGACTAAGTCAGGGTTTCTCAGCTGCCTTATTTTAATACTAATACTTAATACTAATACTTAATACTAAAACAGGACATTTCAGATTATACTTTTACAGATATTTAAAATTGATGTGGCTTTCTGGAAGTATTCTCTGCTATTTAAAAGAAGATACAATAGCACTGGGCCTCTTCAGAGCAAGCATTTATTTTAAAAAGCTTCTTCATTTTGTTAAGTTGTCTAGAGCAATAATAAAGCAGTCTTTAAAAAATAAGTCTAATAATTTGAACACTCTACAAACATTTAACAAAATAACATATTAACAGAATCTGCCTCTACCTAGGATAGAACTCACAACCTCCTGATTGTGAGGCAAGAGCTCTAGCTCTGAGCCATAGCAGCTATAGCTTGCCTCTTTTCAATTTTAGCAGTCTAATATTGCCAGCAGTTTATCTCCCAGCAATTTGTCACATTACAGCCACCGTAGTTAGTTTCATTTTACCATGTGGCTTGCAAGCCTGTCAGCTGTAGATCGGGAGGCAGTTTATCTCTTCTTGTGTTCTTCTTGTGCTTTGCCCTGTTTGCTGCAAAGAGGTAAATTGCTGGCAGGCAGAGGCCAAAGGGTGGGGGTGGCTGGGTGGGGCTGCATTCGGTGTATAAGACGCACCCAGGTTTTCACCCTCTTTTTGAGGGTAAAAAGGTGCGTCTTATACTCCGAAAAATACGGTAGGTGGCACAGCTCAGAATAACCCTGGGAAAATTCTAGTAGGTAAAGGAAACAGTATTGAGGTAGAAAAATCATTGATTTGCTAAGGCATTACATCATCAAAGACTATTTCACAATCTACAACAATAAATGCAGTTTGTTTAATTTCCCCCCACTAAAACGAGTATTCCTGACTGTTAAAAATGTGCCATGTGATTCTTGACGTAGTTGGTCAATTAATCAACCCATGGGCAGCTTCCTCATTTGTATTAAATTGCAAAGAATCATTGTCAGAAATAACAAAGCAAACTAATTTTAACTATTCATTTGCATCTCCCTACAAGTCAACCATGTATAGGGAGAAAATAATAAATAAATTCTGGTTGTCCAGTGAAGCCAAATACTTCCTCCACCCAAAAGTAGGTAATGATCTTCCTCCAGTTTCCAATAATGTACATATTGTGTGCGTTTGTCTGCTTATCTGCCAAAATATATGAACAGTTACTATAAAGAGATAGCTGCAATTGTGCCAAGCCACCATTCCCTTTTTTATACTGAAAAGCCTTAGGTTAGGTGGAAAGACAGCGTGAAAGCAAATTTGTAACCAGGCGATTTTCCTAATAGTTGCTGTCATGGTTACATTGTACAGCACCCATCAGAATGGAGAAGAAGCTGAAGATTGTTGTATGTATGTGGAGTGTATGTGTGTAAGTTGTGTGAGAGAGATGGCCTTGGAGAAACAAAAAGAAAACAAAAAACCTGATACTGTGCACAAGGCTGCCAAATACTAGAGAGAATAAATTTGTCATTCTTCTCTCTTTCTCTATGTCAACCTTTGGGAACAGTACAAGAACTGCAAACAGTCAAAGCAACCCAAATCAGCTCCAGTTGTGTTGCAAAGTAAAGTCCGTAGGATGGTGTGTATTTTCCAGGTTATTTTCCAAGCAATCAGCATAGTTGCCAGCTGGGCTGGGAAGTGGATATGTCCAACTCTCCTGCCAGCGCACAATCGTGCCTACCGTTCCTGTCCTAATGTACCCATACTGTATATTCATACCTCTTTTACTCTTTATTCATGCTTGTACTATTACATATATATTCAATCATGTATTACTGTTTATACTTTGCTTATAATCATATATGCTTGACAAATAAGCAAATACAAATACTTAGCTGAAGCCCAGGAGCCAGATGGCAGGTGGAGCAAACATTGTTTACAGTGGGAAAACAAACCCCTCAAGAAGTTCTGCAGAGCTTCAGAGATGAGTAGAGGAGAATCAATTTAGGTTAAACCTTGGCTGAGCCAGAAATAAATTCATGCAGCTAGTATGAGAAAACAGTGAAAGGGAGCGGATTCTAGCTCAATGCAGAGACCTTGAGGGAAAGTGCCCTCAGTCAAAGAGTTGAATTCACTTAGTTAGATCAGATGAGCAAGGGGAAGGAACTAGGTGAAGGTAGCCTAGGGTAGGTTAAGGGGAAAAAAATCAAATGATACTCAAAGGAGCATGTAGAGCCATATGTCCAATGTGGTCTTATACATTCCGCTCTATCAGAAACAGAAAGTATCCACTAATATGGCAGAAGAAATGTTGTAATGTCAAGTGGAAAAATGCAAATAAAGTATCTGTTTCAATGTAATTTGTAACAGCATGCTAAGAAGTTCTCCTGCCAAGACAATTAATAGAGCACAACAGTTTTGGCCAGGCACTAGCTGTTATATTTCTCCTAGAAGAGCCTTCTACTCTACGTTACTTAGCTACTCATGTTTTTCCCCAATTTTGTGCCCTGGCTGGTGAATTCTGGGAACTGAAGTCGACAGTACATATGTGGAGGGCATTCTGATTGGGGAAGTGTAGATTGCTTCCGGCTGCTGCCTGATTCCTTTATCAGTTCAAGAGAGCAGTGAGAAGAGCAAGAAAGGGCAATCTCTGTCTGTCTGTCTGTTTGTCTGTCTGTCTGTCCATCCCCCCCTCCCTCCGTCCCTCCCTCCCCCCCTCTGTTTTTATTCCAAATGGTTTTTTAATATCCCAAACATTTTTGCTGCCCTTATGGTTCTCTATTTATTCATTTATTTTATTTTATTTAGTGCTCTTATAAGCCGCCCTACTCCCTGGGGACTCAGGGCGGCATACAACATTTCAAAGAACAGCTAAACAATATACTTTAAAACAATTTAAAATACAATTAAAAGGAACAAACAAGGCATACATGTGTGGGGGGGACCAGAATGAAAATCGTCTCAACACCCCGCCTGCAGGAAGAGCCATGTCTTCACGGCTTTTCGGAAGGCCAGCAAGGTGGGGACAATTCGTATCTCTGGGGGGAGTTGGTTCCAGAGAGCAGGGTCCCCTACAGAGAAGGCTCTCCCCCTAAGACCCGCCAGCCGACATTGTTTGGTTGATGGGACCTGGAGGAGACCCACTCTGTGGGACCTAACCGGTCGAAGGGAAGTATGAGGTAGGATGTGGTCCCAGAGGTAATCTGGTCCTAAGCCATGTAGGGCTTTAAAGATGATGATCAACACCTTGAATTGTACCCGGAGACCAATGGGCAGCCAATGCAGCTGGCAGAGTATGGGTGTTACATGGGTGGATCTTGACACACCCACCACAGCACGCACAGCCGCATTTTGCACCAGTTGAAGTCTCCGAATACTCTTCAAGGGTAGCCCCATGTAGAGCGCATTACAGTAGTCCAATCAGGAGGTGACAAGGGCATGAGTGACCGTGAGTAAAGCCTCCTTCTCCAAGTATGGTCGCAATTGGTGCAACAGGCGAACCTGTGCAAAAGCCCCCCTAGCCACAGCTGTAAGATGTTGGTCTAATTTTAGCTGTGGATCTAGGAGAACTCCCAAATTGCGAACCCGTTCCAAGGGAGTTAATTTTTCTCCCTCAAGAACCAAGGAGGGACAGTTGTCATAGTCCTTAGGAGAGAATATCCAGAGCCACTCAGTCTTGTGGGGTTGAGCTTGAGTCTGTTTCTCCCCATCCAGGTACTAACGTCGTCCAGGCATCGGCACACTACATCGACTGCCTCCCTGAATTGAGATGGGGTGGACATGTACAGCTGGGTGTCATCAGCGTACTGTTGAAAACTCACCCCGTGTCTACGGATGATCTCCCCCAGCAGTTTCATATAAATGTTAAACAGGATGGGCGAGATCTAAAACTATTATAAAATATAAAACTATTGTTTTGTTTTATCTGTGTTTTAGTTATATTTTCTATCTGCCAATTGCAACTGCTTGGATCCAGACATATACCACATCAATACATTACAGCATCCTAGATCTTTGGGAAGAAATGCATAGGAAGGTCAAAACCAGCTAAAGAACTAGCAGCTACGATGTCACATTTTTGTGCTAAATGTCAAGAGTGTATAAAGGCACTTCAAATGAATGTTGGAAATGTAAATGTAAAGAAGGGGCTTTTTATCATTTATGGTGGACGTGTGATAAAGCAAAGAAATATTGGAGTAGGAGTCATATCTTAATACAAAAAATTCTTAAAGTGAATATAGAAAGGGTTAGATTCGCGGGTAAATGACAAGATGAGCCACAGCAACTGTTCAGCACTTTATTTCTATCCAAGCTGTAGCGAATACTGAATGCCGGCAGGCTCCATGCAAGCCGCTTTTAAGGGCTTGCCTCAAGCCGGCCAGCCACTGACAGCCGTTTAAAACTCCCGCCGCTTGTTTATCCAATCAGTGGCCAGTATGCAAATTATCCAACGTACGTCCATACGTAACAGAAAGAAAACCAGAGACTTTTCTTTTGGGTTTAATGGAACTTGGGGGGGGAAATGGAACACTGATGTTATATATGTTGACAGCAGCAAGACTACTCTACGCACAGAAATGGAAGGTTACCTCAATCCCCACAATGGATGAATGGCTGCAAAAACTGATGGATTTGGCAGAGATGGCTAAACTGACTGTTTTGGTTAAAGAAAAAAACACACACAAATACCTTTATTTCTACTTGGAAAGCGCTTCTGGACTTTGTGTTTGAGGTGGAAAAAAATGAAACTCTGATTTTGGGTTTCACTGATTAGATAGATTTGTTGTTGTAGAAATGGCTAATTTATATTATTATGAAAAAGTAAAAAATTGAGATGTTAATGCCTTATTTTACTGCTCCAAAGAAGTCGGAAGTCAATGCCTTTTTTTTTCTTTTTTCCTTGCTTTCCCCCACTATCCACTTCCCTTTTTCCTTCCCTAATTTCCCCTAATATTTACTTTTGTGTTCTGTTTGTATGTCATATTACAAATTAATAAAAACTAAATAATGATGATGATGATGATGATGATGATGATGATGATAATGATGATGATGATGATGATGATAATCATCATCATCATCATCATCATCAATCATTAAATAATAATAAGGCGGCTTTACTTTGAACAGCTTACATCCTGCAATGCTATCTGTAACACTATCAAACATTCAGATCTGCCTATGCCAGGTCCTTGGAAAGGTGGATGGAAATGCCAAATCCAGTCTGAACATCTGGCTGACTGTGTGATGAACCAATAATAATAATAATAGTAATATTTCTCTATCTCTTAATCAATCTAGCTCACAGAGTTTAAAGTTATGAGGAAATAACGGAGGAAGAAATGCTATATCGGCTTCCTTGAGCTCCTGGAAGTAAGGCAGGCTATCAACAATTTTCTTTCATAACGTTTGATGAATGTTTGTGAATATATGCGCAGCTTAGTTAGACCACTGGAAATCAAATTATCAACAGTTTGCCAAGCATGCAGTTCTATAGAAAATAAAAAGTAGCCCACAGATCCTACTTCTGTCCTCATTAGCTTGTTAGTGAAAGTGTATATGGCATTAATAGCCATATATATATATATATATATATATATATATATATATATATATATATATATATATATATATATATATATATATATATATATATATATATATATATATATATATATATATATATATATATATAATTTTATATATATATAATAAAAACCAGTATTGCTGTTTAGTTAATAAGGTTGTTATCTCTCCCAGTGGGTACAGCCATTTTCATGATGTCTCTCGGTAGGAGTCATATTTGAAGATGAAATCTTGACCTTACCGGTTCAGCCCCCTCATTAAAAAGCCCAGCTGTTTCATCTTCTTTCATGTGGTACTTCCTCTTTTTAAACATTGGTATGAATTTTAAAGGATCATTTCACAATATTTTCTATCTGACTCCTTGCTAGCTTCTGTTTCCAACATTCAGAAGGTTGTTTAAGTTTGCGACTTGAAATTCATAGCATCCATCTTCTCTATCATAAAGCCCAGGTTTAGAAGCATCAAAGATATACTTTCCTTTCAGAGGGTAGTTTCTTTCTGGAAGCCCACTGGGCCTAGTAGGAATCATTGCCAATCAAGAGATGAAGTGGAGGGCTTCAGTGTATCTACCTTCAGATTTATGATTTATCTGCCTTCCATTCTCCACAATTGAGTCAGAACTGAAGAAGCTTCTTGGATGAGAAGCAAAATATTTTCAAGGAAGTGGAAACATGTGGAGTGACGAGGTGGATTTTGCATCTGATGAGCTGGCTGAAGGATTGTTAGGCCGCATTTTTACATGGCCATCTGAATATGCCCTTGGTCAACAAGAGAACAAATTATCATAATGTCATGGGATCAGAGGAGCATGATGGCACCATTTAAGGAGCAGTACAGCTTGCCCTGTGGAAGCACTCTTAACTAAGCTTTCCGTAAACTGGATGCCTTCCAGCATGCCTTAGGGTGACATGATAGTAGTCTTCCAATATCTAAGGGCTGCCACAAAGAAGAGCAGGTCAACTTATTTTCCAAAGCACCTGAAGGCAGAACAATAAGCAATAGATGGAAATTAAGCAAGAAAAAGAACCAACCTAGAGCTAAGGAGAAATTTCCTGACAGTTAGAACAATTAATCAGTGGAACAACTTGCCTTCAGAAGTTGTAAATGCTCCGACACTGGAAGTTTTTAAGAAGATGTTGGACAACCGTTTGTCTGAAGTAGTGTAGGGTTTCCTGCTTGAGCAACCTTCCAATTCTGTTATTCTGTTATTCTCAGAGACCCATGAATCTTGGGCCAATTCCAGTTTTTGAGGCTCCTAACCATAATAAAAATAAGAAAAAGTCCATGAAAATATAATCAGGCACCAAAGATTTAAAAAAGGATGTTTTTGAGTAAACATAAATGAAAAAAAGCAAATGTCTAAATTAGAGGGTCTCTCTGAGCTCGCAAGCCTGACCAAGTGATTTTCCTCCTGCTCTTCTTCTCTGACTAATCCTCCAGATGAATAGATTTGAACTCCCAGGATTTTCAGTAAAGCCCCTTCTTAACAGAATAACAGAGTTGGAAGGGACCTTGCAGGTCTTCTAGTCCAACCCCCTGCTCAGGCAAGAAGCTGTATATCATTTCAGACAAATGGTTACCAACATCGTCTTAAAAACATCCAATGTTGGAGCATTCACAACTTCTGGAGGCAAGCTGTTCCACTGATTAATTGTTCTGTCAGGAAATTTCTCCTTAGTTCTAGGTTGCTTCTCTCCTTGATTAGTTTCCACTCATTGCTTCTTGTCCTACCCTCAGGTGCTTTGGAGAATAGGTTGATTCCCTCTTCTTTGTGGATATTGAATATTGGAACACTGCTCTCATGTCACCCTAGTACTTCTTTCATTCTTACTGGCAAAGTTCACATTATGGGGGATTTAAAATAATATCTGAGCATATTGTGGAGGAAAAAACATAATGTAGAGGAATTCGTTAAAATGAAATGCCGTATTTTTCGGAGTATAAGACGCACATTTTTACCCCCAAAAAGAGGGTGAAAACTTGGGTGCGTCTTATACACCGAATGTAGCCCCCCGCCCCCCACCCACCCTTTGGCCTCTGTCTTCCAGCAATTTACCTGTTTGCAGCAAAGAGGGAAGAGCCTGTAAAGCCAAGCAAGTCACTAGCAGCTTCCTGACCTACAGCTGACTTGCCACATGCTAAAATGAAAGTGAAACTAGCTGCAGAGGCAAATAGCTGGGAGAGAGACGCAGATTTTTATTTTCTGCTGAACTGGATGGAAGGGGGTAAGTGAATAACTATAAATGTCTGTAGAATGTTCAAATTATTAGACTTATTTTTTAAAGATTGCTTTATTATTGTTCTAGAGCCAGGGGTCTCCAACCTTGGCAATTTTTAGACTTGTGTACTTCAACTCACAGAATTCCACAGCCACCTTTGTTAGCTTTGCTGGCTGTGGAATTCTGGGAGTTGAAGTCCACAAGTCTTAAAGTTGCCAAGGTTGGAGATCCCTGTAAATCTAGACAACTTAACAAAATAAAGAAGCTTTTTAAAATAAATGCTTGCTCTGAAGAGGCCCAGTGCTATTGTATCTTCTTTTAAATAATAGAGAATAATGTATACTTCCAGAAATTTTAATTAATTTTAACAGCTTTGTACAAGTATAGTCTGAAATGTAACAGTGTCCTGTTTAGTATTAGAGTTTAGTTACCTTGGAGTAGATCTATTTAAATAATTGGGAGGAGTTAGTGTAACTACATTTAAGAAAACTTTCTGGCATAATGTACATTTCTCCAATTCTTTGCTATTTCTATGGGTCAAGCACACATGCACAGAAATACACAGCAAACCGTGTATATCATCTGTGCTGTTTGCTGTTTGGCAAATTGCTTGGAGGCAGAGGCCTTTTTCCCTTGTTTTCCTTCCCCAAAACTAAGGTGGGCCTTATACTCCGGTGCGTCTTATACTCTGAAAAATACGGTATGCCATTTGTCTTTCAGAAATCCAATAGTTGGGACAAAGCTTGTTACCTCAAGATCCAGTGATGTTTTGCACATTTTCCTTCTCTGTTAAAATATATTTCTGGAGCCACTTCTTTACAAGAGCACATTGAACAGGCCAGGTTATTGTATAGGAAAAGAAAGGTTCATAGGTCTTTGTATATATGGTAGTTGGGCCAGAGTGACTTCTGTCTGTTCCCTTTGCAACTGGCACAGCAGTTCACCTCAGCAACCAGCATAAACTTTCCCCTTCCCACTGCAACACAGCACAAGGCCTCTTTCATAGCAGCACTTTGTTTTTCTGTTGGCAGGATGGAAGGAGGGAGGCTTCTCTCAGAGTGTCTTCCCTACACATCTATTCTCCTCAACATGTGTGCCAAGAAAATATTCTTCTATTTTGTGGAAGAGGGCAATATAGTATTGGTCACTTGCATAGGCATATAGAGCTGTCTAATGATCTACCAAGCTTCACTTTAAACAATTTGTTAGTTTTAATACTGTTCTGATGAATATTGAAGAGACATAAAAGTGCAATTTGGTGAATTCATGAATCTGTGACCAGACATTTTCATCCTCGGAGTCCAATGTTTTCCAAGTATTCTAGTCTAGGATTGTTTCCACATCTTTGAAAGAACAAACGATGTGGGAGATTTATTCATGGAGTCATTAATATAAACCATATAGTTATTGTCTCTCCATCCTTTTATTGCTTACAACTATCTTTGCTACTGTCTCTTACCAAAATTAGTCCTAACTCCTTATATCTGCAGTTTTTAAAAAATGAAGACAAAATTAATACCGGGGAAATGAAATGCTTTTACTAAGTAACTCTCAGTTTTCAGTAATATTATATACACTATGAAGGTAGCTGAATGCAATTATAGGGAAATGGATAGAAGATATTTGTTGATTTATTTATATTTAGTTTGGAATATTCCAGGAAAACCATTAACCCATACACCATGAAGCAACAATGAGATTTGTGATTTAGGGATCAGCTTGAAGATTCTGGAGGATACACAGGGACAACCTAGTCTGATTCTCCTGCTGACTAAACAAAATGATACTTGAAGTCAGTGTGCAGACAGAGGAGAGGGGGCTACGTTTTCACCTATCTAAAGTGGATAGCACTTAGCAATAGCAATAGCACTTAGACTTATATACCGCTTCATGGTGCTTTGCAGCCCTCTCTAAGCGGTTTACAGAGTCAGCATATTGCCCCCAATAATCTGGGTCCTCATTTTATTGACCTCGGAAGAATGGAAGGCTGAATCAACCTTGAGCCAGTGAGACTCGAAATGCTGAACTGCTGGCAGCTGGCAGTCAGCAGAAGTAGCCTGCAGTACTGCATTCTAACCACTGTGTCAGTATGTGCCAGTCTGAGACACTACAAATAACACTGGAGATGTCATAAATACCCACCTCATAACAAAGATGGAAATAATCTACTTTGCTATGCAAGAAAGCTGGAGCAGATTTTAACATCTGGCAATGTAGCTAGGCATCTCTCGATACACCATCTTAATAAAGACTGCCTTTGTAGTATGGAGGAGACTGCAGAATAAGATGAGGCACAGCGCAGCCCAGAAATATCTGCACTAATTGTTCTAGGTCTCTCATTTTGTCTGCTGTACAGGTAGTCCTCAACTTACAACAGTTCATTTAGTGACCGTTCAAAGTTACAATAGCACTGAAAAAACCATTTTTCGCAGTTACAACTTTTGCAGGATCCCCATATTCATGTGATCAAAATTCAGATGTTTGGTGACTAGTTCATATACTTACGACAGTTGCTGTGTGCCGGGGTCATGTGATCACCTTTTATGACTTTGTGACAAGCAAAGTCAATGAGGGAGACAGACGTTGAGGAATATAGGCTTCCATCTTTCAATCTTGGCAGGTTGCAATGGGGCAGCAGGGAATTCTTGAAGTAGGACCTCCTCATTCGCAGTTTCATTTTAGCTATGATGTTCCAGTTGCTTTGCATGTCTCTGCATTCATATTAATAGCTTTAGAATAGAATCTGGAGCATCAGCATCAGCAAGTGACCGTCTGCATTCCAAATAGCTACTAGCCTCTTGCCAGGATTCCTGCAGCTCTCAGATATAAATGAACGACTAGGAAAAGTCAATTAAAGGATTTTGCTGACTGAAGGGTATAGGAGCTTTTTTTGGCACAGCAGCAGGAGGTGACATGAAAAATTGCAGCTTTTTACAGCTCCCCTTGTTTTCCGTGTTTCTAAATATTTAATTTAACTCCAAGTTTCTCCGTTGCGCAAGATAAAGATGTTCTATTTTGAGACACACGTTTTGTCCACCACGTAATCCTTTTTCCCATCCCACCACCACGGATAAAATATTAATATGCGACGTAAATAAAAAATGCAGAAGCAAAGACTTGGATGAAAGCTTGTCTTTCCCTTTTTAGCTACCTTGCGTGAAACTGTGTCTTTGTGAGAGGACTGCCTGCTAGGCCAGGGAGATATCACCTGTTCTGGAACATGGCACAAAAGGAGCCGTTGCTACTGCCAGCAGATCTCTTCTACTGGCTGATGGGCGTGATAGGCATTCTCAGGCTGAATTCCTAAGCACATCGGAAATTTAAAAAACCAGGGTCTATGAAAATATCAGAAGCACAAGTTCTGAAAACAATGGCAAGAAAAATGCCTAATTATATTCAGTTAGGTTCAGTGATACTCAGACATTGTTCAAGACCTGACCTACTTATCCAATTGTGTGCAACATTCTTCTACTTGATAACAATTAAGGTAGAAAGTTGAAAGTAGCCCACCTGTAATTGGAACATTTATTGGTGAAAAAATCTTAAGTCACTGGAGAAACAACAGCAAGAACATTAATTACCCCTTCATTCTGAATTCGGCAGCTAGGGAAACGCAGAAAAAAAATGAAAGGTGTCAATCAGTGGAATTAAGAATTTCCTCTAAGTCATGCCTAAAGGAAGGAAGAGGACTGTGCTGTGCTTTGGCAAGCACAGCACAGTCCCAAGGCAAACAGGTTGCGAAGAGAAAGCAGTGGAATGCCTGTAAGATTCATCTGCAACTTCTTAAAACAGCAGCATCTTTTCCTGTGAATGTTTCATTGCCCTCCACAGCAGACTGTCAGATTTCCTCTCCAAAGTTCCATTTGGCTTAAGAATTGGCAGACAGGTGTTACATGTGCACCCTTGTCCATTCTGTAGCATCTTTTCACCTTTAAATCTGAAGTCCTTTGCAATCCTTGGAAAGAACTCCCAGAACATATTCTTTGCAGGTAGAGTATCTAGAGGCAAACATTACAAAGGTCAAGAAAGAACTAGAAGCTATTTATAGAGCTAGGAAATGGAAGGCAGTAAGAAACGAAGTTGAATAGTAGATGTATTGAGTAATTTCTAGAAAAGCATGTAGTGCAATACTGGGGCTGGTACCCCAGCTCTGCTGATGGTGGTCTAGACACATCATATTATTCTTCCTTCTATAATCTATCCTGTCTAATCCTCAGAACTATACATCACAAGTTCATTTTTTTTCATTTTTAAGCAAAAAAATCCATAAGAGGCTTCCAGATACCAATAAATGTAGATAATTTATTTTCTCTAATCGAAGAAATCGATTTATCCATTTCAGAAAAATCTGTAAACTTCACCAACTATTTTTCCATAGTGGGTAGTATTGAATCTTTCCATCTCTGTGCAGATGGTAATTTCACTGGAGTAATCATAAATAACTTCCATGACTTTTTCTAACTGTCCATTAATCCTAAATGGAAAGGTTCTGGTGTCAACTGAATATCAATCTTTAAAATTCTCTGTATCAAACTAGGTATCTAAATCCATTTATGTTTTTTTAGCATTTTTACATGTCTGCCGAGCAAGATATAATGTCCCTTCATGTTGTTCATATTTCCAACATACATTTCAAGTTCCTTTATACATTTGAGATAATTTCTCTGATATCATACACCACCAATACACATTTTATAATTCTCTTTGAGATCATAACACAATGTAAATTTCATCTCCTTTAATCATATATTTTCCCATTGATACATATGAACATTATAATGAAAATTCTTAACCCACTTTAACCTGTTCTTCCTGTTTCAAATTTTAACAAAATTTTAGCAATTATATGCTCATCATCAATATTTCAAATTCTGATTTACTTCGTATGACACCAGAGGTCTTTTTATTCATGTTAAAACTTTCATATAACAGTAAATGGAAAAAAACCATCCACAACTATATCCTTCTGCTATTAATTGTTCTCTTGATTTGATTTTAAATTCCCCTGGAAATTTTCCAATATGTCCCAACCATTTATCTTTATTTGCCATTTCTGTTCTGTAATATGCTTCTTGAGCTGAGATCCATAATACTGATTTCTGGCACAACCTGGGTTTATAATCTATTCCATATTCTCAATATGACACATATAATAACATTATTTTTAAAGTTCATGTTAACTTGAATTTATCATACCATAAATATTCATGCCATCCAAACCTAAGGTCATGACTTTCTAACAGGTATTATGTATTTTAAATCTGAACATTTGATAACTATTAAAACTCCTGCCAAAACAGATTCTTCCATTCTATGGAAGCTGAGCCTTTTAAAACACAAATTGTTGATCTGCTAAATCTTAGTTGTTGCTGTCTGATTTGCATGGACTGTGCTTCTCAACCTTGATATGTGGACTTCAACTCCCCGAATTCCCTAGCTAATATGCTGACTGAGGAATTCTATGAGTTTACACATATTTTAAAGTTGTCAAGGGTGAGAAATTGATTTTGATATTTCCCTGATGCTACTGGCTAGCTGTTCACTAAGAAACCCAATTAATTACACCATTAAAGGCAGTGGAGAGCTAGCCCTGGTTACATACAAGGACAATTACATGTTCCCACCATTTCCATACTTCAAATCCTACAAAGCAGCTTGAGGTTAACAACCCATGATTGTCTTACTTTGTCTTTACTCCAGGGAGAGGCAGAAAGAATTGGAACAGGAGTATAGACAAGGCAAGAGTTCCCATCAGTGCTCACAATCTCTGCAGAGCTGCAGTGCTTTCAGCAAAAAGACCAGCTTTATGGAGATTCCAGATACACTACAAATGAATGACAATCAATCCACACAGCTTCTGGGCAAATCTTAGATATATACATAAATATATGCACAGGAGAGAAAGAAGATAAATTTAGCCTGAAAGCAGGGCAAGCAAAAGAGTAAAGCAAATTGCTAGCTGAGAGAGAAAGGAAACACTGTAAATCAAAGCTTTAAATTATGAGAGGCAGTAGATTACCTGTTAGTAAGAGAGAAAAGAATAAAGCACTAGATTTTCTGCCTGGTGAATTATGTCCAGCTTCCCTGTATTTATCAAGGGAAGTGAGCAGTCCACTTAACAAGGGTAGAAAGGGTGGCAAGCTTTGTTAGCAAGGCAGGGGTGAAATCCAGCAGGTTCTGACAGGTTCTGGAGAACCAATAGCAGAAATTTTGAGTAGTTCGGAGAACCAGCAAATACCACCTCTCGCTGGCCCCAGAGTGGGGTGGGAATGGAGATTTTGCAATATCCTTCCCTCAGGAGTGGGGAGGGAATGGAGATTTTGCAGTATCCTTCCCCTGCCATGCCCATCAAGCCATGCCCACCAAGCCATGCCCACAGAACCGATAGTAAAAAAAATTGGATTTCACCACTGCAGCAAGAGCATTGCCCAGCTGATTAGGATGG
This sequence comes from Diadophis punctatus similis, assembly GCA_023053685.1. Taxonomy (NCBI): domain Eukaryota; kingdom Metazoa; phylum Chordata; class Lepidosauria; order Squamata; family Dipsadidae; genus Diadophis; species Diadophis punctatus. The sequence goes on from JALIGW010000001.1 coordinate 38,427,366, forward strand.
ATGGAGAGGAGAATGGTAGTGTACATGGCCAAGAGAAATAAAGCAGACTGAATCCAAACAGGCCCGGATGGAAGAGGTCTGACCCACAAAAGAGAGATCGAATTGCCATAAAGGAAATTGGAGAAAAGCAACTCCATGAAACTCTGTGCAGGGACTGTGATCTTTTTGCAAGAGAGAAAGGAAAGAGTTGGTTTGGTCTGTTACATGCTGTGCTTTTGAAATGTACTTTTAAGGACACTACTCATTGTATTACATGTGTGAAAAGACAACTCTTAGAAATCCTTTCAGAGCACAGAAAGGAATCCAGTCCTACAGGGTTCAATAAGGAAATTTGTTTAACATTATTTTTTAACCTGTATATTGTAGTACTGGTTCAATGTACTTTGTAGCTTGGATGTAGGATAAGGGTGAAGGTTCGTTCTGCAAGCTTTCCGAATCCCAAATCCTTAATCTCTACTCACATTGATGCCCGACATCCCCAGTTCAATTGGAGCAACACAAAAATTATTGGTCATACTATCACCCACCATACTAATGAGCTCATCGAAGCCTGGCACTCCACAAGCAATTCCATCAATAGACACATTGACCTGCAACCAGCCTACGAACCCCTCAGAATCCAAATCAACTGCACAGCTAACCAGAGACAGCACCGACCCTCAACCAACCCATGCAAGCCCCCGCCCCAACCAGCACTTCCTCTCCCAATGACCCTCACCTGATGTAAACCCCCCATCACAAGACCCATCACAAGACTCTCACTGGTGATTCACACCTGACCTAACACAGGACCCTCACTTGACAAACCCACATTTGACCCATCACAAGACCCATCATAAGATCTGATCTGATGGGACCCCCACCTGACATGACCTCACCATCACAAGACCTACAGACCACACGAAGCCTTATAAACAAAAGAACACTGACATACCCTAGACTCTGCTGAAGATGTCACCCAGCCTGGTAATGAAACGTTTGGAAACCAACCCACAAGCTTGGAGAATGAACCTTCACCCTCGGCCCTGCTATTCATTGGAGACTTCACAACAGGCTTGTTTATAGTGATTTGGATAGAAATGGAAGGGATCTAATTGAGAGATCCAGTGGGGAGTTAGTTTCCCCAAACACAGGACAAGCAGACCAGGGGTGAAATGCTCCCGGTTCGGACCAGTTCGGGAGGACCGGTAGTGGACATGTGGCCTAGTTCGCCAAACCAGCAGTGATGGCTGGCTGGCCACGCCCCCAAACCGGTCCCCCGGTCACCACTCGCTTGCCCTGTCTCGCTCAGTCTCTGCTCTGTAGCTTGCCTGCCTGAAGCGCTGCGCCCCTGATCTGCCTGCCAGATAAACCTGCAAAGTCGCGGCCTACCTAGCTGTCCCTGCCCCCCCCACCATCCCAGCCTGCCTTCCCGGCTATGTGTTTTCCAGTCCGGGCTGCTTGGAGTGAAAAACATGCAATATGCTGCTTGGGATCCTTCCTCTACAAAAGGCACCACCTTTTATATTCTCTCTGCTGCTTTTGCCTTGTTTCACCAGAACAGCCTTTCTTTACTCACGGGCCAGTCACTGTTAGCCTGACCCATCTCATGGGGTTGGTGTTGTGGAGAAAACAGGAAGAGGAAATAGTATTAGGTATGTCTGCCATGTTGTGTTATTTATAAAAACAATAGGCAGAAAATAAATAAATAAATGCATACATACATACATGCATACATACAGTGACATACATACATACAATTTAAAGATAAATATTGTAATTTGTTAGGTATGAATAAAGCTAAGGTTGCACTTACCTAGGAGTATTTGCCATTGAATTCAATGGGACTTTATTTCGGTAGTAGACCAAAATAGGATTGTCCTGTAAATCACTTTGGCATAAAAGCAGGCATTTCAACTGTTTAATACATAAAGTCATGATATACACATTTATCAATTAATAAATAAACCAGAACTTTTGTTCTAACATTATAAGGAGTATTTCTACTGCCCTCTATCACCCTCTGCTGTATTCCACATTACTGAAACAAATGGAGGGAATTGGAGTTGTTGTTTTCATATCTCATGTATTTTTCAGTGTGCTAATCTGCAGACAAGAAAAGATCCCCATTGTTTGCGTTTTCATCAAAGAATAATGCACAACTTAAAAGACTGTGTCAGGCATTTTTACAGCAAATGGATCTAAAAAGAATGTTATTATCTCCTTTGATCTCTCTGTCCCTTTCTAGGAATCAAGACAGCAAACAGCATGGTTGCAGAATTTATACCTTGGGAGAAAGAAACACAGCTCTTGTGGAAAACTTTATTATACCTTTATTATAAACACCAGCAATAGAGGTGTATATTAGGAACTGGAATGTCTGTGACACTATAGATATCATTTGGGGACCTCTAAAATCAACAGTGTCCTCAAGAAAGGATTAAAAATATCAAGATTAACTTTATCCAGGGGCCAAAGCGGGTGGAGTGTTTAAAAAAAGTCAAGAATAGCAGCTTCTAGCCATGTAACAGGAGCCTGCTCCTTTTTTTTTTCATGCATTGTGACTTACATAAAACAAGAGAGGGATTCTGACCACTGGGTTACGGCTGCCATTTTGTCTTTTTGATCCTTCCCTGAAGACATCTTTGTTTAAAATTCAACAACCTTTTTAAAAAATGGTTTTAAAAAAATAATTCAGAGGATCTGAAATCTGAAATCTCATGAATTTTGATTATTTTAGCACAAGATCTTAGTCAAGAATTTATTTATTCATTTACATACCAGATTTCTACACTACCTATTTCACTTAAGTGACTCTGGTGTCTTACAATAAAATACCAGCATTGTTCAAGATTTCAGATAAGAATGGAGATTTGTTGGCATTCTGGCATGCAAGTTCTGTTTTAGGAAATGAGAATGCAAAAAACTCATGCTAGGTTGACAATATACACAGGCAGTGGTATTTACATTGCCAAGTCCTGCTTTATAAAGTGAGTTTAATTTTTGCTTTGTTCCTTTCATTAGCTATCTTTTTCATTCTGTTCTAGTCACTCCAATTTAAGTGATTTGATCTTTAACTTTGGTGAATGAAACAAAAAAATGACTGTTAATTAATGACATCATCCTTCTGATTCCCCTTGCCAAAGACATTGTAGAAATTTTAACATAATTGGCACTTATCAGTTGAAAAGCAAGGCAGTTGCTTTTACCTGATTGCTGACAGACTGTGAAATATTTCCATCTGTCTCATTTGACATTGTGCTCCTTCTGTAATATTCCAATGAAAAACTGCTCTTACCTACAGCAGTGCTGAAGCCTGGAGACAGTTATAGTTCCTTGCGAATTGTTCCACAAGAAGCTAGAATAAATGCACGGATCCTTTCTGGATTTGCAAAATGACTTCTTCTTTAGTCTTCCAACCTATTTGAAGACTGAAAGAGTTTGATAGAAAGTGGCTACTAGCTCTCTGCTGAGTATGCTCCCCCAGCTTGAGTAAGGCTGAAATAAAGTCCTGAATAAATATCTATGGAGATTCTCAGTCATCCAGGTCATGGTTGTTTCAAAGGTGGTTTTTCCCCACCATCCAATCAGAGCTGAAGAAGCTTCTTAGATGAGAAGTGACATATAGAAGAGAATAGATAGAATAGAATTTTTTTATTGGCCAAGTGTGATTGGACACACAAGGAATTTGTCTTGGTACATATGCTCTCAGTGTACATATAAGAAAAGATACATTCATCAAGAATCATAAGGTACAACACTTAATGATAGTCCGGGTACAAATAAGCAATCAAATCATATTAGGAACCAGTCAATATAAATTGTAAGGATACAAGCAACAAAGTTAGTCATACAGTCATTAGTGGGAGGAGATGGATGATGGGAACGATGAGAAGATTAATAGTAGTGCAGACTTAGTAAATAGTTTGACAATGTTGAGGGAATTATTTGTTTAGCAGAGTGATGGCATTTGGGAAAAAACTGTTCTTGTGTCTAGTTGTTCTGGTGTGCAGTGCTCTATAGCGTCGTTTTGAGGGTAGGAGTTGAAACAGTTTATGTCCAGGATGTGAGGGGTCTGTAATTATTTTCACAGCCCTCTTTTTGACTCGTGCAGTATACAGGTCCTCAATGGAAGGCAGGTTGGTAGCAATTGTTTTTTCTGCAGTTATGCAATATCTTCAAAGAAAAACCAGAAAGTCCAGTTGCCTCTTGAAAAAGCACCTCCTGAATAAATAAAATGGCGATAGTAGTTAAAGAGAATCTAAGCAGAACTGATGCAGCTCATTGAATAGAATAAGCATTTGCAGAGGCGTCTGGGTTTGTTGCTGCTTGAAAGGACTATAGGCTCCTCTTCACAATTCTCTAACAACTGGACATGCCCAGTAACTGTTGTTTTTGTGCAGCATCCTCATGGCAAGCTTCAAATCATGTTTAGGTGATCAAGAGCTGAGATCCATCCACTTAAAAGAGAAGAGTTCTTCTTCCCATGTTATGTCTTTCTCCATATGTTGTATTCTGATCTGTTTATAGTTTTAAATACATAATTTGTTTTAGAGGAGATTGTCATATTCCAGCAGTGCAAACTTTGCCCTGGTGATTTAGTTAACTCCCAAGTGGGCTGGTAAATTCCAGGGCACGCTGCTGACATTTCAATATTCAGTGGCTTACAGTTTACTTCTTTCCCTTCTTCTCTTTAAGTTACAGTTATTGTTGTATGAAAGAATGAGAAAGCTAAACTCTGTGGTTATGCAAGCTGTCTCAAATACCCAGAAGAGTGTTCAGCTTGTCAAGGACACAGTTTATTCAGTGCAGATGTCTTCTGGAATGAAGCCCATAGAAGAAGTGGGAAATTGTCCTAGGGAACCAGATCAAAATACAGGTAACTCTGAGATAGGGTGTTGGCACATCCTTTACCTTCCAAATGAGGAAGTCATATTCCTTGTCTCCTGGGTGCAGGGAGATTTTTGTTGTTGTTGTTGTCTTTCCTTTTATCTCAGGATCAGATGACAACGTTTGCAACTTACAACTCAGGTTTAAACGGAGAGCTATTTCATTCTGTCTCCCCACCTTCCCCATTAAATGACTGTGGATTTATCTGCACTGCAGCAGGAAATGAACCATAACTGAAACCTTTCCAAAAGTTAAGCTGAAAAAAAACAGTGAAGAAGCATTTGTTGTGTTTATTTATCAAAGTAGTAGTAGAAGCTGAAGAGGGGAAGATGAATGGAGGATAGTGCAGAAAAGGAGGAAGCACTTTATACATAAGTCTGCTTGTTTAGATGATTTCCTTAGAATGAGAATTATTTATTGTAGATTAAAAAAAGCCTTGTTCAAATTGGCAATAGTGCAGTCACTTCCAGTTCCCATAATTCCAAGTCAGCCTAACCAATTTACATAAATTACTGCCATGGTAAGCATTATCCTCATTTATTAATTGATGAGATTTTGAATCTGTGTAATTGCTGAAATTTTTCTGGATGATAAGCAAAATGACATCAACTAAACACATACATTACAAAACAAAAACAACAGCTATAGTAATGAGAATACATGCTCAACCAGGCTACATTGGCGCACTCTTTCAGAAGAGCCACTACAAATGTTCAGTAATAACTTGATGATAGGTCCCACCTGAAGAGTACCCCTGTCATCACCAGCAGCCTTTCAGTTCAAAAAATGCTTTCAAAAAAGTAATTAAACCCTTTGCTCCAGGCACCTACTTATACTAGCACAACACCCCCCCTCCCAAAACACAGCAGGTGATGGCATTTTTCCCCACCAAAAGGTCACATTGTGAAATGAGAAATGCAGCCAGGAAATGTACCAGTCACCATCTTGAACATCTCCTGCATTAGAACTAGAAGGATAGCTCCTACTCACTGGCCTTGTTACTGAGAAAGATTAGAGCTGAGTTGAGGGAAACACAATTTATGCCATCATACTTTTCTACTGTGTCAAAGACTTGAGGCACGCAGGTTAACATGGCCAGGAAGAAAAGTCCAGTCAATATTTTATCCTTGGTTAATCTGAAGTAGTACAAGAATTATGTCAGCAGCCTAAAAATACACATTAGCACAATTTACCAGAATCTATAAATTATCTCAGAGAGCTCACCTAGCACTACTCATCTATAGAATAGAATAGAATAACAGAGTTGGAAGGGACCTTGGAGGTCTTCTAGTCCAGTGTTTCCCAACCTTGGCAACTTGAAGATATCTGGACTTCAACTCCCAGAATTCCCCAGCCAGCATTCGCATGGGGGCAGGATGCATTCTCTGGCTGGGGAATTCTGGGAGTTGAAGTCCAGATATCTTCAAGTTGCCAAGGTTGGGAAACACTGTTCTAGTCCAACCCCCTGCTTAGGCAGGAAACCCTACACCACTTCAGACAAATGGTTTTCCAACATCATCTTAAAAACCTCCAGTGTTGTTGGAGCATTTACAACTTCTAGAGGCAACTTCATCTACAGAATAATTTTTATGTGTATATATATATATATATATATATATATATATATATATGTATATATGTATGTATATGTATATATATATATATATATATATATATATATATATATATATATATATATATATATATATATATATATATATATATGTCAGAGCTGTATTTCCAAAGTGTCACATAATTAATGGCAATTTGATTGTGACAATTAAGTATAGCTAGTAGAAGTTCCTCTCTTTATTTCTCTCTAAAATAAAGTAGAAAATTCCACTAAATTATTTAGAAGTAGTCAAAACATTTTCAATTGATTCAACAAGGACTGTAATTGAGGAAGATCTGTGTAAACTCAGGAGAAAGAGAATCTAATGACTGAAGATTCCATCCACCTACCCATGTATTACTGTGATGAAATATATTTTTATTCATCAAGGAATGATACAATATAAAGAATAAATAAAAATAATGTTGTTCCTTCAAAATTTGAGTTTCAGACAGGAACCTAAAAATTATCCAAATAGCATAACATATGCCAGGTAAGGTGGTAGTAGGGGCTTTGGGAAAAGGGGATATATCCGCAATTGATGTAGCCAAAACATTTAGTTCTTGTAAAATTTTGTTTAATTTGTTATTCTAATGAATGCATCGGTTTTGCAAGGCTTTTTCCATAATTTACCCATTTTGATTTGCTAGCTCTCTAGATTTTGTAATTTTTTTCTCATTCTTTTTCTCAATTCTGCTATCCCTGGGAATTGCCAATCCTACAAAACAATATTCTTTCTTTTCAGGATTGTTGTATTTAGTGTCTTATGTTTTAGATGGCAATATATTTGCATGCATAAATCCTGTACAATTTTAGCATGATTTTTAACCACTTTTTTCAATGTTGTGATCATGCCACATTCAGGAAACTCAGAAATTATAGCTTTTGCACAGATGCCAATGGATCATAGTGGCCACTTGATCTTTCTTTCTTTCTTTCTTTCTTTCTTTCTTTCTTTCTTTCTTTCTTTCTTTCTTTCTTTCTTTATTTATTTATTTATTTATTTATTTATTTATTTATTTAATCGAGCATGTATTAGATAACAGATATAAGTATAAACATGATTATGAATACATGAAATGGATACGAATAAAAGGGAATATTAGGACAGGGACGGTAGGCATGCTGGTGCGTTTATGCACGCCCCTTAAAGACCTTTTAGGAATGGGGTGAGGTCGACAGTAGACAGTCTAAGGTTAAAGTTTTGGGGGTTTGAGGAAGAAACCACAGAGTCAGGTAGTACATTCCAGGCATTGATAACTCTGTTACTGAAGTTGTATTTTCTGCAATCAAGTTTGGAGCGGTTTACCATAAGTTTGTATCTATTATGTGCTCGTGTATTGTTGTGGTTGAAGCTGAAGTATTCATTGACATGTAGGACTTTGTAGCAGATAATTTTATGTACTACACTTAGGTCGGATCGAAGACGGCGAAGTTCTAAGTTGTCTAAGCCCAAAATTTCAAGTCTGGTGGCATAAGATATTCTGTTGCGAGCAGTGGAGTGGAGCACTCTTCTTGTGAAATATCTCTGGACTCGTTTGATTGTGTTAATGTCCGACATGCAGTGTAGATTCCAAACATATGAGCTGTATTCAAGAATTGGTCTAGCAAAAGTTTTGTATGCCCTAGTTTGCAGTTCAATATTACCGGAGAAGAAGCTACGCAAGATTAGGTTAACAACTCTTAATGTCTTTTTTGCAATGCTCTTACAGTGATCTCTGGCACTTAGGTCATTTGAGATGAGTACTCCAAGGTCCTTGACAGAGTGAGGGTCGTCTACGAGGTCATCATCAGCGGTGGGTTGCTCCCGGTTCGGCCCGGTTCTGTGAACCATTAGTGCCGGCAGCGGGAGGCTCTGCCCACCCACCTGGGATGCTTCTGCGCATGTGCAGAAGAGTTGCGCGCCCGCATGAGCGCGCGTGTGAGCCGGTAACAACGGGATTTAGAACCCACTATTGGTCATCATGATATTGTTTATAAGCAGGCTCAGCACCCCAATTTGTAGGATCCGTGCTTTCATCTTTTTCTTGACAAAGTCTGCATTTGTTGTGGTTTGATACATATTGAATCCCTATTTGTGCCTAATGTTTTTCTTGAGTTGTAAAAATTAATCCTTTTGTTTTCTGCTTGATATTGCCAACTTGTAACTATTGCCAGTTTAAACTCATATCTACTTATTTTCAGTTTCTTTTATGTATTGGCTGTGAAATGGTTTACTTCTCCAATTTTCTGAACAGTTGTCCAAAAATTCATTTTACAGTCATTTTTTGCTTCTGTTACTTTCAAAGATGTTTTCTTTGCAAATTGCTATGAGCATTTCCTTTTGCTTGCCTAAATATATATTAATTTAATCCATCCCTTTCTTCTTCAACTATTTTACCTGTCCTAAAACATGACTCAAACAACATCAAACATTTGATTAAATATAATCAAACAACATCACTTCACAGACGCAATGCATGTCAAAATATAATTACAGTACTATTATTATTGTCATGGTCATCATTATCTTAATCATTACCATTGTTATTGCACTTTTATATTAAAAAAGTTGCCATGATGAAGCTCAGCAAACAAAATGCTATCATTGAAAAGTAAATCAAAGTAAAACCATCCTAAAAGCATTAAAACAACAATATAATAACAAAAGTAATTGAAAGTCCAACTTATAATTTTATGTTTTAAAATTCTTCTTTTGAAAAGTTATTTGGGCTAATCATTATGACAGAAAGAGCTGCCTTGTTCTGAAAAGAAGGAATAAAATCCTAACTTCATTCCTGGAACTGCACACAGGCATACAGTACTTGTAGACCTTACACTCACAATCTCCATAATAATAGAATAGAATAGAATAGAATAGAATAGAATAGAATAGAATAGAATAGAATAGAATAGAATAGAATAGAATAGAATAGAATAACAGAGTTGGAAGGGACCTTGGAGGTCTTCTAGTCCAAACCCCTGCTTAGGCAGGAAACCCTACACCACTTCAGACAAATGATTATCCAACATCTTCTTAAAAACTTCCAGTGTTGGAGCATTCACAACTTCTGGAGGCAAGCTGTTCCACTGATTAATTGTTCTAACTGTCAAGAAATTTCTCCTTAGTTCTAAGTTGCTTCTCTCCTTAATTAGTTTTCACCCATTGCTTCTTGTCCTACCCTCAGGTGCTTTGGAGAATACCGATAGCTTGACTCCCTCTTCTTTGTGGCAACCCCTGAGATATTGGAACACTGCTATCATGTCTCCCCTAGTCCTTCTTTTCATTAAACCAGATATACCCAGTTCCTGCAACTGTTCTTCATATGTTTTAGCCTCCAGTCCCCTAATCATCTTTGTTGCTCTTCTCTGCACTCTTTCTAGAGTCTCAACATCCTTTTTACATCGTGGCGACCAAAACTGAATGCAGTATTCCAAATTACAATCTTTATTACAATATTACAATCTTTATTACAACCTTTATTACAGTATTACAACCTTTGGTGTTCCAATAAAATTATGGTGCCTACATGTAGCCTGTTGGCTCATCATTTGCTCCTGATGTATGTATAAGTTACCAACTATCAGTATTTGTATCTTTGTTCTTTGTAGGACACAGCAGTATCTCTTCCACCTGCTCTTCAGGTACATATCTGCTATCTCCTATTAGTCTTTGTAGGACACAGCAGTATCTCTTCCACCTGCTCTTCAGGTACATATCTACTATCTCCTATTAGTCTTTTCTTCTCTCCACTTCTTTTGCAAGAGCTTCAAAGTTGTTTATGAATTCCACCAGTTCAAAATATCTCTACATAGCTTGTTCCCAATTGCCATTCTCACCCTGCATTGCTTCATCTTTGGGTAAAGTTATTTGCTCTGTTAATAGAGCCTCCTATTTTGATACAACAAATCTTCATTCTCTCTTAGGAACTAAAGTGGGACCACTCACTGCTCCAACCTGTTTGTCAAGAAATGATGCAAACTTGAATTCTTCTTCTGAATATGTGCCAGGTTATTTTCAGTCAGAATCACAGGCTCAAATGTTATAGGTCACAGCTAAGAGTGATACCTGCTTATTATCATTTCTGATTCTTAAGCCACTACCTAGAGAATCATCAAAATTGTATGTCAAAGTTGGAAGAGAACTTGGAACTCATCTAGTCTAATACTGTACCATATGTATGTAATATACACGAGTTTTCTACTGTAATGGTAGGTGAGAATAACTTTGAAGGATGAAGGGAAGAGATGCTGCCTAGGAAACAATGAGACAAAAGAGGGAAGAGCTCCCAGTGGCTTAAGAGCCAGAGGAAGCAACTTAGGAAAGGACCCACCCTGGCTGATCAGGCAGTTAAAAGTGGTGGTGGGAGATTTATGTCGTCAGACTTGTAAGGTTCTGTTAATGTATCTGTATAATAAAATAGAATTAGCTCATGTAATTATGTTTCCAGTGGGGATTACCTGGGAGAGCTGACACTACCCAAACATAAATCAAATCTCTATTATAATCACGGAACCAGCACAAGGGAGGTGGGGTACAATCAATTAAAATGCATAGAAGATACATCTGAGTGTAAAAAAATAATAGGAAAAGCTAGGACAATATTAAAACAGAAAATATTGAGGGTGGTAAGAGCAACAGAGTTCACTGCAGCTTGTGAGCCCTGGCAATAGCTGCCCTTGGTAGCAGCTGGCCCCAGCCTGGCTGGCTTGCATGGTGCCATGGCAGCCACTTGCCTACCCACCGGCCTGCTTGCAAGCCATCTGGAACTTGTGACTTCCCGCTGGCTTTCCTTTGCTGGTTGGAAGTTGGCTTTGAAGTCACAAGGCAGTCCTTACTTAATGACCAGCAATCCTTACTTATCAATAGCAATGGTGACTGCCTGGATTGCCACTGCTAAGTAATGTGACCATGTGACATAATGCTCTACGATTGCATCACTTAGTGATGGAAATTCCAGTCTCAATTACCATCATTAACTGACAACTACCTGTAGTCCCCATGAGTTTTCCTACTGAAACAAGAGACCTACACAATCTCAATCTCTGCTCAGTGCTCTATTAAGGCCAATAGGTGCTTTTGAAAGTATTGCTGTATCATTTGCATAGACTGACAATAGAGTTTTCTGTCAAGTTTTGGGAAATAAAAGTTCATGTTGTGGACATGGCCCTTGGTGCCCCCATTGACAAATTGTTTAGCTAGGGCTGTCCACTTTCAACAGAGGTGTCCATGTAACTGAAATTATGACTCCCTGGGGAAATGTGACAGTCTATTGTGGTGGGACTGTTGCTCTGGAAGCACAATGTGATATCTTTTATTTTATTTATTTATTTATTTATTTTGTCAAGCGTATATATGATTACAAAGTATAAACATGATTGTGAATACATAAGATGTATAAGCATGGTTATGAGTACATGAGATGGTTACGAATACATGGGGATACAGTATTAGGACAGGGACAGTAGGCACGCTTGTGCGCTTATGCACGCCTCTTACAGACCTCTTAGGAATGGGGTGAGGTCAACGGTAGACAGTCTAAGGTTAAAGTTTTGGGGGTTTGGGGAAGAAACTACAGAGTCAGGTAATGTATTCCAGGCATTGACCACTCTGTTGCTGAAGTCGAATTTTTTGCAATCAAGTTTGGAGCAGTTTACATTAAGTTTGTATCTATTGTGTGCTTGTGTATTGTTGCGGTTGAAGTTAAAGTAGTCATTGACAGGTAGGACATTATAGCAGAAAATTCTGTGTGCTACACTTAGGTCAGATCGAAGGTGGCATAGTTCTAAATTGTTAAGTCCCCAAATTTCAAGTCTGGTGGCATAAGGTATTCTGTTGCAAACAGAGGAGTGGAGGACTCTTCTCATGAAATATCTCTGGACATTCTCAATTGTATTAATGTCTGATATGTAGTGCAAGTTCCAGACAGATGAGCTGTATTCAAGAATTGGTCTAGCAAATGTTTTATATGCTCTGGTTAAAAGTAGAATATTACCAGAGAAGAAGCTACCCAAGTTTAGGTTAACCACTCTTAATGCCTTTTTGGCAATGCTGTTGCAGTAGGCTCTGGCATTTAGATCATTAGAGATGAGTACTCCAAGGTAGTACTGAGTGAGGATCGTCAACAAGGTTGTGATCATCTAGTTTGTATTTTGTGTTCTGATTATTTTTGCCAATTTGTAAGACTGAGCATTTGTTGGTTGAGTTTTGCAGTTGCCACTTGTTTGACCATTCTGATACATAGTCAAGGTCTTTTTGAAGGGTAGCAGCATTGTCGGTGGTGTTGAATAGTTTTACATCATCTGCGAAGAGGACGCAGTTGCTTTTAATATGATCGCAGAGGTCATTTATGTAAAGTATAAAGAGAGTTGGCCCGAAAACGCTGCCTTGGGGGACACCGCTGTTAATAGGCACAGGATTTGATAGAGCACTTCCTATTTTGACCACTTGTTGCTTGTTTGACAGGAACGCAGTAATCCATTTGTGCAAAGGTCCAGAAATGCCATAAGATTTTACTTTTAGAAGTAGTTTGTTGTGTACCACTGAGTCAAAGGCTTTGCAGAAGTCTATGTAAATTGTGTCTATTGCTTTGCCCTGGTCGAGTTGTGTAGTCCCTTTTTTGCGTGTCAGCAGTTGTTTGTACTCATACTAGGAGGTTGCATTTGTCCTTGTTTAAATTCATTTTAAATAGGTTTCCGTTCATTGCTGCAGCTTGTCAATATTCTCCTGAATCTTGATATTATCTTCTAAAGTTTTTAACTATCCCTTTATCTTTGTTCCATCTGAAGACCTGATAATCATATTTGCTTAACAGCACAGGGCCTGGAAAAAAATCTTGCAATATGCTGTTTAATACTTCCTTCCAGTATGATGCACAATCATTGGTGTATACTTGTTGGGCATGATTATTTAACCAAGTCATGTTTGTTAAACAGTAACAGCTCCTACTCGTATTTTGGTCATGTTTTCCATTATTTATGTATCTATGCATTAATTTATAATTTCAGTTTCTAAGGCTCAGACATGACTATGCGACTAACAACAACAACAAAAAAGGCTGACTAGTTATCAACAATTCATGGAGGAGGGTTTACAAAAGCTTAAACATGAATAATACAGTACTTTAAAACAATAATTTTAAAAAAACAGCCACTCCAGGGAGGAAAAAAATGCAATTATTAAAAAAAACAATCTCAATTGATTAATTCACATGATGTCCCAGCTCAGTTCCTGTAGGAAGAATCAGGTCTCCTCGGTTCTCTTAAAAGGTGAAAGGGCCAGAGGCATGTGGGCCTTGGAGCTATGCTGTTCCAAAGGGCAAGCATCAAAACAGAGAAATCATGGGACACTTTATTGATTAGTTTGCTGAAGTCACGGTATACTAAGACTTCTGCATGCTAGAAGTCAACTAAATTAGTCACTCTATCAAAAAAAAATATTAAATCAGATTGGTTTGGCATGACTAATTATTGATAAACTCATTGGGGAAGGGTCTTGCAAATTATGTTTAAATCTCTTCCAGAATGTTTCCTTGTATCAACATCAAGCTGATGGATCTACAGTTACCTAGGTCCGCCTCCCCTTTCAAGAAAGGAATACAGGTAGTCCTTGACTTATGACTTATAATTGAGACCAAACTTTCTGTTGTTAAGTGAGAAATTTGTTAAGTGAATTTTGCCCCATTTTACGACTTTTCTCGCCACATTTGTTAAGTGAATCATGGCAGTTCTTAAATTAGTAACCCGGTTGTTAAGTGAATCTGGCTTCCCCATTGATTTTGCTTGTCAGATGGTCGCAAAAGGGAATCACATGGCTTGGAACACAGCAACGGTCATAAATATGAACCAGTTGCCAAGCATCTGAATTTTGATCACATAATCATGGAGATGCTGCAAAGGTAAATTTTTCAGTGTGAAAAATGGTCATAAGTCACTTTTTTCAGTGCTGTTGTAACTTTGAACGGCCACTAAATGAAGTGTTGTAAGTCGAGGACTACCTGTATCATTTGTTTTTTTCCAGTCCTCTGATGCTGTGCCCATTCTCCACGATTCCTCAAAAATTCCAGAAAGATTACCTCAGTGAGCCCCTTCAAGATTCTCAACTGTAATTGCTCAGGCCTCAGAGACATTATTCATAGAAAGGCTTCTATTTCTTCTTGTCCGTTTTGCAGGTTCTGAAATGACCTAAGCATGCACTTAAGAATTTTCTTGTTGAATCCCATTGCTAAGCTAGACTGCTGAACTTTTGCCGGCTATCTTCGTCTTAATGACAGCTTTTAAACAGATTGTTGTTGCTTTCTTTTCAACAGTGATGAAGAATTTTAAGATGATGATTTCAGGGAGTGAGAAGAAAGTCAGATAATGTATTTGCTGAATTTGGAATTGCCCCGGGTTTGGTTCCATAGAGGTGAAAGTTAGATTTATCATCCATGAGATTGGCAGTTTGTGAACTGGAACTAAGGTAGATAGTGAAAACCGAGACAAAAAAAATGTAATGAGTATTACCAGCCAATATTCCCTCTAAGCTGCATGGCTGTGCGGCCGCGCACGTGATAAGAAAGCGCCGCGCCGCAGTTTCCAACTGGCGCGCGGCGTTTTCTTATGTCAGAGGGAACATTGATCACCAGCCGATCCGGGGTGGGTGGGGGGTGGGGGAAAGGAGCCTTCAACGAAGAGAGGCGGAGGCTTTAACTCTTACCTCCCCAGGCGGGCTCCGCTGCTAGGGAGAGGAGGAGAGCGAGATCAAAGGCTGCTGCCCACCAGCTTACTCTTCATCCAGGGAGGCCGGTTCGGTCCCTCCAGAAAAGAAAACGCGGCGCAGCAGTTTCCAACTGCCGCGCAGTGATTTTCAATGTTAGCGGGAACATTGTTACCAGCAGTACCTTATCAGGACAGAAAATCAGGGTCATCATGTTTTTAATCCATTTTGAATAGCAGGCTGAGTCAGGCTGTTGACCTGGTCTGCTCTGGAAAGCTGCAGCTGCAAGCAGATATTGCGACCACATTGTTAGTAGAAGAAGCACAGAGAGATATGGGACAATTCAACTAAAAGGAGAGGATTTTGGAGTCTTGAGCTTTGAATGAAGTACCCCACAGGAATTTTGGAAAACCAATAGCAAATAGAACTGACAGTGATTTTGATTTGTCCATCTTTGGGACCAGGACTGAGATTTGTAAAGGACATTAGAAATGTTGGTGTTGTTTGCTGTGATTAGCCAAGATTTTGCAGAAGGGAAAGAGAAAAAACAATTGGATATTTTTATCACATAAACACCCAGAGCAATTCCTTGTATATGGTAGTTGCTGACCTGGATGGAAGTAGTAGGCCCCCTGGTCCTCTTAGACCTTTCATCGACTTTTCATTCCAACCGAGAGGTCTTGCATTACTAACTCTTGTTCTCATCACCAATGCATTTTAAATGGGGTCTGCTTTTGAAGATCACTCAGAACCTTCCACAGTCCAGAATTCAATGGATCATTTATTGGCTGGCATTGCCAATGAGTCTAAAACATCTATGGTCCAAGCCCTAACCTGACATCTGATCAGCTTCCAAGTATAATTTAAAGTGCTAGTTATTATCTATAAAGCCTCATGTAGCTTGGCACTGAGGAATCTCCAGGTGCAGTTTCTCCAGCTGAAATCAGCCTCCGGCTGGAATCAGTTTGTGGGGAGAAACTACTAGTAATCTTCCATTTCTGCAAGCTATACGCTACTTGGGGCTTCTACATGCTGCTTTTCTATAGCAGCGCCAATACCTTAGAAGAGTCACCTGCTTGAAGTAAGGTTGCCTTTCTAAAACAACATTGAAAATGAAGTTGTTCTAGAAGGCCTACGGTGAAGTATGTCTACCTCACTTTATGACTTTATGCTTATATTATTATTTTTTTAATTTTGATATGGAAGTTTCATTTTGTGCCTTGACACTGTAAACTCCTAAGAAGTTTGGAATTGTAACAGATTAAAAAATATCTAAGAAATTAAAAAAATAACAGATATTCCAGAGAAATTTTATGTATATGTTAATAGTGAGGGGGATAAAATTGACTCCCATGGAATCGCTTAATAGCGCTGGTCTGAAGCAGCATAATTCCAAAACTCCAACCAGCTACATTTTCTAATTTTTCTTGCAAAATGTATATTTCTTCAGCAGGATGGCAGAGTCAATCCGTTAATGATCTTGGCTGAAATTCTAAAGAGCCCTTAATTTGTAAAAACTCAAATGTTAATTTCAGAGCAAAAATCTGTAAGAATTCATTTTTGGCCTGCAT
Source organism: Diadophis punctatus similis (assembly GCA_023053685.1). Lineage (NCBI taxonomy): Eukaryota > Metazoa > Chordata > Lepidosauria > Squamata > Dipsadidae > Diadophis > Diadophis punctatus. The sequence continues at coordinate 38,444,095 of JALIGW010000001.1, forward strand.
TTTTGGCTGTAGGCTGTGCACAGATTCTCCAGGGAACTCGAAATTGGAGAATTGATACTGCATACTTGCTTGTGTATCCTTTTACAGCTAGGGTGAAATTTGCTACTCTCTTCTGATCTGTTTTGGCCTTTTTTATACGGAAAGGAATAAAAATAATAATCATCAGTCATAAGAGGAGTTTTTATGACATATTGCCTGTATCAGTGCTAAATAAGGTAATTTGTTGCATCGAAGTTTTGTTAGAACCTGAATTTTGCTGCAGTGCAGATTTCAGCTTTTCTATTACTGTTCTGATCTTGATCTATTTCCTCTGAAAAGAACATGGATTTTCAACACATTACACAATCTGATAACCTATTAGTTAATGCATACTGCATCTACTGACTGTACTTTTCTACCATTCTTTTTCTGGGTGATTTGGCTTTCCTTTTTTGTTGCAACTTTAAGTAGAGTAAGAAATTACTTTGTCAGGGAAAATGCCCAACAACAGCAAACTCTGGGGAACTGATTGGTCTATGCAGAGAAACTAACTGAATTTGAGTTTAGGATATTTACCAATGGGAAGCAGACTTACCAGCAATGCAATACCAGGCATGTTTGCTCTTTGATACTTATTTTAAAATAGGCATGCAGTCTTTGGTGCGATCCTAAAACATTGATATGGAAATGAATACCATTCAATATGGTATAGGCAGCATTGGTAGGCTCTTTCTGTATATCAGATTTTTTAAAAATCTATTTTCTCCACAGTGATGGATGTGTTTATTAGCTTTACTGGACTTGTCAGATTTTTTTCCTAAGCCATGGTGGCGCAGTGGTTAGAATGCAGTACTGCAGGCTACTTCTGCTGACTGCAGGCTGCCAGCAGTTCGAATATCACCGGGCTCAAGGTTGACTCAGCCTTCCATCCTTCTGAGGTTGATAAAATGAGGACCCAGAATGTTGGGGGCAATATGCTGACTCTGTAAACTGCGTGGAGAGGGCTGTAAAGCACTGTGAAGCAGCATATAATAGCAATAGCAATAGCACTTAGACTTATATACCGCTTCATAGTGCTTTACAGCCCTCTTTAAGCGGTTTACAGAGTTCAGCATATTGCCCCCAACAATCTGGGTCCTCATTTTACCCACCTCAGAAGGATGGAAGGCTGAGTCAACCTTGAGCCGGTGAGATTTGAACAGGTGAACTGCTGAACTAGCAATCAGCTGAAGTAGGTTGCAATGCTGCTTTTAACCACTGCGCCACCTCAGCTCCTATATAAGTCTTAGACTTATATAAGTCTAAGTGCTAGTGCTATTGCTACGGATGTTGCAAAAAGATGATGGTGCTCCAAGGGGACATATTAAACAAAGCAAACTGATTTAAAATATCAGCTGCACAAAGTATTGCAGGAGCTAAAGAGATTTGCCTTATTTCTTGTGACCTTTCCATTTAGAATAATCAAAGATGATGTAATAATGCTGAAATACTATTTAGCTGATTCTGGGTGGATTTGAAACTTGTATTTGAAGTGTAGTGGATACTGGCTTATTATATTTTAAAATAACATGCTGCTTCCATATACTGTAGTGAACCTTTTAGAAGAAAACATTTTGTTCAGATTAACAGAGTTGGAAGGGACCTTATAGGTCATCTAGGCCAACCCCCTGCTCAAGCAGGAGACCCTACACCATTTCTGACAAATGGCAGTCCAATCTCTTCTTGAAAGTCTCAAGTGATGAAGCTCCCACAACTTCCGAAGGCAAGCTGTTCCATTGGTTGATTGTTCTCACTGTCAGAAAGTTCTTCCTTATTGCTAGGTTGAATCTCTCCTTGATCAGTTTCCATCCATTATTCCTTTATCTGGCCTTCAGGTGCTTTGGAGAATAGCTTGACCCCCTCCTCTCTGTGGCAGCCCTCAAATATTGGAACACTGCTATCATGTCTCCCCTGGTCCTTCTCTTCACTAGACTAGCCATGCCCAGTTCCTGTAACCGTTCTTCATATGTTTTAGTCTCCAGTCCCCTAATCATCCTGGTTGCTCTCCTCTGCACTTTTTCTAGAGTCTCAACATCTTTTTTATAGCATGGTGACCAAAACTGGATGCAGTACTCTAGGTGTGGTCTAACTAAAGCTTTATAAAGTGGTATTAGTACCTCACTTGATCTTGATTGTATCCTTCTGTTAATGCAACTTAGGATTGCATTGGCTTTTTTGGCTACCGCTGCACACTGCTGGCTCATTTTTAGCTGGTTGTCCACTAAGACTCCAAGATCCCTCTCACAGTCACTGCTATTAAGCCTGGTTTCACCCAGTTTATATGCATACTTTTGGTTTTTCTTACCTAAGTGTAGGACTTTACTTTTCTCTACATTGAATTTTATTTTGTTAGATAGGGCCCTGTGTTCAAGTCTGTCAAGATCCATCTGGATCTTGAGCCTATCTTCTGGGGTGTTACCTATTCCTGCCAGCTTAGTATCATTTGCAAATTTGATAAGTTCTCCTTCTATTCCTTCATCTAACTCATTTATGAAGATATTGAAGAGTACTGGGCCTAAGACGGAACCCTGTGGTACCCCACTGCTTACTTCTCTCCATGTAGACTTAGACCCATTGAGGACTACTCATTGAGTATGGTTTGTTAGCCAGTTGTGAATCCATCTGGTGGTGAAGCTGTCTATCCCACTTTTTTCTAGCTTACGAAGAAGTAGGTTGTGGTCTACTTTGTCGAATGCCTTGCTGAAGTCTAAGTATATTATGTCCACAGTATTTCACTGGTGTACTAATTTAATCACTATGTTGAAGAATTTTGAAGAGGATAACATTATCAGCATCAGATCTCAAGGTCTTTTTAGCTGTCATGTATCATTTGCAAGCTCAGCCCAGCAAGCTCAGGCAGGCCTTCAATATATTGCATTGCAGAATAAATTCTGTAACAGATTTGAAAGGTGCTCTATTTTTACCTCAGTAAATACTTGTATAAAGTTGCTCAGTTGGAATTTATATGCTGATCAGATATTCACTCCATCCTCAGGCACTGGCTGTGCATGGCAAGCTCATTTCAGAATGTAAATAGTTCCACATTTGATGTTATATAATGTACAGTTTGCAATAGAGTGCCCTGGAAGAGTGTTAGGGATGTTATTCCTGTTCTATTAATGTTGCTGCTACAAGTTGCAGCAGTTAAAGTGCAACATTGTTGGTGACCAACAAAAGTTTGACTGCTAAATATGCTTTCTTCACTTCTCAAATAGAGATAGGTAACATTCATTTCAGTTGGCTTGGTTTTTTTTTAATCAAATCAATTTTGCAGTTGTTGCAGACTTTTTCACTGAGTCCTCAGAATGGCCAGCTTACCTCACATTTAGTGATCAGACAGATGATGCCAATATTGCAATTTTGGGGTTCCCAATGACTTTTTGAACAACACAAAAAAAATCAACTTTTCACAAGACCTCTCTTTCCTGAAAAGGTGGTCTTTGTGAGAAGTATAACTTTTTCCTCTCCAAATTTCTCTATACCTCTGAAAATTGTCACCTTTTCATTTCTACTCCCCTCAGAATTGTTTGTTTACTTAGGCACTGGATTGTAGTCACCTTGCCACCCTCGTTATTAGATTTGCTGGGAAACAACTTAATAAATCTTTGTGACTTCTGCTTAAATTTATTTATTTGTTTGCTTTTATTTGTTTATTTGTTTATTTATTTATTTATAAATAGTTCCTATCCCAATCTTCCCAAGTATCTCATCTCCAAAATTTTTGATTTGTAAGCCACGAATTCAGAAGTTCATTGAGTCACTCTAGTCACCAGATATGCCAACAAATCAAAGGAACACCCTTGGAATCACCACTCTCAAGGCTCATAGCAGAACCATAATGCAACATGTAGAAACTATGACATTCCAACACATACAACCAAAAGTATAGATCTAGTATGAAGGCAACACCATCATAATTAAAAAAAACTTGAGAAAACACATGAAACCATCAACATCTTCTTCAAAGGAATAAAATTCACAAGGCAAGAAGAAAACAATACACTACTCAGCAGAGGAAACTATGACAAATTAGAAATGCAAATCTATTGAAAAACAAGAACTATGAATTATAGTCCTACCTCAGGAGTGAAAGCCACCTGGGTGACTTTGGACCAGTCACTCATTCTCAATCCAACTAGCCTCACAAGATTGTGATTGTGAAGAAAACAGGTGGAGGAAGAAATGTTAGATATGTTTGCTGTATTAGATGTTTCTGGCTTAATCAATAGACTTTACCATCCCCAAACCACAAGCCTGGGGGATGGGATGAAAAGATGATGAAATTTCAAACTGTCCAAAATTAGGAAGACAAAAAATAAGTGGAGAAAATATGAATAATGTCAGTCATCACCAGAAATCCAGAAAAGCTGAGTATCTTCATGAAAAGAAAAATGGAATATGGAAGCAGGAAAACCTTGCACAAAAGTTTGCAGTAAGAGCAAAAACTTGAAGTCCAAAGCAAGTCAAGATTGCTCATTCAAAGCTTTTGTAATCTCAAGAAGCATGGGGACTTCAACACTGTCTGTGTGATTCCATGGCATCAACTGTGTGTGATAATTAAGTCAATTTATTCCTGGTTCAGTTGCACATGTTCAAAAAAGCAAAGACAAAACATGTTTTGGTTTTATGGAGCTTGTGAATTATCAGTTTTCCTATTTTGATGAACAACAGCGCAATGCTTTTTTATTATGCAATAAACATTAAGAAGCATAGAACTTTAGGTAGAAAGATAGAATCCCTGGAAAGGTGTTGTATTTTGGCTCTCTCTCTCTCTCTCTCTCTCTCTCTCTCTCTCTCTCTCTCTCTCTCTCTCTCTCTCTCTCTCTCTCTCTCTCTCTCTCTCTCTCTCTCTCTCTCTCTGACAGAATTTCAATTTTGAAGAGGATGATTTGATCTTTCCAATCTTAACCTTGCAAAATATTGGATTAGATAATTCATTGGACTCCATTCTACCAATCAGTCAGAATCAGAAATAACAGTTGAGAATCTTGCCAAGATGCAGAGAGAAAATTCTGCCCTTTTGGGCTTGAGTCTGCCATTTCTTTCATCCCTCTCCTTGGCTATAAACAGCTGATGGCATCCGTTTGAAGCATGGGTGGAAATCCAATGTGGTTTCTCCGGGCTGTAGTTGAAATTTCTGGCAAGATGGGGCAGGATAGGAAGGGGACATTTTATCAGTTTATCAAACTTTCAATTTCTGAAATATACTTTTTTTCTTAAAGAAAATGGAGTGCTATGTCAGCCTGGTGAAAGTGTAATAAAAAACAAAGATTGCAATTCCATGGCTGCTGAAAGCTTTATAGTACTAACATCCTTTCTAGCCTGTTATACAATATATTTAGTTAATAACCTTCCTCTCCAGAACAGCTATATGATGTTTTGCAGCAAAAAGCTAAATCTTCTATTAATAGCCACTAAGTATAAATGCACTCTCACTGACATGTTGCATTTGAATTCTGTCTGCATGGAGTTAACTTCTCTACATTTCTGCCATCCCCTTCCTTTTCCTGGGGTGATCTCCCATTCTGCTTTGCCATCCAAATTTCTTATATGATACAGTATTTTTGGTAGCTTCATCCATAGCAATGCAGGGGCTGCTGCTTAAGGAGTCATATTGTATGTGGGTCCAACAGGCTCTGCTGGACAGCAGCGCTTCACTTTTGCAGCCATGGGCTATAGATCTGTATTTGAACAGAGAGACAGTGATCCAGCCTAAAAAAGCCACAATCACAATGAAGATCACAACAGAGACAGGAGCCACACCTTAGATGCCGTTCAGTCTCCCTATTTTCTTTGGAAACTCTATAGCACATTTCAGTCTCCTTCCGTTGTATTCCTGGAACTTCTCATCTTTTAAAGAAGTGGAGTGAGCATAGCAACATACAGACGTGGAGAGAGTTCCTGAAACTAGCAGGAAAACATTTGACTTTTCTCAAAGGAAAAGAAATCCTGGTTAACAAGAAGATTCCTTTATTCAAATTACCTTCTCAGGGAACAGAAGTGCATTTCTAGATGGTCTGTATTCAGAGAACTCAGTTGCCATTAAAACTTTGCCCTTTTTGTAGCACACGAAGCAGAGTGACATGGCCTCATCAGTGCTTAAACCAAAAGTGTAACCAGCACTCCCCAGGGCCAAAAGTTCCGGTTCACAAAGTACCCAAATGTTGCCTTTTGCAATATCATGAAGCAAAATGTCTTTAACTCTGTCAAACTTTCTCATGGATGCAATAATTTAATTAATATTGAGCAGCAGTATAAATTATGAGCCAAACTCTAACCTTCTAACAGCTACTCTATTTTAATCCCCTTATTTTAGCAAAACGTGTTGGAGCTCTTCCCCTAGGAAGATGGCAAGAATTGTGTATCATCTAGTGTTAGAAAAGGCATTCTAGTTGTCCGTGAATGCCCACTCCAAAGCCTCAACCTAGGGAGGCTTTGCTTATTAACAAAACAGGCAGCACAGTTCACAACAATATGCTAATTAATTAGTTGCTGAGTTCGGCAAGAAAGTTATTGTATTGACAGTGGACTGTCAATGTTGACATTGAAATTACCTTAAATTAAGTGGAAATATTATCACTCAGTGAGGGAGACGGGCAGTCTCTAAATGTGATAAATAAAAATAAAATAAAATAAATAAATTATCCTGAATGTGCACCTTTTGTTAGTAATAAACTTACATGAAAGTTCCAGGGCCACAAATTATGGATTACATCATCTTTTCATTAATGAACATCTTAGAACAGTGATAGTGAACCTATGGCATGCGTGCCACAGGTGGCACACGGAGCCATATCTGATGGCATGTGAGGTGTTGCCCTATGTCAACTCCAATGCACATGCAGAAAATTAAAGGCAGTTTTAAAATGAAAGATCTGCTATGGGTCACTGAGACAGAGATATTATAACTCAGTGTAAATTGTGTCAACTAGAGTGCTGTGTGTATATTGTGTGATAGATATATCACTGGTCCCAAACATTTCTGTTTGTTGCCAAAAGATTGCATAATGAAGGAAATGGAAAGAATAGTATTTTACTGCTTTTGTTTTTAAATCATGCTTTTTTTGCTGTTGAAGTGAGGTCAAATGAAAACCCCTCTCCTTCTCATCTTGCATTCGGAAGATATCCATTCTGGCTGTGACAGCAGGGAAAAAAGACTTTCTGAGCAATCAGTGGTTTGAAAAGAAAATCTTCCAGGCTGGAAATCACAAGACCTTTCATCTTAAAGGGTTAATTCTCCTCAAATGAGAATTATCTTCCTTGTGCCTTTTGTAAAGATGTTTTATGCATGAAGCAAAATATGTAACCAAATTACCACCCCATTATATATATGAAAGTAAATTAGTCAAAATAACCAGAACTCTGGTGTCCTTCCAAATGAATGACGAGACAAATGGGCATAGGATATTCCAGAGGAGTGAAAAGAACGAACAAGCCTGTGTGGACAAGTTCCAAATGGGGACTCATATCTCACCTCTTATACCCTTTAGGACAAAGGTGGGGTAACCTTTATCTTTGAAGACCAATGTCAATGTGCATGTGAGTAAAATAACTTAATATGAGACAAGACAGATAAAACTATGGGCAGAGAGAAATGGTAGTGAACAGAGTAGGTAGTTTTGCAGAAGGCTAGAGTGCTTGAATAAGCAGCTTCAATCCACTGAGTCAGTAATATCCTAGACCAGTGATGGCGAACCTTTTTCCCCATGGGTGCCGAAATAGTGTGCACGCACGCTATCGCACACACGTGCGTGCCCACACCCATAATTCAAAGCCCCCCACTCGCCCCACCCCCCTGTGCATGCATGCGCGACTCCCCCATTTCCCGACTTCCAGTGGGCCCGGTAGGCCCATTTTTCGCTCTCCCGGGGCTCCCGAGGCTTTCTTGGAGCTTGGGGAGGGCGAAAACACCCCCCCCACCACCCCAGAGGCCGTCCGGAGGCCGAAATCGCCCTCCCAGAGCCTCTGCGCGAGCCAAAAATCAGCTGGCGGGCAATGGCTCATGTGCCGGCAGATATAGCTCCGTGTGCCATCTGTGGCACCCGTGCCATAGGTTCGCCATCACTGTCCTTTCCGGATTGTATTTGATTATTTGTTACATTCATATGCAATCTTTCTTCTGAAAGCTCAAAGGGGCACACATCAAAGTTTCTTCTCACTGTATGCATATAAGAATCATGTGGGAGGGGCGGGACTAAGAAACAGTCTATGCATATATGCGATTGGCCTAAGTATCCAGGGAGCTTTGTGGTGGCACATGAATGATGAATGAATGAATGAATGTATACATACATACATACATACATACATTACACAAACACACACACACACACACACACACACACACACACACACACACACTATATAGTGGGAAGATCTGTAGCACCTAGTTAGGCTGGAAAAAAGCTACATTCGAAGTATAAGACGCACCCAAATTTTCAGCCACTTTTAGGGAGGAAAAAGGTGTGTCTTATACTCCAAAAAATACGGTGTGTGTGTGTGTGTGTGTGTGTGTGTGTGTATACATACATACATACATACATACATACATACATACATACATACATACATACATACACACACCATATTTTTTGGAGTATAAGACGCACCTTTATCTCTGTGTTAAGTCTATCTGCCAGTTTTCTTTTCTTTCAGGGCTTCTTTTTATCTTCTTTCAAGTCCTTTTCATTCTCACTTTAATTAAATTTAATGCTTTTTTAAAAAAAAAAACTTGTTTTCTTTCTGTGCACAAAAATATTTATAGGCTATAACAGGAAGGCACCAAAACACCTGTTATCAAGTTCTTTTGATAGCATTGATTCAGAAAAAGTTGGCTACATAGCCTGAAAGATTTCACAGCAACATATTTAAATATTTTATTGGACCCCTTTTGAGGCAGCGATAGCAAGAATAAGAAAATCATAGCATAGCACAGCAGTCACCAAATTGTTCAACTAAAAATTCATAGAGAAGTTATGCTGAACCCATGCAGAAAATGATCTACTAAAACTTCCCAAAACTGTTTTAAAATAAACTACACATCTGATATAAACAGATGAATAATTAATCTGTACTATACATAATCATCTAACTTTAATTACACTATATCAGACTCACTAAAGAAGAAAACTTAGTAATAAAGCAGACAAGGACAAGACAGACTAATAGCAGAAAGAAAACAAGTTTTTTTTAAAAGCATTAAATTTAATTAAAGTGAGAATGAAAAGGACTTGAAATAAGATAAAAAGAAGCCCTGAAAGAAAAGAAAACTGGCAGATAGACTTAACACAGAGATAAATAAAGAGACTATACTGCATATCAGACAAGCAAACTGAGAGTTTGAGGAATGATGAAAGTGTTTGGATTTGGGAAAGATGAAGGATCACACAGAATAGAGCAAACCAGATCAAGAAAAATAAACAGCATAAATCTCTGCCTCTCTTATTCTCTGTTTCCCAAAGTGACCTTTGCTAAACAAATTTTAACAGAAGAATGAGACACAAGCCACAAAATAGCACATTCCAAAATCTCTATAGGCAATGCAGAGATTATGAAACTCGCTGGGCAACTATCAGAGCATCTGTCCATGCTAATAAAATGATCTCCCCCAACAGTTTCCCTAGATGTTGAAATGGAGTGGGGAGATCATCAAGGCGACAACCAAGGGGCCTAGAAATCAGTGGTGGGTTCCTACCGGTGTGGTGTGGAGCGCAGCTCCAGTAGGAGCCCGGCAATGACATCATTTTCTGGCGCTTCTCCGCATCCTGAGCTGTCAGGAAAAAGCCCTCCCGCCCGCCCTTGTGTGAATACTGACCTTTATTCTTTCTCCGAAGCACAGCTGAGAAGCTCCTCAGCTGTGTTTCGGCTTGTAATGTCATCCTAAGCATGCGCGGAAGTGAAATCGCCCGATGGAACGCGAATTCACTTCTGCGCATGCTCGCGATGCGCACTTTTGGTGAAAATAACTGGAACCCTCTGCTGCTAGAAACTCTTCCCTCCTCCATCTACTGACTGAAACTGCTCCTTCAGGAAGGAAAATCATTGAAGAATAGTGGCCTTCTCCCTTAGCCCTCAGAGACAGCTCACAAGGATACCACGACTAATGGTACTGAAAGCTGCTGAGAGATCAAACAGAACCAGCAGAGTTACATAAGCCCTATCCAGAGTGTATTGGTTACACTCCAGAGATTCTGGAGTGTAATCAATGCTGTCTCCATGCTGACCATGAGTCTGAAACCTGACTAAAACGGGCCGGTAATTTGTTTTCTCCAAGGCCCTCTGCAGCAGAGGTGGGTTCCTCCCGGTTCGGACCGGTTCGCCTGAACTGGTAGTGACTTGCCGGTGACATCACTATGATGCCATGGAATCTGTTCAGTTGGTGCCGGTCCTTGGGCGCCACCATCTTTTTTTGAATTTTTTTTTGAATTTTTTTGAATTTTTTATTTATTTATTTATTTGAAATTTTTTTAAAAAAAATTCTTCTGAGCATGTGCAGAAGCCGAGTTTCCGCATGCGTCGCCATCTTGTTTTTGTCTTTCTGGGGTTTTTTATTTTTATTTTTCAGCACTGCGCATATCCGTGCGCGCAAAGCGCATGCGTGGCCATGCGGTGCAGCCACGCGGTGCGGGAGGAAGCAAACCGGCAGCGAGGTACGTTAGAACCCACCCCTGCTCTGCAGCCATGGGCCAATAATTTTCCCCACAACTTTTCTCTAAATGGAAAGTTGGAAATGAATCAATAATTGTCAGTAAAACATATGTTTCTATGGTTTCAGGCAAGAGTCTTACTAGACCCTTTCTGGAAATGTCCTGAGTTGAGGGGCCATTGACATACTGTAGAAACTCTTATGGCCAAAACTCTGGTCCTTCCTCTTTGGAAGTTCAAAGCCCTTGAGAGATCTGTACTCCACCAGCAATGTTACTGATGAAATAGGGATTTATTCCTACCGAGGCGATATAGATCTTGTTCCCTTGAAGTCATCCTTACGTAGAAAATGAAACCGAGATTTAATTCTAATTAACAAAATATTTATTTGAGTATAAAAATAACAAAACATAACTCTTAATTAAGCTACCTTGTCCCAGTCAAGAATTCACATCTGCCTCAGATGGAGGCTTACAGGAGAAGAGAAAGAAGGAGGAGATAAACTCCTGGAATGCACACATGCGTAGAAACACATATCACGTGTCTGCTTGATTAGAAAAATACAGTAGATCTAGAAATACAGTAGAAGACTAAGAAATATAGCACAGAGGCTCAACTGGCAACATATTCACATCGTGAGTTACAAAATTCACAAGCAATATAAAAGGAGCAATTCTTGCATAATTTTTCAAATGTTGCTGACCTTTCATTTCCTTGATCACCTGCCCTTCCTTCACACTGATTTCAACTGACAGCTTCCATGCGGAGTCTGGCACAAGCTGTAGATGAGCAGGAGTCTTCTCCGTTGGATTAGTGGCTGACTACGGTCCCAGCTGACTATAGTCTTCCTTCATTACAATAAGGATATGACTACAATGTTTTGACATTTTTAAGCAATATTGCTGCTTTTCCTGGACCTACTTCTTTATCTGTGGGAGATAAATGAACAGAATTAGAAAAATCATCAGTGCTCATGAAGATGTAATTACCAGCAATACATCAGATGATCCTCTGTTGTGCATTTATAAAGGAACAGAGAAGGAGTTACGAAATCCTCATAGTAGTTAATCCATTCTCTAAAAATGGCCAAACAAAAAAAAATCAAGAAAGTGAAATCATAATGTTGGCCTCTATCTATTAGGAGAAAAATGCTGGGGAAATGATTATACAAATGACTGGTTTTTTAAAAATAAATAAAAGCTCTTACAGAATAGATCCCCTAACACAGTGATGGCGAACCTTTTTTCCCTCGGGTGCCGAAAGCGCGTGCACATGCTCTATCATGCACGTGCGAGTGCCAACACCCAAAATTCAATGCCTGGTGAGGGCGAAAACGGCCTCCCCCGCCCCCGCAGAGGTCCTCTGGAGGCTGGAAATGGCCTGTTTTCCGACTTCCGGTGGGCCCGGTAGGCCCGTATTTTGCCCTTCCCAGGCTCCAGAGGCTTCCCTGGAGCCTGGGGAGGGTGAAAACGCCCCCCTGCCCCCCTGGAGGCCCTCCGGAAGCCTAAAATGCCCTTCCAGAGCCTCCGTGTGAGCCAAAAATCAGCTGGCCGGTGCGCACATGCACGCTGGAGCTGAGCTAGGGCAACGGCTCGCGTGCCAGCAGATATGGCTCCGCGTGCCACCTGTGGCACGCGTGCCATAGGTTCGCCACCACGGCCCTAACACATGGGTGTCAAGCTCATTGCGTCATGTTGCCGTCATGTGATGTTTCGTGACATTTTTCTCATTCGGGAGCTGGGGGTGGGCATGGCCTGCATGTGATGCATCCGGCCCATGGGCCACCAGTTTGAGACCCCTGCGACTAACACAATCTTCCCCAACCTTCAGAAGTGCCAGAACTATAGTACCCAGATCTCTCAGTCACTGTCCATGATTGCTGGGAATTCTGGACAATGTTGCCCAAACATAGCAGCAGACTGTCAGACTCAGGAAGGCTTCTTTGGTTATTGTAACAGACTGTTTCACATAAGTGGGTATTGATATACTTTTTTTAAAAAAAAATAATGGCTACATTATATGCTAATGACAAATGCAAAGCTGAAATGCCTAATTCCATTTACTAATGTTTAAATAAGGGCTTAAATGAGATATTACCAGGAACATGGAGCTGCAGCTTTTATGTGCACTGCACGTAACATTATGTTATCTGGGAAACAGCTTAAAGAGGCACAGAATGGCAGCATTTTTTAAAGTTTCAGAAAGCTTTCCTGCATCATCCCTTTTCAAGTCAGAAACAGCGACTGCTTCTCTCATGTGACCCTGTCCTATTGGGACAATATTTCTCAACCTCAGCAACTGTAAGCTAAGAGGACTTCAGCTCCCAAAATTCCCCAGCCACCCGGGGAATTCTAGGAGTTCACCCAGCTTAAAGTTGCTGAAGTTGAAAAACATTGCATTAAACACATCTTCAGCTGAATTTCTGTTCTGGGCTCTCTCAGCTCTGGAGCTGAAATTGCTGCCTTTGCTGTAGAAGTACCATGTTTTATAGATTTCTCTTACCAAGCCTTATAATTACCTTATCAGCACCAGATGGCAATGGCTTTTCTGGCCCAACCTTGTAAGCACATCCTGGATTCAAGTCATTTATGGCTTTTACAGGTAACATTTAGCTTGGAAGTGAATGTATTGGTTCAGGAAGTCAATGAAAGTTGTGTGACGGAGGAATCGCATCCCCTATCCCCCAACCCCAAATCTAGTTTCAATTATTACTCTGGCTGCTGCATTTTTTCCAATTGCAGCTTCCAAATGCTTTTTAAAGATAGTCCCACATATTGTGAGGGTTGTTTTCCAAGGGCTGGATACCCCATAACCTAGAAGATACAATAAGTATACACGATGCTTTATTGTGGCACACACCTTCATCAATAATAGGCAATTGTTCTGGGTTAGCTGTTCCACCCTTTGAGGCCCTTGCAAGGTGATGAGTGACATAAATACAGCTTTAATACTCAGCCCTTAAAACGATCAAAAATCTCAAAGTCTGTAAAGTGGCATACAATCTTTGCCTCCCCACAAAGTTCTTGCGCTGGCTGGAATTAGGTGCTGCTTCAGCTTGGTTGCTCCTCTTCTGGTTGCTACCAAGCTCCAGGACAAGCTCTAAGTCAGGCTCCGGGTAGGAATCACACGACAATGGGCAGCTTGCTGCACCTTGTAGTTCTGGCAATTAACTGACAGCTCACTTGTTTGCCTGTAATTGTTCCAAGATACCACATAAATTCCCAGACACCACTTCCAACATCCTTGTCTGCTTGTTGTCTTCTTCCTTTCTCCTACACACACACATACACACTTTGTAGGCCAAGAACCTGTGTGGGGTAAGGCTGCCTATGGACTTTGGCACGTTCCTAAAAACTCCAGAGTGAGACCTGGAACACCAGCATAGATTATTATGAGGACACCAGAAATGAATGGATTTTATTCTCAGGGTTTAACAGTCCTTTAAGAAACAGCATGAACTGAGGTGAGCTTTGCTGAGCTGAGCCTTGAGGAAGTAGGGATGGGAAGCATTTCTGCCTGGCTGCAGCTGCTTTCCCCAAATGCAGACAGTAACCCCCTCTTCATTCCCTCACAAGCATGTCATAGTAATCTGGGTGCAATGCACAGGAAAGAATACAGTTGGGATGCTGGACAAAAGCATTTCTGCCTGAGAATCCAAGAGCAACTCATGGTCCAGGAACCTTTTACTCCTTCCAGTCTAGGCTAGAACAATGGAAGTCAGCTCCTCAGTGCTGTAAGTGGTAAATGGGAGGGGGCATCACAACTCAGTGTCTTGCTAAGGAGCCCATCAGCATATTCATATCTTCACTGCAGGAGTCCTTTGATAGAGGCAAAAAGTAGAACACATAATTTAATGACAATCCATTCACTCTGGGAGCAATGTTTTATTTGACAACTCATAGATAATGTAATCTAAAGAGTTTATTTTAATATTAAACTATTGAAATGTAATATATGTTGACACTCACAGGTAAATATTGGCAATGTAAGATAAATGCCACAATTTTCTGAAAACTGCAATATATATTAATAAATGATAGTGTTATTGGTGTTTCGTTTGTATCTGTCTTATTTAATGAGAGAACATATACTGAGGGAAATAACAAGTTAATCTCCATTTGTCAGAATTTAGATATCAGGGTTATGGATTTGCCTAACATGCTGGGCTTTAAGTGACTCAGTTAAGCATGTCATAAAAATGCAGCCACTAAACCAAATCTAAACAAGCCATGTTATGACTTAAGACAAGTGAAATAATCACTGTTTGCATTGGCACAGATGATGGATGCTTATTTGGGAAACTCATATAACTGAGACTAGGAGAGATGATATTTATAGCTTTATTGTCTATAAATATTAATTAATTTCAAGGGAGGTCAGTATCGGACAAGTGGATGCTGCAACAGTAGGCAAAGAGATCTTCCCCATAAGGGTTTATGTATTCCATATTAAGAATCATCTGAGAAAAGAAAGGGAATGATGAATATTGGGATGAGTTTCATAGGAGAATGCTGAAACTTGTCCAAGAATATATCATTCTACATGTTAAGTCAAAATGCAGTTTGTTTAGTTTTGACATAATATGTTGTACAAAGTAGTCATTGCATGCAATGCAACCATAGTTTTAGCTACTCAGCATGTTGTATGAACTAGTCAACTTTGGTTTATTCAGCAATCCATATTTAAAGAAACCATGAATTATCTGTAAACTCAATCTGTAAACTCTGAATCAAACTCAAGCAAGTAGTCTGGGAAGTATGGTGGAAAATAAAATATAATCCTTGCAAGCTTGAAGTCTGTCTAATCCTAGTCTAATAAGTCTTTGCTCTAAACTTATCTGTCAAACTCTGAAATATGGCTTCTGGAAAACTCCATCTATCAATGGTGTTAATGCATCAGTTAAAAATTGGCAATTGGCAATTTGCATTTTTAAAGAAGTACATGATGTTCTGGGATTTGACCTACTTTGGTGATTTAATTAAAGATTTGATGAATGCACTTCCATTCTTTCTCCCTCCCCCACTCCCTCCCCCTCCCCCTCCCCCTCCCCCCTCTCTCTCCAAGCACATTGTTCCAAATAGCTAAGCTAATACAATTTATTATTCCCATAACAATTTGCTTTCATAAGACAAGGACTATTCTTTTTTTTAATAATAATAAAGTCAACACTGTATATAAACACAGGAAATTGAGCTTCTGTTCTGCTTATGATTGGTCATTTCATTAAAACATGTTTAAATAAGATGATTGATTAAAAATAAGAAGAGGCAAAATAAGAACATATTTCTTGCAGATTGAGACGCAACCTGATTAGTAATGGATATGGCCCAGTTAATTCTACATTATTGTTGGTCTGTACTCTATAACCTCATTTATCCAAGTGGCCAGAGGAAACCTCTTATAACATTTGATTAGCCAAAGCTTGTTTACACAGTTACTCACCCTATGATAAGAACAAGCCAACCTTTGGATTTATTTTCTGAAGTATAATCAAGGAAGGGTGGATCGGTTTATGCATACATCAGGATGATCATCCTCCCCAATCTGACACCCTCTGGACGTGTTAGATTTCAGCTCCATAATGTTCAGCCAGCTTGGTTGCAGAAAGCTGAAATAGATGGTCTTGTTACAGATTGCTGGCTACAGTAATTTTTAAAAATATTTACTTATGGGGAAATGTTCCTGCAAATAGAAAAACAGCACAGGAGAAAGTAGACAATGTTAAACTGTGTTAAGTTTTGTCTTGTCTTCTCCTTCATTGTAAAGGAGATCATGTAAAGTCATTAAATAGAATCATGGCCCACATTTGCCACATCCCCTGATTCTGTTATGTTATATTATATCACATAGCCCATAACTTTTAGTCAAAATGACTGGGGAAGATAAGATTTATAGTCCAAAACATCCAGAAGGCTTCAGAATAGTTTTGATTTGATCTCAAAGGATTCATCTTCCCATTCTTAGAAGAGTGAGAGGAAGAATTGATTCAGGCAATCAATTCAAAACATGAAAATGTGGGTTAGTGAGATGCTGTCCCTAAGAGGTCTCTTGACTGGCATGTTGACCAGAATATCCTATAATCCAGAGGCCAAGGCTGCCTCCACACAAAGTTTCTTATAGAAATTCATTTTAAAATCATTGTCATTCAACAGAGGAGAATTTTGTTTCATTAAAAACTGTGTGAACTCACATGAAGATCCATGTACTGTAATTCCCACAATATTGTGCCTTCCACTGCCTATTGTACCTCCTGATCACTGCTGCTTATTTCTCTAGGACAGGGGTAGGCAACCTTAAATACTCAAAGAGCCACAAAAGTCCTAACCGGAAGTCCCCTGTTCAATTCTGGAGATGACCAGAAGTCCGGTTCCCCCACCATAGAGTCTCCTTCTAGTGTGGTGTCCTTTTTCCTCTACCTATCCTAACCAAAAGCCCTATCAATTATGGAGCCGACCAGCGACAGGGAGCCACAGCAGAGGGATGAAAGAGCTACATGCGGCTCCAGAGCTGCGGGTTGCTGACCCTGCTCTAGGAGATCCTTGTGGAAAGGAAATACAATTTGGATTGCTTGCTTTGGAGTTGCCCAGGCATGTTAGCACTGCCTGCTCTTGACTCCTGTGCGATATTATTTTAAAACAATGGTGGGCACAAGCAGACACATTACAGAAATAGTATCTTTTTTCATTCCATTGTTGAAGCACAAGAGCAACTTTTCACAACACTTCTAGATTGTTGTTGTTCTTATATTCACTAAGTACTCTTTCTACTTAGGGAATGTCTAGTCTTCCAAAGAGAAGCCAGATGGTACAGGAAAGGATCCAACTTGAAGCACAGAAGGAATTGGTTTATGGGAAAATGCGGAATCCCTTCTTGGCCTATTTCATCAGCTGCCATGGCTAAGAATAAGGACTTATGAACCTTGTAATCCAAACTGCATGGGTAGCAGTTCTGCCATATACAGTAGACCAATGAAGCATAATGATTAGATCTTAAATTAAACCTTGATTAATCTCAGTTCAAATCATGACTGTACTATGCCATGTCCTTTTAACTATGCTCCTGTTGCTATTTCCTTAATACCCAACCTCGTAGGAGTCTAAGGATAAAATGAAGAGAGAGAAAATGACCTATAGCTCCTGGCTTTGATATAAATCTTTGATATAAGTCTTGGCTTATTAATTGCTTGAGTATGTCTTAAACAGACTGAGAAAGACATTTAAGAACTGAAGACCAACATGCACAGATTACTTCTTTTCCATTGTTGTTCTTTCAAAGTACAAAACACATCTCTTGAACAATATTATTATTGTACACAACAAACAGTGGGGCTTCCTTCAGCCAGGAATCAACATTGACTCAAAGACACAAGTCAGCCAAGTAAACAACGCCAAAACCATTCCCTAACATGGTGTCCTCCTCTAGATGCAAGTTGCAACTCTTATCACTTCCTCATGTCCTTGGGGACGATGGGAGTTTTATCCACCACGTCTGCATATATTAGGTGCTCTAACTGAGTTCCAGCCAGAGCTCTGAAACATGGACATAGGAGGATTTTGCATTTCCAACCTCTGTAAGAACCTGTATTACCTGTTTATATAGAGAACGAAATAGACTTGTTTCAAAACACATTTTAGACACTCATAACCCAAGCATCTATGTGAGGCGCATGTCTTTAAATCAGGAAAAAAAACCACGGAAGTAAAGTGACAGAAAAATATTTGAAAAGTCTCGTAGACTTTCGTCGGAAAGAAAAGTGGCGAACCTTGGTCCCGTTTTGCAGGATCTGAAAAGGCGAACTCCTCTTTCAGAATCGAATGTTTGTGGCTGGTCTTTTCCCCTGTGGTTTTGGACACCATTCAGCAATGCATCGGCCTCTCGCCCACTTCACAACCCCGGAAAAGGGAGAGTTATCGCAAATACCTGCCGATCAAAAGCGGCGGCAGCAAACAAACATACAGCTTTCCCGACTAATGGGCAAAGGCAGAAATAAATCTCCACCTCCTCCCGTTTCGAGCTGAGCGCTCCGCTGCATGTTCCGCAATCAACAGAAATACCGAGAAGGCAATGAAAAGGCGGAGTTGGTTATTGAAGAACTCGCGAGCTGGAGCAGCCCCAGCTCCCGCCCAGCCCTCCAAGCTCAACTATAGGCGGGGACAGAGCGAGGAGTCGCGGGCGCACGCGGAGCTGCAGTGCACTATCCGTGGTGCTGAACAGCCGCACTTCCTTTCCCAGCTGTTCTCCCATCACCGCGACCCAGCCGTGCAAGAAAAGGAGACGAGCCTCCCACCCGCCCATCCACCCACCCACCCCAGCCGTCATTCACGTTTGGGGACTTACAACTGCATGTTACAGGAGGACTCCGAACTGCTGTGAATAAAAGGACATGGTGTGTGTTGGCTTATGATTAGATTCAAGGGAAACCAGGTTGGGGTGTGAGGCTTGGCGTGGGTGGCCGGGACTTTGCGAGCAAATGGCAAAATCAGAGCTACTCAAGCGGAGGTTGAAAGAAGAGTCCCAAGAAGGTAACTTCACCTGAATCTAAAGAAAGGTAAAAAAAAAAAACCACTGAAGAATATGCTTTGGCAAACTACATCTTATTTGCTTCGTTTGCTCCCCCCCCCCCCTATATTGTCATCTACATGGAATGAACTAATATGGGGAAGGCTATGCTGGGAGGGCTGCCGGGGACGGGGTAGTGGTGGTATCTGTTTTGATGAATTAGAGAAACTGGTCCGTTTCGCCTTCTCATCTTACCCTGCTTTCTGCTATCTTCATGTTAAACTGCATATCCAGTGGTGGTTGAATATGGAAGGACACTGTTTCCCCATTTTAATTCAGATTTACGAGGGACAGGAATAACTTTACTGCGGAGGGGAGAAGTAATATGCAACACAAACAAATGCAGTCTTGAATTATTCCAAACTTCCAAATCTCTTATTGAACAAATATCAATGGGAAGTGGTTAGAAAGAGAGAAAATGAGTTTATTCAGTGGAGATCTAAATGAAGTTACATGGGTGTTGTCTCGTTCATTCAGATTTTCCTCAATCATGAAGCTGATGAATACTCATCTAGTTGAAACATACAGAAAAATGGAAAAAGCTGGCTGGATAAAGCTTTACTTAAATTGATTTGTCCAACCAGCTTTTTCCATTTTCTGTGTGTTTGTCAAGTAAATGTGCTGAGCATTTGCTCTCCTTTATAAATTGTGTTGAATGCAGCTGTCTTTTGTAGCTTTTGTAGCTTTCTTTTGTAGCTTTCCAAGTGTATTCAATACATAAGAATGCTACCTGCATAGAGTTTAAAGGACTCAGAAAAGAAGACCGATGCTGGTGATGCAAAACGGAAGGAGATTCATTGCAAAGTCTGAGGCAAGCATGAAAAGGAAATGATGGGAGGTGAAATGAACATTTGGCATCCTTTAGGAGGAAGACTATCCTAGATTCTATTAGCCCTCTGTATCATACATCAGCAACACTAAATTTTGACTGGTTTTTTCCCCCTCTCTCAACTAGACCTGGACATCTTTGATCGGGATAAAGGCTAGACTACAAAGAACATGGCTAAGTGCAACTATCTGAGATGGAAGAGAAAAGCTATTCCTTACAAGGCACAGCCAATGCTTGGAAGTGGGCTTCAGGGGCAACAGAATTCCCGAAATAGTTCTATGAAAATTGATATGCCTAGGCTTATGTGGGAGAGTTCAGTGGAAATCAAGTTAATGGAAGCCTGCATTGACATAAGGATGACAAGCCAATACCCATGACTCAGAAGGGAAACCCTTCAAAATAAGGATCTTTTTCCCCTCTATTGGATGCTTTAACTGGATAATATCTCCATGCCAGTCCCCCCAATGAGGTGTTGGTCATTTCCCATCACCTCTGTGGTGCTGAAATTTGGATGATGTCTATCAGGAGACTTAAAGGCTGCTGCTGCATGTCACATTTCAATGAGGACAATGGTAGGTTTGTCCTTTTAGCAGTACTCATTGTGGCATACCTGACTGTTGGAGCTACCATCTTCTCAGCCATTGAGAGCCCATCTGAAGCAGAAGCACAGCATCGTTGGAACTGGACCCTTCACAACTTTAGCCAGATCTTCAACATTAGTCTCCCTGAGCTGAAGGCCTTCTTAAGAAGCTATGAGGCAGCCATGGCTGCAGGTATTAGGGTAGATGCCCTTCGACCAAGATGGGACTTCACGGGAGCTTTCTATTTTGTGGGCACAGTGGTTTCAACAATAGGTAAGTCTTCCTTCCTTCTTTGTTTCTTTCTTTCCTTCCTTCCTTCCTTCCTTCCTTCCTTCCTTCCTTCCTTCCTTCCTTCCTTCCTTCCTTCCTTCCTTCTCTTTCAAATACCAAAGGTAGCCTTTCACAATTTGATATTCTCCAGAAAGTGTGAGAAAGTGTTGGGCTAAAATCAGGGAGACCCAGTTTTAA
Organism: Diadophis punctatus similis; assembly: GCA_023053685.1. Classification (NCBI taxonomy): domain Eukaryota; kingdom Metazoa; phylum Chordata; class Lepidosauria; order Squamata; family Dipsadidae; genus Diadophis; species Diadophis punctatus. Next base: position 38,465,194 of record JALIGW010000001.1, read on the forward strand.
GTTCTCCCTTCGATCATGGAAACTCATTGGCCAAATTTAGGTCAATCACTTTCCCCCAATCCTAGGGCCATTGAAGAAAGTGGAGGAGAAAATGCTATGTATTCTGCCTTCAACTCCTTTAGCACAGAGCGGCTTATAAACGCAACAAATAAATGAAAGTATTGACCATGCTGACTAAGAATTTTATTGACCACATATCTGGACATATCCTCTTATTTAAAACTGACCATTTCACATTTTATTTTAGAATAATAATTGTGTAGCTGAAGAGTCATAACCCACTAAACAACCATTGTTCTCTACCATTTCTATCCCATCCATTTTTAAATGAAAGGTTGAAGGAATTTATTTCCCAGTTACATTTAAAAATACAAATCTATAAGTATTCATAATTAAATGTCACTAATTCAAGGGCTTTACCTCAAAGTCAGTGGAAATCAATCACAGTAAAACAAGATCTTCATATGCAGTATATTTAGAAGTAAACAGAAAGTTTTCCTAAACTAGTTTTCTCCAAAGGCATTAACTCATCAGGATCAACATCATTGGCTGAAAATGCAAGACATCACTCCTCAACTTTAGGTTAGGAATCAATGACAAAAATAGAATTTGAATTTTGCTAAAAAGAGAAATGCTTATTATGCTTGAAAGCTAAAGTGTCAAATTCATGTTTTTGTATTCAAAACCACACAGGAACAGCTATCCTATATTATTAGATATGCCAATGCAACAGTTTTCCTGAAAAGGGCATTTTCAGATATAAGGTTAAAATCAGTATGCAAATCAGCCTTTAAACCAAATAATTTTTTTTTAAATAATGCATAAATATATCCTTTTCTTTATTACATCCTATGCCAATTAACCTCACACTAGTATTGTATGAGAGCTGAAATGCACTTTTTGATGACATGCAAAAACGGTGTGTAAGAAAACAATAGTCAAAATACAAAGGAAGGGTCTACATGGGAAGGAGGAAAGGATTTTTTTTTGGCTCTCTGAAAGATTAGCAGTTAATATATTAGTGTCATTTATTGGTGGCTTTAATTATTTTTCCACAAAGAAACAAGATTTGAGTAACACACTATGTGCATGTTCCTTCCTCCAAACAAACATAAACAGCTGGTATACTTTAATGAAGTAGAATGGGTGAAGTTCAGAAGTGATGTTGTTTCTTTTTCTAGAAAGCTTTCTTAAGTTGCTATAGCAACTGAAGTTTGGAAAGTGATCTGAAAGTCAGGATGCCTTCACAAACAGAGCTGGTCTCGCCATCATGGGCAATTAATTATGTTTTATATCTGAAGCAAAAGTAGAGTGAATGGGATAAAATTTAGATTTAGATTTATTATTAGAGTTGGAAGGGATCTTGTAGGTCATCTAGTCCAACCCCCTGCTCAAGCAGGAGTTCCTACACCATTTGAGACAGATGGCAATCCAGTCTCTCCTTGAAGGTCGCAAGTGTTGGGGCTCTCACAACCTCCACTGGCAAGCTGTTCCACTGGTTGATTGCTCTCACCATCAAAAAGTTTCTCCTCACTTCCAGGTTGAATCTCTCCTTGGTCAGCTTCCATCCGTTATTCCTTGTTTGGCTTTCTGGTGCCATAGAGAACAGCCTGGCCCCCTCCTCTCTATGGTATCCCCTCAAGTATTGGAACACTGCTATCATGTCACCCTGATAAAATGTCCAGTTCCTGTTTCCTGCATCCCTGATTTTGTGTCTGTTACCAATTTGATGTTGCTAAAATAGTTCTATATTTTCTGATGACAAATTTAAAATCAGACTGAACTAGATGGCAAGTATAGATTCTATCGAAATTCCTTCAGAATGAAATTTTATTCAGTATCAATAAAGTATTACAGAGTTTGGATTTTCTTCTTTTCCCCCATCACCACTTCCCATCTAGTGATAGGGAGTGTGACATTTAACCTATATATTTAATATAGATATTTAATTCTACTTCCCTTTGATGTAATGCAAGGTTAAATGTCACACTCCCTATCACTACATGGGAAGTGAACTGAACGAATATGTCATAAAATGAGACATGCGTTACATTTTGAAGATTGCTAAGTTCCGTATATTTTAGTATCTTAGGAAAGTAGTGATAGTAAGAATTCTAAGAATTAATGTCCATACATTTTTCAGAAAATGCAAAGAAGAGGGAGTCGAACTATTCTCCAAAGCACCTGAGGGTAGAACAAGAAGCAATGGGTGGAAACTAATCAAGGAGAGAAGCAACTTAGAACTAAGGAGAAATTTCCTGACAGTTAGAACATTTAATCAGTGGAACAACTTGCCTCCAGAAGTTGTGAATGCTCCAACACTGGAAGTTTTTAAGAAGATGTTGGATAACCATTTGTCTGAAGTGGTGTAGGATTTCCTGCCTAAGCAGGGGGTTGGACTAGAAGTCCTCCAAGGTCCCTTCCAACTCTGTTATTCTATTCTATTCTATTCTAAAATTTTGCAGAAAATTTTTACATATTACTTTATCCATCTACAGGCTTCTGCAGGTGCCCTGAAATTTGATTGATTAATTATGCACATTAAATTAGTGTCAACTTTTAGTGAACTTTTTTTTCTCCAGGATAACCTGTCCCCAATCTGTCCTTCAGTGCACCCATCACTGCTGTAATTGAGGCCATTCACTTTGCTGCTTGTCATTCTCTTCTCTTTCCTTCTACCTTTCCAAGCTTTGCCCTGAGAGATAGGTGATGCTAAAAGTGTTACACAAATGATACTTTGCTGGGTGGGGCTTTCTACCTTCTAGACAGAAGTGGCCAACTTTGTGTTATATTACCAATTACCAGTAGATTCAAATTTACCTTTTGCCTATCCCTGTCCTAGCTACCTACTTACTGTACCTGCAAAGAAAATACGGCTGACTTTGTCACATACAGCTAACAATCTATTCAACAATGTTCTTTAGTTTTTTCATAAAGAATACCACTTTATGAACTAGCATTATTGATCACAATCTACTAGACATTCTCCCATGTTTAGCTCCCATAATTGTAATATATATATATATATATATATATATATATATATATATATATATATATATATATATATATATATATATATATATATATATATATATATATATATATGTATATATATATATGTATGTATATATATATATATATGTATGTATATATATATATATATATATATGTATATATATATATATATATATATATATATATATATATATATATATATATATATATATATATATATATATATATATATATATATATATATATATATATATATATATATATATATATGTCAATGCATTCTCCTTCACAAATAAAATAATAAGACAGTGCTATTCTTTGAAATGCAGAGATTGGGAAATATTAGTGTTGAAAGTTGCTTTCCCTGTCAACACTTTCCCTGGCCACACTTCTTTTAACTCTAGCTTCTACTTCGTAGTACATATAGAGGAGGATATTGCATTAAATCCACCTAAATATATAAATATTATGCTTACAGCATTAAAGGCACCTAGAGTCACCTCTGGCAAGATGGGCAGCATAAAAGTTTAATAAATAAATTAAATCATAACAATTACTTCAGGGTGATGTTAGAATATGTGTTGATCAACAGGAGGTTAGCAACTGATTGTTAGCAGCGGCCTCTATCTTTACAAGAACAGATTATTTTCTATAACCTCTTCCTATATTCTCCACCGCTTTCCAGGGCATCTGCAAGGAGGGTAAAAAAATGTCAAGATGGTTGGCACAACTGCACACTCAAAGCCTTTCTCTTTTTATGCATGTTACATATAAAGAAATAATTGCACAAAACTGCCATGTAAACATTTTTTTAACCCTTACACCCTCTGTCAGCCCTGAGCACTTTCCTGTTAACAATTAAATTGAAAAAAGGAATGTTTTTAAAATGCATCCTTTGGTTTCATTTAAGTCAAGAGAATGCATCTTTTAATTTTTCCCTAACACCCACAGGATTGTGAAGTGGATGATAGATCACTTCTGGGAGCGAGCATTTTGGGTTAAGGCCAAGGATAAATGTATTTAAATCTCATATCAACAATCAATTTTACTAGGTGACCTAGGACCAGTCATCATTACCCATAATAATCTATAATAGGTGGTGAAGAGTACCATTTGTACTACTCTGAGTTGCTAGGGAAATGATTGCAATAAAATGAAAATAATTGTTGGATCTAGCTCTAAATCCTTCCTCACTTTTGAACCCAGGTAGTTGCAAATTATTTTTCTGAGTTTTTACCTTAGGGAACTACTTTTAACACCAATTTTGCAACAGAGACTCCCTCCACCCTCCCCATTTATATATTTCTTTTTCTCTTTTACTTCCTCTAGACCTTTTTCTTCTCTTTTTCACAGCAACCAGCACTACCAGAACCTGATTTAACAGTATACAATATCTTCTTCCTGAGAAATCCTGAGAACTGTAGTGCTGGGCAAGACAGTAGAAACCCTGCAAAAATCTGAACTAAGTTACAAATCCTTGGTGTAGATGAATGAGAAGGAACAGCTTCCTCAGCTTTAATTGGGTTCAGTCTTTCACACCATCCAGTGAAAAGAAGGATTAAGTGAACAGATAGAAGTGACAGCAATTCTAACAAGAAGCAGCCATCTTGGGTACCCTTATTTTTCCTTTCTTTTTCCTGTTCTATCCTTCTCTTTCTTCTCACCCAATGAGAAAAGGAAAAGAAAGAGGCTACTAGTTCCTTCTCCCTCCACACATACTTGCATACACTAAATTTAAATTTACTATAGCCACCACTCCCATAGACTCTGGGCTGCTAACAAATACCAACCCGATAAAAGCAGTTAAAAACATACAGTACCTCAAACACCCTGGACTAAAACAATCATAACAATAACAAATCAAACCAAATTAGGGACCCACAAACACATTGATGCCAGGCCTGAGGCTAAAGTGTTTTAGAACCGCAGGAGAGAAGGGTCTATATCTCTAGAACATGGCGACTGTTCCAGAGAGCAGTCGCCATGACAGAGAAGTGGTCTCTATCTCTGGTCCCGTAAGATGACAGCCTTCAATAGAAGGGATCTGGAACATACAAACAGCCACACAAGAAATTCATAGATACAGAGAAGACAGAACCTTCTTGGTTTTGGCATCCACGTGGTGGAATTCCTTTAAATTTTCAGAATTGAGAACAAAAATATTTCCCATTGCTTTGTCACAGAAAACTAAACATAAATTAATTGCAAAATTTGTTAATAAATGGTTTCCTCCCTTATGCCCTTCTTTTGTAATACTTAATCTTTAAAAAGTGTTCTGGATAGCTGGAAAGTTTGCATCCAAACTTTGATGGCATTGTACTCAGTCCTAAAAGTCTGTTTTCCAATAATGGATTTTTAATTCTATTTTTTTAACTCTCTCTCTCTCTCTCTCTCATGGGCCAATATAGCTATATCTGCTAAAGGAGAAAAAAGTGTACAGCCTTCTTGTTATCTGCTGCTATTGATTTTTTTTCTGCAACCAATTTCTTTTAATTGGCATATCATTTCATTTAAAATTATTCTTAATTTATAATAATATAAAGTGAGTTTAATTTATGTACTTCTGAACATTAAACTTGGGTGGGAGATGCTCTGTATACTCTGTGCTATAGAAAGATAGGGTTTATATTTTTTAATACTTAAAAATCCACTCACTGATGTCTAGATATCGTGTAGTGAAGATCCTTATAATTTTCCCATGCAAAATTAGTGTGTGAATGAGATTCCAAAGCTTACCTTTTTTCTGTTTTTTAAAAAATAATCAGTATTATAGTAATATACATAGCTTGAATGCCTAGCATTTTTAATTAAAATTGTACACTCTTTCTGTGATGTGCTTAACAATAACTTTCATAAATCTGGAAAATACTTCTGACCCAAAAGGCAATAAGAGAATCCTATAATTTATTTAGAAATATAAATAACCAATACCGAAGGCATAAAGAAACTAATTCAACCATATAATTGTGTGAAGTCTATTGTGCTGCTTGTATTACTATTCAGTGAACTTTTCTTAAATGTCAATTTTTGATAAAATAACAACAACAACAACAACTGAATGAATCCCTCAATCCACCCTTCATACTTCAGCATCAAGCATCAGTTTTTGTAAATTAATGTTTCCTGGAATATGCACCACTAAAACTAAAAGGCACTTTTGGAGCTCCCAAAAGAGTTCCTCATTCAATACAACAATGGTTGCACATTAACTGAAGTGTGCTGCTACTAATAGCTATTCAAAGGAAGCAGCCAATTCAGCTGAATGGTGAATTCTGCAGTATAAAGCAACTTGGAGGACAGGCAAAGGAAGATTAAAAGAAGGTGAATCGCTGGCTATTTGGTATGACTCCATTGCATTTTTATATTGTTCCACATTCCCCATTTCCCTAATGGAGCAAAATCAGTAAATGTCAAAAGGGATCAACTTCATCTTTTCTAGTAACTAGTCTCTGGATTTGGAGTTTCAGTCCCTTTAGTAAACTATTTTATATTTTTAGTATTTTGATAATGTTGAAGCATACCTGTAGCCATTTCGTTGGGCCAAGCTGTTTCTTGGTTTATTTTTCTCCTTCATACTAAACTTTATTGATACAACAGAATCTTGAATGTCTGAGTTTCCGCTTCCTTCTTTTTTATACTCCAGTACATTAGGGAGGAATCCATTTTAGTTTCTTTTCCATGCTTTCTTTACTTCCCAGGCTAAAAGCTTGTTTTTGCAACTGCCATTCCTCCCTTGTTAAGTCATCTCTTTGGCAGAAGAGATGTCTCTGAACAATGATATGGAATAATCGTCTATTGCAAAACTCCAAGAATTCTAACTAAAGCTGGACATTATGATCCTGTCTTTCTCTCCATCCGCAGGCCCAATCCAAAATCCTGGCTTGAGCCAACAAAGCTTTATATGATGTGGGTTCTCAAAATAATAGAGGACCCCATGATAAGATTGTCCCTAAGTGGCCTCTCTCTATCAACCAGTTTCAGGAGAGTCCTCAGTTTACCAAAGAGCTCTGGGAGATAAAGCGGCAGAAGAGACAGTGGTAGAGAATTGGTATTGGTAAAGAAAGAGCAGAAGTGAACTTGATTGATCATGGAGATCTTCTATCTGAGCTTACACTGTGGCAACAAGAACGGCAAAGCTTTCTTGTTTGCCCTTGTTGTAACAGTAGGCTATGCCACCACTACAGTATTTACTGTAACTTACTTCCTTTTACGTGCTGAGGCCCAAGAAGATCATTCTGAGAACCACTGTGGAATAGGTATCTTGGCAAAATTGCTTAACTGAGCTCAGATTTGGAGTCTGTGTGGAAGAGATCTGAGGAGGAGACAGCATCTTGCAAGGTTATATGAGATTTATTTCAGCTTCTTAATTCTGAGGAAGAGGTTAGGGTGGTTGATGAAATGAGCTTCCTTACTAGTGAGCTTGGCCAACGTGGCTCTTTGAGGAAGCTCAGGAAGGGAATAGTAGTAAAGATGGTCAATCTTTAGGAAGAGCAGAGCTGACTTGAAGGAGGTAATAGTGATCCAACTCTTAAAGATTGTATTCTCCTTGTATGTGGCCATATTAAGAAAGGTGATATGGCTTGTAACCTTCCCTTTTTACGGAAGTGTTTCAGACTTGGATATCATTGATCCTGGTATCCTTCTGGAATATCTGCATGTTTGGGAGTTGAGGGCATTGTTCTACAGCGGTTTGCTCTTCTCTAGGTAGCCAGTTCCTGTTCACATGTTTTAGTATTTGCATTCATACTAAATTTTATTCAACATATATGCCTATTAATTTCTAATTTCTATTAGAATGGATTTTATTGTGATTTTTATAATGCCTATTATTCACATTATAAATAGACCTTTGTAATAGTGAAATCTGTTTTATGAGAAACTTTAGGAACAAAACAAATAATGGATTAGCCAGTAGCACCAAAGACCATTAAAAAAGCACTTTTGCTAATGAAGCTCACAAAAAGGTCTATTTTACATGTCTAAAGAGTAATATTGCTAGAATGTAATCAAAACCTTTAAGGAATCCTACCGGATATTTTTACTAGCTAAAATATTATTGTCAAGTTGAGACAATGATGAGCAGTTTCAAAATTATGTTTTGACAATCCTGGGGGAGAGAGAAAGAGAGAGGGAGGGGAAGAAGAGAGCTCTCGGCTGTTCTATTGTTTTGTGAGCGCCTGCTAGTGTTTTTACCAATCAAGAAGTTCATCTGTCAGATGCAAAATATGTTGATGATTATGATTTTGCTTATTAATATTATATTGTTATAATATTCTTAACACTGCATAATTAATTTCTGTTTTTCAGCTAGATACATTTATAGCCGAGGGATACACTCTGTAAGTTAATTCCAGCTAAAATAAGTACCCCACTAGTTTATAGCTCTACAAAAACTACCACAATGTGTTGGTTTTATACCAATACACATAACACCAAACCCTCAAAATAGTGGAAAAAAGGTGATATTGAGAATTTTTTTCAAATCATCATATTGACAAAGCACTCCTGGATTATAATATATATTTAACCTAGGATTTTTTGTGGGGGAAGGGAGGAATCTCTAATGGTATGATCCAGTTAACTCCAATTGAGCTGGGCCTTTCCCGCCTCCTATTCGTTTTTGTCCTTTATTTACCTCGCCCCCCCCCCAGTGGTGGGTTCCTACCAGTGCGGTCCACTCTATAGCACTGGTAGCAGCCCACTGGTGATGTCACAGTACCGGTGTGGTCGGTTGCCGGTGCCTGGGTGCTGCCATTTTTTTAAAAAAAAGTTAATTTTTTTAAAAAAATTTCTTCTGCGCATGCTCAGAAGCCGAGTTTCCGGCACTGCGCATGCGCTGCCTTCCTACCCCACAGTGAGTCCAAGCAGGGGAGGATGGCTGAGGGAGCACGTGAGATGCTAAAAGAACAGGCGGCAGGAGCTATTTCCATTCCCCTCCCTTCAGCAGAAGCCACGAACGCGTGGTGATGATCCCAGGCATTTTCGCACGTTCGAGCTGCTGAGGGGAGGGGGAACGGGCAGCAGGAGCCTAGGATCATCAAATGGGGAGAAGCATTCAGGCCGGACGGAGCCTCCTAGAAGAACCGCTACCGCGGTCTTGCTGCTCCCACTGCGGGGGGCTACGTTGTGGGTGGGCAATGCCCCCCCACTTCTCCAGCCGGTCCCAAGCTCCCGAGGCCCACGCCCACCCAGTCACATGGCTGGCAAGCCACACCCACAAAATAAGCCATGCCCACAGAGTGGTAGTAAAAAAATTAGGAACCCGCCCCTGCCCCCCCCCAATCATAGAAGGTTGAGGACTACAATGACAACACAACCAGAGTGCTTAAGGAAGACTCTTTCACAAGCCCTTCATATTACTCTATCATGGATGGGAAAAGGCTGGGTTTTGTTCCCAGACATGGGCTGACTGAGGGACATTACAAAAATGGCCACGTGGGTTATTTCACTGGATCACTTATCTGGGTAAAAGTGTTTGCATGATACACTAACGCTATCCCTTCACCTAGGTCAGGTATGTCAGGCAAATGGGACTGGACTATATTTCATTTCGATAGAGGAGGGAACAGCATCCCCTACCCCTGTCAATAGATTGAAGAACTGCATGGTATTTGGAAGTTGACTGGAGGTGGGTGGATCTGGAGCTTGGAGCAGGCCTGAGTCAAATGTACCTTACTCTCCCTCTTTGTTTTTCACACACTCACTTACAAGTTCATGTACTCCCTTCTTACTCACACATATAGAAATTACAGGACTTTTTTTATTTGTTTATTTATTTTATTTATTTAGTTTGTCATACATGTACAAGATAACAGGTAGGAGGGTGAGTCACAAAGTAATGCCATTTTCTTTAGGACAGGTATAATTATCAACACAGGAACATGTAGCATACATCAAAATGAAGCTGGTCCTCTGTGGATCACATCCCTAATTCTCAACATAGTCACCGTTTCTCTCAATAGCAATGTTTCACCTTCGAATGAGAGCATGTATCCCTGCCTCATAAAATTTTGTTGACTGTTCTTTGAGCCACTTCTTCACTGCAGTTTTCACTTCCTCGTCACTGGAATAATGTTTGCCTCTCAAACTCTCTTTCATGGGGCTATAATCTAAAGTATTGTCCTCAAACACATTTTGTAATCGTCTGTGAATGTTCACAGAGGTTTCCCCCTCAGCAACAAGGAATTCAATCACTGTTCTTTGTTTTTGACGCAACTCTAAGGGGGCAGCCATTTTGAATTTTCCTTGCGAGTCTAAAAACCTGAACAGTAAGAAACAAAATATTTCAGAACATAAATGATATAATCATTTATAACTGGGAAAAATTTCAGGTATTTTTATCAAAAACTTCACCTGAAATAAAGAAAATGGCATTACTTTTTGACTCACCCTCGTATAAGTATAAACATGAATACGAACACAGGAAATGGATATGAATAATGGGGACACTAGGACAGGGAAGGTAGGCACGCTGGTGCGTTTATGCATGCCCCTTACAGACCACTTAGGAATGGGGTGAGGTCCACGGTAGACAGTTTGAGATTGAAGCTGTGAGGGTTTGAGTATGTAACAATGGAGTCAGGTAGAGCATTCCAGGCATTGGTCTATTGCTGAAGTCGTATTTTCTGCAATCGAGTTTGGAGCAGTTTACCTTGAGTTTGTATCGATTGTGTGCTCGTGTATTATTACAGTTGAAACTGAAGTAGTCATTGACAGGTAGGACGTTGTAGCAGATAATTTTGTGTACTACGCTTAGGTCAGACCGTAGGTGGTGTAGTTGTAGGTTGTCCAAGCCCAAAATTTCAAGCCTGGTGGCATAAGGTATTCTGTTGTGAGTAGAGGAGTGGAGTACTCTTCTTGTGAAATATCTCTGGACTCACTCAATTGTATTAATGTCCAATATATAGTGCGGATTCCAGGCAGATGAGCTGTATTCGAGAATTGGTCTAGCAAAGGTTTTGTATGCCCTAGTTAGCAGTACAATATTATCTGAGAAGAAGCTTCGCAAGATTAAGTTAACAACTCTTAATGCCTTTTTGGCAATGCTGTTACAGTGAGCTCTGGCGCTTAGGTCATTTGAGATGAGTACTCCAAGGTTCTTGACAGAGTGAGGGTCGTCTACAAGGTCGCATCCACCCAGCTTGTATTTGGTGTTCTGATTTTTTTTTGCCAATGTGTAAGACAGAGCATTTATTGGTTGAGATTTGGAGTTGCCAGTTGTTTGACCATTCTGACACATAGTCAAGGTCGCTTTGTAGGGCAGGAGCATTGCTGGTGATGTTGAATAGTTTTATGTCATCAGCAAAGAGAATGCAGTTGCTTATAATATGATCGCAAAGGTCATTTATATAAAGTATAAAGAGTGTGGGTCCTAAAACTCTGCCTTGGGGGACACCGCTGTTAACTGGTGCTGGATTTGATAGTGTGCTCCCTATTTTGACTACTTGTTGCCTGTTTGACAGGAACACAGTTATCCACTTATGTAGGGATCCAGAGATGCCGTAAGAGTTTAGTTTTAACAGTAGTTTGTCATGTACCACTGAATCAAAGGCTTTGCAGAAGTCTATGTAAATTGTCTCTATTGCTTTACGCTGGTCGAGTTGTGTAGTCCATATGTTTTTGCAGTGTAGGACTTGCAGATTACAGGAAATTTTTTCCTGAAACCAAACTGCTTGTTAGAGCAGTGTTTCCCAACCTTGGCAACTTGAAGATGTCTGGACTTCAACTCCCAGAATTCCCCAGCCAGCATTCGCTGGCTGGGGAATTCTGGGAGTTGAAGTCCAGACATCTTCAAGTTGCCAAGGTTGGGAAACACTGTGTTAGAGAATAGGTTGTTTGTCTCTAAGTAGAGGGTAATGGATTGGTTTATGATTGATTCCATGACTTTGCATGTGACGCAACATAATGAGATTGGTCTGTAATTTTCAACTAGGCTGGGGTCTCCCTTTTTGAAGATAGGGATGACCATGGCTAATGACCATAGGTTGGGCAAGGAGCTGGTTCTGAAAGATATCTCATAGATTATGCTTAGAGGTTCTGCTATGGCAGTGGAAAGCTTTTTTAAGAAGTAGGCACATAATCCATCAGGGCCAATAGATAGTGATGGTTTTAGATTGCATAGTGCCTTTTCAACGTTATGTCTGGAAAATCGATATGTAGCAGATCATTGCAATTAGTTGTGGTACGACTAGGGAATGTGGGACATGAGCCATTACTGTTTACAAAGGCTGAACTGAAGAACGTGTTGAAGAGGTTGGTCTTAATGGCTTCATCATTACAGTCTTTCCCGTTAGGCCCTTTTAGGGGTGGGATGGTTCGCAAGTCTTTAATTTTGGTGTTTACAAAATTATAGAAGGCGTGGGTGGAATTAGTGCATAAAAGGTTTTTCTCTTGTTTGTAGTGGTAATTGGTACATTCTGCCTTTATCTGCTGGCATAAGGTTTTGTGCCAGCTTTTAAAGTTAGCCAGTTTTGTTTTTTCGCCAAAGATATTTTTTTAATTGAAGTTTCCTTATTGTTATGAGTAATTTGTTTTTTCTGGTTTTGGGGGTTACTAATGCTACTCTTAATGACTCTTTTGACTTCAAGCAAAAAAGTGTTATAATAGTCTTCAGTAGTATTACAGCCAGTGAACAGAATGTGTCAATCAAGAGATGAGAGGTCGGTAGCTATGAGATCATAGTTGGCTTTTTTAAAGTTATAATTTGGGGATCCATCATTGTGATCCTCTTTGTAAGGACGTAAATTGAGACAAAAGTCAATCATGCTGTGGTCACTGTTGGAAAAGGGTTCTTTTATTTGTAGACCATAAATTGAGTTTAGACTGTTGCAGAAGATGAGATCAAGGCAGTTGTTGAGTCTAGTGTTGTTTGTTACTAATTGATCCAGTCCCAGAGTAGTAACAGCATTGTATAGGGTTGCATGTATGGGTTCAGATGTACATTCATTTAGGGTCCAATTAATAAGGGGTAAATTGAGGTCACCAAGCAAGATAAGATTTTTTTCTCCCAAAAAGATTGTGTAGAAAGTGAGAAGCTTTCTAAGAAACAGTGCCTGCCCAAAGGTAGCCAGAAGAGATGTTTACAGATCATGAAAAGGAAGATTTATCCCTAAGCTGCTTTAACTTGTGTTTGGTTACTGATGTTATTTCACTACCTAATTACTACATTTTAAGTGGCTTGATTCTCATTAACCCCCACATTATTTACATGTTGAAAGTATTCAGTTACAATGCTACATACTGAAAGGTTTTATTTACCCCTCATTCATACATCAATTTGTCCACTTGCAACCACTATAACTGCTCTGTCTACAGTCCAGAGGTAGTTTCCTGCCAGTTTGGACCGGTTCTATAGAACAGGTAGTAACTTGGCGGCCTGGGTCGCTAAAACCGGCAGTGACCCAGGCCTGCCACGCCCCCAAACTGGCTCTCTCGGCGGCACCATCTTGTTTTTTACTTCTGTGCATGCGGCAGCGGCAGCGATTAAAACCAGAACCCACACCCCTGCCACAGTCATGTATTTCAGTATGTTGTCATGTGGCCCAAATGTATGGAAGAACAGAAATGTTGGGGCCTGGTTTGTGAAGTCCCTTCGCAAGGGTCCTGTGAGATGCCTTTGTGCCATCTTGTTGGTAGGGCCAGTCAGTCTTCCTTACTCGGTGCCAGTGAAATGCTGATTGAAGCTATGGACACTTCCTGTTTCCTTTTAAATGCTTCTGAGCATAGTGGTTTCCACTGTCCAGAAACACTGTGAGAAAATGAAAAAGGAAAGACAGAGAAAAAGAGAGAGATGTTAATGACATTACCGTATTTTTCGGAGTATAAGACGCACCTTTTTACTCTCAAAAAGAGGGTGAAAATTTGGGTGCGTCTTATACACCGAATGCAGCCCCACCCAGCCACCCCCACCCTTTGGCCTCTGCCTGCCAACAATTTACCTCTTTGCAGCAAACAGGGCAAAGCACAAGAAGAGCACAAGAAGAGATAAACTGCCTCCCGATCTACAGCTGACAGGCTTGCAAGCCACGTGGTAAAATGAAACTAACTACGGTGGCTGTAATGAGACAAAATGCTGGGAGATAAACTGCTGGCAATATTAGGCTGCTGAAATCAAATGGAGGCAAGCTATAGCTGCTATGGCTCAGAGCTAGAGCTCTTGCCTCACAATCAGGAGGTTGTGAGTTCTATCCTAGGTAGAGGCAGATTCTGTTAATATGTTATTTTGTTAAATGTTTGTAGAGTGTTCAAATTATTAGACTTATTTTTTAAAGACTGCTTTATTATTGTTCTAGACAACTTAACAAAATGAAGAAGCTTTTTAAAATAAATGCTTGCTCTGAAGAGGCCCAGTGCTATTGTATCTTCTTTTAAATAGCAGAGAATACTTCCAGAAAGCCACATCAATTTTAAATATCTGTAAAAGTATAATCTGAAATGTCCTGTTTTAGTATTAAGTATTAGTATTAAGTATTAGTATTAAAAGAAGGCAGCTGAGAAACCCTGACTAGTCATGTTTGGAGTAGATCTATTTAAATAATTGGGAGGAGTTAGTGTGATTACATTTAAGAAAACTTTCTGGGATTAATATACTGCCATAAATGTACATTTCTCCAATTCTTTGCCATTTCTATGAGTCAGGCACACATGCACAGAAATACACAGCAAACAGTGTATGTCATCTGTACTGTTTGCTGTTTGCTGTTTGGCAGATTGCTGGGAGGCAGAGGCCTTTTTTCCTTTTTTTTCCTCCCCCAAAACTAAGGTGCGTCTTATACTCCGGTGCGTCTTATACTCCGAAAAATACGGTATATCCCCCTGATCCTAGCATTTACCTGACCAAAGTGAGTAGTAATATTGGGCCTAACAAGTCAGATTTCTACCTGACTACAAAGATAAGGTGACCAGACGTCCCGCTTTTGGTGGGACAGACACGCTTTTCAAGCGTGTGTCCCGTGTCCCGCATTCTTTCCAAAAAGTCACGCTTTTTTGGAAAGAATGCCGAAACAGTGGGACGTCTGGTCACCTTAGAAGGGGAAGCACAAAAGAGAGGTACTACCACAGAAATAAAAACCGGAAGCAAGTCGGGCAAAGCGGAATTTCAGCGAGCCGGCTGCCTGCTGGGGAGAGGGGGAAGGGGGGCTGCTCCTCCTCTCCTTCCCCCGCCCCATCCCTAGCCCCGCCCTCAAAGGCGCCGCTGCTGTTTGGATGCGGGTGGAGGGGTGAAGGACGAGGAGCGGCGGTTTGAGCTCACGAGCGGCCCCTCCGGCGGCGCAAACAGCCCTTCCTCGTCCCCCTCCCCTTCCTTCTCCCCGTCGCCTCGCTGCCGCCGTTGCCCTGGGGCCGGGCGGGCGACCGGGAGACCGCGGCGCTTGGATGCCTGGAGCTCGCGACAGAGACCTAGCCCCGAGCCCGCCATGGGCTGCTGCGGGAGCGCCGCCTCGCAGGTAAGCTGCCGGCTGCCTCCTTTCCCCGCCTCCCACCTCCCGTTCGTCGCTTGCCAGCCCAAGCCACTGCCGGCTCCCGAAGGGGAGGCGGGAGGCGAGGAAAGGCCTCCCGCCTCCTCCCCCACCTACCTGGATGCCGACATTTGCGTTGTTTTGCCCTCTGCGCATGTGCAGCGTTCTGCGCATGCGCAGAGGGCAAAACTCAAATGGCGGCGCCCAGGCGGGCCCGCCCCCCCGTCCCGCTTAAAAAAAAAACTGGTCACTTTATACAAAGACTGATTCTAAGAGAAAATGATTTCTGTTTCCAAAATCAATTTATTAACATAAAGTTTACATCAGATTTGGAAAAGAATTCAAGTGAATGGCTTTCTTTTTGTTTACTTAACACCCCCTAAATTCCAGAAAAACAAATGGTGCTGCTACCCTAGATATCTAAGCTTATTCCTTCTTTCCTGTTCCATCTTTTTCAAAGGAGGCCACAAAGGTATATATGATTTTCCCCCTATCTTCGTAAAAGTCCTATGAGTTTAGATTAGGCTAAGAGAGAATAACAAGCTCCACAATAATAGTACCAATTTCCCAGAAAGATAACAGGAACCCTTTCAAGTGGAAGCTTTGATTCCTGCACTGAACTGGTGACTGATAGCCTAAATGGCCCCTTTCAAATCAATGTTTGTTTGACATCTAATCATCTTCATAGCTGGATGGAGATTTCAGTTGGGCCTTTTCTGATTCTCATCTGACACTCCAACCTCTATGTAGTAGAAAAATGCCTCATTCTTGGAATCAATTTTTACAGACATAAACTAGAAGATCATGCAATTATCTTTGATCTTTGTATATTAAGGACTAGCTAAGACACAACATGCTAGAAGTGCAGCAAGTCAGATAGAAGTTTAATGGGTGACAAAAACAGCAAAGCAATGCATCAAGAGATTTACAGTAAAGGAATCTTGCAACCATAACTAATATCCTTGTCAGATCTGTGGGAATGTGAATAAGATATCCAAACATGCTACATATTATACAGTGCTACCATTTCTTCTTTTCTAAGCTGGAAAACCTTGAAAGTTGAAACTTTGTTATGTAGAGGACTGGCTCCAACTCCTCCATTCCTTGGCTTTCCATTTCACAGCTGACTTTGCCATCATTTGCCCCCCTAAGTCAACAGAACCTTGCTAGATAAATATACATACATCTGCGGTACAGAACTAGTAGGTGAAGTATTTTTATTTTAATTGAGGAGTTGATTCCTGGTAGGGTTTTCACCCTACCTTGATAGAAATGCAAGCTGCAATGTTGTAAGTTCTCATTCAGAGAAAATACAGCACGCCAATTAATGTTAATAATGCTCCTTAATGAGGAATAGCAGTTATTCAGATGTAAATATTCACAATCCTTGTTCACAGTTCAAGAAAGAGGTAATAATGTATGGCCTACAAATCTCAAAATCTCCTTTGTGTTAAAGAAAATGTAATGGGCAACCCCATCTATTGGAAAAGTTTGCTCCCCGTAGCTTTCTTTGGGATTTAATTAAAATGTGGGAAGCCAAGCAGGCAAAAGGCCAAATTGTGGACCAATTAGAAGGAAAGGCGTGAATTCATATACAGTGGTACTTTGGTACTCAACTGCTTTGAAACTCATCATTTTTTATAATCATTGCACCTCCCGGAACCAATTAACGAGAAGTACAGAGGTACCACTGTATATCTTTTGGCCTCCTCATATTTAAATAAAGGATAGTACAACTCAATATACTATACATATGAAAGTCAATCATGCCCTTGTCACCTCACGGTTAGATTACTGCAACACACTCTACATGGGGCTACCCTTGAAGAGTGTTCGGAGACTACAATTAGTCCAGAACGCAGCCGCGCGAGCTATCATGGGTGTACCTAGGTACACCCATATTACACCTATTCTCCGTGAGCTGCACTGGCTTCCCATTGGTCTCCGGGCAGAATTCAAGGTGTTGGTTATCACCTTTAAAGCCCTACACGGCTCAAGACCAGGTTACCTCCAAGACCGCCTCCTACCGCACAGCTCCCTTCAACCAGTGAGATCCCACAGAGTTGGTCTTCTCTTGGTCCCGTCAGCCAGACAATGAAATACAAAATCTAAAAAAACAGGTTAAAAACAATTTAAAAACCATTTAAAAACACATGCATACTACTTTCATGGGCCAGAGCTTATCCCTGATATTCCCAAGCTCAACGGTCCCATGCCTGACGGAAGAGCCAGGTCTTAATTGACTTATGGAAGACCAGTAGGGTGGAGGTAGTCCGGATCTCCTCCACCCTACTGGTCTTCCGTAAGGCAATTAAAGTAGTATGCATGTGTTTTTTAATGATTTTTTAATTGTTTTTAACCATATTTTTTTTAGATTTTATATTTCACATGCTGTTAGCCGCCCTGAGTTCTTCGGGAGTTGGGCGGCATACAAATCTATTAATAAAATAAAATAAAATAAAATAAAATAAAATAAAATAAAATAAAATAAAATAAAATAAAATAAAATAAAATAAAATAAAATAAAATAAAATAAAATAAAATAAAATAAAATAAAATAAAATAAAAAAATAAAATAAAATAAAATAAAATAAAATAAAATAAAATAATAAATAAAATAAAATAAAATAATAAAATAAAATAAAATAAAATAATAAAATAAAATAAAATAATAAAATAAAAAAAATAAAATAAAATAAAATAAAATAAAATAAAATAAAATAATAAAATAAAATAAAATAAAATAAAATAAAATAAAATAATAAAATAAAATAAAATAAAATAAAATAAAATAAAATAAAATAAAATAAAATAAAATAAAATAAAATATAATAAAATAATAAAATAATAAAATAATAAAATAATAAAATAATAAAATAATAAATAATAAATAAAATAAAATAATAACTAATAAAATAAAATAAAATAAAATAAAATAAAATAAAATAAAATAAAATAATAAAATAAAATAAAATAAAATAAAATAAAATAAAATAAAATAAAATAAAATAATAAAATAAATAAAATAAAATAAAATAAAATAAAATAAAATAATAAAATAAAATAAATAAATAAATAAATAAATAAATAAATAAATAAATAAATAAATAAATAAATAAATAAATAAATAAATAAATAAATAAATACACTACAATGGTCTTCTTTGAGTTAATTTCTGGAGGAAATTCCCTTTCATCCAACTCAATAAAAACGGCAAGAAAATTTCTCTGACTGGCATGAATTTACCTGCAAAACCATAATTTTATTTTTACAGGCTGGTATAATAGGAGTAAGAAGACTTATTCTTCCCTGCCTTCCCACTTTGCAGATGTCCCTTAAATCAATTTAATCTTCTATAACACGGTCCCTCCAGATCTGTTGGATGCTAATTCATAGTTCCCACTTAACATGGCCAACAGGAATTAATCATACCACTCCAGAATTCTCAAAAACTTGATAAATTGTTTACTTCAATATGGATTACAAATGTTCAATATGGAATATAAATGGAGCAAATGTTCCTCAAAAAGAAAAAAATCATTATTAAGAAAAATTGAGGCAAGATATAATTTGTTTGCAAGAAGCACCAATAAGAAAAAGGGAAGTGAAGAATTTGACTTTGGAGACTAAATCTATATGTTAGATTTAGTATTTATATGACAGAATAGCCCAAAGCACACATTCTGGTAGAGATAAGTTCCCTGAGGATGGGCTCCAGCACAAATCCAAAAGCTTGGAATAGAATAGAATAGAATTCTTTATTGGCCAAGTGTGATTGGACACACAAGGAATTTGTCTTTGGTGCGTATGCTCTCAGTGTACATAAAAGAAAAGATACATTTGTCAAGAATGGTTGTCATAGGGTTCAAGTAAGCAATCAGGAAACAATATGAATATAAATTGGAAGACTAAACCTCTGGTCCCAGTAACCAAACCAGATTTTATCCTGCAACATTATCCTGGGATATGTACATTTGCCTTCATTAGTGACTAAATCTATAATTTAGTCATCATCATCATGTTCCAAATGATAATAAAGGAGAGTTTTTTAAATTACCTTTTCAACCAATTAACATTTTTATATGAGGTTGGTGTTTGATGAAGATTGGGGTAGAGTAGTCTTCCTGCAACTTGGTAGAATTTCAGAGAAGAAAATTAAACTCAACCAAGGCAGATTACCAAAGACTTCTTTTTAATTATTTGATGGCTAATTTGGCTTTGGTAGACACTTAGAGACAGAGGAATGGTACCTCCAAAGAACATACTTATTGCTTTTTTATCTTTAAATATATATGTACTATACAGGTACCATTCTTCTGTCTCCGAGTGTGAGAGGAGGAGGAGGAGGAGGAGGAGGAGGAGGAACCCACCCAGACACATACTTTTTTGTGAATTGCTGTGGAATCTGAATCAAAAGACTCAGTGTCTAATTTTTGTATTTGTTTTATTTGTCAAGCATATATGATTATAAGCAAAGTATAAACAGTAAAACATGATTGAATATATATGTAATAGTACAAGCATGAATAAGAGTAAAAGAGGTATGAATATATGGGTACATTAGGACAGGAACGGTAGGCACGATTGTGCGCTTATGCACGCCCCTTACCAACCTCTTAGGAATGGGGTGAGGTCGATGGTAGATAATCTGAGGTTGAAGTTTTTGGGGTTTGGGGAAGAAACTACTGAGTCAGGTAAAGTGTTCCAGGCATTGGCCACTCTGTTGTTGAAGTCGAATTTTTTGCAATCAAGTTTGGAGTGGTTTACATTAAGTTTGTATCTATTGTGAGCTCGTGTATTATTGCGGTTGAAGCTGAAGTAGTCGTTAACAGGTAGGACATTGTGGCAGATAATTTTGTGAGCTACACTTAGGTCAGATGGAAGGCGGAGTAGTTCTAAATTCTCAAGTCCCAAAATTTCAAGTCTGGTTTCATAAGGTATTCTGTTGTGAACAGAGGAATGTAATACTCTTCTTGTGAAGTATCTCTGGACATTCTCAATTGTTCAAAATTTGTATTTTGAAAATGAATTGTTTTGCATTAATCATAAGAGAAGCCTGCTCCACTTACATATCCTGAAAGCTTTCTTCCTGTCAGCCGATCAGTAAAAAGAGCTCCCATTGAAATGATTGCAAACATGCCTTAAATCAAAATTAATCTGAATAAGTTTGACATGACCCCTTCCTAATTATTAATTCTCAGAAGCTGTTACAAATGGAGTGACTTCCTATTCAAAGCTAGGCACCTCTCTCTTACTCATATTATAATGACATCAAGAATGGAAGTATACACGTCCAACCCAGTATCCATTGTCTGATAATAACGCAGAGTACAAGGAAAGAATCAGGTAAATGGTTGGAGAGATAGTTAATCCCCACAACTCCTTTTCCTTATTTGTCTCAATTATTAGTGAGAAAACCCATTTCAATCTACCCATTCTATGCTATAAATGCATTTGCATAAATACACTTTATGATAACATGCAAACACATGTGATTTGTGAATTAATGTGTTGTTCCACTTAAATAATAATAATAAAAATTGGGGACACACTGGGATGCCTAGCCAGCATCCTTATTTTTCTTGCCATCAAGGTAACACAAATCCAAAGCAATATTGTTGCCTATATAGTAGATGAATAATCTATCTCTCATTTTAACTCTTGTTTCATCTTATTGTTTTGACAATGAGAACACATAATTCTTAAAAGGCACAGATACTGAACGGTGTCTCAACCAATCTTGTCTGGGCTCAAAAGCTTAGATGAGTAGATTTAATGAGTATTTGGACAGATTAGTGTAGATCAGTGATGGCGAACCTATGGCACGCGTGCCACAGGTGGCACGCAGAGCCATATCTGCCGGCATGCAAGCTGTTGCCCTAGCTTAGCTCCAACGTGCATGTGCATGCCGGCCAGCTGATTTTCGGCTCACGCGGAGGGCATTTTCAGCTTCCTGAGGGCCTCCGGGGTGGCGGGAGAGGGCATTTTCACCCTCCCCAGGCTCCAGGGAAGCCTACTGGGCCCACTGGAAGTCGGGAAATGGGCCATTTCCAGCCTCCAGAGGGCTTCCGGGGGATGGGGGAGGCCGTTTTTGCCCTCCCCAGGCATTGAATTATGGGTGTGGGCACTCGTGTGTGTGCGATAGCGCTCGCACACACGCTTTCGGCCCCCGAGGGGAAAAAGGTTCGCCATCACTGGTGTAGATAATCCTTGATTTACAACCATAATTGGATCAGAATTTCTGTTGCTAAGCAAGGCAGTTGTTAAGTGAATTGAGTTAATTTTTTTACTTTTTTGCAACAGTTGGTAAGCAATCTCATAGTCATTAAGCAAATCCAGTTTTTTTCTATTGACTTACTTGTCAGAAGCCAGCCATCACATGAACTGGGATGCTACAACTGTTGTAAATATATGCCAGTTGCCAAGTGCCCAAATTTTGATCACATAGCTGTGGGGACGCTGCAATAGTCATAAGTGTGAGAGCCAGTCCTAAGTCAGTTTTTTCAGTTTGTTGTAACTCTGAATGATTGCTAAACAAATGATTATAAGTCAAGAACGACTTGGCTTTGGATTAATATTTGGATGTGCAGGGAAATCCAGGGCTGTAAATTAAACTTGAAAGTTAAAAAAAAAAACCTTGAGAAAAAGCATACCAGTTCCATATTATTGCCAAAAAAAACCCATCTGGACATGTCTATGAACTTGATCTAAATAGGTTTTCCCTGTTTAACTATCTACTGGCAACTACTGGGTTTTCCCTTCTATGACCTGTAGTTAGGATTTTTCAGGTGCCTCAGCAATTCTGTCTTGTGTATACCTTTAGCATAATACAGTTGTAACTCATTAATAGAGACTTCTAAGGTGGCAAAATATATTTTAATCAAGTCAGGCCAGAGGCAAGCAGTTTTCATATTCGAATGCTGCTATGGAAACTCACTGTTGACAGAAAAATAGCAAGAATGAGAAGAAAATGGGTCCGAATATTTCTTCCAAATGTGCTATCAGTTTGGATGATAAAGTTTTCTCTGACAAGGAATTCTTTAAAAGTTGCTTTTTACCATCTCAGAATTCTCACTATCTCATTTTACATGCATGAGTAGATTGGGTCAAGAGACAATTTCAGATATGTCTGCGTTTTGAAGTGATTTGTAGCCAGACTCTACGAACTGAATTAATAATTGGTCTGAAAGTTACTCGTTCTTGCTGACACATTTCTTGCACCAATGTTTGTTCAAACAAAAGGAATATAATTGCAAGGATTCAGCAAACATTTCCACCAACATACTGTGAGAAAGGTTGACATACAAAACAATTGATAGGAAATTATGAACTACAAGGCAGTATATTTATCATGAGGAATAATGAAGAAATTTTGCAATGACAGCAGAATCTTAAAAAGGAATTATAGCCTCATCATTTAAAAGAATATTGCTTTTGGTTTTATTCTGAAGTGCCTATCAGTCTAAGCCAACAACAAAAAAACAAAAACCCAGCAGGCAAGGAAGGAGAAAAATGAGATAGAGAAATGTTAAGTATTTGCATTTTTGTTTTCATGCATCAAGTAACACTAAGGAAGCATAGAAGGAAAAATGTAGAGTTTTATTATCTTTTTTTTGAAAAGCAGATAATAAAAAGATATTATTGAGAAGACTGCCGAGGTGAAAAAAAATCAGAAGTGGCTTGCTGCTCATGGCCGAAAATCTTTGAAACTAAGCCAACATTCCATAGGAAATGAGTCTCAAACAAGATGAACATTCGTTCCTTTTCAAAGACATTTGAATGGTTCAGTGCAAAAAAAAAAAGAATGCTGATGTGATATTTAAAAAGTACTCCTGACATTTGAAGTTATCTTTTTTTTCCTTCTCTACATAAAATTGAATGTTTTGCTTCCTGCAATCCAGTTAAGAACTGTTCTGGTGATGGTAAAATCTATTTGCAGAAAATATCCATTTTGCACACTTAAGAGAAACTGCAGTACATCTGCCAACACTAAAAAGTGTCATATTATTAATTAATGCAGTCATTTGTAATCACTGTTTTCCACCCTGGGAAAAAGAACCTTTCTTCCCTTGCATCTAACTGCAGCAGAGACATGCTCTGGTAGTTTCTTTCTTCAACTGGATCTTTATCACATTGTCTTCATCTGATCCCAATACCTGAAGCAGGCTTAAATCATCAACACAGCATTCTCTTCCCATCTTGATAGAGGTTTTGCTCATTCTGACATGCTTCACCAACCATTGGTAAATC
Organism: Diadophis punctatus similis; assembly: GCA_023053685.1. Lineage (NCBI taxonomy): Eukaryota > Metazoa > Chordata > Lepidosauria > Squamata > Dipsadidae > Diadophis > Diadophis punctatus. Next base: position 38,488,917 of record JALIGW010000001.1, read on the forward strand.
CTAGGCTTGACATCAGCCAAGCATCTATCAGCCATTTTATCTAGGACTGACATGCCTCTTCCATTCTGGTCTCTGGGTTTTGTCTTCCAAAATCTCCTGCCTTAGGCAGAGGAAGCATAATAGAGTTGAAAGGGATCTTGGAGGTCTTCTAGTCAAACCTGACTTACTCTGTCTTACACATTGGCAAAAAGAATCAGAACACAAAATACAAGCTTGGAGGACATGACCTTGTAGACGACCCTCATTCTGTCAAGGATCTGGGAGTACTCATATCTAATGACCTAAGTGCCAAAGCCCACTGTAACAACATTGCCAAAAAGACGCTAAGAGTTGACAATCTAATCTTGCGTAGCTTCTTCTCTGGCAATATTACACTGCTAACTAGAGCATACAAAACATTCGCTAGACCAATTCTCAAATATAGCTCACCTGTCTGGAACCCGCACTGCATATTGGACATTAATACAATCGAGAGAGACCAAAAATATTTCACGAGAAGAGTCCTCCACTCTTCCACTCGCAACAGAATACCTTATGCCACCAGACTTGAAATATTGGGCTTAGACAACCTAGAACTGCGTCGCCTTCGAACTGATCTAAATGTAGTTCATAAAATTATCTGCCACAATATCCTACCTGTCAATGACTACTTCAGCTTCAACCGCAACAATACACGAGCACACAATAGATACAAACTCAATATAAAGCACTGCAAACTCGACTGCAGAAAATACGATTTCAGCAACAGAGTGATCAATGCCTGGAATTCACTACCCGACTCTGTGGTTTCTGCCCCAAACCCCAAAAACTTAAACCTTAGACTGTCTACAGTCAAACTCACCCCATTCCTAAGAGGTCTGTAAGGGGCGTGCATAAGCGCACCATCGTGCCTACCGTCCCTGTCTTACTGTCCTACTGTCCTCATTTATCTGTACTTACTTTGCTTATGTTTACGTTTATACCTATACCTGCTATCTTGTACATGTTTGACAAACAAACAAATAAATAAATAAATAAAAAACCCTGCTCAAGCAGGACACCCTATATACTATTCTAGACATATGGCTGTTCAATCTCTTCTTTAAAACCTCCAGTGACAGAGCACCCACAACTTATAGAGGCAAGCCATTCCACTGATGAATTGTTCTCACTGTCAGGATATTTCTCCTTCCACTTCCAAAGAGAACAGCCTGCATAAATTGGTTTGCACAAGAATACATGATTTTAAAAAGTCAGAGATATCTTTTTTTAAAAATCAAAGTATAGTAAATATACATTACATTAAAAAATAGAATACAAATCCAATAGCATTTAGTAGACTTGTCCGATATAGTGCCAAAGTAGATTTTTCCAAGACTGAGGCTAAACAAGGTCTTGACTCTCAACAAAATTGACTGATGTTTGAAGATCTCATTTTCTCACCTTCCTTTCTTTCGCAAATGACTGGACACGCATATACAGCCCTTCCTCTGAAATTATTTAAGTCAAATGAAACTAAGAAAAGAAGAAAAAGGAGATGAAAAGCAATGAGAATGAGTAGGAGAAAGAAAGGAAAAGAAAAAGAAGAGATGCTATGCAAGGGAAGTGGTGGAGCAATAGAACTTTAAACATGCATTTGAAGACAAAAAGAATAGAATATTAATACAGATTTACAGATTTACAGATTTACAGATTACTAGAGTTGGAAGGGACCTTGTAGGTCATCTAGTCCAACCCCCCACTCAAGCAGGAGTCCCTACACCGTTTCAGACAAATGGCAGTCCAATCTCCTTTTGAAAGTCTCAAGTGTTGGAGCTCTCACAACCTCCGTAGGCAAGCTGTTCCACTGGCTGATCGCTCTCACTGTCGGAAAGTTTCTCCTTATTTCCAGGTTGAATCTCTCCTTGGTCAGTTTCCATCCATTATTCCTTGTCTGGCCTTCTGGTGCATTGGAAAACAGCCTGACCCCCTCCTCTCTGTGGTAGCCCCTCAAGTATTGGAACACTGTTATCATGTCTCCCCTGGTCCTTCTCTTCGCTAGACTGGCCATGCCCAGTTCCTGCAACCGCTCTTCGTATGTTATCGTTTCCAGTCCCCTAATCATCCTGGTTGCTCTCCTCTGCACTTTCTCTAGAGTTTCAATGTCTTTTTTGTAGTGTAGTGACCAAAACTGGATGCAGTACTCTAGGGGTGGTCTAACTAAGGCTTTATAGAGTGGTATTAGTACCTCCCTAGTCCTAGATTGTATCCCTCCATAATACAGTACTCATTTCCCTTTCTTTTTGTTTACATCTATTTTTTAAAGAAATAACACAGCTCTTTCTTAACCTCCCACATGCCCAATCATGCAGATTTCCCCCCACAGCTCAAAAAGTTCTAGTTCCTAATTAGAATACCATCCAAATTCACTATGGAATTGGGCAGTTTAATTAATTAAAAGACATGGCTTAAGCTCAACTTCTCCATTTCTTTACAAAAAAGGGGGAACAATCCAAACTGGAAGAATTGTATGCACAATATTCTGATCCCTCTTCCATTCCTTTTGAAAATGTGCTCATAAATCTTTTTGTTCCGCTTCTGTCTGCTATAAATGCTCCAATACATCTTCTTTTCTGCTCCTCCATGTGGTTTTGTATTTTATTAAATATTGCAATTTAAAAGATAAAAATTAATACAAACTAAGGAAAATAGCAAAGAAAAATAATGGAAAATACAAAAAATTTTATATAAAATTTTATAGGAGTAATGTAGCCTATTGTTAATTTTAGAGTAAGAATTAGATGTATTTTATCTACGGTATATCTCTATCAAAAAAAATCAAAATCCATTCTATTGCTTTTTTCTTTACTTTTTACTTTTTACCTTTTTTCTGCACTTTTATCTTGCTGATTCTTTTTTCTCCATTTTATTTTTTCTTGCTTGTTTACCTTTTAATCATATTTTAAATTTTTTAATAAAATCATATTTTAAAAATTGTATTTAACACTTATTTCACTATGTCCCATAGGTGCTTTTTCAAAAGGCAACTGGATTTTCTTGTTTTTCTTTGAAGATGTTTCACTTCTCATCCAAAAAGCTTCTTCAGCTGGATGGTGGGGAATGGATGGTGGGGATACTGGATGGTGGGGAATGGAAGGATTTATATTCCTTGCAGACAGCTGGTCATTTGCATTCTTTTAGAGAGTTGTTGAGGCTACTTGGAGGTTTGTCTGTGTTCTCAGGGTTACCTGAGTAGTGCAAATGGATATGGAGCCTTCTTGGAACTGCTGAAAGGGCTGTGTTGTCCTTTCATTCTGCAGAAACATCCTGCAGAATGCACAGCTCCACAACACAGTCCTTTCAGCAGTTCCAAGAAAGCTCCACATCAATTTGCAGTACTCGGATGACCCTGAGGACACAGACAAACCTCCAAGTGGCCTCAACAATTCTCTAAAAGAATGCAAATGACCAGCTGTCTGCAAGGAATATAAATCCTTCCATTCCCCACCATCCAGTCAGAGCTGAAGGAGCTTCTTGGATGAGAAGCGAAACATCTTCAAAGAAAAACAAGAAAGTCCAGTTGCCTCTTGAAAAAGCACCTTTGGGACAACCAAGACCTGGTTGACTGAGTATCTCCATAGACATTTATTTCACTAAGGACTGAAGGAAACTTGCCCAGTGTAGTAAAACATGCAGTTCTCAAAGTTCTTAGTATTTGAAAAGCAGTTAACAAGCAGTTTCCAAAGTGATTAAAATGGAAGTATGCAACCCCTGTGCCCATAAAAGTGCTAACTGCAGTTTGGGCAATGATAGCACTCCTTTGTCTCCCAAAGCTCTACACCTGGTGGAGACTACTGTCTTGCAGTCTCCTTGTGAGGAGCCACTGTCTGAAGCAAATGGGGGTGATCCCAAGTCCTCTCCTTGCCCAGAGTAGAATCCCAAAAAGTCAGTCCATTTGCCAGATCTTCATTCTGCCATAGACATCAGCACCACTCTCAGTGGGGCTGTCTTCAATTCACTGTTTCATCCCAGAAGTCCTCTCCTTCTCCATGTTCTCATGAAGACTTCCATGAATCTTTCTACATGTCTTTTCTTTTCCATGTGAGAATGGCTACTCTGGTACGCTAGCCATAGTCCCTTTACATTTCTTCTACTAAGCTGCAAGCATCCATTTTAGTAGCAGTACTTTGTGCCGTACTTTGTGCTTGGCGCAAAGTATCAACATTGCACCATTGAAGACTGTTCAGGAAGTTTGTGAAATCCGAACAAATGTCCAGTTGTAGGTTACAACAAGTTATCAGTGCTCAAAGAATTTTGGTTTATCCAGAAAATGTCCAGGTAAGCTACCTCGCTGGCAAGCAGGGTAAATCTCCACCAGAAGAGGGGGGTTATTAAGGGGATGTTGGGTTAATTGAATAAACCATAATTTAGAAATTCTACCATTCTAAAAAAGGGAAGTATTACTGTACACCAGTTTTGTTTGTCTAGATTGGTCCTCAAATGTTTCACCCACTAAAGCTGAATTTTCACTGACAATAACTTGACAGTAAACTGTAATTAAAGTTAACCTTTTGAGTATTTCTGTGACATGTTTTCAGACTTATTCATAATGAGATATGCTGGTCTATGATCATAATAAATATTTGATTTGATTACTCAAAATGAGCAGTTTCAGTTGAACAGTTAACATTTCAGCAATTAGATTTATACTTGTCAGGCTGCAAACAGTTGGGTAAGAACCACATAAACTTCAGTAAAATATCCGTCATGCTAATCTGTAGGTAAATACAGAGAGTTCTGGAAACGGTAAGAGGAATTTTCTAACCTCATTTATAGTGAGACAGATCTCTTTGAATGATCTACAGTGCATCTTCCCTGGGTTTCTTGTCATTTATAAGTTATCCAATGATTTGTGTTCAATCTCTTAGGATTGAATGAAACTTTATTATTAAAAAACTTAGTTTTTAATGAAACTTTATTATTTATTTATCATATATCATATAATACACATATAGTTACTCTATATTTTTCAAGCTGATAAAGGGTATGGATACAGAAAAGTGAGAGACTGGAACAAAGTCAAATGGTATAACAAAAATCTTAATAAGGAGGAACTTTCAATAATTCATTTTCCCTTTTGTTATCCCTAGCCACTAATCATAATTAAGGATTTATATGTTTCTTGAAATATTGCTTATATTTATATTGTTTGTGTTTATTTAAACAGTGTTCTTCAAACTTGGCAACTTTAAGATGTATAGACTTCAACTCCCAGAATTGCCCAGCTACCTTAGCATCTTAAGTTTGGCATGTTTGAAAAATAATTTAAATAATTTCATCTGACCGCTTAACTTTTTCTTAGAAATTATATTCACCTTCTATCTTTTAATTGTTTACATCCACTCTCCCTTCTATTTCATTTCCAGACTTAGAAATGTTACATAAAAACCCTTTTCATTCTCTGCAGTATCTTTGAATAAGTAGATGCCACTTTCTTCTTCCCCTAATCTTAAATTTTGGTGTTAGTTAGCCAATAGTTTTATAATAGCTAGAGATCATAACCCTGGAATTCTTTGGATTTAGCTCAGCTTCCCAAATCCCCTTAATTAAAATATAGTTCATTAATTAGTGGCAGAATGTAGTTTGAACAGATTCAAAAGGCACCATTTGTGCGGTGAGGAAATGCAACTTGGTCTCCCGATCTTTCAGAGAGCTGCAAGAGGTTGTCATTAGATCATCAATGGAAGAGGTGATGCCACTTATTTCAAACCATTTATTTTCACATTGGAAAATTATATGATGAATGGGAATGGGATACCTTTAGGAAGCAATTGCACTACCTCACCCTTAAGCTAAACATCTAAAATTCCTTAAAATCTGAGGGTGCTTTAGCTTTTTGGTGGAATCTGAAGGACTCTTTTCTGAAGATGCAGTTGGTCTTGGGAATGTAACTTTCATTAGCAATACTGGAAGATTTCCTATCAATAAAAACAGGGTTTTTACAATACAAATACTATTTAACAACACACGTAACTTGGCCTTGAACTGCAAAACTGGAGAGCAGAGAAGAATCTGACACCTTAAATGTGAAAATATATAGCAACCAGAGGTGGGTTTCAGCAGGTTCTGACCAGTTCTGGAGAACCGGTAGCGGAAATTTTGAGTAGTTCGGAGAACCAGTAAATACCACCTCTGACTGTCCCTGCCCCCATCTATTCTCTGCCTCCCGAGTCCCAGCTGATCAGGAGGAAATGGGAATTTTGCAGTAACCTTTCCCTGGAGTGGGGTGGGAATGGAGATTTCACAGTATCCTTCTCCTGCCATGCCCACCAAGCCACGCCCACCAAGCCACGCAACACCCACCAAACCATGCCCACAGAACCGGTAGTAAAAATTTTTGAATCCCACCACTGATAGCAATGGAGTTTTTCCATGTGTTTCATGGCCTGTGTAAGGGAACCAGATGCTGTGTAGGTCTTTTCCAGCATTTCATCAGCATCTGGACTCTTAGAAGCGGTTCTCATTATTTTCTTATCAGACAATGAAATATTTTGGAGATAGCCATTAGACCATAAACAGACTTCTATTCAACCTGTTTGGTCCAGGCTTTCTTTGACCAGAACTTTTAGGGATTAAGAGAATCGTAGTCCAGCAGCAGGCTGAGGAAGGAGTTGGTTGATTGTTTATTCTGAATATTGCTTCCCCATTCAAAGCATCTCAGTGCATAAAATTTACTCTTTCATTAAGTAAAAACAGGAGATCTAGCCTTGCTCTCTGGGTTGCAAAGAAAAAAGCATTCATTGTCTTTTCAGGTGATATTTTAAATGTACTGTGGCTTCAATCTTCACTTCCCCACAATCAATAGATCCTGTTTTTTGCTCTTGTTTTCCACGCCCCTTGATTATTTCAATTCCTTTCCAGTTTTAATTATTTTGTATTGTTTAATTATTTTTATTATTTCAATTCCATTCTGATTTTTCAATTCCTTTCTGGTTTTTGCTTTTTTGAAATAAAGATTCCCTACCCTGTACATAATTCATCTGATTAGCATACACAAAATAGAATTATTATTTCCTGTGACTTGGAAATTATTTTCTATTAATGCAGTTTAAAAGCCCATTAGCCTTTTCTGCAATGGCGCCAGACTGTTCAGTTTGAGATTAATTACAGTCTTGAAATCCTTTTCATATGTGTTGTGTCAAGCAGATATGCCCCCTGCCTCTTCCACCACCGAATGCTACACCTGTATTTTGCTTTTTAACAATGAGCCTACCCAATATTAATTGTTAATCTATGTCAACCTAACTTCCATTTGAAATTTCATGAGGACTACCATACAGAGTGTGTATAAAATTGATAGATCCCACAGCAGATTATTAGGAATTGGTGGTAAAGCAGCAACAATATTTCTCAGACCATCATTTTTTAATAGGCTGGGTCTGATTTTGTTCCAATCTGTCATGTTTCTTTTATCTACTTGCTTTACTTAGCCATTGATTTCTCCTGGGTTTTCTTGAGCTATTTCTGGACACAGTTTCTACTTCTGAACATAATTCCTCTCTAGACTGATCTAGTATGTTCTGCAAACCTTATTTAGCATCCCCGGGATACATTTAGAAAACTTGGAAGAACAATTGGAACTAAAGAAAGTCTGGCGTGGGGACAGCAGGTAGGGCGGAGAGTTGAGACTCTTAGAGTTGTAAAACAGATCATTGTTATAGCGCTAGTCTAATTTCCAAGAGGTGGTTGTGTGTTTGGTTGTTATGGAGATATTGTGTTTACTTTGCTGTTATTGTAGAAAGAGCATGAAACAGAACAGTGTTTATAAATTGAGAGATGGATGCTGGGTGAAGTTCTACAGATGGGAAATGAAGGCAAGCAGCATATTTACTGTTAAGATCCATCTGTTATCTGGGGGCAGTTGTAATTTAATAACTGGAGGAGTTTATACAATGTCAAGCCAATATTTTCCTCCCCTAAAATCCTATCCTAGCATGCAATCTTCCACTGCTTGATCAGATGAATATTTTGCCCACAGATAATATGTAAAGCTGTGAATTTTGACAAACATTTAGATTCCTGATTGTCCTCTTTCTCTTGGATTTAAATGGTTTTAATGATCTGATCCATAAACTTTTATATTTAAGAGGGTCAGGGAAAACCTGTATAATTACTGTATAATATAAAGGAAGCAGCAATTTTGAACACTGAAGTTACTTGCAGTAACTAATTTTGTATCTTGAAATATACACAGATCTTACTACCTAAGAACAGAGTAGGCAACGTGTTTTTCTTCTGCCAAAAAGAAAGACAAATTAATAATGATTTGAATAAGAAACTTTGGCTGGATGGCAAGTATATAGATAATTCTTGAAACTCACCTCAATTGTCCTCAAATAATTTCTCTTTCATACATAAATTTTACTGAACATATACCTAGCCAAAAAAAACTTCAGGTGTTTCTGTGAGAAGACAAGGAGAGAGAAATATGTTTTACCTTTTTAACCATGACCTTAAGATAAATTTAAAGGCATCAGTTGGGATATTCAGTTATGATTGCTGTTGGTAAATGCTCATCCACTTTTCTACAATTAACATAAAATGTTGTCTTAGATTAAATTTGACCATTTGGCTATCTGGTCTCACCCCATCCAGGATCCTGAATCTATCAGATCTAGCTTATCTGGCAACAATTTCCCAATATTGCTGATTAAAGTTGTCAGTATTACTTAATTTAGACTGGGGAACTAAATCTTAGAAAGAAGCTTGAAAGATAAGGGCCTTCAAATACAAATCAAAATATTGGGAACAGGGCTTTGTCTAAAGAAGGAAAAACAACATACGTTTCAAGCACAATTCATGCAAAATGTGTCAGGAACAAAGCTTGACTGTAGCAGATGAGGGTCAAGTCATGAATCACCTTTTTAAAGTGAAACACATGACCTAGAAAGCTTTAAACAAAACTTCAAACAATTCTTTTTCCAACTGGCAAGATTGAAAATATGTTTTGTGGAAGCAAAGGTAAATGAGAGATTTTAGCATTTCATTTTTATTTTATGATATTTATTATAGGATTTTTGGGGTTGATTAAAACAGCAGAATCTAAACAGCTTACAAAAGCTACAATATATAACAATAGTATCAACGAAACTAATCAATACCAACAATGTATATAATCAACAATCCAACATTCAATCATTATAATAACAAGAACAATCAAGTGTTTGTTTTAGTTTGCAATAAAGAATTTTATCCTGCCAGAAACTTCAACCAAGTCTGAGTCCAGCAGATAAATTAAGCCTTATAGAGTCAGGTTTATGGCTGAGACCTTAGTCTACAACTCACCCTAACTGGAGGACAGTACAATAGCAAAACTTTAGTCATTATGGAATCATTGATCTCGCTGACATTTGATTAACACAATTAAAATGTGACAGTTATAAAACAGGCAGACTACTTAAATCCTTACAATTAATTTATAATAAAGATATAACTATTCTTGCAATCTGAACATTTTATATCTTCCAATTTGAGCCTGATTCCTTAGAGGCTTTTTGTCTCCCTTAATTAAACTTCTTGAGTGGGTGGATATTCTGTCATTGATTAAAAAGCACACAAAGAAATGTAAAGTGCAGCTGGATAATGAATTGGACATATTACTATTCTAGTCTAATTGTTAAGATATTTTATTGGCCATTAAACTATCTCAGCATAAGTAGTAACATGACAGCCAATGCAAAATTATTCCAGCCAATTTATGGAACCAAGCACAGATTGCATTGGAAGGCCTTTATGTTGAGTAACAATGACTGGAGATGCAGCAGAGATGGTAGATATGTTCCAATAGACAGAGGGAAGCATTCCATTTAGATTATATCAATAGCAGAGAAGGAATGGAAAGCAGCAGGAAGCTGTAGGAAGATGGTTGTGTGTGGATGAAATTTGTCCTGTATCCTCTAAACTAGGCAAGTACAGTTCAGTTGCCAATCTGATTAGGTAAATGGATTTGCAGGGTGGAGGGAGTGCCTTTTTGCCTGTAGTAGTGAAAAGTCTTGGATTGCTCCAGGGGCGGTTTCCTAATTTTTTAACTACCACTCTGTGGGCGTGGCTTATTTTGTGGGTGTGGCTTGTCAGCCATGTGACCGGGTGGGTGTGGGCCTCGGGAGCTTGGCATGGCCAGAGAAGCGGGGGGGGCATTGCCCACCCACAACGCAGCCCCCCGCAGCGGGAGCAGCAAGACTGCGGCAGCGGTTCTTCTAGGAGGCTCCGTCCGGCCTGAATGCTTCTCCCCATTTGATGATCCTAGGCTCCCCCTCCCCTCAGCAGCTCGAGAAGCCTCAAATGTGCGAAAATGCCTAGGATCATCACCGCGCGTTCGTGGCTTCTCGGACTGCTGAAGGGAGAGGAATGGAATAGGTCCTGCAGCCCGTTCTTTCAGCGTCTCATGCGCTCCCTCAGCCATCCTCCCCTGCTTGGACTCACTGTGGGGTAGGAAGGCAGCGCATGCGCAGTGCCGGAAGCTCGGCTTCTGGGCATGAGCAGAAGAAATTTTTTAAAAAAAATTTTAAAAAAATTTTTTTAATGGCGGCGCCCAGGCACAGGTAACCGACCGCACCGGTACTGTGACGTCACCAGCGGGCCGCTACCGGTGCTATAGAGTGGACCGCACTGGTAGGAACTCACCACTGGATTGCTCCTATAGGCAAGTTAATAGTTGTAACCTAAAGATTGTGGGGATTTAGCACAGCCACATTAAACTTCAGTTAGAAAACTTGGTCTGAAGTCAAGTTGACCAGAATTAGATAGATTTTGAATTAAACAGATTTTCCAAATAAATTGAATCATTAAATGATATTGGAAACATTCAAATCACTTCAATGATTTGTATAATTGATTCAATTCAATCTGATTCATTACTTAAATCATAGTGTCAGGATTCCAGATCTCATAATACCTCAGCAAAAGTCCTAGCTTGGAACATTGAAACAACTGTATCATTCCTTAAGAATAAAACAAATGCTTTGCTTCATACTAGAATCTGGCTTAAATTTCAGATGGCATGAGCTGCTTGGCACTAAGTTAAATTTATCCTCTTTATCTTTTCCAAAAATATATGAAAAAACAAATTAGTTCTGACAGCTTGCGTTCCATAGTGGAGATCTTTTCCTTAAAGTAGAATTGGGAAAGTCAGAGCAGAATCCAGCAGAAAAGATTTTGCTATTTCTTACCAAAAGTTATTATGGTATTACAAACCTGAAAAGATGCAGCTTACATAAAATTCAGTTGTTGGACTATTTATTAAGGCTATCATATTTGGGTAACAAAAATAGACACCAAATTATTCTTGATTGTGACTTAGAATTCTGGAGTTTAGTAGCTCAAGTAAAACAGGCCAATCTAACATCAGTCCAGTACTTATGAAAACAGATATCACCAAACAAATATTTCATAAATACTGCCTTCAGAGATAGTGATTGTTTTTAATTTATAAAAGATAGATACTAAAGCATAATCAATTAAGTACATAGCACAACTTTCCCTCATCATCACAGGGCTCTGATTCTCTGTGTAGAAATCATAGACACGGAGACATGGTTTTCTGAGCAAAGCTGTTCCGAGCTAGGAAAATCTCTCTCTGGGCACAAAGCCTCTGTTGTTCAGAGACCTCTTCTCTCTGTGTATGATGTTCAGAGATCTCTCTGGGTATGTTCAGAGACCTCTCTTTTGCTCGGACCTGTGTTTACTTTTATAGCAAATTTCTTTGTGCACACAAGTACAAAAGATTAACTTTACTAATTTAGTTACAATGGATAAATGGTTAATATATAACATATAGTATACAGACAGATCATATCAAGGTGTGATTGCTAACTAAACAGAAGAGTGTTTAATTATCTTTTACCTTAGACAAACAGAAGAGAGAGCTGAGTAAATAATCTTTACATCAAGCAGGATGTTCAGTCAATATTAACCAAAGACAGGCATTCCACATTCTTTGGCAAAGATTCATAACAACCTACACCCTGATTCCCTTCTGTCTTAGGCTCTAGTCCTGTTCATTCATTCTGATTTGTCCAACTGCCTGGTGGAACATACAACTTTGTTGAGAGAAAACTGAACCAAAACTGGAACCAAGGAAAAACTATTTAACAAGGAATAAGTTTAGAACTGAGAAGTGAACAGAGTTGTCCACTTATCATCCCTCTCCAGTTTCTCCCCAAAAAGCTTTCTCTCTATCCAAATGGTTCCAAAAGCCTGCAGGTATGCATTTGAGACAGTGCTAATTCCTGATGACTATCTCGACTAGTCCCTGCAGTTTTCTTAGCAACAGTTTTCTAAAGCAGTTTGCCATTGCCTCCTTCCTAGGGCTGAGAGAGAGGGACTGGCTCAAAGTCACCCCAGCTGGCTTTGTTTCTAAGGCAGAATTAGAACACATGATCTCCCAGCTTCTTGGCTGATGCCTTAACCACTATACCCACCTGCCCAAAAGCATGCATGCAAACTATTATTGTAAAGTTAATCAATATGGTAGCCATGACCATTTTCTAGGTTCCACTGAGCACTCTACTGATCTTTTCCCTCTTGGACCTAACTGAAACACAAACATGTCTGGGCAATATATATTTTTTCTGCTGTGCTCTCTTGGCATTGCCTTCATTTCATATCACCCCATTCTTAAGAGGTCTATAAGGGGCATGCATAAGTGCACCAGCGTGCCTTCCATCCCTGTCCTAATGCTCCCTTTTATTTTTATTTATTTCATGTATTCAAATTATATATATATATATATATATATATATATATATATATATATATATATATATATATATATATATATATATATATATATATATATATTATCTAATACAAGATTGACAAAATGAATAAATTAAAAAATATAACAAATTAATTAATTAAAATGCCTAAGATAATTGTAAATTACCTTAACTGTACAGATGTTTTTAAAGCAACATCACCATCAGCCTCATCACATGTAAAATCTGTTAGATTTTATGTCTCATCATCTTGGAGAAAAGTCAAGTGACTGAGAATTCTGGCAGTTGAGACCAGAAACTAACATTGGGGAGAGCAAATTTAATGCTGGTACAGCTTTTTCTAGATTCAAGGATACAGGGATGCTACTTCAATTCCAAAGTAAGGGAAAGCTCTAACCTTCACATTTTGTTTTGATTTTTGTTTCCTGGTGACTCTGTAAAGTTAATCTACTGTGCCTTCATTCTAACAATTGGCCCACCAACAAGTCTGCTTTCCCATGCTTATAAATTGCTTGTGTTGCCACACAGCATGTTTGCCATTTCTAAAACAAGTCAATGAGTTGTGTCTAATATTCTATAGCGGTCAGACTGATTTTCCTTTAGAATCCCCATCGCTAACTTAAAATGCAGAAGAAGTTTCTGACCTTACCTTAGACTGATAAAGAAGAAAAAATCCAATTTCATACGATTAAAAAAAGCAAAAATCGCAATAAAATAAAAAAAGGAATAAAGGCTAGGCTTGTTTAAGTATTTCTGATGGTGAGGTAGCAGTTCCATTTACCAAAAAAAAAAAAGTTTGATTCACTTTACTTGTTATTGGTTAGTTACTTGCACAGCAAGCATATTTATTTCACTTCTTGAGTATTAGCATTTTAATTTGTACTGTTTAATTTGCAATGCAATGAAGGTTCTAAGAATTATTTTTTTCCAGCTTGCTACCTGGCTTAGAGAAAGTTGCCTTCCATCGAATCAGAAGTTGTAAACTGTTTAATTGGTTTTTCTGATGGCTTTCGTTTTAGTTCTTTATTTGTACTATAATTGGGCTTTTTTGTTTTTAATTGTATGAGCATCCAGAGTCATTCATGTGAGATGAGTGGTTATATAAAATAAATACATAAATATTAGGCAATCTATTTCACTATTTTTCACACAGTGTAACAATGATTCCCCCAGGGCTGTATCCTTATGTTTCTCAGGGACAGGAACTAAACCCAGCACTTTCTACACGCAAAGCATATGTCCTCTCACTAAGCCATATATTTACATAACAGCATTCCCAAATTTCTCTAGGGAAGTGGAGTTCCCAGTGAATCAGCTAAATTCCATGATTTAACATTGTAGATTCATGGAAGCAAGCATAGTGAACTAGGCACTCATCCCATATGTTTCGTTTAATGATATGTAATATGATGAGAACAGTTATAGAATCAAGATTTACAGATGTGACTCCATGTTTGTAGTAAAGTACTTTGTGAACTTAGTTTCAAAACCAATAATGACTAAAAGCTTATTGTGTGGTACCTGTACTATGACATGCAGGCTTCTGAAATTTCAAATCACACTGTAAACATAGATCATTGTCATCCTTGCACTGTGTGGAGGGCAGAGGGAATGGTCTTGAAGGACAGGAGGAAGCATCCAAGCAGTCAGCAGTCAGATAAAAGTGTTTCCTAGTCTGGTCTAACCTGAAGGGCAGACACACCACCAAAAGTGGGAATCTGCAATGATTTGAGATGGAAAATTGTGCATGCCTTGCAATATTGTCAGAGACTTACACAGTATTATTCCTCCTTCTAGCTGAAGCTGTCGAACAGCAAACTCTCTTTGGTTTGCAGTTTATTAATTTGTTTATTTGTTTGTTTGTTTGTTTGTTTGTCAAACGTACAAAGTAGCAGGTATAGGTATAACATAAACATAAACAAAGGAAGTACAGATAAATGGGGACAGTAGGACAGGGACGGTAGGCATACTGGTGCGCTTATGCACACCCTGTTTACGGACCTCTTAGGAATGGGGTGAGGTCCACGGTAGACAGTTTGAGGTTGAAGCTGTGAGGGTTTGAGGCTGTAACAACGGAGTTGGGTAGAGCATTCCAGGCATTGACCACTCTGTTGCTGAAGTCGTATTTTCTGCAATCGAGTTTGGAGCGGTTTACCTTGAGTTTGTATCGATTGTTTGCCCATGTATTATTGTGGTTGAAGCTGAAGAAGTCGTTGACAGGTAAGACGTTGTAGCAGACAATTTTGTGTACTATGCTTAGATCGGACTGCAGGTGGAGGTCTGTTCTTAGAATCAGTTCTTAGAATCCATTCTTGAGTTCATTCTTGAGTTCATTCTTGATTTCATGATGGAATATAAAGCTGCTTTGGAAGACTTGCTCTATATTTACTGGTGAAAGATTCAAGAACATAATTGACAATGCCCTATATTTTTTTTAATGTTATTCAGTTCTTTAGGCACCATAGAAAAGAACTCTGCTGATGTAGAGTTGAAGCAAGGCTATAATTTTTCTCCCCACAGAGCTCTAAATCGCTACAACTGTGGACTCCCTGGTAGTGTATTATCAAAGCTTTGCTTCTTCAATGCAGGCTTAGCTGCACATTTTGATTCATCCACTACCAGTGTATTATTAAAGACTTCCCGTTCCTCCCCACAACAGCCACACAAGCGCAAACCACCCCTTGCGTTAAGCATTTGGATTTCACTATTTAAAAAGCATCGCAATGTTGCCAAACAATAGCAATAGCACTTAGACTTACATACCGCTTCATAGTGCTTTACAGCCCTCTCTAAGTGGTTTACAGAGTTCAGCATATTGCCCCCAACAATCTGGGTCCTCATTTTACCGACCTCAGAAGGATGGAAGGCTGAGTCAACCTTGAGCCGGTGAGATTTGAACAGCTGAACTGCTGAACTAGCAGTTCAGGTTGCAGTGCTGCTTTTAACCACTGCACCACCTCGGCTGTAACTGTAACTGTAAGAAATGTTGCAGAGTGATGTCTGATAAAATTCTGAAAAAAAGGATCATCCTCTACTACAAATGTTACATCTTAAAATGCAGGTCAAGCAATACCTCTGAGGGATCTAATGGATCAGAGCAGGGGTAGGCTTCAAAAATTTTAGCAAGGGGTTCTCTGCCTGGTTGCTGGGTGGGCGTGGCCATGGGGGCCTAGTCGGCCTCCTGCACCATGGTGGGGGGCGTTTTTCCCCTCCCTGGGCTCTGGAGGCTTTCCTCAAGCCTCTGGGAGGGCGAAAATGTCCTCCCCAGGCTCCGGAGGCCCTCTGGAGGCCAGAAATGGTCCAGTTTCTGGCCTTCCCGAACTTCCGGTAGGCCCGTTTTCACCCTCCCCAAGCCTCCGCGCACACCCTGCACTTACCTGCATCCAAAACAGGCCCCGAGGACTCCTGGGTGGGGCGGGGTGGGTGGGGTGGGTAGGGCCAGCCAGGAGTGGGATTTGGGGGTTCTCCAAACTGCACAGAATCTTAGCTAGAGGTTCTTTCGAACCCCTGTGAACCAGGGGTGAAATGCTCCCGGTTCGCTTTTACCTGTCGGTCGTCGGAGAGCCGATCGCGAAGGCAGCGCGATGCTCCGCCCACCCACCGGGACACCGCCATTTTAGTTCTTTTACCCTCTGTGCATGCACAGAACGCTTTCACCCCTGCTGCGAACCCCCAGCAGCCCACCCCTGGATCAGAGTCATAATTCTGGCTTGTTACATATTTGAAGAACTCAAAAATAGCACTTTCCACATTTTATTTTAAAACTGGAAAATCCCAAAAGCCTTCCAAATAGTAAAACCTTTACCAAAAGTTTCTGGTTGTGTTTAATCCTTAAACTAATCCCTGTTGACTAATACTTATAATTACAATACAGGTAGTCCTCAACTTACAACAGTTCACTTAATGAATGTTCGAAGTTACCAAAGCACTGAAAAAAGTGACTTATGACCATTTTTCACACTTATGACTGTTGCAGCATCCCCATGGTCACATGATCAAAATTCAGACACTTGGCAATCAACTCACATTTATGAAGGTTTTATTTATTATTTATTTATTTTATTTATTTTGATGGATTTCTATGCCACCCAATCCCTAGGTTGCAGTGTCCTGGGGTCATGTAATCACCTTTTGCGACCTTCTGACAAGCAAAGTCAATGGAGAAACCAGATTCACTTAACAACATGTTACTAATTCAACAACTGCAGTGATTCACTTAACAAATATGGCAAGAAAAGTCGTAAAATGGGGCAAAACCCACTTAACAAATTTCTCACTTAGCAATAGAAATGTTGGGCTCAATTATGGTCATAAATTGAGGACTACCAGAAGCCATTTATGAGGATGCGAATTTCATACTCTCAGAATTCCAAATATATTCCCTGTCCCCATAAAACTTGCTTCCCTTGACTTAATAAGATTCATTGGCTGCTTTAATGAATGTATTAATCCTCTCAAATCAATTGCAATAATTTATGTCACTGAGTGAGGGCCTTAGTTACATGACTGCATAGGCAGTCTGCCTTTAGGTGCTATAGTTTTGGAATACCATTAAATAGCAGCAAATCACTTCTCTATGATAAAGGAAATAAAACAAAACAATGAACTTTTTTTCAGTCTCAATGATCACATTATCTTAGCTCACCTCTGTTTATTCAGCTTCATTGTCTCCTTATTTTTCCAGGTTTTGGGATGTCCACACCAGCAACAGTAGCGGGTAAAGCCTTCCTTATCGTTTATGGTCTCTTTGGATGTGCTGGAACCATCTTGTTCTTCAACCTTTTTCTAGAACGTATTATCTCACTTTTGGCTTTGGTCATGAAGGCTTGCCGTGAGAGACAGCTGAGAAGAAGCGGCCTTCTACCTCCTACCTGCCGAAGGGGCTCTGCCATGTCTGACGCAGACAGCCTGATTGGGTGGAAGCCATCCGTCTATCATGTGATGCTAATTTTGGGAATCTTTGCCATTACTCTAGCTTGCTGTGCCTCTGCCATGTATACGGCTGTGGAAGGATGGAATTACATTGACTCCTTGTACTATTGTTTTGTCACCTTCAGCACCATTGGATTTGGTGATCTGGTGAGCAGTCAGAATGCTGTCTACCAAAATCAGGGATTATACAGATTTGGGAATTTCACGTTTATATTAATGGGGGTATGCTGCATATATTCTCTTTTTAACGTCATATCAATTGTAATCAAGCAAGTTTTAAACTGGATGCTAAGAAAGTTCCGATGCAGATGTTGCCCAGATTGCAATAAGCCAAATACCCGCCTTGGGCGGCGCAATGCCATCACACCCGGATCCCGCTTCCGCCGGCACAATTTCTCTATGGAAACAGACGGACAATATGATAGTGACACAGAAGGGAGAAGGCTCTCAGGTGAGATGATCTCCATGAGGGATCTCACGGCTTCTAACAAGGTCTCCCTGGCGCTTCTGCAGAAGCAGTTATCAGAAACGGCCAATGGCTATCCCAGGAATGTCTGCATCAGCACCAGACAAAATGATTTTTCAGGCGGAGTTGGGGCTTTAGCGATCATGAACAATAGACTGGCAGAGACGAGTGATTCTAGGTAGAAATTTTGAAATTATCTTCTCTAACGTGAAGACTTTTTTCTTATTCTTTATTTAATAAAATGATATTTTAAAAATTTATTAAATCCATCTCAAGGGAAAATTTCTGGAAGGCTTTATGTTTTGCTTGTTTGTAAAAGCTGGTTATTTAAGATTTTTAAAGAGGCCTTTTTGGGATGTAGTAGTATTTAATCCCTTAAGTTTTTTTAATACTTTAACCGGTAGCATCAGGGATCATCAATCATTGGCCAACTTAGAAGGTCTCTAGCACATACCACTGATATTACAGAGCACTCAAGAAGCAAAGAGAAATCCCAACAGTCATAGCCATCCCGGTGGTGCTGAAGGTAGGAGAGGCTTCAAATAGCAGCATGCAAGTAGAGGTAGTCCCCAACTTACAACAGTTCATTTAGTGACAGTTCAAAGTTACAACGGCATTGAAAAAAGTGACTTATGGCCGTTTTTCATACTTACAACCATTGTAGCATCCCTGAGGTCATATCATCAAAATTCAGACACAACCACTTGGCAACTGGTTCATATTTATGACCGTTGCTATGTCCCAAGGTCATGTGATCACCTTTTTGCAACGTTCTGACAAGCAAAGTCAATGGGGAAGTCAGATTCACTTAACAACGGTGTCACTAAATTAACAACTACAGGGATTACTTAACAATGGGGACAAGAAAGGTCATAAAATGGGGCAAAATTCATTTAACCAATGTCTCACTTAACAACAGAAATTTTGGGCTCAATTGTGGCCGTAAGTCAAGGACTTCCTGTATGCAGTTTCTAACCGGTCAGCCTCTCACTCTATGAGTACAGACTACTGCAGAAGATGGCTAGTCAGCCAGCAAGCACTTGGGTGCACAGTGGTAGAGATACAGATGCTCCCTTGTCTACCCTTTGAGGCATTCTCTAACTCAGGGTTGCTCACTGGCAAGGTAAAACAAAGTCAAGATGGCATCTATGTCATCTATAAGCTGTGAATTATAACAAGCAGAGATTCAATCACAGTGTTGTGGCTGCCATCTTGACTTTTTGACCATACCCTGCCTACATCTCTGCTGCTACTTCACTCTTGTTTCCCACGTTGCTGCTAGACATAATATAAAGTTGGTAGAATTAAGTGCATTGTTGACTGAGGAAAATGTAGCATAGTGTGAAGCTAACCAAAAACTTAACTGTTTTAAAGGATGGAAATACAGTGACCGTAGTTCAAAACTGTTGCAATTCTGTTTTGCTTCTATGTCGAGCTCATGAACTGGAGCAGCAAAGAAATATGGATATGAACTCGATTTATTAAAACACTTGTTAAAAAGAAAAGAAAATATATAATAATTCTCCAAGACAGTTCCTTTTTCATCCTACATTATAGACTGAGAGTTGCAACTGAAACTCAGGAAATCCAAATTCCAGTCCTGCTTTAAATCCACTGAGCAAAACTATCTTCTATTTCAGTGTTTCCCAACCTTGGCAACTTGAAGATGTCTGGACTTCAACTCCCAGAATTCCCCAGCCAGCGAATGCTGGCTGGGGTATTCTGGGAGTTGAAGTCCAGTTATCTTCAAGTTGCCAAGGTTGGGAAACACTGTCCTATATGCACATGTCTAAAGATTTCCAATTTTCTGCTCCATTAGGATGGGGCTTAAAAGCCTTTAATATCATTTCAAGCAATAAGACAAGTTTCACTGATTGTATTAGTAGTAATTAATTTAGTTTATGCTAATTCCAAAGTAAATATTAAAACTAGCAGCCATTTGGCACAAAATTCTTTTCATGCAGTGTCTTCAGTGGCAAATGCTCACTTGATCTTCACAAACTACGTATGCTGACACCTTGTGTGTGCACTGATCTAATAATTTGGCTATCCTATTCAGCCAATCTATACTCTTATTAAGGATGGATGTGTTTCACGTTGTCTATTTCAAGCTGCTGGGATTCCAAACAACTGTTACGGAAAGCCGGTTTTTCCAGAATAGTATTTAAGATATTGACTTTGACTGCTAGGCACTGTGTATCCCATGTCAATCAACCAGTATGGTGTATTCTACCTTTTCCAATTAATGTTCTTCAGATACATTAGATCTCCCAATATTTTTTTAGCCATGCTGCTTGTCTCTATATATAGGTTGTGGGGGGCAGTAGATTAAGAAAGACTTATTGACTTTCCCTAGCATGTAGATCATCCTCTTGTGCAGAACCCACCTATGAGACATGAGCATTTTTCTAAACTAAGTTGGCAACATCATCTGGATCATGTGGATGATACTGATGATACTGGACCTCAAACTAATGGATGACTTCACTCAGCAGGTTCAGATAGATATTAAACTGGAGGGGAAAGTACATCAAGTCCTGAGGTACTCCAAAAGGGGACAGGCCAGGGGTGGGTTCCTACTGGTGCGGTCCAGTGCTGGCGCTCCAGTAGCAGCCCGCTGATGACACAATTCAGGTGTGACGGCTCCAGTGCCGTCTTTCCCAGTCCATGTGCGCCGCCATCTTTTTTTTGGCTTGAAATGTCCTTCTGCGCATGCGCGGAAGTGGCGCTTTTTTCCTGGTTTGGATGGCTTCTCAGCTGTGTTTCAGCTTCAAATTTCTTCTGCACATGCGCGGAAGTAGAATTGCGTGGCAGGACGCATGCAAGCAAGCGTAGTGAGCGCACATACGCAAAATGTGGCGATGCGCACCGGTAGCGGACAGTAAGTGGAACCCGCAACTGGGACAGGCCATAAATACACAACCACCAATCCAGCTCCATCAAAAGTCATCAACAAGCAAGACCAATGTTGTCTCCCTACTGTATTCTGGCCTGAAACCTGACTGAAATGAATCCAGATAATCCATTACTTGGATGGATCCATTATAATCCAGGATGATGTCCAGAAGAGTTGGATATAGTAACCCTTTCTTGAGGAGGGGCTCTCTATCTTAAGGATTAGGCCAGTGACTTGAATGAAAAATGTTGGTACAGGAAAATGGTGCCGCTGAGAGGGGAATACGTATTGAAGCTGCTGCAGTGATGAGCAAAATACAATTTTTCTTATCTTCTCTATCTCCGGTGCTGCCAGTTCCACCTTCCTAGTTTATTGCTTGGCAGCTTTGGGCCTCCTTTTCTCCCAAGTGGTTCATAGCCCTAATTCAATACTCTCACTCTCAGGATTGATCCAAACATGCTCAGCAGTCTGTGCCCATCCTGGATGAATTGCCCTTTTCCAAGAATAATGATAAAGTTCATATTGGAGGCCATCTCACCCGGGCATCTCAAGACACATCTGCTTCCTTCATTTAAATTTTTTTGCAAATTCTCTAGACTTCTACTGCTTTAAATTTCTCTATCTCTCTTCAACTAACAAAGAGAACAATTAACTTCCTGTGGCCTACTTTTAGTTTTTATATGGTGTAGAATTTTTAAAAATACACAGCCCGAACCTATTGCAATATAATAACAATATATTGAAAAATATCACTCTAATAATGAAATCCATTCCCTGAGCAGTAGCATAAACAATAATCAGAAATAGGACCATTCCCAACATGCATGTCTATTAAATCTTACAAACTTAATAAATTTAAGGGCTAGAAGCTTAGTTGTTTTTAAATGAAAACCAATTATCAATATGTGAATACCAAAGGCCCAGTTTGGCATTCATACAGAGCTTGCATTCAGTTAGAAAACCTGTAGAGCAGGATGAGGGGTATTACTGTTACAAACCAGAGATAATGATATTCAAGCAGCCTTTCGTTTCAAGAAGGGCTTTATAAAACTCCAGCAGAGGTGGGTTCGGACCAGTTCGGACCGGTTTCCCCGAACCAGTAGCGACCCACTGGTGACATCACGATGATGTCAACGAACCAGATCGGTTGGTGCCGGTCCGTAAGGCCACCATCTTTTTTATTTTTTTTCGATTATTTTTTTAAAAAGTATTTTTATTTTTCTTCCTTCTGCGCATGCGCAGAAATCGAGTTTCCAGCACTGCCCATGCGTCACCATTTTCTTTTCAGCTTTTTTTTAAAAAAAATTTAAAATTTAAAAAATGGTTTTTTGCACTGCGCATGCACCCGCACGCAAAGCGTGCGCGCGGCCACACGGCACGGGAGGAAGCGAACCAGTAGCGAGGTAAGTTGGAACCCACCCCTGAATTCCAGGTATGGGAGAATGATTTGTACTGGGCCCCTAGCATCATTGATGAGCCGAGGTGGCATAGCGGTTAAAGTGGGGTACTGCAGGCCACTTTAGCTGACTATGATCCGCAGGTCAGCGGTTCAAATCTCACCGGCTCAAGGTTGACTCAGCCTTCCATCCATCCGAGGTAGGTAAAATGAGGACCCAGATTGTTGGGGGCAATGTAAATATACATTGCTTACTGGTGTAAACTGCTTAGAGAGTGCTTGCACTGTGAGGCGGTATATAAATGTCACTAATAAATAAATAAATAAATAAATAATAAATAGGCTGCTCAAAAACAAAATTGGGACCTTTGGTTTCTTATTTTGTCCCAAATTGTGTGAATTTCATTTCTTATACAGCTTCCCATAACATAAGGAATCTTTCCAAAATGCCTTGTAGATTGGCCTGCAACAACTGTTCATCTTTTAATACAGTATGTTACAAACCTGCAGGCTACAAATTTTCTCACTAAGGTGACAGCTCCAAGCACCTGTTGTCTTCATTAACTACTCCTACTGCCAGTATTGATGGCCATGTTTTTCATTTTGACAGCTACAAAAACCCAGCAGCCTGTGGAACTTTTCATACTGAATATAAAGAGCATTGACGTTAAAAAAATAACCAGCTACAAAACAGAAATCAAAATTATTTCACCCAAACTGATTTTCTTGACATAACACAAGAGGTGTTTCTTTCCTTCCAGAATATCTGAAGTATCTGTTTGATGGATTGTCTTGAAGTTGTTGTTTCATGGTTTGCACAGCCTTGCTGTACGCTAAGAGCTGCATTTCTGCTCTTTTAGAAGGCTGCCTTGAATCCAGCATTGACTGAAATAAGAAGACAGCATTTAAAGAATGCAAGAAACTTTGCTGAGATTACAAAACCCCATTGACCTGAATTTAACCAGACATGTAATGCAATTAAGTTCTAGGCTATTAGTAATTTTATCTAGAAAATTGTTATTGGTATGTGACCATTAGTTCGTCACTGATAGCTGCTTTGTAACAGGTCCAGCTATTTCTCTATCCAGCATAATATTATCTATACAAGGGCATCAAAACTATTGAGATGATAGCTACAACCATCCGTATTGAGATCCCATCCCATTTTATTTGTGTCACACATGCAAGGAGTTTGACCCTAAAGCCTCTTTACATATTAGGATTGCCCAAACCAGAGAGATTGTTCAAACTTTGGTTTATCTTCTTAAATTTCTACATACAGTATTTATTTAGAATAAAATAATTTCACTGCAGAAGAACTTTGACTCAATCACCAGGGGAAAAGTATGGTAAGAGATGTTGATAAATTACATGCATATATATCATCATCACTCTACATTCTTGAGTTTTAGCAACATGATGTGAAGAGCAAAAAAAGAGTAAGAAATAATAAAAGAAAATGGAATAAAAAGCATAAGAATGCCTTTTCTTTTTAAAACTTTTCGACTCTCCCTTTTTAAAGCTCTCATCTTCTCTTATCTAACCACATTTTTCAGTCTTCATCTTCCACTCAACTCACTCACTTTACTTTCATTCACAAAAGTAAGAGAGAGGGTTTTTTGGTCTTACAGGAAATATTATTGAATCACAAAACATTCTTTCTATATGATCAAAACACCTTGAAGTACTTTTTCATGCTGATTTCTTTCTTTCTTTCTTTCTCTTTCTTTCTTTCTTTCTCTTTCTTTCTTTCTTTCTTTCACATTCAATCATTCATACAGAATCAATGTATCTCGTTTCTTGTTTTACACACTTTTTCAGAACCCATTCCCAATCCATTCAGTGGGAGATGTGATAGATGTCTTCAAGTATCTGAAGGGTAGACTTGTTTAGTGCTGTTTCAAAATATGAACAATGAGATTTCAATCTGAATTGTGTCAAACATTGCGCCAGGCACATTTAACAAACTCATTCCTCTGTAAAGTTTGCATTCACTTTATCTATCTCTCCCTTATTACAGAGGAACAGATTCTTCCCATCTGCAATAATCTTCACATACATATTAAACAAGTTGCATAGCTACTCTATAAGCACACTATGTTTATATTTTAACATTTCTCCAGTTTAGATTTAATAACAGATTTAATGGTTTAATTGATTTTATATAGTTTTTTTTAGCATTTTCCCACAAGTGTGGGGTCTGCATTTTTTGGATCAACCAAGTGTTGATCCATTAGTTGTGACAACAATTGATTGACTGGCTTGTTTCCTGAACCTGACTTCATGGGCTGAGAGAGTGACTGGCCTAAAGTTACCCTGCTGGCTTTCATTCCTAACACAGGACTAGAACTCACAATCTCCTGATTTCTAACCTGACACCTTAACAACTAGATCAAACTTGTTCTCCTTTAATTTTATATAGTTATCATCCTGCTGTTAGGGCTAGTTCATCTTTTGTTAAATGCAGTCAGTTTTAATCACTAATACTGTATTCAGCTGTTGTTGTTTCTTATTATTTTTTTCTTTGTTGATGAGAAATCTTTTCCTGTCTGTATTTCACAATTAATTATTTAATTAACATTTCTTCCTTTACAGTAGTTACACTAGTACCAGTAGCCTTGTTTTGTTTTGTTTTGTTTTGTTTTGTTTTGTTTTGCATTCAAAATGTTCTCTTTTTTCTCAGGCACCAATATTTGATTCAATCCACTTCTTATCTGATCACTATCATCCCCATATTTTGGAAGGAAAATCCATCTGGTTCAGTTCCAAGCTAGGAGAAATACACTGGAAATAACATGGAGTCTGATTGGAAAGAAAGTTTAAGGATGAAGCAGAACAGGAGTGGTTCTGACTTACCTCACTGCTGGTTCGCTTCCTCACGCGCCGTGTGCGCTTTGCGCACGTGTGTGCATGCACAGTGTTAGAAACCCAGCTTCTGCGCATGCGCAGAAGCAAAAAACAGCTTATGCACGTGTGCAGAAACAAAAAACAAGATGGTGGCGCCTATGGCGCCGCTGAGAGAGCCGGTTCGGGGGTGTGGCCAGCCGGCCATCGCTGCCGGTTCGGCGAGCGGGGGGAAATTCCCGCTCCAGTTCTATAGAACCGGTCCGAACCAGCAGGAACCCACCTCTGAAGCAGAACCACCAGGGTTTGAGGTTCTGGTTCAGCTGACCCAGAACTGCACACTGTCTGTGTGGTTCTGTTCAATAGACTTCCTTTCCAATCAGCCTCCATGTTGTTTCCAGCGTCTTTCTCCCAGCTTGGAACTGAATCAGATGGATTTTCCTTCCAAAATGTACATATCTCTAACATAATTCCATCCAGCAGTCTTGCATCACCATACTGATCTCTGCTACCCATCTGGGTTTTGATCAACTGAGGCTTTTGAATAGCACATTTTAGTGAGGCAGAGAAATAGACACGCTTACCAACCCTAGTTGTACCCTTGCCATGTAAATCGTTCCCTGCTAATGATAATGACAATTCCAATAAGTTAGGGCACATTTCAACCATTATGCCACAAGTGCAAACAGTCCCAAGTATTTATCTCAAGAATAAAGACCCTAATATGCACACTTCTATGCATGTTAGAATCTCTAATTCAACAAATCAACATACTGTTGTCCACACCGCACACCAGCTAATGAATACATTCAGTCCCCTGATAAATAGGCATAAGATGTAAAGTACAATGAAGTGAAAGGAAGTGAATTAGCCCCCTTTGATACTGCAACTTTCTTGAGGCTCCTTCCAACACTAATGTCACTGAGAAACCAAAAGTGGCTTTTTACCCAGGAAAAAAAATGTGTGTGCTTGTTGTAAGGCAAGCACAAATTGTTGGAGCCTACATTTTGACCACTTTGTAAAAAGGAAATATTAAATACGTCTCCTTCTAGAATGCTGGTTCTTTGTACAGAGGTTAAAGCAAAACAAAGCCAGCATTGAACAACAAAAGATTCAATAAACAGTAAAAGAGCAGAACCATTTAGGAGCTCTTGACTAGCATAAATTGTAATAAATATTTTCCACCACAGTGTTGTCAGCTAATGGATTTGCAAAGAAAGTATTCAGCTATTCATGTTGCACTGGATTAAGCCTCAGTTCTTGTTATCTGTCTCTTTGATGTACAAATACACAATTATATTTCGTTTTCATTATTTAGTAACACAACACTGAATGTATGAATAGAGTCCATACTGTAGCTGATATGATAGCTTTTCATTAATGATGGCTGATCTACATTATTATTTTTTTGTTAAAATTATCTTTTCACTACTTTTTTTCAGCACAAACCCCAAGATGAATTATAAATCAATTTTCTCTATTAAATACATTTAAAAATAAAATGGGATTTTCTGCAGGGACAAAATCACTACTGGATGCATCGCGTGTTGTTCAAAACAAGTAGTCTACGTTTCCATGCCATTTAATGAAAAAGAATTTGCATCCAGTGTTTTTTCCCAAAGAGAAGAGAATTTTGTTGAAATCCTAATAAACCAAATGTCATATGTTTTTAGATCCACCCTCATATCTAGGTTGAAAAACCTAAACAGTTGCTAGATGGCAGCAAAGAGTTTCTCCTAATGGTTATGCAGGATTTTTCATTCCAGATATGGTGGGCCTGGTATTCTTGCACTCATTTAGTTATAATAAGGGCAAATAAGGTCAAAAACAAAAGGGATATTTGGAAAGTAAGTGTTTTCAACCATCCAGACAAAAGAGTTGAGAAACAGAATATCCTCTCACAAGGGGGGGGGGGGACTATTGAAAAATTGCAAAGCAGATATAGCACTAGATTAAGTGCATAACAAAATTATAATACAACATTATGCTTCTAAAGAAACTTCCCCCAAAATGAGAGCCGTCACATTTTTCAGAAGATAAACAAGTTCCCAAAGGAAGTCCAGACTATAGCAATCGAGCAGAACAATATCAAGCCTTTTTAACAATCACCTAACCTTCAGAAGTGATAGCTGAGCTTCTAAGAGAGACTTCTTAGCATTGCAAATAAAAAAACGACATAATGGAGCTATTCTATCTTTCTCTTCTTGGTGAAATGTTTATGGGAAAACCAAAGAGGGTTACAAATTGAAGATGATGAATGAGACAAGACAATTGCACAATAAAAGTCTTATCTGGAAACATATATTGGAATCAGTGCTGTGGAGTCGGAGTTGGAGTCGGAGTCGAGGAGTCGAGGAGTCGGAGGAAATTTTGGGTACCTGGAGTCGGAGTCGGAGTCGGAAGTACAAAAAACTGAGAAGTCGGAGTCAGAGTCGGAACATTTATCTACCGACGCCACAGCCCTGGTCAGTGCTGTGGAGTCGGAGTCGAGGAGTCGGAGGAAATTTTGGGTACCTGGAGTCGGAGTCGGAGTCGGAAGTACAAAAAACTGAGGAGTCGGAGTCGGAGTCGGAACATTTATCTACCGACTGCACAGCCCTGATTGGAATAACACAATATCCATCAACTGAGATTTGTTAAATGCACAAATCCCAACAGCAGAGAATACTATTATAGAACATTATGATTCCAAATTTGAATCTTCCCTCTCCAGTCCAGAGTTTTTTAAAAATAACCAAAAGAAGGCACATTATCTAGGCAACTAACTCACAACCCAGTCTAATGATATTGGTTGTTGAAAAGATGGATTACTTCCCAGTGATGGGGACTATAACGCAGGTTCTTAATCTTCTAAAACAGGGTCTCCAACCTTGGCAACTTTAAGACTTGTGGACTTCAACTCAGCAAAACTGGCTGAGGAATTTTGGGAGTTGAAGTCCGCAAGTCTTAAACTTGCCAGATTGGAGACTCCTATTCTAGAAGACTGTGACTTAGTGCAATCTTTAGAGGGGTGACTTGTTACTTTTTCACAAATGAAAATTAAAACAATTTAATTAATTATTCAAGTCTGACTTTTTTGTTATTTGAAGAGTGAGAATAGAAGTGAAAGATCCACCCTTAAATAGTACCCTTGGCAAAAACTGAAAAAAATGTTCTATGCTCTGCTGAAATTCAATCATTTTTCTGCTCAGTTTCAGGAATGTGGGGACTGCATGAATTCTGCTGCATGCCCACCCTTGTTATAGTGGTTTATAGGTTGGATTAAAGCTGGCAAGTCTTAAGTTCAAATCCTCACTCAGTCAAAAAGCTATTGTTAATGTTGTTATATTCAGCGTTCCTCAGTTTAACCAATTAAATGATTGTGGTGTAGTTGGCGTGGGGGCTGGTACCTTCAAGTCAATATTGACTCCTAGTGATTGCCTGGATTAGTCTTCTTATTGCCTGTAGTCTTCTTAGCATAATTTTCTGCGGTGGTTTGCTTTTACTTTCTTCCTAAGCCTGGCCAAAATCACCCAGCATTCTGCCCTACTGTCCTGAATCTGATGTTTACAGATTATTAGAGTTGGAAGGGACCTTGTAGGTCATCTAGTCCAACCCCCCCGCTCAAGCAGGAGTCCCTACACCATTTCAGACAAATGGCAGTCCAATCTCGCTCAAGAGTTGGAGCTCTCACAACCTCCGCAGGCAAGCTGTTCCACTGGTTGATCGCTCTCACCGTCAGAAAGTTTCTCCTTATTTCCAGTTTGAATCTCTCCTTGGTCAGCTTCCATCCATTATTCCTTGTCTGGCCTTCTGGTGCCTTGGAAAACAGCCTGACCCCCTCCTCTCTGTGGCAGCCCCTCAAGTATTGGAACACTGTTATAAGTATTGTGACTCACTGTGTAAGTCACTTCTTTGTAAGTTCTCAGCACTGTAACACTAATGATACCAAAGATCTTAAGTCTTTGTGCTACTTGACATGTAATTTTCCATATTTCACTGGCATATGTTACATTTGGCAAAACAATGCTCTAATAAAATTAGAGCTTAACATAGACCAAATTGGATGCAACTGCTGAAATATTGCCAAAGTTCTTCCAATCCTATATTTGATGTTTACCTCAGCATCTCCATCACTGCAAAGTATGCTTCCCAGACAGTGAACTGCTCTACCTCTTCAATGTGCTTACATCTGACAAAGAATTGTGGGTCCCTCTACCATTTCCAGCATACAATATCCTTGCTATGGAAGTACTAGTTTGTAACCCAATTCTGGAGGCCCCAGTTTCCAGTTTATCAGTCAGATCTTGCAGGCATTCCCTGATTTTTGTTAGTAATACAATATCATCTGCAAAATTGAGGCCTTGGCAAAAACTGAAAAATGTATTTTTCCATGGACTTCCAAAGTTTGGCTGGCTCATGGCTCTTTAAATCCATAACCAAAACAAACAAAAATGGTAACAGAATAGAACCTTGTTGAACTCCAGTCTTTATATTGAAAAATTCCATCGTGCCCCCATCGGTTCTTAGGCAGCAATTGGAATTCAGATAGTGACTCTGGAAACTACTGACTTACTGTATTTTTCTGAGTATAAGATGCACCTTAGTTTTGGGGGAGGAAAACAAGGAAAAAAGGCCTCTGCCTCCAAGCAATTTGCCAAACAGCAAACAGCAAACAGCACAGATGATATACACTGTGTATTTCTGTGCATGTGTGCTTGACCCATAGAAATAGCAAAGAATTGGAGAAATGTACATTATGCCAGAAAGTTTTCTTAAATGTAGTCACACTAACTCCACCCAATTATTTAAATAGATCTACTCCAAGGTAAGTCAGGATTTAACTCTAATACTAAACAGGACACTGTTACATTTCAGACTATACTTGTACAGAGCTGTTAAAATTAATTAAAATTTCTGGAAGTATACATTATTCTCTATTATTTAAAAGAAGATACAATAGCACTGGGCCTCTTCAAAACAAGCATTTATTTAAAAAAAAAGCTTCTTTATTTTGTTAAGTTGTCTGGAATAGGGGTCTCCAACCTTGGCAACTTGTGGACTTCAACTCCCAGAATTCCACAGCCAGCAAAGCAAATAATAAAGCAGTCAGCAAAGCAAATAATAAAACAGTCTTTTAAAAATAAGTCTTATAATTTGAACATTTTACAGACATTTATAATTATTCACTTACCCCATTGCATTCAGTTCAGCAGAAAATAAAAATCTGCGTGTCTCTCCCAGCTATTTGCCTCTTTGCTAGTTTTGGTTTCATTTTAGCATGTGGCAAATCAGATGTAGGTCGGGAAGCTGCTAAGGACTTGCTTGGCTTTACAGGCTTTACAGGCTTTTCCCTGTTTGCTGCAAACAGGTAAATTGCTGAAAGACAGAGGCCAAAGGGTGGGGGGGGCCTACATTCAATGTATAAGACGCACCCAAGTTTTGGGGGTAAAAAGGTGCGTCTTATACTCCGAAAAATACGGTATCTCTGGGGAATGCTATAACTCCTGACAATGTTCCATAATGATTCTCGGTATGCTGTCAAAAGACTTTTTGAAGTCAATGAAATTGATCAGTTGAAATTCAAGGCTCTGTTCAATAACATTAATGCACTGTAAAGATTTGTTCACAACGTGGTCTTCTGTGGTGGAAGCCAGTTTGTTCTTTGCACCATTTAAGTACACACTGGAATACCTCCAAATGAAAGCCATTTAAATAGGCTCTTGAACACCACCAAATGAATCTTTTTTTTACTTATGTAAGCGTTTTTAATTTGCTTTGATCGCAGGCCAACATTTATAATCTAAACCTAAAGCATATAAATGAAACCAGCTATTAGAGACGTTTTTTGAAGAAGTCCCTGCACATTACAAAATATGGCCAATTATGGTATATTTTATATCAGAAAGTCCTAGGCATCTGCAAGAAATGCAGGGGGGACACTGCTTGATCACTTGGAGAACTATTGCTCAATACAGACAGCAGGAAGAGGAAGGAAGAGAGCAGGAAGTAGCAGAGGAAAATAATGTAGCTAACCATCCTGGGCTCGGGCTCTTTCCACAACCAGCTTTACTCTAAATAACTGCAGCTCTCATAAAAGAAATGCAGCTCAGTCTGAGTGGCAAAGTTGATTTCCGAACTGCTAGTTCTGTAAACTAGGCGGTATTAATAAACACTGTATGGAACTGTGCCATCATATTTTGTCTAGAATCTTTGGCCCTTTGCTTTCAGTAGCCTTAGCCTGCAGAGCTGATATTTGGGATGCTGGGAATGTTTCCACAAACAAACTGAAGATCCAGGTTTCCATGTCTGTGCTAGACTGTAATCTTCTCCCTTGGAGTTTGCACTTTATAAAAGAAATGTCTGCTGTATTCCTTGCCAACTGTAATGTCGTTCAATATTGTCTTCTGTTTTGGTTGTTGTTTAAACATGAAAACTAAGTGTAGTACTTTTAACTGAATAAGCAAGCCTATAAATATTTCACAAACAACTCAAGCAGTAAGACAAAGCTATACAATGGGCAGAGGGTTGGACTAAGTCTAGATTCAAATCTCATAAAATCAGTCTGTGGCATCTCAATGCTTCTGCTCTACCGTAGTTCCTTCACAGGGCTTCTGTGAGAATGAAATAGGAAGATTTTTTTTATTGCTCTGATGACCCTATGCAGAGGCCACTCATAAAAACAAAGCCACTTTTTTCTAGTAGCAAAACATATTCCATTCAGCCCTCAGTTAAAAGTAAAGGTTTCCCCTGTCCAGTCGTGTCCGACTCTAGGGGGAAGTGCTCATCTCCATTTCTTAGTTGAGGGAGCCAGCGTTGTCTGAAGACATTTCCGTGGTCATGTGGTCAGCATGACTATATGCAAAGGTCCACGGAATGCTGTTATCTTCCCACCGAACTGGTACCTACTTGCTTTTGCATGCTTTCGAACTGCCAGATGGGCAGGAGCTGGAACAAGTAATGGGAGCTCACCCTGTCATGCAGGGGTTGGATCAGGGGTGGGTTCTAACTTACCTCGCTGCCGGTTCGCTTCCTCACACTTCCTCCCGTGCCGCGTTACCTGCGCAGTGGCAAAAAATCAAAAAAAATTGCCCCCCCAAAAAAGCCGAAAACAAGATGGCAACTGCATGCACAGTGCTGGAAACATTACTTTTGCGCATGTGCAGAAGAACAAAAAACCAGAAAAAAATTCCAAAAATTTTTCCCGAAAAAAATCAACCCCCCCCAAAAAGCTGAAAACAATAGCAATAGCAATAGCACTTAGACTTATATCCCGCTTCATAGTGCTTTACAGCCCTCTCTAAGCGGTTTACAGAGTTCAGCATATTGCCCCCAACAATCTGGGTCCTCATTTTACCCACCTCGGAAGGATGGAAGGCTGAGTCAACCTTGAGCCAGTGAGATTTGAACAGCTGAACTGCTGAACTAGCAGTAGCCTGCAGTGCTGCATTTAACCACTGCACCATCTCGGTGCACGATGGCGACCACATGCACAGTGCCGGAAACTCAGCTTCTGCACATGTGCAGAAGAAAAAAAACCCAGAAAAAAATCCCCCCCAAAAATTCAAAAAAATAAAATAACCCCCCCCCCCCCAAAAGCTGAAAACAAGATGGCGACTGCATGCACAGTGCCGGAAACTCTGTTTCTGCACATGTGCAGAAGAAAAAAAACAGAAAAAATTCCCCCCAAAAAAATTCTAAAAAAAAAATTCCGATTTTTTTTTAAAAAAGATGGCGGCGCCCACGGACCGGCACAGACCGAACCAGTTCCATGACATCATCATGACATCACCAGAGGGTCGCTACCGGTTCAGGCAAACCAGTCCAAACCGGGAGGAACCCATCTCTGAGTTGGATGTTGAACCCAGACTGTCAGCTTTCCAACAATAATCAATAATCCAACAATAGTGGTCTTTAACCGCTGTGCCATTGTGCTCCTAGCCTTCAGCTATCAGGAACCTAAAGAAATACCTCATTGAAGACACAGTGAGTGAAATTCTCTGAAAGGGGAGAGTATACCCTGACATGCTCTGAATCCTCGGGTGGCCTTTCCTGAGGGTCAACAGTCTGTGATGCAAAAGACCTGAGAAAGAAGGAATATCAATGTAATATAAAGGCAGCCTTAGCAGATCGGGGAAAAGAAAGAGCAGTAAAGTCCTCATTCACCTCCAATTCGAATCATCAACACTCTTTCAAATGTAAGCCTGTGTATTCAAGATGTACAATATTCAACAGCCTCACATTTGGGTAGCCATTTTAGGTTTCTTGATACTTCTTAACAGAACAACTGCTACACACAAATTGCTTTATCCAGTGGCATAAAGAGACAGGGGAGCAGGGAGACAGGTGTGGGGGTGGGCTGCTGAAGACACAAGTGGTTGCGGAATTGGGTCACTACACTATTTGGTTGTGCACCAAACAGCTGCTTGGCAGGAGGCAGCAGAGCAGCAACAGGGAATGACACTGTCCCTTCAAGTCAGTTTTTACTCTTGGAGACTGCCCCCTGCAGTTTCCTTGGCAATATTTTTCGGCAGTGGTTGGCCAATTCCTTCTTCCTTGGGCTGAGAGAGTAACTGATCCAGGGTCAACCAGCTGCTTTGTGGCTAAGATAGGACTAGAAGTCACAGTCTCCTGGGTTTTAGTCTTGACATTTTAACCACTATGCCAAACTGGTTCCTGGCAATGAAGGAGGGGGTGTTAAAAAAGAGACTGTGAAATGGGCTAGGTGCACCACTAAGTTTATATCTGAGTTTGAAGCATTGCATGTTAATGTCAAATCTCTATTTATCCCAGGATCTGTATCACCCACCGAGTGATTCTTGGGCACCTTGGCCTAAACTATGTATATTGGGGATAACGACTGTCAAAAGAATCAGCACTGATGCCCAATTTGGGTAGTATTTAACAGATTAACAGAGTTGGAAGGGACCAACTCTGAAGGGACTTGCAGATCATCTAGTCCAACCCCCTGCCCAAGCAGGAGACCCTACATCTGCCTCTACCTAGGATCGAACTCACAACCTCCTGATTGTGAGGCAAGAGCTCCACCTCTAGGCCACATGATTGGAAAGACAATTAAAATAGTATTTAATGTAATTGCAGTCTGGATCTGATCTCCAAAATGTTTATATTTAATAGCTTGGAAACTAAACTTCCAATAGTTCTCAGAATCTGGGCAAGATCAGATAGACCATTATTACAATCCATTTTTCTAATGAGCGATTTCTATGATCTGGGCAGTTGTTTGAAACACAGTCAAACACAGGGTACAACACAACAATAGCTTCATTGTTACCATAGTGACTGTAGGTGGCACAACCCTTAGATGTATTTTCACTAGTGCCAGTCTATTATAGTCATTCTTCAGTGATTTTAACAAGCAAATGTTTTGCTTTCTTCCCTTCAGTGGTTAAGACATTTATCTACCTTGCATGTAAATTCATTTCTCATTATATCCTTTGCTTGAGGCACCCAAATAGCTGGAGAGCATGGTTTATCTTTTAAATTCTTCCTTTCTAGTCTGATCTAAAAAATAGTTTTCCCACCCCAATTACCGTATTTTTCAGACTATAAAATGCACTGGACTATAAACACGTACCTAAATTTACAGGAGGAAAACAAGAAAAAAATGGTTTTTTGCCCCCGTGCGTCGTGTTTTTGCCCTCCCCAGCCCCCAGAAGCACTCTGCAGTGCTCCGCACGGCCTGTTTTTGCCAAAAATGGGCCTGTTTCGGGGCTCCCAAGCCCTTTGCGCATCGTGTTTTCGCCCTCCCCAGCCCCCAGAAGCACTCTGCAGGCCAAAAATTGGCACTTTTTTGCAAAAACGGGACATGCGGAGCACTGCAGAGTGCTTCTGGGGGCCGGGGAGGGCAAAAACACCTGTATTTGGTCTATAAGACATACCTAAATTTTCACCCACTTTTAGAAGGGGAAAAGGTGTGTCTTATACTCCGAAAAATACGGTAGATCTATTGGTTCCCTTTTCTGCTCTAGCACCTATACAATGTAGCTATGTAGCACCATATTTTCAAGAGATTGAGAGGCCTGGAGGCTTTCTCCCTGCATCCCAGGACAATGTTATCTTTTTCCTCCATTTTTTTCTGTCCATTGATGATGGTGGTGCAGGAAACAGCAATAAGTGTCAAAATAAATGAGGTAATATCTTAATTGATCTATTGTACTTCCCTAAGTGAAAAATGTAGAGGCACCCAATTATTTCAGTTCCTGAAGCATATTTTGGCTGTGGCTCTCTTGATTAAGGAGGTCACCACTCTTGTTCCCTAAAGACCAATGTTGTATAAGCCACTTAATATGACGTTAAGCTCTCTCAAACTATTTTTTCCTGGTGAGGTGCATATATTGGAAGAAAAAAAGTCAACTCAAATGATGTAAGATGGTTTATTAAGTGCACCATAACTGAACAGAGATCTTAGTAACTTAATATGAATTATTTATTCAGCTAGACACAATCAAATATTTATTTAGATGCTTCCCATTTTTTTAAAGCAGCAGCTCCTCTTGGGACTTGCAGTGCATGAAATTTATAAAAGAGGCAACATAATTACTATCTTGAACATTATTTATTTCTTATATGTCACCCATCAACACAACTTGGTCTAGCATGTAAAATCGTTTAAATTAATTCCCACAACATTCATTTAATGGGGATGGGGACAAAAATATGCAAGCATGAGTTTTGAAATATCCTTGTTTCTTATATGGAAACAGCCACTATTTGTTAAAGAATACTCAGGTATCTATAGTCTGATGAGCTAGGAGTAGTCTGCCAGATGAAACATTATTAAAAAGCCATATTATTATGACATCCCTTAGAGTTTCCAGTTCTCCTGAGAGCCTCAGGTATATTGGAAATTGAAACCCTTTGCATAAGTGTTAACGTAAAGGGTATTTTTTCTTTCTGATCTTGGAAGCATAGGCATCACTATTTTAAAATAAAAATTTCTGTTTGATTTTCCATAAAAATTAATCCACTATCAAAGGGAATTATGGCACTTAGTTATCATTGCTGTTGCCCGCATCCCACATCCTACCTTCCAAGATGCCTACGTGATAAATCCAGGAAGAACAGCTCCATGACCTGCAATATTAATACCATTTGGAATTTATCAATTTTCCTTTCTAAAATCGTTCACAATTTTGTCTACAAGTTGAGAATCTGTTTCCGTATTAGTCCTATAGCCTCTTTGAAATTTGCTCTTTCAAAGCTCATAATTGGTCTTCTAGCAAAGGGACTGGTTTCAGAGATGGAAGAATCTGACAAATTTTGTAAGGTATCAATAAAAGGCTCAATGCTATCACAGAAGCCATTTTAAACCGACTTCTTGCACTATAAGAGAGGAGGGCAGAGCAGGGCAGGTCTGTTGTAGCAGCACACTATAAAATGCATAACATGTTAGACCTCTTCTATATACTCCTCCAAGTCAAGCATAAATTGCTTTTCCTCTATCTGATTGCAAGGCTAAACTGGTACAAAGCTATTACTACATTTGAGCGGTAATAAAGGGAAATTGCTGCATTTAGGAGTGACCTCTGGCCCCTGTTATATTGTTCTACAGAAAGATGACCAGTTGGTTACTAATAGGTTCCTCCATGGCTGCAAATCTCTTAAGAAAATGGGAGGTTTTCCAGATTTCTTCCTTTTGGCTATTTCCTCCATAAGTTCAGATCTTGGTTCCATGCAGGCTAACAGTATAGAGTAGACAGGGCATGCTTCCTTTACTGAGGTCCATCTTGTGTGAAATATCTTCATTGTTAGAAGTCTCCCACCAAGAGAGACTGCATTAAATCTTCCATTTGATCAGATCTCACTGGAGATACTTGTTTGTGGTGGGTTTTTTTTAACAGAATCAGCATTCCTTTTTCACTAGTTGTGCAGCCTTGAATTTGTCCATTGCAGGTATCCCAGTTGCATAAGAAGAATATATTTAAGTGCTTCATATACTTATCATTTCAACTGACTGTGTAAACTTAATGAACCACAGCAGGTAAAGCTGCCTGGTAGAAACTTTTTGCAATTATATGTTCATTTTAATGTAGATAACTGAATTTAAAAATGCAGTGAACTAGAAGGTACTCTACTTGCAAATTAATAATATGTTTTCTATAAATCTGAGCTGTTTGAAGCCTGATATTATGGAAGGAGATTCATTTAGAGCTCTTTCTATCTTTTTCTATGATGCCAACACAATCTACTATTGTCTCCAAGTTATTGTGGATATTTATTATACTTCAAATCCCCCTCCCCCATAACAAATATTAAGTATTGTATCAAATGCTTGATAACACCTACATCATCTTGTTTTTGAGAATAAGTGCCAGTTGAGGACTTTTTCAGGCTTTTATTGAGCCACATTCCTGCTTCTACTTTTCATCCCTTTAAAAATCTATTGAGAAAGAAAAGATTAAATGGATGAATAAAGCCTTTTGATTGGTAACACCAGAAGGCTTCTATATTAATGAGCCCAAGAATGTAACATATAAGCCCACCATTCCTCAATCTGGCAATTTCCAGATGTGTTGGCCCTCAAATTCCCATTCTTCCCCACCAGTGCAGAAGTGGGATTCTACCAGTTCTAACAGGTTCTCTAGAACTTTCTAAGCAGTTCAGAGAACCGGTTGTTAGAAGAAATCTCCTTTCGTTTTTTTCCACTTTACATGGTTAATCCTGTGTAAGGAATTACAACATTCTGGTGTTGTTTCTATGGGAAAAAATATTCGTGAAGATATAAAAATTTGGAAAGGTAATAAGAAATCAGAAATGAAGTTTGAACATATAGAACATGCAGAATGTATAGTGCTGGAAAATAAAAATGAGGAGCAAGGAAATAACACTGCAGAAAAATGGATTGAAAATAAAAAACAGATAGATGATTTCACTGGGATTTACAGTGGCAAGAAAAGAGTAGACAGGGGAGAATATCCTTTAAAAAAGAATCAATCAAAAGACAGGAGAGTAATAATGGGAAGAGACTAGGAGGAATTATGAGGAGATTTAAGCAAATAATATACTTAAAAGGGAGAAAAGGAATCCAGAAAAAAAGAAATTATATATATAGATATACATAAATAAAAGAAAGAAAAAGAAGAAACTAAGAGAAGGGGAGGAAAAGGAAAAACTTACAAGAAGTGGAATCTTTGAGAGACCAAAAGAGAATGGATGAAGAGGGGAAGGTTAGTGGAAAGGAAGAGGGATAACAAGATATATATTAATAGATTTAAGTGTATTAATGTTATTAATTGTGTATAATTAATTATGGTAAAAGGGTTTTATATAAGATTGGCATAAGGTGATATATATTATTAAATGTGAAAATTAAATTTTGATGATGATTTAAAAGGTGAGGAATTTAGAAAGAAAGAAAAGAAACAAGTTATATTTATTAAAAAATATATTATAGTAAGTGAAATTGTATGAATGTTATTAAATTTGTATAATTATCATTTTAAAAGGTTTTTATATAAGATTTGTATAATTTATAAATTTGGTTTATTGAAGAGAATTTTGACAATTAGTGGATTTTTGTATATTGGGAAGCTGGTAATGTTATCAGCCAATGGAAAGAGAATATTGTAATAATTTGATGGAAGATGGATGTGTAGCGGTAGGGTTAGACCTTGTTTATAGAAAAAGAATTTGGAAATTGTGAGAATTTGTAAAGAGTGTATGGTATGCTTAAGAAAACAGAATGTGGATGTATAAGATACAGAATGAAATGAGAAAATTATTAATTTGGTTCAATATTGAGGATGATTTAAAATGTGAAGAATTGAGTAATAAAGGTGAGAGTGGGACTTGGAAAGGTATAAGAGATTAGAAATTAAGGGCATTTAGAGATGATTGAATAAGAATAAGATGAGTAAAGATAAAAATTAAGGAAAGGGAGGAGTATGGCTGAAAACTAAAACTAGAAAAAGGATGGATATGGATGAAAAGCATGAAATGAGGTACAAGAAGAGATCCGGACAACACTTTGTTCATAATATAGAAATGAGGAGGAAGGGATGGGTAGAAAATAATTAACGTCAATTGAAATGGAAAGAAAATGAAAAGTTAAAGACATGAGACCTAGGCGACAAAATTATTTGAAGTTAGGGAGGCAGCATTATATTAGTATAAAAATATACCTAGAATGATTTACAAGTATAGATGTATTAACACAGAAAAGAGTTAAGGTTAATATTAGTATTATAAGTTAAGGGAATTCATAGAGATGAGTTGCTTGTCTGTTAACCACAAAATAGATATAAATGGATACACTCAGGGGAGAAATAAGAGGAAGGAAGAGGAGGTAGAGGAGAGGAGGAGAGAAGGAAGAAAGAAGCTAGAAGAAGAGAGGGGTTAGAAGGAGGAGGAGGGAGAGAAGAGAGAGGTGGGGAGAGGATGAGAAGGAGGAGGAGAAAGTTAGAGGAAGGAAGAAGAGGGAAGTAGGAAGAAGGGAGAGAAGGAGAAAGTAGGTAGAGAAAAGGGAGGGAAGTAAGAGATAGGAGTGACATGATATGACAAGGGGGAAACAGACGGGCAACTCAATAATGATGTATATAAGATTAATATGTTGGTTTCTTGGATAATAATATGTAAATGTTAATACTTGATAAGATGCTCTGGTATATGTATTGATATATATATGTGGAATGTGGAGAAAAAAATTTAAAAATGCAAAAAAAAAAAGAACTTCTTTCTCTAAGGATTGAAGGAAACTAACCTGGTGCTGTAAAACCTGTCGATCCAAATGTCTTTAAATTTGAAAAACAGTTAACAAGCCATTTCCAAAAGTAATTCAAAAAGGAAATATGCAAACCCTTCCTGGATTCGCAAGAGGTTTCCATCAAGTGGAATTAAATTCATGCTGCTTGTATAAAAAAGAAACATCAAGCTAAAGAAATTTTGTACAGATTGCAAAACTGATCAGAAAAATTGAAGTTAGCATATCTGATGACCTGCAAAAGTTTGGGTCCTCATTAGGGGTTAGCAAAAAGTATATTTCGGAGTATAGGACGCACCTTTTTACTCCCAAAAAGGGGGTCAAAAAGTGGGTGCGTCCTATACACCGAATGCAGCCCCCAACCCCCCCCCCAGCCCCCACCCTTCGGAAGTTTTCCCCGCCGCCCGCCGCTGCCTCCGCCACCGCCGCTTGCCCCCCCCCCCCGCTGCTTGCCCCCGCCGTCCCCGCTGTTGCTTGCCGCCGCCACCACCGCTGCTTGCCCCCGCCACCCATTCCTGAGCTAGCACCTTTCGAGGTGCCACCGCTCCGCTTCGATCCCCACCGCTGCCCGCTTGTGAGCGAGCGGGCGTACGAGCAGGCGAGGCGTGGCGGCAGGCAGGTGTCTTGGAAGCGCCGAGGGCAGCCCTCTCGCTTAGCCGGCAGCAGCGGGCGCAGCGAGTTCCGTCCCCACGCGCGTCCCCGGCGCTTGCTGTGGCGACGCTGTTTTCTCCGAGACCTTTGTCTACTGCTCCTTCTCCGAGACAAAGGTCTCGGAGAAAACAGCGTCGCCACAGCAAGCGCCGGGGACACGCGTGGGGACGGAACTCGCTGCGCCCGCTGCTGCCGGCTAAGCGAGAGGGCTGCCCTCGGGGCTTCCAAAACACCTGCCTGCCACCGAGCTTCGCCTGCTTCCTCAGCTGCTCTTCTCTTGGCCGGGAAAACCAGGAGCCGCCGCTTTCGCCGCAGATCTGCTCAGCTCAAGTTGCAGCCCTTGAACTTCAGGAGGGAACTGGCTGCGAGACCGGGAGGACTTGTGGACTTCAACTCTAGCTAGCATGACTGGAGGAGGAATTCTGGGAGTTGAAGTCCACAAGTCTTAAACTTG
The DNA here is from genome assembly GCA_023053685.1 of Diadophis punctatus similis. NCBI lineage: Eukaryota > Metazoa > Chordata > Lepidosauria > Squamata > Dipsadidae > Diadophis > Diadophis punctatus. Next base: position 38,529,991 of record JALIGW010000001.1, read on the forward strand.
CCAAGGGGGTGCAAGGGTCTTCAAACTTGTGGACTTCAACTCCCAGAATTCCTCCTCCAGTCATGCTAGCTCAGGAATTGGAGTTGAAGTCCACAAGTCTTAAAGCTGTCAAGTTTGAAGACCCCTGGGTTAGGGGTGCAAGGGTCTTCAAACTTGGCAAGACTTTTTACAACCATGTACACTTTTTACAAACTTCAAACTTGACAGCTTTAAGACTTGTGGACTTCAACTCCCATTCCTGAGCTAGCATGACTGGAGAAGGAATTCTGGGAGTTGAAGTCCACAAGTCTTAAAGCTGTCAAGTTTGAAGTTTGTAAAAAGTGTACATGGTTGTAAAAAGTATACATGATTGTAAAAAGTATTCTGCTACACTGGTATTTTATTAAATAATATATTACTACACCATTTGGTTCAGAATACTTTTTTCCTTGTTTTCCTCCTCTAAAATCTAGGTGCGTCCTATACTCCGGTGCGTCCTATACTCCGAAAAATACGGTAGTTCTGTAACTCTCTTTTGTCATTCAATAATCTTCTGGATTGTGACAACACTCCTGAAAATATTTGAAGTAGGTTCACTGAAAAAGTTGCACGAATTTCTTCCCTAGCCTAAGTGGAATGCAGTAGAGGCTGAGAAAAAAAAATTGCTTTCACCCAGGGAGGAGTTATGAAGCAAACAGAAGAAGAAATCTGGTGCAAGACCCAGACTGTCAAAATGTCCAACTTTGCTCTCATTTCAGATAAATTGGTGCAAAGTCAAAATAACTTTGACTCAGCCCTCTAAATAAACTGATATCGTAAGAGGGGCAACAGTTCTAAGAATGCATATACGGTAAGTTTCTATAGCACTGCATTCAGGCCATGAAGATGTTCCTGTTTGTTTGGCTTCGATTAACATAAAACATTCATGATGTAGAAAGTGGTTATGTAAGCTGTTCCCATAGCAAAGCAAAGAATCCTTAATTCTCGGATTTTACATTTTTTTTCACTCATACTTCAGGTCATGCACTGCTTAGCTTTTCTCTCCTACTTCTGTTATCTAAAGGACTCCCAAAACTACACTCCAAGAGGGCGTCCAAAAGAAAGAAAAGCAACCGTTGATTTATTATGTTAATACCATGATGGATTTCATAGCTTCCTGTAAAATGCAGGCACAGAGAGAAGCAAAAGGGAAGGGGTGTGTGTGTGTGTGTGTGTGTGTGTGTGTGTGTGTGTGTGTGTGTGTGTGTGTGTGTGTGTGTAGGGGGGTTATGATTCACCCAGAAGACTTGTGTGGGGTTTTCACAATGGAAGGTAATGGGAATATCACAGAAAGAAAATCAAAATTGACCCATCTGTTTCATTGTGTCTGTGGAGGCATGTTGCCTGAGATTGCATCCCACTCTACCACACAGCAAGAAGCCCTGCTTGTTCCTCTCTCCTTAAACGATGACTGGTGAGAAGGTCACAACTACAATTGTCTGCATTTTGCAACAAAATCTGAACAAAACAGCTCACATTGTACAGTCGCTTTTCTATGCATTTCCCTGGTATCCAGTGTTGAATCAATTCCAAGGATGCTGCTTTTAAAGATATGGGCTTTTAAAGGAATGTATGTGTGAAGGAATAGTTTTTTTCTAAATTTTGCTGATATATACAGGTTAAATTTGACACCATATAAAGTTATAAATAATGTTTAATGATTCTGAGAAACATAAAACACTATTCAAGGCCTAAAAATATATATATGCTATTCTAACAAATTTAAAAAAGAAGTACCGGTAAGTAAAAAAGAGAACGTTTGATGCAGTAGTTAAAGCATTGTTTCTTAACTTTGGCCCCTTAAAGATGAGTGGACTTCAGCTCCTAGAATCCCCCATTTGGGTGGACTTCAACACTCAGAATTCCCCAGCCAGCTGGGGAATTCTGGAAGTTGAAGTCCACCTATTTTCAAGGGGCCACAGTTGAGAAACACTGGGTTAAGGCATTAGGCTAGAAACCCAGAGACTGTAGTTCTAGGCCAGTGATGGCAAACCTTTTTTGGTTCATGTGCCAAAAGGGGGGCGTGGGGGGGCTGCGCACGCGTGTGCCCACACCCATAATTCCATGTGCCCCCATCACACATGCGCACGTGACCCCCGCTCCCGGCATGCGATGGCACACCCGTTTTCGCTCTCCCCAGGCTTCAGAGCCTTTCTAGGGGCCTGGGGAGGGTGAAAACGGCTTTCCCCCTCCCCCCGGGAGAAATGGCCGGTTTCCCAACTTTCAAATGGGCCATTTCTGGCCTCCAGGGGGGGTGGGGAAGACCATTTCTGCCCTCCCCAGGCTCCTAGAAAGGCTCTGGAGCTTGGGGAGAGCAAAAAATGGGCCCTCCCCACCCCCTCTGGAGGCTGGAAACAGCCTGTTTCCTGACTCCCAGTGGGCGCAGAAGGCCTGAGCTCGCATGCCCACCAATATGCCATAGGTTCGCCATCACTATTCTAGGCTGTGCCTTAGGCACAAAGCCAATGGGTGACCTTGAGCCAGTCATTCTCTCTCAGCCCTATAAGGCTGTGGCAAAATGATTTCTAAAAAACTTTGCCAAGGAGACTGCAGACACTTGCCCAACTGGAAGAAAAAAAACTCTAGCAAAACAAAATATTAACTTGAATAGTAAAATGTCTAAGGGTCCAGGAATTTTTTTCCCAATTTTTAAAACTGGCAAAGTAGCCTTCAAATATTTTCTCATCTTCTTGGTAGATTGCTTGATGAACTTGTGTTTCAATAATGCAATCATTAATCATGTCATTTATTGTAGCAAATGAATTGCAATTAATTGGACAAATTAGTCAAGTTAGTAGTTATCACAAAAAACAAAAAACCTATTTTTTAAAAAAAGTTATTGCAATTTAAAGAAAGAAATGCAGATAAATCAATATACAAATTAGGAGAAAAACAGTCATATACACACCTCCAATACTTTACTTAGTTATGAATACCAAAGCAAACAATACAATAAAATAATCAAACATAAAAAATCTTAAAAAGTAATATACTACATTGCTATTAATATGTTATATATGTGATATATATATATGAGATTATAATATGTTATATATGTGATATATTCATCATCTTCAGGCTGGTGTCTTCTGCTTCCTGCTCCTAGGAGCAGGAAGCAGAAGACACCAGCCTGAAGATGATGAATGAGACTTCATCAAAACGTCGCCAAGACACTTCCAATTTCACACGGGAGAAAACCCGAATACCCAAAGACCTACATACAAACACCCGCGAAAACCTCAGAAAACATATATATATATATTTGTTTTCTGAGGTTTTCGCGGGTGTTTGTATGTAGGTCTTTGGTTATTCGGGTTTTCTCCCGCGTAAAATTGGAAGTGTCTTGGCAACGTTTCGACGAAGTCTCATTCGTCATCATCAGGCTGGTGTCTTCAGCTTCCTGCTTCTAGGAGCAAATTGCTCCTAGAAGCAGGAAGCTGAAGACACCAGCCTGATGATGACGAATGAGACTTCGTCGAAACGTTGCCAAGACACTTCCAATTTTACGCGGGAGAAAACCCGAATAACCAAAGACCTACATATATATATATATATATATATATATATATATATATATATATATATATATATATATATATATATATATATATATATATATATATATATATATATATATATATATATATATATATAATCACATATTATATAATAATTTAATAAAATATATCATATTATACATATGTCTATTCTTGTGAAATATTATTAAATCTGGGCTAAATTAAAATGTATTATGAACAGCCTTTTCAAAAATGGTTAAATTACACATTTCTTGAACTAGCCTTTCTGACATCACCAAAAGTCTAGCCTTTCTGATATATAATTTGAGGAGTCCAATTAACTTGGAATAAAATCTTTTGATGGATTAATTTCAGCTTTAAAGAAACAAACTTAACAATTTTTAAAACTTGGATCCATTAATGTTCATTATTGGATATTCCAACAATTTATTCCATAAGTCATAAATATCAGTAAATGTTGACATTTCTATATTTTTAGAAATATAAACAATATTTCTGTTTCCTATTTCTGATAGCTTCAGTGGGAATTTAAAATGGGAAATGATTATCACTAACTTAATATATCTTATTCATGGGGGAAAATGCTTGTTTAGAAAGTCAGTATATAAAAGATCAGTCAAATATAGTGAAGTACTGCAATATATTCTAATAAGCATTGCTCATATTCTGATAAATGTAATATCATATGTCCCAGAAAGAGCACAAGGTCTTTTTCTAAATACTTATGAATCAGACAAAACATTTTTGCTAAGAATATAGCAGTATACTATTAAGCAAAATAATGAATGGGTTATAGATGTAAATAATGAAAGCAAATAGCTAAAGTGGAGGCAGGTAAAGACAAAAAGAAGCCACTGGCATTACTGCAAGAGGTATCAGGGAGCCCAATTCTCTTGAAGCCTCTACCTCTAGAGGATGCATATCTGCACAGAAGAGCCACCCCTAACCATAAAGCAGTGGTGGGTTGCTACCGGTTTGCCCTGGTTTGGGCGAACTGGTAGCGGGGGTGGTGAGAGGCTCCCCCCACCCACCCGGATGTCATCACAGGCGATCTGCGCATGTGCGTGCACATCTCTGAACCGGTAGCAAAGGTAAGTGAAACCCATTACTGCCATAAAGGCTCTTCAGGTGAATGAGCAGCCTGAGAAATTAGGATTCTCAATCAGTGGAAATTTTGCTTCTGCGCATGCACAGAAGCAAAAAATTGCCAAAATTGCGCACGTGCGTCCCCTCGCAAGATTTCGGCGTGATTTTGCTTCCACGCATGCGCGGAAGCAAAATCGTGTGAGGGGGCATGCGCGCACGAAACGTGGTGATGCGCGCACAGCACACTGGTAGCAAGGTAAGTGAGCAACCCGCCCCTGATGCTGAGTGAATCTAAGTCCCAAACATACCTGAGAGTGAAAGAAAGAACTTACTACAGAATAAGCATTTATAGGTTTCTGAGTCCTTATAGTGCAGTGCAGAGATTTCCATGTCCCATTTCCTCTTTGCAAACAAAAGGGGCGGAAATAGTTCACTACCTCATTTCCCCAATTTGCAATACAGTTTATATGGAATAAGCTGAGCTAAACAGTTCGGCTAAATATAGCAACAACCAAGTGCATCCGTCCCAGGAACATCAGTGAACTCCTGGGACTTGATGTAAAGTAAACATCTAGTGCTTTATGTTTCCTGAGCCCAGATTTACACAGGTGTGTGTGTGTGTGTGTGTGTGTGTGTGTGTGTGTGTGTGTGTGTGTGTGTGTGTGTGTGTGTGTGTGTTGAGAGAATAATTTATATATGAATCGATAGTATGTGTGATAAATAGATTGTGAATAAGGGAAGACTTTATTTTGCAGCAAATCAATTTTAATCAATAATGATTAATTATGTCATTTATTTTTCACCTTGGTTCTGCTCTTTTGTGAAATGTTGCCATTGTCTGGGGTATGTATGGGTACATAAATATGAATATATACAGTATATCTTATCCAATTTTTGTATCCATACAACTAATCATATGCTCCCATACATTTGTGGGATATTTTTTTTCTAGTATTGATGAAAGTGCTGGCTATCGCAGAAACTGACAAGATAAGGAAATAATGCACCCCTCCTGATTAGGCTCAGGAAGAACGGCTGACCCCTGTGCTCCACAGTCAAATAGGAACTTAGGCTGGCAAAGACAGTGCTTAAAGCAGACAGCATTTTCCATGTAGTCATGATACTGCTCTCTAAATATTTGAGTCATTTCATTCAGTAATATTCTGTGGATATTAGTGAAATGGAAGAATATACAGTCCAAAGCATAAATGTCAGGGATTTAAGCTGAAATCTGTATCAAGAAAATGACCAATAAAGTGTAAGTGTGAACAAAATCACTGTAAAACTCAGTTCAGGCAATCTTTCTAGAAATAAATCATGAACAAGAGCTATACTGGAACTCTTTCCACATGTGAGGCGCTGGTCTGGTAATACCCTAGACCTCTCATGAGACCAAATACATTTTTTCAACTACCTGTGAACAGCATCTGGAAGTGGTTTTCTAATGCATCAGGGAGGCCAGATTCAAGACCAAGAAATGTCTAGTGGCTGAATCAGGTAGTCTACTTTGGACATCAAGCAGGCTATGGGATTATCTCCCCTCTGAAAGCTGACATAATGGTTAACTAGCAATGCCCTATTCCTATGCACTGCAATCATGCTTGGGGTTAGATAGCAATAGCACTTTTCTTATATACCGCTTCATAGTGCTTTACAGCACTCTCTAAGCGGTTTACAGAGTTCAGCATATTGCCCCCAACAATCTGGGTCCTCATTTTACCGACCTCAGAAGGATGGAAGGCTGAGTCAACCTTGAGCCTAGTGAGATTTGAACAGCTGAACTGTTGAACTAGCAGTCAGCCTGCAATGGCTGCATTTAACCACTGCACCACTTCAGCTCTATAGATGTTTGTATGCAAGTGCAACTGACATGCAGCACCTCTGTTGGATCTTACTCAGAAAAACAAACCTTTATAATGTTGGGTTCTGAAGCGTGTTAAGTTGCATCTGCGTCTGTATGATAAAAGTTGTCACAATCTGCATCTAACTGAATATAAACAAGGACTATTGCTTTAAGATGTGTGAATATTCCAGAAACCAATTGTCGTGACAGAAGGGCAGGAGAAAGTTTCTCTATCTTTTCATACCTTTCTTCAGCAGCTTTTGATCTATAAATATGCAATCACTGATGCCATTTCTTCTGGGTACTTGACTTATTGATTTGGATTTATTATTAGAGTTGGAAGGGACCTTGTAGGTCATCTAGTCCAACCCCCTGCTCAAGCAACAGTTCCTACACCATTTGAGACAGATGGTAGTCCAGTCTCCCCTTGAAGGTCACAAGTGTTGGGGCTCTCACAACCTCTGCTGGCAAGCTGTTCCACTGGTTGATCGCTGATGTCTGCTAGTTCAGTGATCCCTCTAAATTGACTCATCTTCCCTAATTTTATATGCCCCCCCCCCTCAGAAACAGCTCCTTCCTTGAGCCTTATCTTCATTGGAGAAATATTTAAGGTTCCTATTTTTTAATGCTCTGTAAAGAGTTCTTATACACGGCTAATTACAGCAGATGTCTCTTGGCCCAGAAGACTGTTTAATCTGACTATGGAGTATTTTAATTTATATTCCCCAGTGCCTGAAAAATGCAGTAGTGTGCTGAGTTATTGCAGGCTCTGGAACCTTCTGTAGGCAAATTCTGAAATCACAATTGTGTTAATACTTCATTATCTATTAGAGGACAATACATAGCTATTATTTCTAAAGATTCTCCCTATAATATGGCAGTTGTCAGGGCATACAATTGGTCCAAAAACTCATTTGATTAATCATACAGCAAGTAGATCTACAGCCTTTCCAGGGCAATAGTGCAGATTATCATACTGTGGACAAAGCTTGTCTATCCTTTTTATTGTTGTTGTTGTTGTTGTTGTTGTTGTTGTTGTTTCTCCTCCCTCAGTTGTTTTGGTTGTGTAGAAGGCCTTTACCAACTTCTGCAGTCTTACTGAGGATTCTTGATCAAATAATTTCTTATCTTCTGCACAGCATCTTTTAAGATTTCCTCAATAATTTTTGGGTAAAGCCTTGCCCAAAATGCCCACAACCCAACTGACCTATTGTTTCATTAAAACTGCCTCCATGCTCATAATCATGTACTTCTCATGTAACAATCATGCATGAGCTTCAGCAGATTCTTCAAGTTTTTGCATCCTTTAGTGGATGAGATTTTTCTTGGGCTCAAAACCATTTTATTTTCTAAAAACCAGGAAAACCACTGTGCAGCATCAAAAGCAAAGGTGAAAGATTTCAAAAGGTGCTTTGCCTGTGGCCCGATCACAAATGTAAATGCTGGATTTCTTTTCTACATTCAATTTGGTAACAGCTCAGTGGTGAGAGAATCATTGCTTCTAATTAAATTATCCAGTAGACCTGCTAAAATTTCTGATGAGGAGGAGGTTTGATAGTACTAGAGCTCCCAAATGTAGCATTTCAGGCTTCAGATGGCAATCTGAAAACTGCTGAATTCTGAAATCATGTTTGCTTTGCATAAATTGTCTCGAGTCTTTCAGCTGAACAACAGCAATTTAATTTATTTACAATAACACTTTATGTTAAGTGTTTCTGCAATTCTGCTTCTCTTTGTTGTATACATCATCCCCATCACCAAATAATTTTTATTGTGATGCAGAATAGAGGAGGGATTACCTAGTCGCCTATTTTCCATCTGTCTTCTACTGCTGTTATGTACATAAAAGGTTTAAACCTAGAATAACCATTTATTTGGGGGCTATTTATGGTAATTACCTACACAGTTGTTGAAGTTGGGACTTTTGGAAATTCTGTGCCTATAGATATACCGGTAGTTAGTGTGAACCATTTTTTTCACAGCTTTGACAATTTCAAGATGTGTGGACTTTAACTCCAATGATTCACCAACCAGCATGCTTGTTTTGATGCTTGCTGATATTTAATAATTAAATATGAAGGGGTTGTTGTTTTATTTACTGGCATAACTGTGTGGTGTGGGTGTTTGCTCTGATCTGGATATCAGGATTGACTGGGAGTATGCTGGTGCAAACTAAACTGGAAATTAACCACAGTAATTGGCCAACTTTCCTGACAGAAAATTAATTTTCCATTTAACTCCTGCTTCCATTTTTTCTGGTGTTTTCTTGCCCAAGAAATATTAATTACTTACAAGAGCATGTGGGAAGTTTTATTTGGATTTGGGATCTTAGGAGTCACATGGCTGAAGTGTAAACCAGCGATGTAAACATGTGAACCAGCGGTGAAATCTACTTACCTTCCTTACCGGTTCGGAAGCGCATGCTTTGCGCGTGCACTTTTTCATCCTCTGCGCATGTGCAGGCAGCTTTGCGCATGCACAGAGGGTTAAAAAATAAAATGGTGATGTCCGGGGTGGGTGGGCGGAGCCTTGTGCTGCTGCTGCTACCGGTTCTCCGACCCACCAGCGGCCGCCGCTACCAGTAGGCCCAAACAAGGCCGAACCGGTAGCATTTCACCCCTGGTGTAAACAGAGATTTTTATGTGACGCCTAAGAAAAATAAGGCACCTCAGCAATTCAGTTCATGGAGCCCTGATATCGATATTACCTTCTGATACTGCCAGGACAGTCTGATCTGAGATGAACTGATGATCACAGTAGATAAAGATAAAGAGCCAGAGGACAAGGATGTGAAAACAGACAGTGGTTAACCGTCAGAGTAAATCATTAATAAGACCCTCAAAAGGGGATTATGGACTAGAGGCCTCACTTACTCCAACATTTCCATTTGGTTTTGTTCACATATCACACTAACACAAAGTATGGCAGCATATCCTAAAAACTATCCAGTTTAGCATATGTCACACATGTAGTGTAGTAGCATTTCAAGATTCTAGCCCGTCTCACTTCTTCCTTCTTCAGTGTGTGTAAAGACAAATTTGTTTACACTCTCTCTTTTAGTGTTTCCCTTAGACTTGGCTGGAGGGCAGAGAGGGAGACACTGGAGTTATCCTTTGAAACAACATGATACTCTCAAATCAAATTATTGACCCAATTTGGGGAGAATTTTGTTTGTAGTTATACTTCTGTTGGAAATATAGATGTGATTCTGTGTTTTCCCGTGCATGTTCTTCCCTTCTGGAAGGGAGGGCTGTAACTCACTTGGGAAAGTTGCAAGAAAGAGTTACCCATTTATTACTGGGTCTGCTCACATGCATTTATCATTAGCTGAAGTTACAAGAAAATGCCTGACACATTAAAAGTAATGTATATCTGGGTGAGGTGATAAAGTTTGATTATACAAGTTCTTATTAAAAACAGTAGCTTTGAAGGAAAAAAAGCTTTAATGATCGTCCTCAGTGTGGCCAGTTTTCAACATGAGCTATATTGAGTGATTGACTGCTGCAACCTTACCTTGTTGGTATTTTCAACCCTCCATCCTACCCTTGACTCTGATATCGCCTCCCAATGAGTTAAGCCTTTATAGACTCTCCATGTCAGGCAAGGATATTTTTTCTTCCTAGAATCTCAATCAATTAATGGGCTGCTTTTAAGTATGATTGATATTTAGAAATTTCTATCTACTCAGGATTCTGTTATAATTGTTTGAGTGTTCTGTCAGCTTTGTGTTGTGTGTTTTACCTCCTGTTTTTTATTTTGCATTTATTTATTTACCAAAATAACACAGTAACAGATACCAAATACAGAAAGTAACAGAGAATCACATATCTTTATAATAATGGTATGATGGGATTTTAAGTATCTCAACATCTGTTGCAAGATAAATTCTGCCAAGAATATTTTCTCCAAAGGTTTTTGTCTTTTTTTTTTTTTGCTGATAAATTCCTTCTTCTGTGACTAGAGGAAGACAAATGGGGATCAAATATTCTTAATTTGATTCTAACTATAAGGGAAGATTTAGTTAACAAAGTGGAAGTAGCAGAAACATGGGAAGAAAACAACTGTGCAATGTTGAAGTTTTTGATTTGAAGGAGTACTAAGGCTGAATCTAATAAAATGCATACTTTTGGATTACAAACAAATGTGTTTTAATAAACTCAGAGGTATGGCAAGAGCAAATAGGGAAAGCTGCCTAAGATGGAGGGAAGGTAAAAGATTTTTAAAAATGGAAATCATTGTAATGGGGGGGGGGGAAGGAAGGTTGCAGAAGAAACCAATGTGACTGCATAAAAAATTATAGGCTATCAAGAAACAGTACATATAGATAGCCTGAAATTTCAAAGATAGCATTTTTCAATAATTTTTGAAATTATTGTTATGCAGAGGAAAGGTACAAATTGTTGTCTATCATCACAGAGTGGGGCACACTGCATAGTGTTCTTACAATCAGGAAGGAAAATTATAGTTGACAGTTAGGAAAAGCTGCAATAAAATAAGCAGTGACAACAATAGAATCAATTACCAAGGGGAGTTATGAACTCCCCTTCAATAGCCAACTATTGGGATCACTTTATTTGTTTGTTTGTTTGTTTGTTTGTTTATTATTTATTTATTTGTCAAATATGTACAAGATAGCAGGTATTTGTATAAACATAAACATAAGCAAAGTAAGTACAGATAAATGAGGACAATAGGACAGTAAGACAGGGACAGTAGGCACAATGGTGCGCTTATGCACGCCCCTTACAGACCTCTTAGGAATGGGGTGAGGTCAACTGTAGACAGTCTAAGGTTAAAGTTTTGGGGGGTTGGGGAAGAAACCACAGAGTCAGATAGTGCATTCCAGGCATTGATCACTCTGTTGCTGAAGTCGTATTTTCTGCAGTCAAGTTTGGAGCGGTTTACATTAAGTTTGTATCGATTGTGTGCTCGTGTATTGTTGCGGTTGAAGCTGAAGTAGTCATTGACAGGTAGGATATTTTGGCAGATGATTTTATGAACTACATTTAGATCAGATCGAAGGCGACGTAGTTCTAAATTGTCTAAGCCCAAAATTTCAAGTCTGGTGGAATAAGGTATTCTGTTGCGAGCAGAGGAGTGGAGGACTCTTCTTGTGAAGTATTTCTTTAATATTCACTTTAACATGGATACCTTCATAGACAAGCAGATTGAAATTGATGGGGCAACTGGCCCTTTCTAACTCTTGGATCCTGGATTTAATTATTATATGGATCTAATTGTATTTGGATTGGAGTAAAAAGAAAGCTGATTACAACTTGGATAAAAATTAATTAATCAATAATTAATTAATGAGCATATGGGAAATAAGCAAGGAGAATCAGAGATCCTAACTTAAGAAGATTCATATAACCAGCATCACTGAAGCTCAATGGATTAATAATCAGCACTGTCAAATGTACAATTAGAAAATGTGCAGGATGTTTGTGTTGCCTTATATGTAAAAATACATGTGCAGAAATTCAGGAATCAAAACACAGAAATCCTTGTATAAAAATAAAGTTAAATAACATTTTAGAGAGAGAGAGAGGAAAAAAACAATAGTGATACAGAACCTTCATGGGAATTTATTATGGATCCTAAACAGACAGAAGATATGGATGAAGTAGCCTTTTGGCTCCTTGGCTGTGAAAGATTGGCTAATACCAATCTTTCATAGAGATATACAACAGCAAAAACAGGACATTTTAAGTACTGTTGTGTGCAGAGACATTAAAGAGTCAGATAGTCAACAAATCCTTGCCTTCTCTTGCTGAAACTGAATTTGTCTAAAGTTGAAAAACAAAAACAAAAGGGACTCCACCATTATGTATTTAATTGTCACCTACAGGGAAGAATTAGTTGAAGAACTAAAGATGATTGATAACGTACGATGATATTATCGTGTTATCTTTAAATTTGTGACATGCAGGGGAAGACCAACTGAAAAGAGTCAGGCCTGGACTCTGGGCCATGTGCTGTTCAACATTTTTATCAATTACTTCACTAAGGGATTTGAGATGATACATATAATATTTGTAGGTGCACAAAGCTGGTGTGGTAGCAGAGGTGGGTTTCAGCAGGTTCTGACCAGTTCTGGAGAACCGGTAGCAGAAATTCTGAGTAGTTCGGAGAATCAGTAAATACCACTTCTGACTGGCCCTGCCCCCATCTATTCTTTGCCTCCCAAGTCCCAGCTGATCGGGAGGAAATGGGGATTTTGCAGTAACCTTCCCCTGGAGTGGGGTGGGAATGGAGATTTTACAGTATCCTTCCTGTCGGGATGAGGATTTACGATTAGAGGTGATAAGATCTTTTCCCTTGAATCTAATCCTTGCCAGAAATAAAACGCAATTTTAGAGTCTAAGTAAAAAAATATTTATTTCAGTATAAAAGAATATAAAACCTAATAAATCTTAATAACTACATCTATGCAATTTAAGACGTCCTCCCTCTTCAGAGGACAGCACAGAAGAGAAGAAAAATGAATGAATGGAATGCTTACACATGCGCAGATCACTCAGCACGTAACTGCTTGTACCATATAGTTTAGTGTATGAGCACAGCTGACAATCAAAATTCATATTGTGACACTTCCCCTGCCACGCCCACCAAGTCATGCCATGCCCACCAAGCCACGCCCACAGAACTGGTAGTAAAAAAAATTGAATCCCACCACTGTGTGGTAGCTAATATTTTAGAGATTTAACAGAGAGAAATGTTAAGTTTTCATTTGAATGGAGAAATGGAGGACACAAGTATAGGATGGAGGACACCATGGCAGTAGTACATGTGAAAAGGATCTGGATCGCCTCATTATCCACATGAGAAAACAATGTGATATAACTGCTAAACTTTGTAGGTCCAAATACAACGGGACTGACTTTCTAGCACTTCATGTCTATTGATCACAAAGGAACAGTAGGGTTTAGATAGAGAACTAAGGGTTTATTCTGTGTCCCACTTCATTTATTACTCTGCTCAATCTTTGTCTAAGAAATTGTTTATATAAAGTTATTGTCCTTGCCCTGGAAAGATGTGCTATAATATTTTAGAAGGAAAACAGAAGCATACACAAATATTCAATTTCCCATCTCTTCCTTATTTCAAGGAAATCCCCTTCTAAAATATTAAATTATAAATCCTAAAATATTAAATAACATTATTAATGTTATTTTACATTAATAAGAAAATGATGGGGATTGTTTTATTTTAAGGTGTGTTGTTGCTGTTCTGGCACATTTTGTGTCTGAAACAATATCCTTCTGTTCGTTTTCTTTTCTTTTAGCAATATTTTATTTAGCAACCCAAATATTGCACACTGCTTGTCTGTCTATTTATCTACCATAATAAAAAAATTCTAGGGTAGCACAAAAGAATGTAGCTCCTTTTGGTTGCACAAATACTGATGTTCGTCCATCATATTCGAAGAGGACCTTGACATCTATCTGGGGGGGGTGTCAAGACTTGCGCATGAATTGGATTAAAGTGAGGGAGAGGTGCGCATAGTCAGCCTCACTCTCTCTTCCCAGATTCCATCTTGCTCCAAATAGCAGGATAGCTGGAGATGGGCTAGGCGCAGTGGTTGACCAGGGCGTCTTTCGTGTCTTGCCGTGCTCTTAACGTACCACATCGCTTGCAGAGACCACCTTCATAACCATTGTCCTATTCTAGTAGATTTCATCCGCTCAGTCTGCCGGAATCTGTCTTCACATGCTCGGGATAGACAAGTCCCTATCTCACTGAAGGTCGATGACCCAATGGCTACTCTCAACCTGGTTTGGCCAGCCTGTCGAAGCTGTTGCCCGGGGTGTGGCCGCTGTGCATACTACAGCTGCTAGGAGTCACAGGTGAGAGCTGAGTGACAGGTGGGGACCAAAGGCGAACGAGCTGCCCTAAAAGCTGCCCTAAAATGAGCTGCCGTAAAAGGACACGACATGCCCCTACACCAGAGGTGCTACCCCTCCCTGAGCACCCCATACACCCCCGCACAAATACTAATGACACAAACTATATATATATTTAAGCATGGTGAAGCAGAAAGCATATCGAAAGCATTCTGGTTTGGCAACATCTACTTGGAGCCCTCACAGATTCTTTTCTGTAACCAGCTGCAAACTTTGGACTTGTTTCTCTCTCACTGGCTTCATAAAGCTGGGCCTTTGCACAGCTTCATGTTGTGTACTAGTTATGCCCATTCCTGGATCAGTGGGCTCTGCTCACAGTTACTCATGCCCTAATCATCTTCCAATTGGAATTGCGTTCTACATTGGTTTCTACATGCCCTTGATGAGTATCTTCAGCTGGTGCAAAATGGATGCTTCTAAACAGCACATTGCAGGTTTTTTTCCATGAGTCTGCTCATTGGTTGCCAGACTGTTTCCAGGTCTAATTCAAAGAGCTGGTTTTGACTTGTATAGTCCTTCATGGCATAGAACCAGGTCATTTGAAAGACCATCTCTCCTCAATTACAATCTTATTCATGCTTGTACTGTTACATATATATTCAATCATGTTTTACTGTTTATACTTTGCTTATAATCATATATGCTTGACAAATAAAACAAATACAATACTTTCCCCATCAGGTCCTGTCTCCCAGGGAACTATATACTTGATATGTCCAAAGAGTTGGATTTTCTCTGACATGGTGCCTGCCTTGTGGAGCATTCTTCTCCTGCCCCAAAATGAGGTCAGCTCCAACCCTCCTTATTTTCCAGAAGTCCCTCAAGACCTAGTTTTGTCCTCAAAACCAGGGAGTCGCAGGGGACCTGTGAGATGATGAAGTGGCTCTTTTGTTTATTGAATCTCGTGTGTGTGTGCATGTGCGTGTATGTGTGTGTGCGTGAGTGTGTGTGCTCACACGCCAACGGTGGGTTGCTCCCAGTTTGGCCCAGTTCTAAGAACCGGTAGCACCGGTGGTGGGAGGTTCCGGCCATCCACCCAGGATGCTTCTGCGTGCATGCTTGCGCGTGCACGTGAACCGGTAGTAAAGGGTTTTAGAACCCACTACTGGTGCATACACTAATATGACTGTGTTTGGCATGTTTATTGTTTTTATATATTTTTTGTTGTATGCTGCCTTGAGTAATTTCTTCTGACAAATTTGATAAGTAAACAAATAAATGATTTTCTCTGTTATAAAATATTCAAAATTAAGAATACTGCTCAGTCTCAGTCTGGAAGTAATACTTATAGCAAACTAAACATATTTCTTTCAGCAATCACTGTCCATCACTAGTCATTAATGGCCACTGAGGTCATAATCCCTCTTTCTCATCTCTTCCTTATCCTTTTGCTAACCAAATTTTACTCCCAGACTTCTCAATGAATATCAGTTCTTGAACAGTTTAGTTAGAAAATTGTAGAAGAGAATTTATATAGTCATAAACTCCCATTTAATCTCTAGCATTGCACTCTCCTTTGCCAGGAGAACAGAATAACAGAAATATGGCTCCTTTGTCAGAGTACAACCACTACGGTCTCTTGTGTGCCATCTTTATAAGATGGCAAGCTTAAACTAATTGAGGCATCCCCTAGAGACAAGATGCTGTGGCAGACACAAATTTAGGAGGTGCCAGGAGATGCAATTCAAGAGCTAGTGGGTAAGACAGAAGGAGAAAGCCAGGCAATAATGGGAGAGACTGGAATAAGAAGGGATGGGGAGAAACTGCAGCTCTTTGCTGATTTCAAGCAGTAACCATGACACTTTGCATACACTCTTGCTTCCTAGGTTCTATCATAAATGTGATGTGTTCATGAGGCTCAATGCATGATAGTGCTGTGCTTTGTTCTACTCAGTGGCCACAAGGTACAGTTACTGGGCCACTCAAGACAAATTCATCTCCCTTCTCCCACAAGCTTTTCCCCTAACTTTCTCCCATCTGTGTGAATGTTTGCAGTTCACCCACATGGAAAAGGCTTAATTGCACTTCTGCCTTTAATTTCCTTTCTCTGAATAGTTAAGTTCTTCCTATGTAAATCTTACAGTGGACTGCAATGTTGTCGCAGAACAGGAAGTGATACCAGCCAGAGAGGAGTAAGATAAGCCTTTTATTATCTGTACAGATAAGGTTCAGACATTTTGAAATTCTGAACTGAACGATTTTCTATCAAAAAAAGCAAGATATTTAAAGTCTTTTTCCACAGTTACAAAAGACATAAGGGGTTGGCTTTACATTATAGATCAGCCTTTTACCGTAATAAGGAGTTACACCTCTTTCCTTTTGACAGGTATGCATGTTTTTCTATAAGTTTTATGTTAACACCTTTAAATTTCTTCATGTTTCCTGTGTCTGTTTGTGGTCAGCCTGTGGCCGGTCGAATCTTAGGAAAGCCTAGCAACTTCCTCTTTGTGTTTTTCCAGAGCAAAGGACCTTTTTACTTCTTTAATGTTAGTGCTAGAAAGAGCCCCTTACAGATCATCTAGTCCAACCCCGTTTATAGCCTATTGTTTCACTTAATGACTTTGCTTTATTTTACGTCCTGCTTCAATGTAGCTTTATGTGCAGAACTGGTTTATAGCAATCAGCCCTACTCCCAGCTCTCATGGCAATCTATTCTAACTGTGCTATATAGACAGAGAGTTTTTCCCTAAAAATTGATATTTTTACTACTGATAAATAAAATATGGCCTTGAATCTTGAGCTGTTTCCTCTATGCCCAGAGAGGACTGTGTATCCCTTCCATTCAGAGGAAGGTATGTAATTCTTGAAAAGACATCACCTGGTGACTGGAAACTTCTTATATGGACTTTTTTCTGTAAAAATGAAAAAAAAATGTGATTTATGGTTTTGATAATTAAACAAGGTATATTATAGAAAAAAAGAGTAATAGACTCTAGAGAGAGAAGTTAAAATATATTTTACTTAGAATTCCTATGAAGAACATTGGAAGCCATTTCTTTATATCTTTTCTTCTTTCTTTTTCTGTTTATCTTCAACTTTTTCCCTTTTTTGGCACTTTTTGCTATTTCTTTGATTTATTTCTTTTTCTTTTTGCTTCCTTACTTTATATTAGTTTGTGTCAGTTTTCATCTTCTTGTTTAAAAGTGTTAATAAAACGTATATGAAGGAAAATATGTGATTCCCCTTGAGACTTTCTGCTGAGGATTGCAGTTTTCTCTGATTAGCTTTTGTCGCCACCATCCCTAAATTTTTCAATGCCAGAACAGGTTTAAAAGGGGGGGGGCAAGAAGAGGGGGTAGCTAGAGAGCTACAAGGGGAAAAAAAGGAAATCAACAAAAATAAATTTATAAGGAAAAACATCCCTGAGTAAAATTTCAATCACAGGGATTCTGAAACTGCTATGGGGCAAGAGACACAGCAAGATCTTCCATAAACTCCTGATGCTATGCTTATCTAACCATTATGCCTTTTCTTTATACACCAACCCCCAAAGCTCCTATTTTTCCAGGTAGACATTTCAGCATCCTCATTTTTCAATTCCTCTTCATTCCCACTGCAACGAAGCACTGCAGCGCAGTTGGGCTATTTTCCATGCCTAATAACTGCATTTCCTTGAAAGTCACCTGGACATGGCTGGGCTTAAGGAAGCAATAAATGAGATCAGACATTATTTCTCTTTCTGGGATTTCCTTCTTCCTTTCCTTTTGGGCAACAGCCACTGACCTTGGTCAACCTATCCTCAGTAGCAGATTTAAACCATTACACGAATGTCCTCACTGGTGCTCTCTGAAACTCGAAGGGTGTTGGATATAAGAAAATTCAAAAATAAAATAGTATATAGAAATTTATATAAATGTAGAGGATTTAATTCTGCTTGGGCAGGGGGGTGGATTGGATGACCTGCAGGATCCCTTCCAGCTTGAACTTGTTAAACATTAGTTGCTTTAAGATAGTTGGAGAAAATATATGCTGAACAGATATTCTTTTGTTAGTTAGAAAGGGGCCCAACTAAAGGGACATTCCTTAATGCCAAGGCAAGAGAGATAAGAAAACTTTGTGCTTGCAAAATATTTTATGGGCAATAATGGGAAGGTGTTGATTAACATGTCAGAGATGTTGTCGTCTCTGAAGCGTTACAGAGTAGCTGTGATCGGTGACTGTATCCGATAGGAGGGGCATGGGGGGGGGGCGTCGAGATAGAGACTATAAAAATGTAATGCTTTTGAAATTTAAGTGTGGCTTTTGGCTCAAACCTCAATTTAAGGTCAGGCTGAAAGATCCACCGCACTTTGCAAACTGCTATTATTATTTTTTCCCAATAAATACTCTTTGATTTTTTTAATCGATCCAAGTTTCTTTTGTTATTTCTAACAAGGGGAAGATTGCAAGAGCTGTCTGATTGGCAAATAGAGAGTGGATTGCTTGCTTCAGGCTGCTTTGGGGTCGGGGGGGGGGGTAGAGGAGGTCTTTTTGTTACATGTTTCAAACACCAACAATCCCTAACTATGCAGGAAGACTGACAGAGTCAACCTTCTTCATGCAAAGAAGGAACGGAGGGGGGTAAGGTTGGTGACAAATGGTACAAAGCTTTGACTTCAAGAACAAGGGAAACACTGCAACTGCAGATAAAATGCTGCAAAATCTTTTTTGCTGCGTGTACTCTGGAGGAGAAGCTGAGCTGATAGTTAATTAACTAATCCATTTGCTCAAGTTCTCAGGTTTTCTTCAAGTCCATAGCCTTGCGAGGATCCATTTTCAATAAAGTTCTTTCTATGAGAAAGAGACTTTTATCTCTCTCCCTCCTTGTTCCCCACAGCAAATTCAGACAATTGCTTTTGGGCAAATGTCTGGAGCAATTATTTGCAGAATGCTTTTGAAATAGAATTAAGATAGTTCCATGCTGTACCATCCCTGCATTAAACAGTGTCAACAACTTCTAAAATAAACCCCAATGTATCTGATCTACTATGTATGTCTAATTTGAAAAGAAAACTTGGCCCATTATATCTATATAAATCTTTCTCAACTTGGTTCATGCCAAATATCATCTGCAGCAAATGTGATTATTTTCTCTATGGATGATGGGTGTTGTAGTTGGGTCATCTACACAGATTGTATTGGAGAAGACTCCTGCAGATGTGAGAACAGAGGAGAAATGTCCTTTAGCTATATAGTAAAAGAAGCCTTCAGAAATATGTTGTATTGCATTCCAGTGCAAAAAGTGAATCAGTGTCAGATTTAGTCATGGATTCAAGAATTGGGAAAGACCTAAGAAATCATCAAATCTAATCCACTGTACACTGCAGGATTCTCTACACCAGGGCTGTCAAACTCCCAGCCTGCGGGCCGGATGCGTCACGTGCTGGCCACGCCCACACCCGGTTTAGCAAAGGGGGGAAGTCCTGATATGTCACGTGATGCTGCCGTGATGATGTGAGTTTGACACCCCTGCTCTACACCATCCCTGATAAATTAGTGTTCTACCTCTGTTTGAAAACCTCCAATGGAAAAAGGGATAAAACTTTTGATATCTTCCTGCACTTCTTCCAGGTACCTTTTGCATTCCAAGCTTAAGGGTGGTCTGTATTTGAAAGTGTCCAAAAGGTTGAATTTTGGTCTTCAGGGCTGTCCAAAAAGGTTTATAGCAACATCTCTATTTTAGCAGAGACTGCTAAAGACTGAAGCTTAGATCTGAAATATCTTTTCTTCTACATTACATGTTTCCATTGGTATTATGCACATTTTATTGTTATTGCTTCCCCCAAAGAATTCTGAAAACTTTAGCTTAATAATTAAGCTGATAATTGCTCCAGATCATTAGTATCCATCATCCATAACATCCAAAAGAGCTGCCTAAATTTGCCTAAAGTGTCCTGAAAATTAGATGCTCCCCATTTTATTAGTCTTTTATTAATATTAGTATCTGCATGTTCTGAGGAACTACTCTAATCAGCAAGTATATAGGGTCATCTAGAGTAGTGTTTCTCAACTTGAGCATCTTTAAAGTGTTTGGATTTCAACACCTAGAATTCCCCAGCCAACATGATGGCTCAAGAATACTGGGAGTTGGAGTCCAAATATCTTAAACTCGCCAAGGAGGACAGATCACTGAAAGATTGGCAGATTGGCACAAGTTTTTACCTTGATGGATGAATAATACAGGGGCGGGTCCCTAATTTTTTTACTACCACTCTGTGGGTGTGGCTTATTTTGTGGGTGTGGCTTGCCAGCCATGACTGGGTGGGCGTGGGCCTCGGGAGCTTGGCAGCGGCCGGAGAGGCGGGGGGACATTCCCCACCCGCAATGCAGCCTCCCGCAGCAGGAGGAGCAAGACCGTGGCAGCGGTTCTTCTAGGAGGCTCCGTCCAGACTGAATGCTTCTCCCCATTCGATGATCCTAGGCTCCTGCCGCCCGTTCCCCTACCCTCAGCAGCTCGAGAAGCCTCGAACGTGCGAAAATGCCTGGGATCATCACCACGCATTCGTGGCTTCTCGGACTGCTGAAGGGAGGGGAATGGAGATAGCTCCTGCCGCCCGTTCTTTCAGCGTCTCACACGCTCCCTCAGCCATCCTCCCCTGCTTGGACTCACTGTGGAGTAGGAAGGCAGCGCATGCGCAGTGCCGGAAGCTCAGCTTCTGGGCATGCGCAGAAGAAAAAAATTTTAAAAATGTAAAAAAAAATTTTTTTTAATGGTGGCGCCCAGGCACCGGCAACCAACCGCACCGGTACTGTGACGTCACCAGCGGGCCGCTATCGGTGCTATAGAGTGGACCGCACCGGTAGGAACCCACCACTGGAATAATATCTGTCAAGTAAATTTGAAAAACAAAGCAGCACTGCAGTGGCTAGCTTTTTGTTATGCCATCTCATTCTTTCATTATAAAATATTAATCTTAATTCACTGCATTTTATTAGAACATAATAGATTTGGAACATCATGATTTTAAAGGAACATAATCACTATTGATGTAATCTAGTGATGAGCTACAAAATTTATTATGTTTAATGAATAAGATGCAGGGTTTTTTGCAGCTTATTCCAGCCTCATATGATTCATATGAGGCTGAAATCTGCAGTGAAAATGCAGACAGTAACTTGTGGTTACAGTTGAAAATAATCCCAGTTAAAACTACACTATTTATTATATTCAAGTTATAGATGCAGTGGGGAAGACTGGAGCTGAACATATTTTTAGGGTCAAGCGAGTTTTTAGCAATCTAGTAGCTAGGGGAATATAAGAAAACTGCAAGGATTGATTTTAGACCACAAACAGGAGCTCAAGTTTCAGAAAGTAGGTAGTGGAGGTTATATGAAAGATTATTTAAGAGAAAGCAGTCTTCTCAATTATCTCTTATATGCTTAGAGATTGCTCATAACATGCGGCTGCTTTATGTCTAAATCCAATATTAACAGCAATAGCATGCTTTAATGAGTCTTTTTACCTCAACTTTAAACAACCCATTGGCATTATCCAACTTGGTTTGTAAAGGATTAAAAAATAAGATGGAAATAAATTCCACATCTAGTAAAAAAGGTACATCAATCATTTCAGCAGTGTTAAAAAGAGTTCAACAATTAGCCTGATAAAATCCTTTGGCCAAAGAATAGCAAAGGAGAAAACAGCCATGCTCTTAGGGAGATATTCCATGAGGGAGGTGACTTTACCAAAAAGCCTCTCTACCATCCATTCCGCATCTAAGGTAGAGGAAACATAATAGCCAGAATTGGATATGAATTCCATTGCCTGACAAGCTTTCCAGTCATATTTCATACTGTGTAGAATCAGCTATTGTAAACTTAAGGAAAACTTAGAAATCTGAAAACTTAG
This sequence comes from Diadophis punctatus similis, assembly GCA_023053685.1. NCBI lineage: Eukaryota > Metazoa > Chordata > Lepidosauria > Squamata > Dipsadidae > Diadophis > Diadophis punctatus. The sequence continues at coordinate 38,552,209 of JALIGW010000001.1, forward strand.
AAATCTAAGGAAAACTTAGAAATCAAGAGAGGGCAGTCTATTCAAGTAATGTAATATTCTTCTCTTGGGTAATAAATAGAGCTAATTTACAAAATATGTTTAATATCTTTCATGCCAGCAAACAGGACTCATTGATATTACATACAGAAGAAACATTGCTACAGTATTATACATAGGATCCTCATGACTGATAAATTGTAATAAATTGCAAATATTAATTCATAAGTGGGATGAGGAAAAAATCACGGTTGCAACCAAAACATTCATTCAAACAAACACCAACATGAAAATACTGGTACTCAAAATTCCCTTTTTCCTTTTATTTGAACCCAAAAAGTATAAAAAGTATAAAAATCACATCTTGGGAAAATTCTGAAAAAATAAACTCTAATCTAACTCCCTCGGAACGGGTTCGCAATTTGGGAGTTCTCCTAGATCCACAGCTAAAATTAGACCAACATCTCACAGCTATGGCTAGGGGAGCTTTTGCACAGGTTCGCCTGGTGCACCAATTGCGACCATACTTGGAGAAGGAGGCTCTACTCACGGTCACTCATGCCCTTGTCACCTCCCGATTGGACTACTGTAATGCGCTCTACATGGGGCTACCCTTGAAGAGTATTCGGAGACTTCAACTGGTGCAAAATGCGGCTGCACATGCTGTGGTGGGTGTTTCAAGATACACCCACGTAACACCCATACTCCGCCAATTGCATTGGTTGCCCATTGGTCTCCTGGTACAATTCAAGGTGCTGATCATCATCTTTAAAGCCCTACATGGCTTAGGACCAGGTTACCTCTGGGACCGCATCCTACCTCATACTTCCCTTCGACCGGTTAGGTCCCACAGAGTGGGCCTCCTCAAGGTCCCATCAACCAAACAATGTCGGCTGGTGGAGCCTAGGGGGAGAGCCTTCTCTGTAGGGGCCCCTGCTTTCTGGAACCAACTCTCCCGAGAGACGAACTGTCCCCACCTTGCTAGCCTTCCGGAAAGCCATGAAGATATGGCTCTTCCTGCAGGCGGGGTTTTGAGACGATTTGCATCTGGGTCTCCCCCACGTATGTATGTTTTCGGATGTTTCTTTTAAATGTATTTTAATAATTATTAAATTATATTGTTTAGCTGTTCTTCAAATGTTGTACACCGCCCTGAGTCCCCAGGGAGTAGGGCGGCATATAAGAGCACTAAATAAATAAATAAATAAATAAATAAATAAATAAATAAATAAATAAATAAATAAATAAATAATCTCTTATGTTTGATGTTACCAACTCTTCCTAAGTGGCATAATTGATTGCCAACATTTCCATATTCTTTTTCTTGTAAAGTGGTTACAAAGTTTCATTTAAAATGGCAATAACAATAACAATAGCAATACAAATAGAATAAAATATTTTAAGAGAGTAAATTTGTTTCATAAAGCTGGTACATTTATTTTTTTGCTGTGTTTCTTTAATTGCTATTATACTGCTTATACTGCCTTTATATTTTAAGTAATTGTTTATTTTGTTATGTTTTCAAAGAACTTTTCTTTCATTTATTGCAAGTATCAAACTTAATGGATCTTCATAAATACAGACAGGATAATATAAATTTTCCTAGATCAATATTTTGCCATAATGAAATAAACACTACAAAACAACAAGAAAAATCTAGCTCTGCTGGTGCCAAAACTAATAGTCTTGGCAGCTCAACAGTGCATGCAGTCTAGAGAGACACATTGGCATAGACAAAGCATTTTCTTTGTGTTGGTAAAAGGACAGGTCCAAAAGAGCTGTACCATTTATCAAATGTCTTTTGCAGAAAGAAGTGGTACTATGTAGCAGTATTATTGATTCAGGGGATATATGAAACATACAGACCAGCTCAAAATAAGAGTAATTTGTGGTGCTGAAGCTACTTAACTACATAGTGTACTGAGATGGAAGACAGATTTCTTTTCAGCCCTATGAGACCAGACCAGGAAACTGCTTCCAAGGGAAAGCCAGAATTAGACTCTACTGAGACAGGCTATAGTAACAGAATCTTGCACATTTTGCCTGTGTTTTTCCTCTCCTCCCTCTTATAACCCAAAAAATCAAGGAAGAGCCTGTCTGAGGTTGTTGTTTTTTTCTAATACTTTCCCACCCACCATCTGGGCTCAACACAACATATGCTGTGGAGCCAAGGTGGCGCAGTGGTTAAAAGCAGCACTGCAACCTAGTTCAGCAGTTCAGCTGTTCAAATCTCACCGGCTCAAGGTTGACCCAGCCTTCCATCCTTCCGAGGTGGGTAAAATGAGGACCCAGATTGTTGGGGGCAATATGCTGAACTCTGTAAACCGCTTAGAGAGGGCTGTAAAGCACTGTGAAGCGGTATATAAGTCTAAGTGCTATTGCTATTGCTATGCTTCTTCTCCACATATTTTTCTCCTTAAAAGGTTTCTGGATGCTTTCTCCAAGGTCATATCTGGGGCTCCCTACATCTTTGAAGAATATTTCAAATAATTCCACACTTTTATAGTTATGAGAAGAAATCAGGTAGGTTATCCAAGTTTATCTTGGGTACTTCTAGTGCTGTGAGTGGGAGATCATGCCCATATTCTCAAGACATGCAACCAATTGAGTTAACCTGCATGGAAAATGATACTGCCAAGGGAAGTGGGGCTAATCTATTCTACTTTGGTTGGTTGACCTTTGCTGAGAAAGAGAAAGGAGCAATGGAGCCCAAGTTTGATTTATTTATTGATCTGAACAGTTGAAAGGTGCCAAGTGGCTAATCAGGTTAGGCATCATTGCCCAGCCCTGGCCAAAGTCCACTAGCAAAAAAGTCAATTTACACTCAGTGGGCAGAAACTATCTTGCTGGATTTTCCAACCTGTGCCTCAAACCTCATTTCAAAAATCCCTGTTTGAGTGATGTCAGATCTGTTCCTTTCAACTAGCCACTAATTAAATGAGAAAAAAGCAAGAAACTTAACCCACCCACTTTTGATTTTGGCTTATTCTAGTGCTGGGTAAGATCTGATCAACCATCATGTGTTCTCAGATAACTTCTCCATATGATGATTAGAGATGAACTGCTAATTGGGAGAGCAATAAAGAGCATCTCCTCTGGAGTTATCATCCAGCAAGAAGAGGGAACTGGAGAAGAAGGATTTGGAAAGTATATTTGCAAGGACTGGTTTAAGGGAGGCTGAGAGTCCAAACCTGGTCATACCTCATCCCGTCAGGGAGATCGGGCAAGGAATATTTTTAATGCTAAGTATGCAAGTATTGATAAGATCTAGAAAATTTGTAAAAGGGAACCTGCTTACGGGTAATTTTGTTGGCTATTTAATAAAAGTCCATCTGTTCCTTTCTTTCAGTAAATCAGCTATCAATCCTATCTTGTATCTTCCTCATATTTTATCTAGTTTCATTGACCCAAAGAGTTCTAAGCTAAAAAAAAAAAAGCTTTACTGAGGGCAGCAAAACAAAAAGATAGGAAAAGAGGGTTTGCAAAGTTGGGTCAGTGGAAGTCATGGCCAACCAGGGATAACTGCGAAGCAGGTCCTAAGCCTTAAGCCTCACATTGAGGTACTTCATTTGTTTTAATTAAACATTATTCACACATACCCTACACACACTCATTTCCCCCCCAATATGTCATCATTTTTTACTTTTATTGCAGCCAGAGGCCTTAAAAGCTGATATGGTGAAATGGATCAATACTTTTCATTCACTGCAGTAAAATCCATCTGTTAAATGTAATCTCAAGTGTTATTTTAGTGTTTGGATTCCCTGCACACTCCCTTTGAGTGGCAAAAAACAAACATACATTAAGATGTAGTAAGAAGAAGAGGGAGAAGTCTCAATTATATATTCTGCTCCTGCCATCTGAAAAGCTTTTAAAAAAAACATGCTCCCACAGCAGACTCACCCAAGAAACTACAGACCTTTGATTTTTTTTAAAAAAAGAGAAGATATTCCATTCCCTGCAGAGACTTGCAATTCAGGCTTTTACTTGAAAACAAATTTTAAAAACAGCTTTTATTGGTGAAATCACCATGATCTCAAGAAGAATGTATCTGAAATCTCCATCAGAGGTGGTATTCAGCCGGTTCGGACTGGTTCGGGTGAACCAGTAGCAGAAATTTTGTGTAGTTCGGAGAACCAGCAAACATCACCTCTGGCTGGCCCTGCCCCCACCCGCTCACCGGCTCTCCGCTTGCCCTGCCCACCCACTCACACCGCCTGCCTGCTCACCCTGCCCAGTCACTCCTCATCTCGCCTCCCCGGCATAGCACACTGTGTGGCTCCTCGCTTGTGTTGATCACACAGTCTCTGTGGCTTGCCTGACTTCCCACGTGGTGCCTGCTGTGGCCCAACTGAGCAGCCCTGATCTGCCTGCCTGGGTAAATAAGCCTGCAAGTCACAGTCTAGCTATCTGCCCCCCCCACCATCCCCACCTGCCTTCCCTACTCCCTTCCACGCGGCACGCAGCCCCACCATGCTTTCCCAACAGTTCCCATGGCCAGGCCCGCTGCCCATGCTCACCTAGAGAACCCTGACCTGGCCTCAAACTACAACCTGACCCCGGGCTGAAGCAATTTACCTAGCCTGCAGCCTGCCATGCTCGGCCAAAGGGCCACAGGGGGCAGCGTGGGCAGGGGGTGGCACAGGCACAGGTGGGCTGAAGCAGTTTGGGTTAAGGTTCTTACCTTACTATCCCATCCGTAAAGTGCTGCAGCAGAGAGAAGCAGCCGCTGACCTGGAGAACACATGGAGTCGCTCCATGTGTTCTCTGGCGACCTGCTTTCTCTCCCCCGCTGCTCTTGCTGGGAAAGCATCTTGTGCAGTACAGTGAAATTTAGCAACCAGGAGTTGCTGCTTTGGGTCCTGTAAGTCCCATCCGGAAAGCGTTGTGGCAGAGAGAAACAGCATTCAACCTGGCTGCTTCTCTCTGTCACAGCACTTTCCGGATGGGACTTACAGGACCCAAAGTGGCAACTCCCAGTTGCTAAATTTCACTATGCTGCACAAGACACTTCCCCAGCAAGAGCAGCGGGGGAGAGAAAACAGGTCACTGGAGAACACATGGAGCGGCTCCGGCTCCATGTGCTCTCCAGGTCAGTGGCTGCTTCTCTCCACCACTGCTCCTGCTGGGACAGCAAGAGCATCTTTCTCAGCACAGCGAAATTTAGCTTTGGGTCCTCTGAGTCCCATCTGGAAAGCTCTGCAGTAGAGAGAAGCAGCCAGATTGAATGCTATTTCTCTCTGCTGCAGCGCTTTCTGGATGGGACTTACAGGAGCCAAAGCGGCAACTCCCGGTTGCTAAAGTAAATTTCGCTGTGCTTAAAGGGACAGGCTGCTGCAGCTGCCTTCCGAGCAGCTTTGCTGTGAAGGGAAGCAGAAAAGTTCGGCCAAGTCATCTCCTCCTTCTCAGCCTCAAATGTACATAACAGAGCAAACACGCACACATCTCATGGTGCAGGAGGGACTCGCCCATGCGCCGTCTCCTTGCAGAATGTCCCGGCACCATGAGGTGAGTGCATGTTTGCTCTGTGTGTACATTTGAGGCTGAGAAGGAGGAGACAACTTGGCCAAAATTTTCTGCTTCCCTTCACAGCGAAGCTGCTAGGAAGGCAGCTGTGGCAGCCTGTCCCTTTAAGGTACTTCAATGCTGCCCGCCATCCGGTCCGGCCCTGTGCAAAGGCAGCCAAGCAGGGCCGCCGCTGGCAAAGGAAAAGGGCTCAACTCTCCCGGTCCCTCCCGGTCCCTCCATAAGCTGAAGCCAGGTGGTGGAGGGGGGAACATAAAGGGACAGGCTGCGGCGGCTGCCTTCTGAGCAGCTTCACTGCGAAGGGAGTTAGAATAGTTCTGCCAAGTCGTCTCCTCCTTCTCGACTGCAAACACGCACACATCTCACAGGGCTGGAGGGACTCGGATACGCACCTCTCCTCGCAGAAGGTCCCGGCGCCATGAGATGTGTGCGTGTTTGCTCTGTGTGTATGTTTGAGGCCGAGAAGTAGGAGACTACTTGGCCGAACTTTTGTGCCTCCCTTCGCAGTGAAGCTGCTCGGAAGGCAGCTGTCACAGCCTGTCCCTTTAAGGTACTTTGATGCTGCCCACCGTCTGGTCCGGCCCTGTGCAAAGGCAGCCAAGTGGGGGCCGCCGCTGGCAAAGGAAAAGGGCTCGACTGTCCCGATCCCTCCCGGTCGCTCAGTAAGCTGAAGCTGAGTGGCAGAGGGAGGGATCATAAAGGGACAGGCTGCAGCAGCTGCCTTCTGAGCAGCTTCGCTGCAAAGGGAGTTAGAAAAGTTCAGGCAAGTCGTCTCCTCCTTCTCAGCCTCAAACATACACACAGAACAAACACACACACATCTCACAGCGCCAGAGGGACTCGCCTATGTGCCGTCTCCTTGCAGAAGATCCCGGCGCTGTGAGATGTGTGCGTGTTTGCTGTGGAGGAATGGTCTTTCTTAACAAGCTCCAAACTGTTGCTGCAAGCCTGGGTTCCCCACATGAGCGCTGGAAGTCCAGTACTCCGGCGCACTCATCTCTGTTTCCCTCTATGACCGGCCTTGGAAAAGCCTTCCCTCACAATCACATGCCTGCAGCCAGAGCTGGGTTTGCAAACAGCAGCAATAGTTTGGAGCTTGTTAAGGAGGACCGCTCCTCCACCCCAGCCATGCGTTTTCCAGTCCAGGCTGCTTGGAGTGAAAAGCATGCAATATGCTGCCACTCCTGGGATTCCCTGAACGAGCGCTGGAAGAAAATTGGCCAATGTTCGGCACAGTCAGAGCCGGGCTTGAAAGAGCAGCCAACAGACTTCAGGGCAAACAAATATACTCCTCAAGCTCCCAATGCCCGAACCGGCGAGTTGGAAGAGAGATTCGCCATTGTGCTGGTGAGTAGCCAAGTAGGCTTTTTGCTCCCCCCCTCCCCCTCCCGATCCAGCACAGTGCAGACAGCCCAATGGAGGCAGAAAATGGGGCGTTTCCATCGGGCCTTCTCTTTTTTTCCCCTAGCCTCCTTTTGCCAGCATTCAGCAGGCAGTCTCGGCTGGCAGTCGGAATCTTTAGATGGGCTTTTATTTTGTCAGCCCAAGGGCGGCGGGAGGGGGGAGGTATGTAGAAAATTGCCCTGTCTCTGCCGCCCCACCTTGCTGTGAGTAATGTCGAGTTGGTCACGTCCACTCAATCACATGACCCACCAAGTCATGCCCACCAAGCTACACCCACCAAGCCACGCCCACAGAACCGGTAGTAAAAAAAATTGAATCCCCCCCACTGATCTCCATCCATTTAAATGTTAATCAGTCTCCTTTTTTGATAGCCAAGAATGGCAATCTTTATTCCACTGAGAGTCAATCCTGTGAATCTTACCCGGAACCAACCTATCCTTCCTGGAAAACTATTTGCTGATTTCAATCAGAGCAGATGGATATAAGGCAGGGGTGTCAAACTGCTGGCCCACGGGCTGGATGCGTCACGTACAGGCCATGCCCACCTCAGCTCCGTGAAGGGGGAAAACATTGTGATACGTCACATGATGGCAACGTGACGCCGCAAGTTTGACACCTGTGATGTAAAGCATATTCACAAAAGAACCAAGTGAGATCTGGTGTTTCATGGGATACATCTTGTGTTATTGTGTTATTGTGATATAACAACCAGCTAGATCAGCTCTGGGCAGCTGCTTCTTCTTTATTTAACTGAGCATCAAGATCTTCAGAGTCCCTCGGAAACTGTACAAATAACTGGAATTTAGTAACAGAAGAGTAGAAAAATGCGGGGGGAATAGTAACAAGTATAAGCACATATGATAACATAGAAAAACAAGCAGGGAGCCTGAATTCTTTTTTTAAAAGATCAATTGAATACTATGTGAACTTTGCAAATTCCAACATTATTCCAACAATATTATAAAACTAATTGTAAGTTATTGGAAGAGGGAAAAGCCACTAAATATAAGAAGGGTGAAAGACACTATTTCCAGTTTCAACAAAGTGTTAAAAAGTCAGAAAGATTCTCAGTGAAGCCAATTTCCTAGTGGTTCTTGATATTCAGAGGTTATAGTAAGAATAGTTCCTGTACAGGGGCGGGTTCCTAATTTTTTTACTACCACTCTGTGGGCGTGGCTTATTTTGTAGGTGTGGCTTGCCAGCCATGTGACTGGGTGGGTGTGGCTTGCCAGCCATGTGACCAGGTGGGCGTGGCTTGCCGGTCATATATTAGTTATTTCAGAGAGCTGTTACTACTATTTTTGCTATTTTATAGCTCACATGAAAAGCTTTGCATACAAAGTGCGTGTTACACCATGGCAACACAGCAATCTTTATATGCAGAAAATGCTATAGTTAAAAGACAAGCAAGTCTCATACAGCATTTTTGGTTTCAGTCATGGATTCCTTAGACGAAAATATTGAGGACTGTTAAAAGAACAGTATCTTTTAACAGTCCTCAATGTTTTTGTCTAAAGAATAACAGTATAAAACTGTATAAAATTAACAGTATAAAAGGTTAAGCTTTCGGAAAACGCCTACTTTGGGAAGCTTTAGGCAAAAGCGAAGGATAAGTGTCAAATGCGAGCTTCTTATTATTTTCAAGCGAAGGGACGGGGAAAGACTTAATTGTCAGGTTTCTGGGAATGCGCAGAAGAAAATTTTCAAAAAAAATTTAAATTTGTTTTTTAAAAAATGGCGGCGCCCAGGCACTGGCAACCGACAGCACCGGTACTGTGATGTCACCAGCGGGCCGCTACCGGTGCTATAGAGTGGACCGCACCAGTAGGAACCCACCACTGTTCCTGTACTGTTGGATTGTAATGGGATTGGAATAAATAAATTCCCATCATGATCTATCAACTTTATACAACCTGCCATTTTTGATATCATCAAACTGCTATTTCTATTCTTGAACATCCTAACTAGTTCAGACCCAATTTGTATGAGTACTGTATGAGTACTAAGATAATTAGGATTTTCTGATGGAGCCCATAATTTAATTTCCATTTCCAAAGAAAAAATTGGTTTATCCCAACTTTATCTAATCATTTAATAGTCTTCCTGTTGTGTTGACATCAATTACAAGAACCTTACACAATAGCTCTATAAAAAAGCAATTATTAGACTCCAAGAACTATATCCAGTTCTGGACTCTACATAAAAAAAAAATTCAGAGGCCCTAGAACAGAAATGGAGCAATGAGGATGATTAGGACACTGGAACATAAGTTTTATGAGGAAAAACTGAGGGAATCTTTTAAAAAGTTGCCTATGTGCATGCATGATGCCCAAAGGGATATTACACATTGAAATATCAAGATCGATTCTGTGTCATCTTAAAAAACAGGACATGGACAGGTCTCTGGCTGACATCATAGCATGTGTGTGATTGTATCTGAGAGTAACACACTAAGCTGGCTTTCATGCCTAAGGCGGGAAAGATCAAGAAAATGGCTCCAGATTTATATAAAAGAAAAACAGCCAGTACCTATTAAATATTGCAGCATAATGCATTAAACATAAGATATAAGGATTGTGTCAGGTGTGATATGAGGATTATATCAGGTGCATGCCTCAGGAATATGAAAATGAATAAAACATGTTAAAATTATGTAAGTTTACATAATGCTAATTGTACTATTTATTTTGAGCAAAATTGCTCCTTATTTATGCTTAGTATTTGTTTTGCCAATAGCACAAGTTTTACCTAAGCAAAAGATTCTAAAGCATTTTTTTAAAGTCTAGAATGTCTAGATAATGTTTGGAAGTGACTCAGACAGAAACCTCCCTAATTCACGGAACTATGCAGAGGAGGAGGTTTAGCACAATCAGACTTGCAGATATAATTTTATTAATTTATTGAAATGTAAAACGCAAAGAAAAATTAAAATAATTGGAAAGTAGAGGAGGAAAAAGGGAAGAGGAAAAAATAGGGTAAAAGGGAAAAGACAAAGAAAAACATTGACTTCCAACTGTTTTTAGCGAGTAAAATAGGGTAATAATATACAGCCACAGCTTTTTAATTTTACATATTAATATGTACAAGTCAATTCTATAACAACAAACCTATCTAATCAGCAAAATCAACATCAAGTCTCATTTTTTTCCACCTGAAGCACAAAGTCCAGAAGCGGTTTCCAAGTAGAAACTAAATTAATTGTATTATTTCCTTTAATTAAAAGTCAATTTAGCCATCTCTGCTAACTCCATCAGTTTTGTCATCCATTGGGGGAATTAAAGTATCTTTCCATTTGTGTGCATAGACTATTCTTGCTGCTGTCAGCATATATAATATCAAAGTTCCAAAAAAATATTTCAAGTTTCCTAGTTTCCACTAAACCTAAAAGAAAAGTCTCTGGTTTTTATATTCACTTTAAGAATCTCCTCTGTTATGATATGACTCCTACTCCAATATTTCTTTGCTTTGTACAGTGCACCAAAGATGGTAAAAAGTTCCTTCTTTACATTTACATTTCCAGCATACAATTGAGGTACTTTATACATTTTGACACTTTATCTGGTGTTATATACCAACATTACATCATTTATTTAAAAATTCCTTTAAATGATAATTTAATATAAATTTTAAACCCTTCATCCACATGTTTCCTCATTGTTCAAGCATTATAATATATCCAAAATTCTTTGTCCATTGGATCATACAATGCCTCACTCATTCTCTAAATTCAATTTCAATAACAATTTATAAAACTTAGCAATAATATGTTCATCATTACCACATAATAGAGTTTCCAATTCATTTTTTACAAAGTCAAATCCATAACTTTTTCAATCTAATTTAAACCTTTCTTTCAATTGTACATATGTAAACCTGTGACAGACTCATCCTTCTAATTCGAACTCCTCTTTGGATTTGAGGATAGGTTCACCATAATTAAAAAATATTATTTGACCGCCCTGCTACCATTTCTTTTCTAAAGAAAGCTTCCTGGAATGGTACTCAAAGAGGCATCTTTGCAGAGAAACTTGCTTTATATTTATCCCAAACTTTTAGGATGGCACATTTAACCAAATGTCTGCCTCCTGAAAAAGCATCTTTGGGACATCTAACAAAATGGTTGTTGAAATCCACATTTATTTTAACCTTATCATACCATAAGTAGGCATGCCATCTAAATCTGAAATCATAGCCCTTCAGATCATTTAACTTCTTGTTTTGTAGAGTCACACCCTCTTTAAGTCAGACCAAACCACAAGCATCAAAGTATAATTTTGAATGTAGTGAACCCAAACCTTCTCTTTCTTTAGCATCATGCAGTAAATTATATCTAATTCTTGGCTTTTTTCTTTTGCCATATGAACTTGGAAAGTTTCCATTTGCCATTGTTTAAATGGAGTATCAATTATAAGTATTGGTAAAGTTTGAAATAGAAATAACATTAAAACATCTTAATTTCCAGAGATTCTTCCCAATAAAGATAGTTGCAATTTATCCCATCTTAATAGGTATTTTTGGATATCATTGCACAGAACAATCAGAATTGCAAACCTCTATTATAACACCCAGTTTCAATAAAAAATATTTTAACCAACCTGTGGAGTTGATTTCTTGGTCTGGTCTACCTAGGCAGGCTGACAATCTACTTCATAATCTGCTCTTTGTTCTTGGTTTCTTGAAAGGCAAACCTCTTGATTGTGACTCAAAATCCTTGCAATAATTTAAGGTATTAGAAATGTAATAAGAAAACAAAAGTTAAATCTCACTGGAGTCGTCTTTTCAAATGCAACCGAAAAATCTCCCTTGCTATGAAATCAGTCCTGTGAAGGAGGAGCAACTTGCAAGACTGTTGGAAGACCAGGTGACCAATCCCAGTACAATTTTTTTTTTCTGCCACCCTAACGAGACTTTAAGAAGAAAAATATTTTCACTCTTCCAGCAATATAATTTCCTTGAACAAAGGTCCAGTTTAAGATAAAAATAAAACCTGCTGAAAGTTGTTGTTGTTAGTTGCAAAGTCGTGTCCGACCCATCGCGACCCCATGGACAAAGTTCCTCCAGGCCTTCCTGTCCTCTACCATCCTCTGGAGTCCATTTAAGCTCATGCCGACTGCTTCAGTGACTCCATCCAGCCACCTCATTCTCTGCCGTCCCCTTCTTCTTTTGCCCTCAATCGTTCCCAGCATTAGGCTCTTCTCCAGTGAGACTATCTGAGCTTCTTTGAAAACATCCAGGAAAGCTTCTTGTGGGCCAATTTGATGAGAATGTCTAATCGATACTACATAGATTTACTGAAAGTAAATTCCACGGACTCCAATGCAAGCATTATCAGATGCTATATGTGATTTTATTTTTATCTTGCTATATTTTTATCCCACCCTTTTTGTGATGGCTTCTGTCTGCACCATATTAATCTTGCAAGGTAGATTAACCTGCAATAGTGATGTGCCAAATAGGATTTGCACAAAGGCTGGTGTGTGGTAGAACACATTAACTACTATATCACACTGGCTATTATGGCATCTCATTTTAACAGGCAGTAAAAACTTGATGTGTTTCATAGAGCTTTCTGCCATTTGGCTATTGCCTTTCTGGTCAGTCTATATTTCCATGAGCGAAAATCACTTAATAAGAAGAAAGTCAATCGGGTAGGATCCAAGATTAATATATAAAGCACAAATAACTATACATAATATAACTATACATAAGGAGCCGAGGTGGCGCAGTGGTTAAAAGCAGCACTGCAACTTACTTCAGCTGACTGCTAGTTCAGCAGTTCAGCTGTTCAAATCTCACCGGCTCAAGGTTGACTCAGCCTTCCATCCTTCTGAGGTCGGTAAAATAAGGACCCAGATTGTTGGGGGCAATATGCTGAACTCTGTAAACCGCTTAGAGAGGGCTGTAAAGCACTATGAAGCGGTATATAAGTCTAAGTGCTATAATACACGACAACTTTAATCCATATGAAGATATTCAAAAGACACATTTACAAGAAAGTGTCCCTCCTCCCTGCTATAGAAAGGGGTACAGAATGAGAGATAATTATCTATCATTCTTAAGGCAGCTTGTTTCTTTAGAGTTTATGGTCTCCATAGCTATCTAATGCAGGTAAAGGTTTTCCGCTCTGGTCATGTCTGACTCTATGGCGTGGTGCTCATCTCTGTTTCTTGGGCAAGGGAACCAACATTGTCCAATGACATTTTCCATGGTCTTATGGACAGCATGGCTATAAGCTAAAGGCACATGGAATGCCATTACCTTCTTATCAAAGTCGTACCTATTCATCTACTCACATTTGCATGCTTTTAAACTGCTAGATGGGTCACCCCATTTGAGCGGCGCTCGGGTTTCAAACCCAGGCTTTTACAGCTGAGCCATTGCACCCCCTCAAAATGGGCACTGTGTGTTTCATGCCTTCTTCATGTAGTTACACACACGGTTTCATCTCTCAACCTGTAGCAAAATTTTATTTGCTGGCTATTTTTGCATCCAAGACAAAAATGTAGTCCATAGATTTTTTTAAAAAATGTAACTAAGTGACAGCATTATTCAATAGTGTGCATGACCAAATTGTGTATCCCACCCATTAACTCTAAAGGAATACCATGAAACACCGTTATCTGTCAGGTGCGAAAGACCAGAACAACATGAAGTTCCAATTAAACTGATTTATTATTATTCATGCCTATGCACAGGAATCTACTCACCCTATTTTGGTGCTAGATAAGGGTCAACATTATTCAAGAGGGGTTGGGCTTAGTCTGTTCGTGGCTATGTAGAGACTCTAGGCCAGTGATGGCGAACCTTTTTTCCCCAGGGTGACGAAAGTGCATGTGCGTGCACTATCACACATTCGCGAGTGCCCACACCCATAATTCAATGCCTGGGGAGGGTGAAAATGGCCTCCCCGCCCCCCTGGAGACCCTCTGGAGGCCGGAAATGGCCCATTTCCCAACTTCTGGTGGGCCCGGTAGGCCCATTTTTCGCCCTCCCCAGGCTCCAGAGGCTTCCCTGGAGCCTGGGGAGGGCAAAAACACCCTCCCCATTCCCCCGGAGGCCCTCCGGAAGCCGAAAACGCCCTCCCAGAGCCTCCGTGCGAGCCAAAAATCAGCTGGCCAGCATGCACATGTGCGCTGGAGCTGAGCTAGGCAACGGCTCGCGTGCCGGCAGATATGGCTCCGTGTGCTACCTATGGCACGTGTGCCATAGATTCGCCATCACTGCTCTAGGCTGATTCCCCTTTTGACTCTTCGCCCAGACTCTGCCACTGCTTCACCTACAGTATCATGTATTAAGGCAAGGCGGGAAAGTGACAGAAGAATGTGGAAACAGTAGCAGCTATTGATCATTTGCATACTTCCTTGCCTTTGATGCTCCAATTCCATACTAGAATCTAAGCAGAGGCTCCTCTAACATTTCATTGACCTACCACCAAAGGATAATGAAGCTTTCAGATGGTCAAATTTATATTCCACCAACCCTCCAATTTTGATCTAGTCCACCTTGTCAAACTTTCCTGCATATTCAAACTGTTAAGTCATTGCAATCATGAACAATGTGGCACATAAGCCTGTGTCTGTGCTACAGCTGCATCTGTCAGCCAGCAGCAATTGCCAAAATTACAGCTGTTCTTTTTCTATGTATTATTATGCTCAGAAGGTATTGTTACTAGATTGCTGGGGCTCTTTGTTGGTGAGCTCAATTCACCAGCACCGCAACATGCAAGTCCGGCTATACATAGCGCATAAAAATATAGCAATCCACAGGCAATATCAGAATGTTAAGGATATAGTTTGAGACTGGCAGGCATATCTGGAGTGTTGAGAGAAAATTGGCTGCCCTAGGCAGCAGTAGAAGAATTGCCTACTCATAAAATGCTGCCCATAACCACTCACACATATAAAAAAACACCAAGCTTGGTAAGACTGCTCAGTGTGGATTACATGCTGTTCCTCAGATCCAAAGCCAAAATAGTATTTTGGAGAAGATGGCAGGTGCACTTGCTCCATCTTTTAGCATCTTGAATACATGTAGTCCCCAACTTACGAGCACAATTGAGCCCCAAATCTCTGCTGTTGTTAAGTGAGTTTGGCCTCCATTTTATGACTTTTTTTGCCACAGTTGTTAAGTGAATCCCTGCAGTTGATTAGTTAAATCTGGCTTCCCCATTGACTTTGCTTGTCAGAACACCGCAAAAGGGGATCGCATGTCCCTGAGACACAGAAAAGGTCATAAATATGAACCAATTGCCAAGCATCTGAATTTTGATCACATGATCATGGCGATGTTGCAAATGTTCCACTTACCTTTGCTACTGTAGTGGGTTCCACTTACCTTTGCTACTGGTTCTGGAACGGGAGCGTGCAGGTGCACGCGGGCTTTGGGCACGCATAACGCTTCTGCGCATGCGCAGAGCATTTTTATGATGCCTGGGTGGGTGGGCGGAGCCTCCTGCCACCGCTGTTGCTACCGGTTCGTGAACCGGTATGAACCAGTAGCAACCCACCACTGGTTGTAACTATGAAAAACAGTCATGGTAACTTTGAACTGTTGAGTTCCAATATTGAAGAGGCAGGAGGCAGGTTGAGTGACTTCAGCTCCTTATTGGTTACAGTGAGCAAACATCAGCGAAAACCCAGGTTGTGACTGCAGTTTAAACAGAGAGTCCTGGCTGGAAAGAACCAATCAGCAATTACCTGCTCTGCTCAATAGAGCGGACCTGAGTGAAAACTTCCCAGCTAGTATGCAGATCTCAAGACACAACATAATGGTCACTAAACAAACTGTTGTAAGTCGAGTAGAAGTTCCACAAGCCTAGAAAATAAGTATTTGAATTAAGGACCATTTGATAGGAGTAAGACTATTTTTCCCTCCCTGAGGCCTCCTGAACTCAAACACACATTTTCGTGGGACCATGTGGCCCACCCTATGAATGGAGGAAAAGTCACAACTTCTTTAAGAAGATGCTAAAAGGTCCAGCAAAATACCTTTTCCGTTTGGATCTGAAAAGTTGCACATTTCTACAGCCTACTATCCTCTTTAGCCAGATTGATCTCTACTATCTCATCTTCCTAATGTAGATTATATGCTTGCAATCACAGCAGTAGGACACAGCCACCCATTACAGTTATTTCCAAACATGGATCTGGAACTTCTGTTGGGCTCAGAAATTTCTTTGAAAATCATGGTTGTAATAGGTGATGATGATTTACATAATTCCCATTTATTTTTCTTTTTAAAAGTGCAAAGAAAAAGGAAAAGAAAATAAAGGGACCATGGCATGCAATGAAAAAGATTCTTCTTGGTCCTTAAATTGTCTTTTTCACTTCACTAAGACCAAGGAAAATGCTGGAAAAAAATATTGCAGATTTTTGCAAATGCTGAAGAAATTTTATTCAAATGCAGGTTTTAATCCCCCCACCCGGATTAATGTGGCTTTCTTTTTTTAATAACACATCAAACTCATTTTTATAACTCACCCCACATATTCTTAAGTCTACATAATGCAACAATCCTAGTTTTCCTTTCCTTATTAGAACTTGAAAATCCAAATTAAAAGGAAATATGGGTTGTGTGAGCGTGTATATACAGATTCAACCACCCTTTTGACCACAATTTGACTTCTCTAAGAAAAATTCAATATTAATTGAGGCCCAAGAGAACAGTTATATTCAAGAAGCAAGTACAGCTTTTCACAGTTAATGGGAACTTTAATGCAAAGCATGAGAGTTGAGGAACTCTTGTTCTTTCTGGTGTCCTGAGATTCACCGCTAAAAGCATCAAAAGCATATTTTTACTTCTAGAAAGATGCATTTTAAAAAAAAGCTCTTGGCAGGATAGTGATGTATTCCCTACAGGAAAAAAAGGTGAGAAGGACCAATTTATAGTTTAATATGATCAAAGCAATAAGCTCTTTGATTACAAGGTTAAATCATAACTTTAAAAACTCCCTAGGCATTATGTTTGATTTTAACCCATAATAAGATAAATATTTATGTTGCTACTTGAGGGGCAATAATTTTTCAATAGACTTAGAAAGAATTTTAGGAATAGAGGCAGCTGAATGGCAGGCATTCATTAAAGAAAAAGAAGAAAGGTTTCCATTATTCAAAGTTCTTGGCAGTGACCTACCTTCCTTGCTGCTCATAATATAGAACCCAAGCTCAACCAATTAAACTGATTGGCAGGAAACTGGAATACAGGCAAAAGAAATAACTTCATTTACCATCTATTACACACTTAATACAAGGAACTGTTGTAGGATGCAGTGCTAGATACATGTTGAGATGACCTTAAAAGGGAAAAGAACCCATAGAGAGTAGCTGGTGGTATCCTTTTAATCCTCAAGTAGGAACAAGTGCTACTGACAACTGATTATTTGGGGTGGAATAAGAGAAAAGAAACAACAATGAAAGAACTGTGCCTTCCTAAACAGTTTCTACAGTCTTTCAATGGGCAAAAAAAATCTGCAGTCAATGGACAGCTGGCTTGATTCTATGTTATTTTATTACTACAGAGGTTTGATTCTTTTCTCTTTTTTTGCCTTATTCTTGTCTCTCTAAAAATCTGCCTCTAAAGCAGAGATTTTTGCTTAGGATTTAAACTAAAAGTTTATTAAATAGACTGAAACATTTTTGTATAAGAATTTAGTGAAAAGGAAATCTTAAATATGACCATGAGGGTACTTGGGGTTTATCTCCACCATCCAATAGCCAGAATAGGCAGGCAACCTTCTATGGAGAAACAGATGATATTAACTTCTGACTCACCATCAAAGCAACTTCAGGACAAATTCTAAAGTTTCCTTTTTATGTTATGTTGACTCCAAGTTGCTCTCAATTTTGGAAAGCACATTTGTTAACCCAAGCAGTTACTTGGCTACCTTGCAAAGGAAGAGATGCTTTTTCAACAGAGTCAGTGCTTCTATAAGGCTATCTTTTTATTATAAGTGCTCTAATAATGCAATGGTTTTAGCTCTTGTCATGTTATCAAAATTTGCTGGTTTGAAATCTGGGTCAAAATATTCCAATGAGTGGAAAAAGAATAAAACAAAGGGAAGTGTAGGGAGCTCAGGAACAGAAAAAGAAATCTAGTGGGTTTCAAGCCAGCCAGTTCTGTTTATGAGAGAAGAATTATAGACCTTGGGTTATTACAATATTAATGATAAAGATGGGTCTAAGACATTAGAAAAAAGCACCATAATAAGGATATTTTTTAAAAGCTGCTTGTTGTATCTGCACCTGCACATTGTAATGCTTTGATTTTACATATAAACTTAGTGTAATTTTGTATCTACAGTATCTATTGATATGGCCAGCAGGACCTGCCCATAGGAAGGAAAGCAACGGGCAATCAATTGGTTGTCTAGGGCACTAGACCAGGGGTGTCAAACTCGATTTCATTGAGGGCCGCATCAGGGTTGTGTTTGATCTTGGAGGACTGGCTACGGTGGGCGTGGCCAGCTTGATGTCACTCGTGTCTGGGGCACCTGTGGTGGCCCGAGCGCTGTGCCAGAGAAAACAGGCTCCCATGCCCCATTTTTGGTAACGACGGCCTCCTGAAGCCCTCTGGCAGTGAAAACAGTTTTCGCCATTTTCGGTGCCAGAGGGCTGTAGGAAGCCAATGAGGCCAAAAACGGAACCTGGGAGGGCCTTCCACAGCCCTCCTGAGCTCCGTTTTCACTGCCAGAGGCACCGTGGACCGGTCCTTCACTGTTTCCAGGGCAGTCCCATGGGCCAGATCTAAGCACCCCGTGTGCCAGTTTGACATCCCTGCATTAGACAATCCATACCATTCACTGCTTCCTATAAATGTTTATATTCAGGCTCATATAATTTTTAAATCATTTTTCTTATTTTTAAAAACTGAAGAGCTAACAACACCATTCCTCCGGAACTGTTCACTGTAGACAAACATGCGTAATTGAAGCTCAGGAACTGATAGCAGCCAGAGTCCAATTATATCTGGAAGACTCCCAAGTTTCCTTCTTCTGAAACCAAAAGCCCACCCACTAGCTCAAAATGTTGTCACTTTAATGCTAAACTAGATACTTTTCCAATTTTGAAACTGGACAGTAATTGTGAAGACCTCACAGTTGGCACTCTTACCCCAGATCAGATCTACTTCAAGACATGGGCTGGGTAAGATAATTCATTTTCTTTGAAATGCTTACTTCCCTATCTCCAAACCATGCCTCCCACAATTTCTATATACTGGGGCATAACATATTTGCAGCTTTATTCCAGGAGATGATTGAGGATGACCAGTACTATGGAAAATAAAGTCCATGTAGAAAGTTGGAAAATTTAGATGCATTTAATCTGAACATTCATCCAATGGGAAAAGTCTTTAAAATACAGGTAGCCCTTGACCACAATTGAGCCCAAAATTTGCTAATTTGCTAAAATGTTGCTAAGTGAGACATTTCTTAAGTGAGTTTTGCCCCATTTTATGACTTTTCTTGTCACAGTTGTTAAGTGAATCATTGCAGCTGTTAACTTAGTAACCCGGTTGTTAAGTGAACCTGGCTTCCCCATTGACTTTGTTTGTCAGAAGGTAGTAAAAGTTGATCACCTGATCTTGGGGCACTGCAACTGTCATAAATATGAAGCAGTTGCCAAGTGTCTGAATTTTGATCACATGGCCATGGGGATGCTGCAATGGTCATAAGTGTGAAAAATGGTCACAAGTCACTTTTTTCAATGCTGTTGTAACTTTGAATGGTCATTAAACGAACTGTTGTAAGTTGAGGACTACCTGTATTCAACTCCATTAAAGTTTGTATTTATTACGCCAATACAAGGTTTACAAAATTGTTGAATTTTTTTCTAATAAGGAAAAAAAAGTAGAAAAACAATAAAAACACACAACAGAGATGGATGATAGTATTCCTACACAGAATGGTAGCGAAGTTTCAGACATCCAAATTGGATCCCATTGGGAGCAGAGTTGTACTAGTGGCACTCCCAAATTTGTCAAGAAGAAACGGGCATCATTCTCTTCAGTTTTTCCATTTCTGGAAATAGAAGGAAACAACAAAACCATGCCTATTCATTCCAGAATCACTCATTTTCTGTTTCCTCAAGTGATAGGATTGGTTCTAACAAGCTTAAGTTATAGGTGGATAAGTTAAGCAGTTGCTGAACATTAAAATAAACTTGTTCATAATTTCTTTAATTACCATGTTTTTATTCCGATTTTCCGATTATTGTGGCTTGACATGTTAACAATTTCTTTAATTGCTATGTTCTTATTTTTCAGATTATTGTCTCCCACAGCAACTTACAGCCACGGGGGATGTATCTCCATCAAGTTTAGGATTAAAAAAAGAGAGAGAGAATACTGAGCTATATAAAAGGAGGGTTATCTCCAATTTGATCTGGTTAATATACCCTTGCTGGTGTTTTTGTGTGACAGCAACTGGTGGCTCTTAGGCAGATGGAGAGAGAGAATATATTTTTCTCTCTTCTTTCTGAAGGTTCAGGACAGGAAGCAATTAGAGCGAGTAGCTGGAAACGAGCCTTAGCAGTGGCCCATGAAGACTGAGACAAACTGGCCCAGTGTTTAAGTAGGATGATCTATTGCAGGGGTGGGCAATTAATTTTCCCAAGGAGCCACAGGAGAAACTGGGATTGTTGTGGAAGGTCACCACTACACCCGCCACCCGCCCCCATCACCTGTGTTGCTGCCACTGCAGGCCAAACAGGGACAATCCAAGGGCTGGATTTGGCCCATGGGCCATAAAATGCCCCAGTCTGATTTAGGGCCTCCCTTCCATGGCTATCCTATTGCTGGGATGTATGTTTCACATTGTGCATTCCTTCTCTGGCAACCTTCGTATTCATCCACTGGCCAGAGGCTCTAAAGTCCTGAGCATGGCATTGAGAAGTGTAACACCCTAGGAATATCACTCTGAAAATCCCCTCAATGATCTGTATACAAGAATGGGCTGCTGGCTGGAGATTAAATGGTGCTGGTACCACCAAGAGAAGGCTGAGAAGGAGGACATTGTGAAATTAGCAGCAAACCAACTGTCCTCTCATCTCAGGCTGCAGCCATCTCACAATGCAATTGGGGGACTCTCAGAGCAACAGCTATACCAGCCAAAGGGCAGCAAGCCAATCAGGAGAGCATGGTGTCTTCATGCAATGGGAGCAGCTGCTGCAGGGGCATGTTTAGCCCAACATGTTGTTTATCCCAGTTTGACTGGTACTGCCTTATTATCACATAACAATGTGGAAAATTGGGGCTGGAAAATTCCCTGTAGCTCCTACTTTTGAGACTTGGTTGAGCAAATGAGAAAAGCTGGAATGCCAATCCAGTATTAGATCAAAGGCTGCTAAAATGCCAAGATTTAGTATGTGCTGAAAGATGTCCAGAGTTTTTAGATAAGGCAACTAAGAAAATGCTTTGTGTGCTAGACCACAAAATTGCTAAAGAGTTCTACTCAAACCCGGATGGTAAACTAAACTGAGAACTGAAAGTCCACCTGATTTTTATCTCTGTAGGTCACAGAACTTCAGAACAGTTAAGTAGGCTAATACCAAACAATGCTATAGATAACAGAAACAACAATCTGATCGGATAGTACAACACAGGGGTGGGTTCTGGATTTTCTCGCTGCTGGTTTGCTCAGTGGTGTGCTGCAGGGGCGCATGCGTGTTGCACGCACATGCGCAGTGCTTAAAAAAAAGCTTCTGCGCATGCACAGAAGCTAAAAACAAGATGGCGCCACCGTGGCAGGCCTGGGTCGCTGCCGGTTCCAGTGACCCAGGCCACCAAGTTACTACCGGTTCTATAGAACCGGTCTGAACCGGGAGGAACCCACCTCTGGTACAACATCAGTAGAAGCTCTTGGTGAGTAGCTATTTGGAATGTCCTTCTAAAACACTGCTTTTCAACCTTGGCAACTTTTAAGATATGTGGACTTCAACTCAAGGAATTTCCCAGCCAGCATACTGAAGTGCAGGACTG
This sequence comes from Diadophis punctatus similis, assembly GCA_023053685.1. Classification (NCBI taxonomy): domain Eukaryota; kingdom Metazoa; phylum Chordata; class Lepidosauria; order Squamata; family Dipsadidae; genus Diadophis; species Diadophis punctatus. Next base: position 38,574,109 of record JALIGW010000001.1, read on the forward strand.
ATTTGGGTTGAAGGCCACTGATTTGAGCTGAAAAACCCTGTTTTAGAACAGCACCAAGGATAAGCGTCTCATTTGTTCAATACAGGTAGTCCTCGACTTATGATCACAACTGAGCCCAAAATTTGTGTTGTTAAACAAAACATTTGTTAAATGAGTTTTGTCCCATTTTACAACCTTAAGTGAATCACTGCAGGTTTTAAATTAGTAACTTGGCTGTTAAGTGAATCTGGCTTCCCCATTGACTTTGCTTGCCAGAAGGTCGCAAAAGGGGATCACATGACTCCGAGACATTGCAACCATCATAAATATGAGTCAGTTGCCAACTGTCTGAATTTCGATCACCTGACCATGAGGATGCTGCAAAGGTTGTATGTGTGAAAAATGGTCATAAATCACTTTTTAGTGATGTTGTAACTTTGAACGGTCACTAAGTGAACCACTGTAAGTTGAGGACTACCTGTACAGTATGGGAAAAATGGACCTTCCTTTTGGAAAGGAGCAAATGTTCAGGAGTTTAGAACAGAACTTATTTTCCCTAGGCTAAAGGACTGCTGATTATTGTTAAGGGAAACATGGCATTACTTAATAGGTGTTCTTCTCTAGAGGAAAAAACAACAATTAACATTAATTCCCCAATGTCATTAGATGTTCTGTCATCAGATTGGGTATGTTCTGTATGTGGGAGACAAGTTTGTTCAATTTGGGTGAGCTGCCTTATTAGTGATAAAATTATTTTTGTTTTGCTTCTCTATGCAAGGCTGCTGCCAACAGGCATTTGTGCATGATAGCCTCCACATCTAATTTGTTATTGTTAATTATCAACTTTGCCATTTTTAAAATTAAGCAAATAAAAATCAGGATTGGTATCTAGCATAATACTGATCAGAATAATAGAACAAGGAAGTATAAACTTGGTCATGTTGATTCAAATGTACCTGTTCAAACCCAGAAAGAATATAAATCACCAAATAAAAAGAAGAAAATGCTCTTAGAAGTGGGATGGTAATGTTTTCATCCTTAGATTTTCAACCCAACTGAGAGGTTGTTTGTTGCTTTCTTTGCTTTTAAGTTATAGTTCTGAGAACAGTCTACACAAGACTTGCTTTGAATTCACCCTCACTACAGATTTTGCTAATTCATTTCTTTCATGCATGGCACACAAAACCAAAAGCATTTGAGGCAACAGAATTTTTAATTATGTAACTTATATTTCCTGCAAGATTTCTTTGGCATCATTAAAGCAGCTTGTTGGCACCCAATACTGGAAACCCATCAAAAATAGGGGACATGCTGCAAGAATAGAACAGCCTTGTCAAACAGTTCTCATTAGAGAGGTCGGCTTTGAAAAAATAACCAAACAAAGCTGTTTGTTGCAATGCTAGGATGGCTAACTCTAGGCTTGTTTGATTCACAGCTTTCTCCTCAAAGTGCTAGTAACTCTGAAACAATCACAAAAGAAATTGGGTTTCAGTTTCTTCCAGTGCATCATCCTATTAAAGCCAAGGAGAATACACAACTACTGCTATGGAGACCTAGCAAATATCAAAGGTCACTCCAATAGAAGTGCCTTTCTGTTCATTATACTTGACGGAACTGGACTAGCTGCCTGAAAGCATACCTGTCTTCCACTCAGTAGCCAGAAACCTTACAAATACATTATGAATGACCCATTAAGGACCAAACTATATAGAATGCTAAATTAGTCACTGCATCTTTTTCTTTCCCATTTACCTACTGAAGAGAACATTAGTCTAAGCTGGGATCAGAATGCCACGGCGCTGATCTAGAATACTTTCCATTTTATCTCCAAAGTAACTACTACTATTCAGGAAAGAAATAGAGCAACATGTGAAGGGCTGTCATAAATGCTTTAGTAATGGCTATTTTAAAAAGGTGTAGCACTATAGGCTACAGTGGGATTATTTTTTGGACTATCACCCTTTAAGATTGTAAATGCAATAATAACATGTATTTATATAAAAAGATTCTATGATCACACAAAAAAAAACCTAAAGAGGGTTTTTCCCCCTGCATACATAATGAGTTGCTTTGTATCACCCACAATACACCTACACTCCTGGAAATGTTTACCGTGTAAGAAAGAAGTAAGCAGAAAATGTGGGGAAAATAATTTTGTGAAGTTGACAACGTTAAGTTCTAATCTTCAAAATGGTTATGCCAGTGGGCTGGAACATAGACTTTCTATATTCTTCCTAGTGACTTAGTGTGCACCCCAACACAATGAGAAATGTAAATGTCATTTTATTTTCATCAGTATGATGACTTGTCAGAATGCATTCCTACTGACTCTCACAGTAGGAATGAAAGTCTCCCAATGAAAATAATTACCAAATTGAAACACATGGATGGGAGAATACCGTATATTTAGAAATTGGACATTAAAATGGAGTTTTTAAAAAAATGCTGGGTGAAGTGAGGGAACAGAGAAAAAATATAAGAGGAAGGGATGTACTAATGTTTTTCAGAAACAAAGCCTAATTGTGTTGTAATCTCTCGATCATGCTGCTTTACTGTACAGTATAAGCAAAGAGTTTCCAGTAGCAGATATAGAACTCCACAATATTATTCCACTGACTTAATTTGGAGCAATAGGATGATATTTATGCATCTTTAGACTATTCCACAGGTCTGAAGAGACCCAATGGCATTCAGTATAAAGGAAGAACACAATTTGCTTGCTCTGAACAATCCAAATGTCAGGTTTCCAAGTGATGAAACTCGTTCAAAAAGAAATAAGCAAAGTCCATCTTCCAAAACAAATTCCTTTTTATTTAGGTAGACATCAAATTGGCAAAGTCTGTTGTAATTCCAGATCTGATACAAACTGGAATTATACCACATAATATTATAAATTAGAAACACCCCACAAAAGTCACATTCCCCAATAAAATCAAAATCTACATTGCCTTCAAACTCCACCTTCAGCTCTCAGCAGGGACAGCCTCTATTCCCACGGGAAAGAATGTCATCTAGCCAAAACAATCCTCACTATCTATTCCCTCCTCCCAACCTTAAGAATGTGGCGAGCCCGAAAACCCCCGCTTACATAAGTAAAGAGAAAGAAAAGGAATAAATGAGTATAATATAGAGCTAACTAAAATCGCTACACATACTGTATGTCAATTTTCGGTTTTGACACCAATCAGAAAAAGCAGCAACATTCCTAGAGATGCCAATGTAGCATTCCTCCAACATGGTACCTTTAACCAATTGATACCAGAACACCCATAATTCTCAACCATATCAAAGCAAGATCAAATAGTGATATTTCACAGTATACTTTATTCTATATGATTTACTGGGTAAAATTTTACTGGGCTTCCATTTAACATTAACTATGAGAAAATTTGTATCAAGAGCTTTAAGGACTCTTAGCAACCACAAAGATCCGTGATGGCGAATCTGTGGCACGCGTGCCAGAGATGGCACACAGAGCCCTCTCTGTGGGCATGCGCACCGTCGGCAGCGGCTCTTCTGGTTTCCGGTGCGCGCATGTGCACCGGCCACCTGGTCTTCGCACGCACCGGGGCACCGGAAACCCGAAGACCAGCTGGCTGGTGCGGATGCGCACGCCGGCCACCTGGTATTTGGGTTTCCGGTGCGCGTGTGCGTTCCAGTTTGGGCACTCAGTGCCGAAAAGGTTCGCCATCACTGACATAGATTTTCTTTATGATCTATCCCTCACTCAGCTTTTCAGGCCCAATGGTACAATAATCACCACTGTAGCTGTGTCCATCTGCCTTGCTGCTTCCGTTTTCTTCCACCTTTCCCACTATTAGAGCCTTCTCCAGAGAATTAGTTCTTCACAGTATGTGATTGAAGTAGGATAATTTGAGGCCGGTCATGTATGTCTCAAGTGAGAACTCTGGGCTGATTTGTTTGATGATCCATTTGTTTGTTTTCTTGACTGTCCATGGGACTTCATCAGGAGGAGGTAGCAAAAAATCAGTAATTTGTATATTCTTAACCAAGCTGGGTCCCAATATGACATTTTTCAAATCTCCTACACTGCCTGACAGGCGTCATGCCTTATCAGATGTTATTTTATTTGAATTCTTTTAACTGGAAAAAAAAAAAGGAAAGCTAGCATGCTGTAAAGCGAATTATCAACTCAAACATAATATTTATTTCTAAGACTGTTTATGGACTCTGTATATCTCTTGGAGGGATCTTTAGAAATATAAATAATGGGAATCTTCAGCCTAGTTTTCTGATTCAAAATATGCCTACTTGATCTGAAGAAAATACATATATAAGCTGGAATGGTAGAAGACTAGAGGAGGTAGCTGGGAGCAAACCAACTAGTCTAATAAATGGATGTTTTGTCCTCTTTCACGCAGCAATTTTTAGAGTCCCCTTTACAACCCTGCAACATTGAAAATGTACTCACTGATCCAAAAGATTAGGGACTCTTGACTTAGCAAGTCATGCAATAGTCTAATTGCAACCTGTCAAAGTAATGGCCATGGCAGTTTCAGTCTCTCTATATAAAGCAACAACTTGGATACAGTACAGAAAGAGGATATATGCCCTGCTGCATAAGACCCCAGACCAGCGGAGGGTTCCGGTTATTTTTGCTACCGGTACGCATCGCGAGCATGTGCAGAAGTGAACTCGCGTTCCATCGGGCGATTTCACTTCTGCACATGCTTAGGATGACATTACAAGCCGAAACACAACTGAGGAACTTCTCAGCTGTGCTTCAGAGGAAGAATAAAGGTCGGTATTAAAACACGGGCGGGTGGGAGGGCTTTTTTCCGACAGCTCAGGACGCGGAAAAGCTGGAAAAAGCGCCTAAAAATGATGTCATCGCCGGGCTCCTACTGGTGTGGCGTCCTGCACAGCACCGGTAGGAACCCACCACTGCCCCAGACCCATCTATAAGACCCATCGGAACCCAGATTGTTGGGGGCAATATGCTGACTCTGTAAACCGCTTAGAGAGGGCTGTAAAGCACTGTGAAGGGGTATATAAGTCTAATTGCCATTCCTATCTAATCCAGCAGTTTGTTGTCACATTGGTCAATCAACTGCACTAGGAAGTCCACTAGTTTTCCACCAGATGGCCTTCAGAGAACATGACCCCAAGAGTAAGTGTATCCTTTGCAGTCAAAAACTGCCAGGTTTTTTGCTGGCATCTCCAGTTCAAAAATATGAAGAAAATAAAAGTAAACATCCCTGCCAAAATACACAGCAGCAATCACAGAACATACAAGACAGATCACTATGGCCACCTATATGTATATTAACATGTATACCACTATCCTTATGCTTAACAGCTTTTTAGCTAATGGAGTGAACATAAATCATGTGCTAATTGTAATTGCTGAACAAACTCAAACAACCTCATTTGCACAATAATACTAAGCCATAAACAATCTAACCACATTAAAGCTTAGTGCAATGCGTGAACCCAGCTACTGTTTTGCCAATTCTATTAATGAACAATGTTGAGGCCAGGAAGTGCTTTAGACAATAATTTCTGCCTTGACAATAAACATGCTTGCATGTTATACACTGCTCTACAATATATCCCAAAATGCTATGTGCTGATTGGAAATAGAAAACATTTGAAAGGGGACCTCCAAATAAAGACAATATGATCCATATTTTCCAGGCCCATTCATTAATTCTAAAGGCTTTTCTCCCCTTAACTGAAAAGCTACCACACATATTGCCTGTACAACCACTCAGTCCTGTTAGAACTAAGCAAAAAGAAAATCATTTGTACAAAAAAATTGGCAGTTAAATGGCACTTTAACTCTCTCAACAGTAGCACAATTTACATCCCAAAACTGTCAGTTACTGCATTCCTATCACTGTTTCTTTTTCAGATGCCATGTACTTCAGAAAAAGAAGAGAAAGAAAAATATTTTTTTGAAGAAAAGTACTTGAGTTTTAGTGAATTACCTTACTTAGCTTTACAGAATTTCTTAGAAAACTGAGTAGTACTATATAGCCCCTGGAGGATCTCAATATTTATCTGGGAGCGAGTATTATTGTCAATCATAATTTAAACAGATTAATAAATGGCTAATACATAAATTAGTATACTAGTAAAAACAGTGTTTCCATTAGAACAAAACTATTCCTTCTGTCCATTTAGATTATCTACCTATCTACCTATCAAACTTGGAGTGGCACAATGGCTCAAAGGTTAAGATGCTGGTCTTGTCAGCTGGAAAGCTGACAGGTGGGGTTCGAATCTCAGTGCTGTGCAACAAGTTGAGCTCCCGTTCTTGCCCTAGCTCTGCCAACCTAGTAGTTAAAAAGCATGTAAATGTGAGTAGATAAAGAGGTATCACTTTGGTGGAAAAGGTTACTGTTTTCTGTACTTTCATGCTGATGGCCGCATGATGACGGAAGCGTCTCTCAGACAACACAGGCTCCCTAGGCCGAGAATCGGAGATGAGCATCGCCTTTTTAAGTCAGTCATGACTCATGACTGGACAGGGGAAAACTTTAAACTTTTTAAAATTAAACTTACATGCCATCCATCTCCCCTTGAAATTAAAGTATTTTCTTAATTCTCTGTCTCATTAGTGGCATAATTATTACCTATAAAATATTAGAAGCAAATATTCTTATATTTTTATGATTTGTTCAAAAAAGAAAGAGTAATATGTGTAATACAGTAACACAGACATGTACGAAATTCCATAAAGATCCATTGAAGAAATATGGGTATAATATGCCACTAAACAATAGTGGAAGACAAACTAATGGGAAGACAAACTAATTGGAAGACAAACTATTTTTATTTTCTTCAAGTTGTTTGAAATGTTTTGAATAAAACATGAATAAAATATATAGTAAAACTTTACACTGCATTAAGGATAACAATTTTAAATTTGGAATCCCATGGAAGTCATATAACGACACCCTTCACCAACACACAAATTAAACACAACCCTTAGTAAATGCTTTTTTTGTTCTAGACGTCAGGGTTAAATAGATTGGCATAAGCTATGGGCCTCTCACAAATAGCAGCAAAATGCCATGTCTCTTTTTGTTTCTGTGACATTAACATACCTCTTAATGACAGAGAAGTGTGATTTATTCCAAGGCTGTCAAATGCCTGAAAGTATTTCAGAGGATACCACAAATGTATATTTTTCAAAAGTAAGATTGAAACAAGAATTGTTCAGTGATTGCAGCAAAATACATCCCGACAAGATACAACATGTATATATACATAAACAGCACCAAAAGCATAGCTTCATGGTTATAATATTTAGTAATGTAAAGAAGTCTGTAGCATCCAGATCCAAAGTGATTAAAGGAACTTTGGATCTGGCATGGAAAAAGTACAACTGACAGAACACAGAAGATGCATATGTCAGTTCTGAAGCTTTTCTGCCCACTTCAGGGCAATCCGACTAGGTATTTGTATCATTGTTACAGATTTCCCAACTCTACTGTTCTGACTCTCTTTATGTATGTGGATGAGAGAGTGGAATACGGTGATTCCTGAGGCTTCTTCTTTACTATTGCATTGGAGTGAGAGGGGACAAAGTAGTTGTGGTGTCACTTCTGAGATTATGATCAGAAAAGAATCACAAGTTCAAGTGGTTTTAGTTATGTATCATGAGGTACCGTTGATGCGGGAAATGATTCCATTTACAAAAGAATTATTTTTCCTCAAAACGTAGTCCTTTAACTCCTTTAGTTTGGTCCGGATTTCTTCTTCAGACATTTCTGTCAATGGCATTGCTTTCACTTGAGAAAGGAAATCATGAATTATTTGTTCACCATCCTGAAAAGGGAAAAAATTGTCAATTACGTAATATCAAACCATTAACCTTTAAAAACACAAGTCCTTTATTTCATCATCTACCAGACTAGAATAACAAAGCAGAATAATGAGATAAAACTATTAAGCCTAAAGTAGGCAAATAAACATAAATAAAAATATATAAACAAATGGAACTGTTTTTACCCAAGTCCTGACAAATTTTGTCAACTATGTGGCAATTAATTAAGATATATATCTATGTACTAGTCAAACCATTGTGCCTGTATCCTTTAACTGGGTGAAACGGTATATCATAGGGCAAAACATTTTTGACCAAGGTACCTAAAATGAACTAACTTATAGAATGTAACCAAAATCCAGGCCCCAAGACTGGAATTGAAATTTGGCAAATTTTGTCAAACATTTTATGACATAATACAAAATGTCATAAAATATTTCTGGGGTCAACTGCTGATGTTTGACTGTGCTATATGGTTCAACGTGAGCTATTTTCAAGGCAGATATGTTTCTGAATATCTCCCTGAATTTTTTTCCAGTCAAGGCAGTACATTAGAAGCTCTGCCATTGTTGGAGACATGAAGGAATCTGGCAAGGAAATATTTCTGAAATGATGGCCTAATGGTCACTGATTGCCTAGTAACTTACAATATTTTTATATGATTTCTCTGTCTTGGTAATCAAAATATTTCACATCAACATGCATCTTGGTATAAATGTTACTGATTTTTCCATTACTCTTCCTATTGTTGCACTGTAATTATTTCTTTAAAGTTTTATATCTACTTTGTGGATCCACTCCACCACCTGTATCTGCCCTGCACCCCTGCCACCTCTATTGCCCTGCCCTCTGCTACTCTGCCACTCTGCTGTCCCTACTGCCCTGCACTTCACCCTTCATTCCTCCCCATCCCTCTGCCCTACACCCCTGCGTTCTTCAGCCACTGCATTCTGCTACCCCTGCCGCTCCCAGCTGAACCTCAGTGACTTTTTCTTCTTCCTGATGCTGACAAGGTATGTCCACCCTGGCCCTTTATGAGGCAGTTTAGCTTTGCACCAACTTCCTGAGTGCAGGGTGGCAGATGTCAAGGCAGAGTGTAGAGCAGTGGAGGTCAGGACAGGGCACAGAGAGCCATGGGCACCAGAACAGAGGACAGCCAAAAGCAGAGAGATGGGGGGGGGGAGATATGTGGATGCAGGCAACTGAAGTGCACCCTGTTGTCAAAAATTTGGGAGGGCTGCCAATTACCCCCATTTTTATCAAAGACTGCAGGAGCACCGCAACAGACAAAACTTCAAAGACCAGGCATAAATACCATTTGAACAATCTGTTCTGAACCAAGTCACACACATGGCAATAGGTGCGAGTAGAGTATGTTTATTGCACCACTCTCCTTGTTATAGCAATATCCCCCAAAATTCCCCCAAGTCACAAACTCCCCTCACAAACAGTTCAATGAGTAAATCCAAGCACACACATGAAGCTGATGCAGCAAGTTCCCAAGCAAACGCACCCCACAAGGAAACTCCCTGAGGCAAGTCCAGAATGAATAGTCCAAGTCCAAGTCCAGATCCAGATCCAGATCCAGATCCAGTTCCAGATCCAAATCCAGGTTCAGAAACAGCCGACCAGACAAGCCCAAGGATCACAACACAAAATCAGTATACAAGGAGCAGCGCCGAAGACACGCAGGAAACCAAATGGCTATCTTCACCAACCGCTCCCTGCCACATGCTTGACTATGTAATCCACAACCCAGTCTTCCTCATTAGGAACAGCGAGGCTGTTTCTTCATGAGCAGTCTCACCGACCTCCTCTGAGCTTCCTGTCTCTCCGCTCTTTGCATCCGTGGATCAGGCAAAGGAGGCAGCTGTTCCTCATCAGAGGCAGCCTGTTGTCGATTGTCAGTGTTAACTGATGGCAGCCATGCCTCTCTTCCCTCTTCTTGTGCAGGTGGCTGTTGATCCATCAATTGTGCCCCCCAATGCCTGATGGACCCGAGACTCTTCCACCACTGGGCTCTCTGAGTGCTCCTGGGGACCCTGGGTCCCTGTTTCTCATGGCCCTGGTTCTGACTCATCCTCCTCTTCCAAGTCAGCAACCAAAGGGTCCATCAGACAACAACTGAACAAATGGTCGTTAAATGAACCTGTAGTTCAGTATTTATTGAACCTAGTTAGGGTTTAATATTTTCCATCAAGGCAACTATAAAGAAAAATAGAAAGAGACTAGAAAGTATCTTTTATGTTCATCCATAACTCTTCAATCTTTTTCCTATGGCTATTTAAACAAGAAGGACTACCACAATGAAAGAAAAAAAAGGAAAACATTTATTTAGAACAGTGGTCCCCAACCTTTTGGGCATCAGGGACTTTCTGTGTACCGGAGGGGGCGTGGTTTGGCATGCTGCCTGCATCCCGAGGATGGGGCTTTACTTGTTTGCCAGGCCCAGTTTCTGGCATGCTGTGGACCGGTGCCGGTCCACGGACCAGGGGTTGGGGACCCCGATTTAGAAGATACACATTTACTTAAAGAACCTAGTACACAATTAAGATTGCATCCCCTTTCCCTTACACTTCAATAAAGGCATATGAGCACAAATACTGTGGAAATAGCAACAGTAGTTTATTGAACTGGCTCATTGATTAAAAGTTTTACTCCATCCACATGCCAGGTGAGAAGGTCCTAAAACCGGCCCCCATTTGCTCTATTTCTGCCACCCACAAGCTCTCCAAGAATGTTCACTTAAAACAGCCCTAATTACCACCTTCTAGGAAAAAATATATTTGACTAGAAATGGTATTAAAAAATACACCCACTTTATTTAATAAGCCCTTGGAACAATAGGCTAATTCCAAATTGAGCTGACAAAAGAAGTGAGGAGAAAATACTTGCTCAGATAGCAAATGTTATTCATATCTGTAATAGCTGAAGAAGGCATATGATCATCACCATAGTGACTAACTGATACATACCTGCATTGCAAAGTGCTCTCTTTCCAAAGAGGGAGGTATCTCAATTCCTATGAATTGCCTATATCAGTGATGGCGAACCTTTTTGGTACCGAGTGCCCAAACCAGAGTGCGTATGCATGTGTGTGCTTGTGCGTGCGCCGGAGCACCGGAAACCCGAAGGCCAGCTGGCCGGCACGCGCATGCCTGTTTTTTGGCTGTTTTCAGGGCGTTTTTTTTTAAAGGCCTGGAAACAGCCCGAAAAACAGTCTGAAAAAGGCCTGAAAAGGGCCCGGAAAACAGCCTGGATTCAGGCCGTTTTTCAGCGCCCGCAAAGACCAGCTGGCTGGCACGCAGGAAACCAGAAGAGCAGCTGGCGACAGTACGCGTGCCCACAGAGAGGGCTCTGCGTGCCACCTCTGGCACGCGTGCCATAGGTTCGCCATCACAGGCCTATATATTTTTCTTATCAGTTGCAAAGTGATTCTTTGACAATGGTCAAATGAATCCATCAGCTCAATTTCAATCTTTATAACCTTATATAAAAACTTGGCTGACTAATCTCTAATGTTCTTTGTTCTTAACAGCAGGAAACCAATGACTCAGTATAACTTGTTAGCTTTAATGAAACAATAGATGGATCATCTCTAATTGTTGACATGTTCTGACATGAGTTTTTCCACTATAACTGTGAATATTTCTGGTGTCACATCTAAAAAAGGCTATGAGAGAAATGCAAAAAGTGCAAAAAAGAGTAACCAAAATAATCAGGGGGCTCAATCATTTCTCTATCACAAGTTGAGGTGATGGCCATTAGCTTTAAAGGAGACCCTTAAAGCTTTGTGCAGAACAAGTCTATCAAAAGCTATTACTTTTAAGATTCAATGTTGTCTCCAATTACTACTGCTGGGGTACAACAGGAGGAGATGCCTCTTCCTGCTTACAAACACCTCAGAAGCATCTGACTAGCCATGGTAAGAGAGAAAATGACTGGATTAAAATGAACCTTAAGATTGATCTTGCAAAGCCATTCATGCCAAAACAAACAAGCAAATTAATATTTTCTTCAATAAGGGGTGAGCACCAGAAATAGCATGCAAGTTGAAAAGACTGCTTGAAATGACTTGCTGCTGATTCCCTAAGATTTCTCTCATAAAAATATCTTACAACCTGAAGCCAGAAGCTAGATCTCCGTTTAACAATGTTCTCTGCTTCAAAATGTTCCTCTCGTATTCTTCATCTTCTCTAGGTGCAACTATTTTTTAATTCACAATGATACTCTATGTTTATTTTCAGCTCAGGATTGCATTTTTTTGATAAAAGTCAAGATTATTGATTGCAAATATGAGCTACATTTTTTTTATTCAAAAGATTTGCATGGCTGCTCATCTTAAAAGCATACATCTGTTGTCAAGTCTCAATGGTTGTGTTGACACATCACAATAAGCCAACGTGACATTATGATGAGATATATGAACTTGGCAAATATTTTCCAAAGAATTATGCAAAGCAGAATACAGACATTTTAATAAATAAACAGCAAAATCCAACAAACCTGCTTCTCCCTGTAGCATCTTTTGGCAGCTGGTTCTTCATCCTCCTCCTGAGATATTCCAATGTTCTGGAAGTCCTCCAGTTCCAGAGCTTTCGCCTTGGCACACTCAATCACATGTTTGGGAAAGGCAGCTAATTCTGCTACATGGATACCAAAGCTCTGGTCACAGGCCCCTGAAGAAGCACCATGAGAAAGTCATTTTAATTTGAATGTTAACTTAATAACTTCAGACCACCCAAGAGCAGAATATGCACCCAAAACAAGATATTGGCAAGTATTCAGGTCAATAGCAACAATACAGGTAATCATCTACTTACAACCATTTGTTTTCAAAGTTACAACGTTCTTCTCACTTGGGACTATTGCAGCATCCCCTGGTCACATGATCATCATATAGATGCTTGGCAACTAGTTCATATTTATGACGGTTACAGTGTCCCCAGGGTCATGTGATCACCTTTTGCGACCTTCTGATAAGAAAAGTCAATGGGGAAACCAGATTCACTTAACAACTGTGTTACTAACTTGACAAATGCAGTGATTCACTCAACAACTGTGGCAAGAAAGGCCATAAAATGGGGCAAAACTCACTTAACAACTATCTCACTTAGCAACAGAAATTTTGGGCTCAATTGTGGTCGTAAGTTGAGGACTACCTGTAATCAATCCTTTGAAGTTGAATAAGACTACATACCCCAGATTCTTATAGTTGAAAAATGCATCCCAAATTGATAGAAAATAAATTTGATTTTTTTCTGTTTTTGTACAATGTATAGAGTGCAATGTAATTTCCATGCCAATCTTTAACCATTTTAATAAAATTTCCATATATTATTGTACATTGAAATATCAATGATTTCAAAATGTAGTGACAATAATTATAAATAAATAATGAATGCATATACAATTCTACATACATAGCCAAGATAAATTATATTTTGAGCAGAGGGTTGGACTAGAAGACCTTCAAGTTCCCTTCCAACTCTGTTATTCTGTTATAATCCTGCACAAATACTAACTTTCAAATTATTATTGACTTGATTGGTTATTCCAATGTAAATATTCAAGCTGATATGCATTGTATCAGCTGTTATGAATTTAAGTCCTTCCTTACAAAAAATTGTATATTAAAATGGGACAAATTGAAGATTGACAATTTTAATTTTCTATATGAGATTTTTAACTCTCCTAATATATGTTCTTAATTTTAGGTATATATTTTAAAAGTTGTAATCAATCAAACCATTTCTTTATCACTATCCTCTAATACAGGGGTGTCAAACTGGCGGCCCACGGGCCGGATGCATCACGCGCGGCCTAGAGGTGGAGCTCTTGCCTCACAATCAGAAGGTTGTGAGTTCGATCCTAGGTAGAGGCAGATGTAGGGTCTCCTGCTTGGGCAGGGGGTTGGACTAGATGACCTGCAAGGTCCCTTCCAACTCTGTTAATCTGTAAGCACAGGCCACGCCCATCCCAGCTCCACAAAGGCAAAAAAGTCACAATGTCACATGACACAATCAAGTTTGACACCTGTGCTTTAATACCTCATTCTCCATTTCTAACAACTGTTTACTTAGATCATCTCATCAACTATTCTTTATTTGAATCTGCTGAAATCAGTCCCACTCAACAACTCAGCTGGCATTTCTCATAAAGATACTGTTAAGATAGATCAGATCCTAAGAGCTGTATTTTCATAAAATCAAAGAAAATAGAAATATAGGAAAGTATGTTTTACAATCTATAGAGAGAAATATCTGAGACAATTTTTTAACTTTGCAAAGAAACAGTCACTCATTTTACAATAAAATAAAGCAGATTTTCTCTGTCCCAGTTGAGAAATGCATTTCACCTTTTTTCACACGGTACAACATTGTCAGTGTTTCTTTTGTAGTTAATGCCGTAACATGCAAGTTATTTACAGTGGGTATTTGATCAGCTAGTGCTGTCAATTCATGAAAATGAGTAGCAAACATAGCAAAAGCTTTCATTTTGCTGGCAATATATTCGGAAATTGCCCAGGCCAATCCAAATCCATCATATGTTGATGTTCCTCTCCCTAACTCGTCAATGATTATCAAAGAATGCTCGGTTGCAGTCCTAAAAGAAGAAAAAAAGATATTAGACTCTATTTTTAAAGCAGAACAATTTGAAACGGTTTTTCATAACACATTTGTGTGCATTATATCCACTAATATTTGCACTTTTATTTGTACTTGCTTACAAATTTCTGTGTGTGTGTGTTTGTGCGTTCACATGCCAGTTTGGAAATACACATTTTAAGTTTGTACTAAAATGTGACCTGATGAATTTCTCCTCATCTCTATATAGAAAGCAGAGTTTCTCTATGATCTAAACCTATATATGGGGTTGTACAAGCGGATCTTAGATGGACATATTCAGGAGAAGGGAAATCTATAAGGAAGTCTAGTTTGCAGAATGCTGCAGCCCTTGTTCAATTCTTACACTTTCCATCCCCCCAAATATCACTATTCTGTGCTTACTGGGCTGTTTGAACTAGAGGTTTTCAAGATTTTGTGATTCCTCTTGAATCTCCGTAGCCCAATACAATTTCCTTTTGCACAACGGCAGTTCTTATGCAAGTGATCAGTTGTGCAAGCAATTAATTTGGGATAGAAGAGAATAAAGCCCTAAGGGTAGGTATAGAAAAGTAGAAAAGAGCTGTTGATTTTTTTTTAGGAGCAAGAGCAGAAGGAAACAGCAACTTTTCATTGAAGCAACGTAGCTAGGAGAAAAAATGGGGGAATGAAAGATAGCTGTAGCAATAGGTAAATGAAGGCAGAATAGATCTTACAGTCATCTGTATGTTCTTTAGCAGATCAGTAAGCCTGGAGAAACAGTCTTTACCTTTCACACTTCTGCTGAACAAATGTTGTCACAGCTCTTACCTAAGGATGGAGGCAGTCTCCAGCATTTCTGCCATGAAGGTAGATACCCCTTTCAGTTGACTATCTCCAGCTCCAACTCGAGCCAAGATGCAATCAACGATAGTCACTTCTGCAGAGTCACACGGCACAAAACATCCAATTTGGGCCATAAGAACAATCACCCCAGTCTGCCGTATATACGTTGATTTTCCTCCCATGTTTGGCCCTACAGAGCAAGTATACCCCAAAAGTTAAATAAAACAAACTTCATATTTACCATGGGTTTTTTTACAGTCTTTAACTAGAATGTCTATTCTATATAACCAGAATAATTACTGCTAACTCTGGCATCTCCCTTATTTCAGTTTCTGCAGACAAATGTTTTCAATATCTGCTATCATCTGCAGTGATAATTTCCTGTTAAGTTTAAGCAATAGAAAGCCTATGTCTCCACCCACAATCTAGAGCTCCCAGAACACCGGCTGTATGGGCAGCAATAAAGGATGCTGGGAGCTATAGCTCAGGGACATCTGGAGGACCAAGAGTGTTTCGCTCTTGCACAAGGGTCTAACAGACAACTGAATTTTAAAAAAGGCAAGGCAACATTTCTGAATAAACAAAGCTTGAATGCCAGGATTCACCTGGTGACTCACATTCATGACCCAAATGCAGACAGCAGCAAAAGGACTTATTTTCCCAGCAAGGAAAGCAACAGAGCCTTTGGGATCGCCCTTCCTCTTATTATAAGCCTCTGCTGCTCAAGCCCATTTGCCTCCTCATGGTTCATGAGCAACTGATGAATGGAAGGAGATAGCTCTGCCAAGGTTAACCAGAGGTGAAAGGTCCCTTGCCCATGGCCTAGCTTGGAAGAACCGTGACCAATGGGATTCTGCATTTTTAGTTCTATGGGGTTTTATTCTTTAAGGGGGGGGGGTTCTTTTTAAGTACAGGATTTACAGCAAACTCCATGAAACTAATGAGTACTAAAAAAAATTAGCCTTACGCTAATGTAATCCTCTCTTCCCGCCCAGAAAAAAATAAGCTTCCATTTAAGAAATGCCAAAATTAGAAATGGTCAGTTTCTTTTAAAAATAAAACAAAATACAAAAGAAATCACTGTAGGTTAGACTGGAAAACCAAAATAGAGTCTCAGAAGGCAGCAGTGCCAAATCATGTCTACACCGTTGCCAAGAAATCATCATATATTTACTGAGTCTGTAAATGTTTGGAAAGTGTAGGTATGTCCAGTTTGGGGGGGGGGGGGAGAAAAGCTCTCCCCAGCAACCATAAAATCACAGCAAAGCCAAAGGTGTTATGGGAAAAGAGAGTCTGGGAAATGCCTAGAGAACGGAGAGTAAGATAACCAAGGGTGCATCCTTCAGACTTCCACGTGTTTATTTATAAGGGAGGGAATTAAAATCTTTGGGGTAGATGAAAGCACCATAAAATTACTTGGCCATTTTGTTGAGATAGCATTTAATTTACTTTAATTTATTGTTCTTATAGGCCGCCCAATCCCGTAGGACTCAGGGCGGCGTACAACAAAGAGAAGAACAATCAGGAAAATACAATAAAAACAATTTTAAAAAATTACAAAAGTTAAAACCAGTCATCCACGGGGGAATTAAGATCTATTTCACCCCCGCCTGCAGGAAGAGCATTCTACAGGAGAGTGGAAAAGTCTGGTTTTGTTACAGGAAAATAAACAAGAGTGGATGTTTCAAATACCCAGGGATACATGAGAATTGAACAGGACATTCAAAGGCCAAACTGGTCATCTGTGCCCTCATTTGCATAGACCTCACCTAAAAACTCTAAAGTATTTTACAGATTAAAGTGCTGCAGATCAATCGTTTTCAAGGTATGAGTCATTCAATCTGAAGAACTGCTATGGAAAACAATAAGAAAAAAACCCACAACCCACTGATTAACAACTGAGCTGGGGGTGGAGGGGGGAAAGGTTACTTTTATTTGGGACTTCCCGGAAGAGGAAATGAGGGGGGGGACAAGAACAGGGAACAAACTGTCACGATGTGATAATTGCCAGTTGTGCATCTCTATGTTTTCTGTTTCTTGTATCTATGGTCAAGCAGACGTATGATATGTTCTACTACGCATGTCTGCATTCCAGAGGTCAACTCTTTCTCTTTGCCATTTCTACCAAGGTAGAAGTGATTCTTTTCATTAGCCGATAAAATGTAGCTTAATAAGCTTAATGAGGACTCTCTTTATTATTTTTCTACTGAAATAAATATTTTGTTAATTAGATTTGAATCTCGGTTTTATTTTCTAAGTAAGTATGTTTTCAAAGGAGCAACGATCCATCGACCCACGGAGTGATTTCCGCTAACACAAACTGAGGATATGAGTTTGCTCCAGACTTTTTCCACAGAAAGCCCAACCCCCACCCAGGCAGCCACAGCTGTTTCACGTTTTTGCTTTCTTTGCATATCATGAAAATCATCCCCACTAATTTGGAGAGCAGCAGTGCATCAATTCCCTCTTTAAAAGTGAAATTTGGGTGCATGAGGCATACTTGAAAATGCCTCCCTCTAGAGTCTAAAATTGACTGCACACCTACAAAATACAAAATACTCTTTTGGAACAACTGTTATGCCATCTTTTTCTGTCTGTTTAAAGCAGTGTTTCTCAACCTTGGCAGTTTGAAGATGTGTGGACTTCAACTCCCAGAATTCCCCAGCCAGCGTTGCTGGCTGGGGAATTCTGGGAGTTGAAGTCCACACATCTTCAAACTGCCAAGGTTGAGAAACACTGGTTTAAAGGCAAAGCTTCAAGCCTTTTAAAGCATCCACATAAAAATTTGCAATCCAAACCGGGTCAGAGAGGAAAGACCACAAACATGATATAAAAATGAAGTCTCACCAGTAATGATGTGGAACATCTGTTCGTCCTTCTCAAAAGTAATATCATTTGGGATGAAGGCAACATCATCTTGAACTTCAATGCAAGGGTGCCTGGAAGCTTTCAAGATAATTCTTCCTTGCCCTTTTTCTAGAATAACTGGGCGCACATATGGTATTGGTGCTGCATTTGATGCATGAGCAAAACTGACAATGGCATCTAGCTGGGCAATGACATCATTGAGAATTTGAATGGGTTCTTTATACCCTGTTGAAAAGAAAGAATGTGCAGATATTTTTCTCACTATGCAGAAAACCAAAGGAAATCCCTAATGTTATTTTAGTACCATTCTCTTTAACCAACTGTGGTCAGTTTGATAAAGAATTTCACCCAATATATTCTTTTCATTTAGAGTTCGATTTTTATTTCATTGTAATTTTATAACCGGGGGATATAGACTGATCTTTAGCAAATAAAGTTAGTCCTACTTAGTAACTTGGATGGGAAATCAACAAAAAAGATCAAGGCTGTGGGCTAAACTAAAAAGAAAAAAAAACCCAGAATATAACAGGAAGCCGCTTCCACATCATTGTTCCATTTATGAAATCATCAGGAATCAAATTGATGTTTTTATAGTTAGAGAGAAAAGGTCCCTGGGAGTTCCAGCTTGTATGGTCTCAGCTTTGTATGTTTCAGTTTTAAAATCCCTTCAGATATTAGATTCAAATTCAGTCAAAGTTAAGTTCCAGCAACCAATGGGGCTTAGGCTGCTGAATCCAGCTGACTCAATTAGTCCTTCTTGTCCAACTTAGTGTCTAATATACTAATTTAATTTAATGGATTTCTATGCCGCCCAACTCCCTGAGGACTCTGGGCAGCTCACAACATGTAGATTCCATTACAATATAAAATACAATATAAAATACAATATAAAATACAGTAGTTAAAAAATACAAGATACAAAAGTTAAAAAGAGTATCTCATATGTACAATCAAGGGGGGAGACCCATATGTAATCTACTTGGTCTCACTTTCACCCCGCCTGCCGGAAGAGCCAAGTTTTTATCGCTTTCCGGAAGGCCAGTAGGGTGGGGATGGTCCTGATCTCCGGGGGAAGCTGGTTCCACAGGGAGGGAGCTCCCACAGAGAAGGCCCTCCCCCTCGGCCCCACCAGCCGGCATTGTTTGGTCGACGGGACCTGGAGGAGGCCGACTCTGTGGGCCCTGACCGGTCGTAGGGAGGTATGCGGCAGGATGCGGTCCCAAAGGTAACCTGGCCCTGAGCCATGTAGGGCTTTAAAGGTAACGACCAACACCTTAAATTGGATCCGGAGACTAATGGGCAGCCAATGCAGCTGGCGGAGGATCGGTGTTACGTGGGTGCATCTGGGTACACCCACCACAGCTCGCACAGCTGCATTTTGCACCAATTGCAGTCGCCGAACACTCTTCAAGGGTAGCCCCATGTAGAGCACATCACAGTAATCCAGCCGTGAGGTGATGAGGGCATGAGTGACTGTGAGAAGTGCCTCCTTCTCCAAGTAGGGTCGCAATTGGTGCACAAGACGTACTTGTGCAAAGGTCCCCCTAGCCACAGCTGAAAGATGTTGTTCCAATTTTAGCTGTGGATCTAGGAGGACACCCAAATTGCGGACCCGTTCTGAGGGAGCTAATTTCTCCCCCCCCCCCCCAAGAACCAAGGAGGGACAGTTGGTCGAGTCCTTAGGGGGCAATATCCACAGCCACTCAGTCTTGTCAGGGTTAAGTTTTAGCCGGTTCTTCCCCATCCAGACCCTAACATCGTCCAGGCAGCGGCCCATTACGTCTACGGCTTCCCCGAATTGAGACGGGGTGGAGATGTACAACTGGGTATCATCAGCATATTGCTGATACCTCACCCCGTATCGTCGGATGATCTCACCCAGTGGCTTCATGTAGATGCTAAACAGGATGGGTGAGAGGACCGATCCCTGCGGCACCCCACATAGTAGGGGCCTAGGGCTCGACCTCTGCCCCCCTGTCAACACCTGTCCTGTCAGAGAGGAAGGAGGAGAACCACTGCAAAACAGTGCCGCCCACCCCCACCTCTCCGAGACGACGCAGAAGGATACCATGGTCAATGGTATCGAAGGCCGCTGAGAGGTCAAGTAGCACCAGGATAGAGGAGTGACCCCCATCCCGGGCTCGCCAGAGATCATCCATCAGGGTGACCAAAGCCGTTTCCCTACTGTAACCGCGCCTGAAACCAGATTGAAAGGGATCCAGAAAATCAGTGTCATCCAACAGCCGTAGGAGCTGGAGCGCTACCACTTTCTCAACAACCTTCCCCGCGAAGGGAAGGTTGGAGACTGGATGGAAGTTTTTTAAATCCTCCGGGTCCAGGGAAGGCTTCTTGAGGAGGGGTCTCACCACCGCAGCTTTTAAGGGCTGTGGGACGGACCCCTCTCTCAAAGAAGCGTTGACCAACGCCTGGAGCCAGCCGCGTGAAACCTCCCTGGTGGCCGAAACCAACCAGGAAGGGCACGGGTCCAATAAACAAGTGGCGGAGCTCATAGCTCCTATGGCCTTGTCTACATCCTCAGGAGTCACCGGTTCAAACCTATCCCATATAACTGGACTAAGAACTAATGCCGTCAATAGTTATCAAAAGCCCATTAATGTAAGATATTCTCAGAGCAGGATATAAAGAATGCCAACAGACAACCCTGGCACTTACAACTAAGAATGAAAAATGGAAGACAGAAATTCCATTACACAAAAGGAATCATGGGAAAGGGTTTGAATCAAGATGAGATACAAGTTCTACATTAGACTCATATCCCTCAGTAAAGTCAGTTCTTGAGTTACAATATTTAGTTTCTATCTATGTTGTTTCAACGGTCTGAGAAACTTTAGCCAAATTCCTGCTGCCTTAAATGAGCCTGAAAAACAGCATGTCAGAAGCGGTAAGTTTTGTTGTTATATCTGGTAGTGGATTGCCTAAGGGTATGTTTGAATGTAACTATGAGTTTGTTGAGGAATAGCAAATTAAAGGATTAACAAGCCAGCAGAGGGGGAAAGTATGGTAGCAGTGGCACTACACTTTCATTTCCTGAAATATAAGGTGTATGGCACAAGTTCTGGGCCAGGCCTGCGAATAGACTTACAACAGCTACCAGCCTCCTCATACTATAATTAAAACAAAGCTGGATCTTCTTACTACGTGAAGGAATAATGAAGCTGTTTCCCATGCCATGTGTATTTTTGAGGGCTTAGATCTCCTTCTAAGTAAGGTCTTCATTCGGTCATCACTTCCTATATGTATAAAACTCAGACTGGTTTACATAGGATTGTCTTTGGAGAATACTCATAAGCAGCAGCTAGTACAGAATATTTCAGTTCATTTTCTCAAAGAGGAAGTAGCAGACAACATACTCTTAAGACAGCTGCAAGGGCACCATGCTTCTTCCAGTGACATGTCAAGCCTGAGTATCTTGAAGGAGTCTCTTCTACCTTCCCTCTCAGACAAAAACATGCAGCTTGGGCTCTTGCGAAGACATCAATACAATGGAATGGTCTTCCCAATGGGATTCATCTGACAGTTCTTGTTAAGCAACAAGTGAAGACCTGGTACATTAGGTTCATAAATCAAGACAGTTGTAAAGTGTTTCAACTTTGTTGCAGCAGTCGTTAAGCAAAAGCCATGGTTCTAAAGTGACTGCCAAGGTCATTGAGTGAAGCTATTGTTTGTTATATCCTGTTTTTTTGCCAAAAATCAGAAGTAAAGACCAGTTTTCAGGGAAAAAGTTATACATCATAGTCACGTGATTATGGATGCTGCAAACAGCCATAAAGGCAAGCTGGTGGCTGAGCACCAAAATGCAGTTATATGACTGGATTTTTTTGGGGGGGGGGGAGTTATTGGAACTTTAGTACTGGGTCGTAAATACCTTTTGAGTTGTCTGTCATAACTTCAAACGGTTGCTAAGCAATTGGTTGTTGAGGACTACCTGTATGTATCTATCTGCCAAGAATCGACTGACCTGATGACACACAATCAATTTTTGTTTCATTTTACTTTCTTTGTTTTCAAAAATGTTGAGAACTATTTTTTTAGTGTTTGTAAGTGCACTTTGGATATTACTGTTTAAGCAGAAAATGCAACTTGATAGTTATGTAATAACAAGCATGCCAAATGCATATAAACATAGTTCATAGAAGATATACTAATGAACCATGTAGTTTTTTATTATTCATTTTTTTGTGTTTTGTAGAGTTTTCTTTTTCTGGATAAGAAAAAATATTCAATAAACAGATTTCTATATGAACGAAAGCAGATTCTTGCTATATTTAGACTCAATCATATTCAGACAAAAACAGAACAGAGGGGATCAATGAGCCTTTGGCTTTTCCTCTCCCTCAGCCCATATCAAAGTCTGAGATCCACTGGCTTTAATCACTAAAGATTAGGAATGAAGGCAGTAAAGATACCACTATAACAGGGGTGGGCTTCAAATCCTTTAGCAACGGGTTCGCTGCCCCATTGCTGGATTGGCATGGCCATTGTGGGCATGGCCTAGTCGGCCGCTTGTACCACGGCGGGGGGGGGGGGCGGTTGTCCTCCCTAGGCTCCAGAGGTTTTTTTTTAGCCTCCGGAAGGGCGAAAACTGCTTCCCCCCGGGCTCCAGAGGCCCTCCGGAGGCCAAAAAAGGGCCATTTTTCACCCTCCCACAGGCTTGGGGAAAGCCTCCGGAGCCTGGGGAGGGCGAAAACTGCCTCCCCTGGGCTCCGGAGGCCGGAAACAGGCCCATTTCCAGACTTACGGAAGGCCCATTTTTCGCCCTCCCTGGGCTCCAGAGGCTTTCCTCGAGCCTCCGGGAGGGCGAAAACAGCTTTCCCTGGGCTCCAGAGGCCAGAAACAGGCCCATTTCCGGACTTCCGAAACCTCAGGTAGGCCCGTTTTTTGCCTTCCCAGACCCTCCGTGCGGCCCCTGCACTTACCTGGAATGATGAACGGGCTGCATGGAGATTCCTAGGAGGGGAGGGGTGGGAGGGGCGGGAGGGGCATGGCTAGCCAGGGGTGGCATTTGGGGGTTCCCCGAACGCCGGCGATCCTTGGCTAGAGGATGAACCCTGCCGAACCCCCGGGAGCCCACCCCTGCACTGTAATTATTCACCATATGTGCCTTTTTGTCAGCTAACCATAATAGAGAAACGATTAAAAGAAATTCAGTTATAAGGATAAAATATTACTATTTAATTACACAAAACAATACACAAAGTAATAACCTTTCTCTAATTTTTGTAATCAGATATTTTTGAATCCCATGCTGATTAGCAGAACATATCTACAAATCACATAGAGTTAGAAACATGGTTATATACACCACTGACTATTGCTTTGAGCAAGTCAAGGTAAAATGCTCTCTATCATTTAGCCACATTTGGTATGATATGCTAAATAATAAGTGTGTTCTATCAGATTCAAAATGCAGCAATGTTGGCAAGAAAGGATCAAAAATCTCATCTATAATTTTTATAATTAGGTACTTTGATTTTAAAGGAACTATCATTTCTTTTATTTCCTTTCAATGGGACCTGCTCTGAACATCTGTATTCAGCAAATAAGCAGCTACACTTGTTAATGCAGATCGTCCTGGACTTGCAATCAAAACAGCACAGCGATGCACTCATAAAGTGTAATTGCATCCGAAAGCCATGGCAATCCCTGCAGTCCCAGTTATCATCATTAACTGAATCCCACCGTCATTAGGAGAGGCAACTTCCTGCCGACTTCCCACAACCAAAATCAGCAGAGAAGCCGATAGGAAGTTGCAACATCCTAAGGCAAGTAGCTGCTGCCAGGTGGGGGAGGAAGTGAGGGTCCAGGAGATGGGGGGAGGATTGGGGAGGATCCATGGTAGTGAAGGAGAGGTGCCATATGGGTCAGGGAAAGTGTGGGAGAGGTGCCACGTGGGTTGGGGAGAATACGCTAGGATGCACAAGTGGCCAGCAAGAGCACAGAAGAGCTGGGGAGGGTATGCGGGTGGAGACATACCCATAACTTATGACCTTCCTTCCGCTTCTCCACTGACTTTTTGTGGAAGCCAGCAGGGAAGGTTGCAAATGGTAATCAAGTGATTGCAGGATGCTTGGCAATAGGTACTAAGTGTGAATGGGCTGCCAAGCACACAGATCGCAATCACATTACTATGGAGGTGCTGGGACAGTTGTAACTGAGGACCAGTTGCAATCACCGTTCATTCAGCACCATCGTAATTTTCAACAGTCATTGAATGAATATTCATAGGTCAAGGACTATCTGTACATTAAAAAATTAGAGACAGAGTTATTTGAAGGCTTCCAGCATTTAGTGGACAAATTGATAAATGGGCCTCATGGCATCTAATTATGTTTTATTTCATTCTATAGCAAATGCAAGATTCCGCAAGGAAAGAGGCTAAAGACTGTGTAAATGAACCTTAAATCTTTTTTTACAGAAAGAAAAATCACTAGAAGTTTATACTATCCAGTACATTTAGAGACATGGAGAAATGCAGCATAAAAATATCTTGCTTTATTCACAGCATTTGGATCGAAGGTGGATTGTGGATTGAATCTATTTTGTTAAATCCCCACAAGCCTATTCTGACATATATTCAATGTCTAGAATCAGAAATTACTATTTAGACCAATGAATGTAAAGTATTGCTTATTGCTTGGAACATTATGTACCAAATGTTTAGGCAGCCACTAGTCATGAGCTCTGATGCAATCTGGAACAGCTTATGCAACAGAACGCTAAAAGCTAGTCCATTTGCCTGTATCATAATCTTACTCATGCTTATGTTATCTATTCATCACTTCCCTACCACCCAGGGAAAAGCTTTTTCTGCTCTACCTGCAAGAAGTGATCAAAAAAGGAACTTTGGTTTATCATTTGTTTATACCAGGGCAAAGGTATAGATAGCCAAGAATATTTGCCAAAAATCATCTGTGTAAATGACAAGCATGATGCAAGTTTGTTTTTAAAATAGCAAAATTAGTATTTAAAACTCACTAACTCTTAATTCCTGTTAAAGCTAAAAGAGACAAAAATTCAGTGTTTCTGCATTCCCTTTCTTAAAACAAGATAATCTACTATGCTATGCTATACAAATACACAATACACACTATAGTACAGTGATGGCGAACCTATGGCACGCGTGCCACAGGTGGCACGTGGAGCCATATCTGCCGGCACGCGAGCCGTTGCCCTAGCTCAGCTACAGCGTGCATGTGCACTCCGGCCATCTAATTTTCGGCTCGCACAGAGACTCTGGGAGGGTGTTTTCGGTTTCCGGCGGGCGGGGGAGGGCGTTTTCACCCTCCCCAAGCTCCAGGGAAGCCTCTGGATCCTGAGGAGGATGAAAAACGGGCCTACTAGGCCCACCAGAAGTTGGGAAATGGGCCATTTCTGGCCTCGGAGGGCCTCCAGGGTGGTGGGGGAGGCCATTTTCACCCTCCCCAGGGATTGAATTATGGGTGTGGGCACTCGCGCATGTGCAATAGCACGCGAGCACGCTCTTTCGGCACCCGAGGAAAAAAAGGTTCGCCATCACTGCTATAGTAGATATATATATACTATCCTAAACAAGACCATCTACTTCAATTTCCATGACAAAATGGGACATCACTGAAACTGACAGCAGACATTTTCCTGGGATTCCAGAAAGCCCTTAAAACCTGGCTCTTCTCCCAGGCCTGGGGTTCATATTTGCCAACACCCTGTTCAGTTTTTATTGTTGTGGTTGTTTTTAGACCAGGCTTTCTTCTATTGCTTTATGTTTTTAATACTTTTAATTATGTATTAAATTTTGGTAAGCCAACCAGTCTAGTGGAGTGAGCACCCATAACAAATTTAAAGCTATCTATCTATCTATCTATCTATCTATCTATCTATCTATCTATCTATCTATCTATCTATCTTCTATCTATCTATCTATCTATCTTTTATCTATCTATCCAGCCAGCCAGCCAGCCAGCCATCATCTATCTATCTTCCATCCATCCATCCATCCATTTTGGTTTAAAAGGAGAGTGGATACAATTTGATGGAAATGAAGACTAAGTTAGAAGGACAATATGTTTTAGCAGAAATTAGTTGTGTGAAGTTTCTATATGCTTTCTGTTTATTCAACACCATTTTTTGCCTTCAGAACTGGTACTATTGTTTATTATACCAAACGATGAACCAAATGAAATTCTGATTGAGAATGGATATTAACGTATCGATAAATCCTCATGATCAAATTTAGGAAAAAATGTACAAATTGATACTTCCAGTGGCATTTTTGAAAATTTCCAAAAGGATAATTATATCCTGCTTTGCTCTTTCAAGTCAAAATGTTTTGGAAGTTCTACTGATCTGCTCAATGCTTTAATCTGGTTTGCCCTTTCTATTGAATTATTTATTCTCTTAACACACATGGCAATTTCAGAAGCAAGCATGTAGTCTTACCTGATGCAACATTGATTATTTCTTTAACCACAGCATCTTGCATTTCTTCATATTCTTTTCTGTTCTTCATATAGTCTTCATTAATCTCTTTCAATGCACTGGACATAAATAAAAAAGCCAGAAATGTTTGCAATATTTCATATTGTAATATTCCACAGTTTTCCCAGGAATACAATCATTTTCCAAGTAGCATACTTAAGAGGCTGTTCAGGGCTAAAAGCAAGAGCAGAACTGACTTCTGATGTTGACATTACCTGTTAGAGAATTTCACCCCATTTTTCTGGGTTTCCAAGATCTTATATTTCGCATTATTCCGCAGAACCTTCTCTTCTCTGTAGGTAATTCTGAAAAAATGTCCAAACTGTGCATTGCATTCTAATTTGATACTCTTGCCAGCTTCCAAACCTTTTTTTTTTCATTTGGGAAGGAAAGAGGAAATAGCATATATGACTGATTATGGCACCATAAAAGCACACAAATCACACCTTCATTATCTTCACTCTGATCAAATTTTTCCTTGGTTTTGTTGCTTAACATTGTACCAGGTCCTTTACTGAAAAGTCAACTGAGGAATCATAGGACTTGGAGAAAGTCATATCATCAAGTTGGCCAGATAAAAGCATCCAAATAATTTTCATTAATGGTTCTCCCAACAATAGAGGTATATCTAATTTGTAACATCATCACATTACCTAAAATAGTGGTAAAAGAACCAGGCTCTTATTAAATATTTTGTTTCAGAAAGCCCCTTAAACCACAGTCTACAATCAAGAAGTATGAGATTTTCAGTTTTAAAAATGCCCACCTCAATCTATATTGCAACTTGGTAAAGGCAAGGTAAAGTTAAGGTAAGAATAAAGTTAACCCAGAATTGAGCTTGACTACAATTATAATTGGGGGAGTGGGGAGTACAGAAGTAATTTGTCACTGGCTTCTTGTGGGATGTTTTTCAATTTCCCATAGAAGTAACAATTTAGGGCCAATTTTCTTTAGTTTCAAACTCAGACAAGTAGATGCTGCCATTTGCGGAGATAAATAAAATGTATTGAATGTATTGAATTGCTTTGGACAGCATTATCAAAGAAAATTATAATTAATCTGTCAACAGGGTAATCTTACCTTCATTTCAAAATTACAAATATTCTAGGATTACCAATAGCCGTTTTCTACAGCCTATTTATTCTTTATATAATAATTCCCATTATGGCATATCAATTTAGCAGTCAAAGTTGCATTAGGTGGATCTCCTCAATGTACTGACAGAAACAGAAAGCCTAAGGAGAGATGCAGTTCAGAGGAATGGTGCCTCTAACTCCACAGCTTTTTGCAGTTTTTAACGTTTTCAGTAGAAGTGAAATGACAAGCAACTAATGGAGGGGGGGGGGAGGAGAGCTACATCATCATTGACTGGGCATCCTTGAATACTGAAATAATTTTTCAGAATTCTTCCTTCAGAGTGTCTTTTCCACATCAAGGACCCCTGAAGATACACATAAAAATGGTATGTATTCGTTGAAGACCCTGAATGCGTACAGTGAATAAAAGCAGGGGGCTAGCAGAACCCAGAACAGTGATGGCAACCCTTTTTGGTACCGAGTGCCCAAACCAGAATGCGTGTGCATGCTTGTGCGTGCACCGGAGCACCGGAAACCCGAAGGCCAGCTGGCCGGCACATGCATGCCTGGTTTTTTTTTGCTGTTTTCAGGGCGTTTTCTGGGGCGGTTTTTGAAAAAGGCCTGAAAACAGCCCGAAAAACAGTCTGAAAAGGGCCTGAAAATGCCCCGGAAAACGGCCTGGATTCAGGCCGTTTTTCAGCGCCCGCAAAGACCAGCTGGCTGGAGCACCGGAAACCAGAA
This sequence comes from Diadophis punctatus similis, assembly GCA_023053685.1. Classification (NCBI taxonomy): domain Eukaryota; kingdom Metazoa; phylum Chordata; class Lepidosauria; order Squamata; family Dipsadidae; genus Diadophis; species Diadophis punctatus. The sequence goes on from JALIGW010000001.1 coordinate 38,602,473, forward strand.
GAGCAGCTGGCAACGGCATGCGTGCCCAGAGAGGGCTCTGCGTGCCACCTCTGGCACGTGTGCCATAGGTCAGTGATGGCGAACCTTTTTTTCCTCGGGTGGCGAAAGTGCATGCGCGCGCGCTATCGCACATGTGCAAGTACCCACACCCATAATTCAATGCCTGGGGAGGGCGAAAACGGCCTCCCCGGAGGCCCTCTGGAGGCCGGAAATGGCCCATTTCCCAACTTCTGGTGGGCCCGGTAGGCCCGATTTTCGCCCTCCCCAGGCTCCAGAGGCTTCCCTGGAGCCTGGGGAGGGCAAAAACGCCCTCCCCCGTCCCCCCGGAGGCCCTCCGGAAGCCAAAAACGTCCTCCCAGAGCCTCCGTGCGAGCAAAAAATCAGCTGGTCAGCGCGCACATGCATGCTGGAGCTGAGCTAAGCAACGGCTTGCGTGCCGACAGATATGGCTCCGCGTGCCACCTGTGGCACGCGTGCCATAGGTTCGCCATCACTGCCATAGGTTCACCATCACGGACCTAGAAAGTGATTGAAGTTCAAAGTAAATATCAGTAGTAGTGGGAAAGCTTATCTGACTTTCTTACTGAAGAAACCCTAATAAGTTTCCAAGAAGGGATTAAAAGAGCAATATGCTTTACCTAACCTGGTGCCTCCAGATGTTCTGGGTTACAACTCCCAGAAATCCCCCAGGCTGGAGAAGGCTGACATGTGGCACTGCATTTTAGGCTGTCTTAAGCAAGTCAATATTGATGGTGACTTGAAAAGAGAAAGAAAAAACTCAACGAACTTAAAAGTACTTCTTGATAAAATAATTTCCACCCTCCAACATACTTAATTCCTTGGCTGCAATTTTCAGGACACCCTGCATTTTTTCTTCCAGTTTATTCATACTTTTTCTCAATTCAGCAAGATTGGGGTCAATGGAAGGTTTGACAAGGTATTCATGACTTTCCACCTAGGAAACAAATGTCACAAAATTTGCACTCTTATTACAAACTCGGTTAACAAATAAGGTATAGTCACTAAGACTTTCATTAATCAAAAGTTTGGAAAAATAATCACAAAAATCATTTCATTTTGCAGCCAAAGGGTTAATCAGACCTTTCAGCAAAAATGATTTGTTCAACTGTACCACTACGAGGCATGTGCTGGAATCTCCCTTCATGAATTCTTTATTAATAGAAAATCAACACAGCGGCAAGTGAGAGCATTATTATGCTACAGTGTACCTTATTTCATCCAGGAAAGAACACCATTATAACTCAAGGAAATCTGTTCAACTTTCCTTCTTCTAAAGAGATTCTACTCGCAGGGGTGAAATTCAGCAGGTTCTGACAGGTTCTAGAGAACCAGTATCGGAAATTTTGAGTAGTTCAGAGAACCAGCAAATACCATCTGGCCCCAGAGTGGGGTGGGAATGTAGATTTTGCAATATCCTTCCCCCAGGAGTGGGGAGGGAATGGGGATTTTGCAGTATCCTTCACTTGGAGTAGGGTGGAATGAAGATTTTGCAGTATCCTTCCCCTGCCATGCCCACCAAGCCACACCCACAGAACCAGTAGGGAACAATTTTGAATTTCACCCCTGTTCTATTGTTATCATCCCAAAGGTACTATATTCATATCCCATTTTCCTTCCTTAATAGAGGACTAAATACTTTTTAAAAAGATAAACAAAAAACAAGGGTTTGGAATGGAAAGCAACATCTGGATCCTCGTCTCATTACATGGAACAAGGCAAGGATTCTGCACAATTAAAAGCTCTATCTGGAAACACCAATCATCTAGGAATCTGCTTCATAGGAAAACGCCATTATTTCTTCCATGCATAAATCAAAACAACAAACTGAAACTGCATAGTGCAAAAGAAATTTAGAATGCAATTTGTTAAAATTACAGTGGAGTTCTACAACTCCTGAGGAATTCCTCTCCCTGCACACAAATGGAGTAAATCTAAATCAAATCTTAAGTCTTTCAATCACAATGCTGTATCAGCAATTGAATATGTCTGTCCTCAATAGAAATTCAAATTTTATTTATAAATCATTGTTCTTCTTATCATAGCAACAACACTAATGCTTCAGGTCTGAGAGAGTCAAATACTCACGTATAAACTCCATTATTTGCTAATATACCCCTGTAATGGGCACCATCTAAGAATGCATCCACAATTATCTATAGACCAATCTCCTGCCTTTTAAAAAACAAAGTGGCCTGAGCAAGAACCCCCAGACCTTGAGATTACTGTATTTGAAGTATAAGATGCACTCCCTCCCCCATAAAAGTGGGTGAAAATTTTGGTGCGTCTTATATACCGAATATGGCAATTTTTGGCCTCCCAAACCCCCCCGCATCCCATTTTTGGCTAAAACGGGCCCGTTTTTTGCAAAAAAAGGGGGGAGACATGCAGAGGGTTTGGAAGGCCTGCAGTGTGCTCCTGGGGGCTGGAGAGGGCAAAAATGGGACGCATGGGGAGTCCAGGAGGCCAAAAACGGGCCCGTTTTTTGGCAAGAATGGGACGCGCAGAGGTTTAGGAGGCCTGCAGAGTGCTCCCAGGAGCTGGGGAAAGCAAAAACGGGACGCGCAGGGGGTTTGGGAGGCCTGCAGAGTGCTCCTGGGGGCAGGGAGGGCAAAAACCGGACATGTGGAGCCCAAAAACTTTTTTTTCTTGTTTTCCTCTTTGAAATCTAGGTGCGTCTTATACTCCGGTGCCCTCTTATAGTCCGAAAAATACAGTAAATAATGAGAGGGAAGGAAGGAGGGGTGTTTACTCAAGACTTTTTTTGCTTTTTAATTTCCCTAGGAGCAGCAGATAGAAAGGAAGAAAAGAACCCACATCCAATCTAAGTTGTGTGGTTGAAGATATTCTGGATGCAGAACATCTAGATAATAATTGCAATAACTATTTTGCCAATTTATATCTTGTGGAGTTTTAACATGCCTCAGAAGACCTGGGTCTTTCCAAGTGGCGTACCTGTCAAGATACTGGGCTTAACGTGCTTGTATGTTTGACAATTAACACAAAGAGAACTCCATTTTCCTTCTTTTTGCCTTGCCAAAAATAGTAGCAGCAGCAAATAACAGCTGAAATCACCCCAAACTGTCCTAATTGGGTAAGGCAGACCTGGTTTTTAAAGAGATCCTATAAGGATTTCATAGGCAGTCCTGCTATGGAGGAGAAGGACTACTCTGGACAAGTGGCCATTTCCTCTCTTATGTCAACATAGCAACGGTGGTGAAATCTAAAAGTTTTCCCTACCGGTTCTGTGGGTATGGCTTATTTTGTGGGCATGGCTTGGTGGTCAGGTGACTGGGTGGGCATGGCCAACTTGTAAAATGTGGTGAAACTCACTTAACAACACTCTTGCTTAGCAACCAAAATTTTGGGCTCAATTGTGGTCATGTCTTTCTTTCTTCCTTTCCTTCCTTCTTTCTTTCCTCCTTTCCTTTCCTCCTTCTTTCTTTCCTCTTTCTTTTCTTTCTTCTTCTTCTCTTCCTTCTTTCTTTCTTTCGTCCTTCCTTCCTTCTTTCTTTTCTTCCTCCCTTCCTCCCTTCCCTTCTTTCCCTTCCTTTCCTCCTTTCTTTTCCCTTCCTTTCCTTCTTTCCTTCCCTCCTTCTTTCCTTTTCTTCTTTCCTTCCCTCCTTCTTTCCTTCCTTCTTTCTTGTCTCTCTCTCCCTTCCTTTCTTTCCTTCTCTTTCTCTCTGCTCGGTGGCGGGAGAAGGAAGAAAGTACTCTTCTTGTTGCTCACAGCTACCCGCCGCGAGCAACAAGAAAATCTAATCAGTCCTCGGGTGGGATGGAGAGGTTTCTCTTCCTTCCTCATGAATTAAAAACCCACAATTGTGGGTTCAAAGATGGGGATCGGGGGGGGCAGCGGGGCAGCCCAACAGTTCTCACTGCTTTTGCACGTTAGAGCTGCGCAGGAGGAGGAGGAAGAGGGGGGCTTGCTGCACAAAAGCCCCAAAGGCTGTGCAAACCTCGGGCGAGCTTGCAAAACGAACTCAATGAACCCCACAAGGAGGAGGAGGAGAAAGTCCTTCCCTCTTGCTGCTCCAAGCCCTTCCCAGCCTCGATGTTCCACACCCCACACCGACCCGCGCTCAAACAAATCCTCGCTGGGCGGCTCTGCCCCCACCACAGCCGGGCAGGAAAATTCCCCGGCACGCTGCAGTTCCGGGATGACAGGGACCCCAAGCACCAGCAGCAGAGCACACTCTGCCCTTCGGGACCCGAAGTGCAGCAGGTCTTCCTCCCCCCTGCCAGCGTCGGCCTTACCTTCTGCTGCTACTGCTATGGGACGGAGTCTGATAGCGACGGCAGTCGGCCAAAGGCCCCACGGAAGCACAGCGCGCCAGGCCCAAAAGGCGGGAAATGGCAAGCAGATGTCCCGGGGCTTCTGCACATGCACACAACATCTCCTGCAGCCCTCTTCCGGTGTGGACTCGCGTCCTACCGCATGTGCAGTCCCAGGACATCCGCTTGCAGTGCGAGCGAGTGGCGACCTGGGGACTGGTTTGGGGGCGTGGCCAGCCAGCCATCACTGCCAGTTCAGCGAACCACCTGCGGCCATCGCTACAGGTACGCCCAAACCGGTCCAAACCGGGAGCATTTCACCCCTGAATCTGAAGAAAGAATCCAGGGCATGGGTCAATGGCTGGCATAATGCTCAAAAACAGCATATGCTGAGGGTACAACTGGTAGTATTGTTTAGGGGCCAGACCTGATTGATTATCTATCTATCTATCTATCTATCTATCTATCTATCTATCTATCTATCTATCTATCTATCTATCTATCTATCTATCTATCTATCTATCTCTTTATTATTTTCACAAATAAGTCAAGGTGGTGAACCTATCCAACACACCTTCCTCCTCCTATTTTCCTCACAACAACAACCCTATGAGATAAGTTGCAGTAGTGGGTTTTAAATCTCGTTGCTACCAGCTTGTGTGCGGGCTTGCACATGCGCAGAAGTGTCCCGGGCAGATGGGCGGAGCCTCCCGCCGCCGCCGCTACTGGTTCACCAAACCGAGCCGAACCGGGAGCAACCCACTGCTGGTGAGTTGGGCTAAGAGAGAGTGACTTGTCCAAGATCATCTAACTGGCTTTCATGGCTAAAGTGGAAGTTGAACTTGCTTTCTAGCCTTGTGCCTTAACATCAAGAGCAAATTTGCTCTACTAATACCAATGCTAATATAGTATTAATGAAAATCCTCAGGTTATTAGTGTGGAGAAAATCAGAGGTAGTATAGGAATTGTGCACAGCTCTTCCTATTGATTATTAAAACTGAAAATTAAGGCAAGAGCTAGACAATAAAGACAGTCTGTATTAATCTGAAAGAACATGGGAAAAAAATAGCTATCAAAGGGCTAAAATATAAAAGGACTATTTCATTCAACAAAAGTCAGAAATCTCTCTAAGTAGAATTTGAACACAAAATAATCTTTTCCTTTTAGTATATTTCTACTACCCAATAGTAGATTTATTTATATTTGTTTTGCCTCGGAGTCAGTATTGACTCTTGGTACAACCTGGACAAGTCTCTGAAGTTTTTTGGGCCAGAGTTTCCAAAGTGGTTTGCCATTGCCTTTTTCCTAGGGCTGAGAGACAATGAGTAGCTCAAGGTCACACAGCTGGTTTTGTGTTTAAAGCAGTGCTAGAACTCATGAGCTCCCATTTTCCAGCCCAGACCCTTAAACACTACACTAAACTGGTTCTCTTGTTAAAAATACATTGCCTCTAAGCATGGAATATCAGACAAAGCAGATATAGGAATGTGATATATTACAGAAGGAAAAGCATGCCCTGTTTATTTTTCAGCTGAATGACCTTGTCAGATTATAACTATAGCAGGAGGATAATTTGTACACAAGACAAAGGGAAGAGGTAAAGAACAAAGGAGGGTGAGGGAGGAGTGGATGTGTGGGGCTAACAATCTGAGGGTAACTGGCCTAGAAGTGGCTATTTGTAGTCCATGTCTGAAAAATTGACAAGAGAGCTGATAAGAACAAAGACTATATTCTAGCATACCAAATACTTTTACATAAAAGTACAGTTACATAAGTAGTGAATGGGTTTCTTGTTTGGGCCGAAGAAAAGGAGGAAAAGTTATAAAAACCATGATTTATGGGTCTCCTAAAAATGTCATTTTTTTTTCTTCCTGTAGTGAGAGTGAGAGAAATCTTATTTAATTTGCCCCTTTAGAACAACACATTCTTATTCCTATACCAAGAAACAGGATTTATCATATATCTCCTTCCTGCCAGTTTAAGTTTTAGTATCCACTAACCCCTTGTAAGCACAACCAGAGATCTATTATATGAGGAAAAGCTTAAAACAGCTGTGTCAATTAGCCAAAGCCCAAGAGGCCCAATATACCACAGGTAGTCCTCGACTTATGACCACAATTGACACAAAATTTCCACTGCTATGCAAGACAGTTAAGTGGGGTTTGCCCCATTTCATGATATTTCTTGCCACAGTTAAGTTGTAACACAGTTGTTAAGTTAGTTGTTAAATGAATCTGGCTCCCCCATTGACTTTGCTTGTCAGAAGTTTGCAAAAGTTGAACACTTGACCTTGGGACATTGCAGCCATCATAAATGCATCCCAGTTGCATTTTTTCCAGCACTGTGGTAACTTCAAACAGTTGTGAAACAAATGGTCCTTGAGTTTAAAACTACTTGTAATGCAAATTTATTTCCTTGACAACAGAAGTGGGTGGATCAGCCAGACAGGCTTCAAATCCACCATGCCTCTCTCATGGGGAAAGAGATGTGATGCATCACAGAGAAAAATACAGCAGTTAAAGGAGCAATACTCAAGTCAAAAAAGCATAATCTTGATGGTTTAGCAGTTGGAAACAAGAGGAAAGAGAAATGACTAAGAATTAAACTCTGTAAGAAAATCTTATGGAGGAAAAGAAGAATTGTCTAGAAGAAGAAGAGGCAGGAAGTGTGACCATGGATTGTCCAACTTTGATTTATGGAATTCACTGTCACAAAATAGTTCCAGAGTTTGAAATATCTGATGCTCTCTCCTAGCCCTTTAATAAAAAAAATATCATGTTCTATACTTGAATTATTTTAGAAATGTTTTTATGGCTGGATTGTATACTGCTTAGAATCACTTTTAAGATGGGTGGACATATAAATATGATTACATAAATGAATAAAATGCACTGATGGTTACTAATACAGATGACTCTAAAAGAAAGAAACAACAAAGTTACAGATATTTTTGCGGCTATTAACTGCAAAGGTACGACACTATCACAGATCCTACCTGTTGAAGAGCAATAGTAAAAATGGCTATTGCTAACAAACATAGCTTACAAGGATTCTTAGGCTCCAAAGCAACTGGGTAATCCTTGCAAAACTTCAACATGAGAACTCAGCTTACCTTGCTATTAGTCACATAGAATCAATACAAAACAAACCTGGTACAGTGCCTTTTCTTTTACTCTGAATATGTAGGAAAGGGTGCAGTTGCCTATCTGATCATCTTGCCAGAGTGGTCATATTTACCCAGCAGGGTTCAGATTAGAACGGAGGAGGAAGAGACCACAGATACACAGATGTATTGGAACTGCTGATACAGTTCTACAAAGGAATTATTGAGTCTGTGCTCAATAATTTTGCACCTCTGTAACTGTCTGGTTTGGCACAGCAACCAAACAAGGCAGACACAGACTTCGACGGATAGTTAGGACTATAGCAGAAAAAATAACTGCAACCAGCCTGCAATTATGGAGGACCTGTATATACTGCAGGAGCCAGAAAGAGGGCTGTGAAAATATCTACAGACCCTTCATATCCTGAATATAAACTGTTTCAACTTCTTCCCGCAGGATGATACTATAGGGCACTGCACGCCAAAACAACCAGACACAAAGTCGTTGTCATCCCCATGCTATCACTCTGCTAAACAACTAATTCCCACAACACTGTCTTATGTCAAACCACCTAGTAGGGCTGTATTACCTATTATCCTTCTCATCTTTTTTTCCTATTTCCTTAGCTTCTTATGACTATAACGTTGTTGTTTGTATCTCATGATTTATGTTGATTGCTTTTATTAGTATCCTATTATGATTTAGGTTGATTATTTAGTATCCTATGACTATCACTGTTGTATCTTATGATTTATGATGATTGTATTTTATGATTATGATCATGATTGATCACTTTTTGCTTGTATGTACGCTGAAAGCTTATGCACCGGAGACAAATTCCTTGTATGTCCAATCACACGGCCATTAGAGAATTCTATTTTATTCTATGTAGAGTAATGAGACCACAGAGATGATCCATTCTAAACATCAGCATTGCCTTGAGAGAAGCACAGAAGATGAGCCAAGTCAAATGAAAAGTTTAAAAGCTTGCTTGTCTGCATTTAGCAGTTTACAAGATAGTCTGATCAGTGTGTTGCAAGATATCTAAATAGAGGGTCTGTACATGAACTATAGCTATACCCAAAACACTGAAAAACTAAAATGCTCCACTTACTACTACTATGATCTACTGATTGACAATATGTATCTTATTATATATTATATTATATATCTTATATTTATTGAAAGTTGAAAGACAGAAACATAATCTTTCTCTGAAGGTGAAAGCAAAAAATATGTCCTGCAGATGGAAATCTGGCTTATTACACATTATATAACGTGTAATGGTACAATTGTTCCTGGCTTTTAGAAGTTATTGTCAGTCAAAGCTAAAAAAGCCTTTTTTTCAAAGGCTTCTCAAAGGACTTTATCATTCAGCTGATGCATTGTTTGCATTTTTAACAGTACAACACTCTCCTGTAGCTAAGGTTTCACAACCAAACATAAAGAGTTTGGACAGGGAAAATAGATGTACCATAACAGAATAATGGCAGAAAGAATTGAGATATTTTCCATAATGAAAAACGAATAGAGAAAAAGGGAAATTGCCATCAGAAGTTAAAGGAAATAAGACCCGAGCTTTTAAAAATGAATAACATACAAAATCTTTGTAGTGAAAATCTGACGTAAATGTAAATTAAACCTGATCACTTTCGCTACTCAAGATATTTCCATCGACTTCTATACAGTGAAAATGAAAGTGATTTGCAACTGTTCTCATGTTAGAAATGAAGCAGTAAAAAACCACAAAGAATTCAAACTAAAGTCCAGCAAAGGGTTAGTATAAATCAGCATTCAATCAATCAACAGTTAAAGATAAAAGTCAAAAAGAAAAAAGAAAACTTCAAGAACTGCAGTTAAAAACTGAGGTGCACTTCAAAAGAACAAATAGCTGAAAGGAAAAGATGAAGATCCAACTGTCCGGTCGCTCCTACTGAAAATTGCAACCGTCGAGTTTCCTCTTCCCCAGTAGTCCACAATCATCCAAGGATCATCTTGGGTCATTCCTAGTTGCTCCTGTTCAAATCTGGCAAGTGCACCACTAAAGCTGGCTCTTTGGCAGCAAAATCAGCTGTTTGTCGGCAGGAGGAAAAAAACTGCCCTGCTGCTCAGTGCACCATTTTCGGAGAACTCCAGTCAAAGTTGATTGAATGGCTAATAGGGCTACGATTTATCACGGTTTTTAACTGACTGCTTTAATTACATCACTATATTGATTTTTTTTCTTGAATTTAAAATTACTAGTAGCACAGTAAAGAACTGGAAAGAGTGTACAGAAGAGCAAATAAGATGGTGAGAAGCTTGGAGGCTAAATCCTATAAACAATGGTTAAAGGAATGAGTATGAATAGCTTAAAAAAGAAAACAATAAGGGGAGAGCTGATAGCCATCTTTCCAATACTTGAAGCTGTCTGTAAAATATAATTCAAAACAATGATTCTATAGGAGAGCCAGTTTGGTGTAGTGGTTAAGGCATCAAGCTACAAACTGAGTTCTAGTCCTGCAGCTGGATAATCTGGGGCCAGTAGCTCTCTCTCAGCACTAGAAAGGAGGCAATGGCAAACCACTTCTGAAAAAAACCTGTCAAGAAAACTATAGGGACTAATCCAGGCAGTTGCCAGGAATTTAAAAGAGGGCAGGAGGAAGAAAAGTCTTGAAAGGATCAAAAAGAGGGCTCTATATAACAAAGATAATGTACCTTTCACAAGGTACAGTAGAACCGCTGGTCACGAACACTTCTGACCACGACCAAATTTCCCCCTCCCCTGCAGCCGATTTCCCCTTTCGCGCCATTTTTTTTGTAAGCACCAAATTTCCAAAATTAGGTTTGGGTCACGACTAAATTGGGTTGCAACCAAAGTTATGGAACGAATTATGGTCGTGATCAGAGGTTCTACTGTAATATGTTGGTGGGTTCTAAAACTTCAATCTATACACAAAAAGTTTATTCAACAAAGGTTATAATTTGGTTGCTATGGTGTCTTGTAACTTCACCATGCACTGTGCAAAGAGAATTAAACGATTCATAAAGGTTTTCATGTCATACTGAAGCCCATAAAATCTCCAATCACAAGAGACAAGCTTTTTACACTCCAGAAAGTTTACTATCCCAGTAACCACAGGTGAACTGTTCATGAATGTAAAAATACTATCAAAGCCTGGCACAGAATGCTCTATTTATTTATTTAAATGTATGACCTGCTCAACCATTTAACATCACTGTGTGTAGGAGTTTCATTTTACAAATGGCAATGTTGTTGTTTGATTTTAAAGAAAAAACAGCTTAGCTGGAAGCAATGGAAGCACAAAAGGGAACATTAACTGCAAGAGCAAGAACAGAGAGTACTAAGTAATTCAAGAGTTGAGTTCTAATTTATAATAATTTATTTATAATTTTACCGGCATTACACAGTAAAATCTTAATGAATCATTTTTTAAAAGGGCAAGAAGTATCCTTTAGATCATTTTTGGGAATTTTTAATCCTCTAATTGATTGAGTATGAGCCTTTATATTTCTGGAATAAGATACTGTTTTATTGTATTATGGATAGGAGTTGAACTCCAATACTTGAGGCATGAAGTTGAAGAAAGCTAATGTAAGCATTTGATTAAGCATTTGGAGGCAAAGAACACCCAGTTTTTCTCTGACTTTGTCTTTATCATTTTGAGTGGGTCTTCCCAGAAAACAAAGGATTGCTTAATCAAAGAGTTCTGCAAAAATGTTCATTCCTAAAACATACACATTCACAAATACATAAGCTCTTTCCAAACATGTAACTACTATTAATCTGAACAACAGGAAATGCAATACATTTGGTATACATAGTTCTGAGTTACCAATTTGATCCATTTTTCTGAGTGTCTTATCACTATTCTGCATGAACCTTTTTACTGATACAATACTGAGTTGTAATTTCTAAATTAGAACAGAATAACAGAGTTGGAAAGGACCTTGGAGGTCTTCTAGTCCAACCCCCTGCTTAGGCAGGAAACCCTAACCACTTCAGACAAATGGTTATCCAACATGTTCTTAAAAACTTCCAGTGTTGGAGCATTCACAACTTCTGGAGGCAAGTTGTTCCACTGATTAATATTAAGTTCCAGAGAAGTGTGTGAGCACATTTGGGGGGGGGGGGGGAGATTCTTGTAGCATATTGACCAAAATGTGCCAGTACTGAGAGTACTGTTCTTATTATTAAAAGGCAATGCTGCATGTAGTATTGGTATGACTAAGCCTAGTAATTTTATTATATTACAAAGCATTATATGAAAACTGTGATTGATCAAAGCCATGATGGGCAGCAGACATTAATTTATGGGCCCACCAGGTGATAACCATAAAATATGCAAGACTGTAACATGCAATCCGGGGGGGGGGGGGCTTTAATTTATGATATTAATAGATGAGTAGAAATAAGAGACTATGGAAAATACTACTGGGCCATTTAGAGTCGCAAAAATGAATGAGAATAACAATTTCTTTGTGAGTATTTCCTTAGAAAAAACTGCTTCAAATAAATGATTTATGCATAAGTCTATTCATGCATACACATGGATAAAAAAAAAGAATTGAACTGATTTAAGTTGAATGCTTAGGAAGAAAGATAGAGAATATCAGTGAAGGATACAAAGTGATAAGAGGTTCTGAATATGAAACAAGCCATTTTTGCCAATCAAGAGTGAATCTTAGGAAATATAGAAATAAGTGTGAAAATAAAGCTACTTCAGGAAGAGAAAGCAATTATGAAAAGATATTACAAAATAGGTTATCTTCCCAACTGGATAAATAGAAAGTGGATATTTTAAAAAAGGGAAGCCGTTGTGGCATAGTAGTTAGAATGCAGCATTGCAGGCTAACTCTGCCCACTGCCAGGAGTTTGATCCTGACTGGCTCAAGGTTGACTCAGCCTTCCATCCTTCCAAGGTCAGTAAAATGAGGACTCAGATTGTTGGGGGCAATAGGCTGACATTTGTAGATGTCTCTTATTGCTCAGAGAATGCTGTAAAGTACTATGGAGAGGTGTATAAGTCTAAATACTATAGCTATTGCTAATATAAAAGCTTCCTGGAAATGATGGAAAACAACTATATCACTAAGTACCACTGGAGTGTGGAGGAGCTTGGGAAAATGTAAGTAGCAATGGTTGAAAAAAATGAATGTAAGAGCAGTTATCATTATCCCTAATGACGGAGAGGGTAAGCATAACATTGCTTACCTAAAAGGTAACAGCAAAATGAGGATGTAGTTATGCATGTACCCATGGATAGGGAAATCTACTACTGAAAATCTTATTGTTTTTATTCAACATTCTTATTATTAATGCAAAAAAACCAAAGCATCCTGAATTATCTATATAACAACTAGAAGCACTGGAAATGTGTCCACTCAAAGGAATTTTGGTTTGGACACATTTACAGTGCTTCCAGTTGCTGTATTGATAATTAGTTGGGTGAGTCTTCTGAACAGGTCCCACTCCATGTTTTTAGCACCTGGAAAGAGAAATCTGAGCTTGCCCATTCCTGGTATGGCAACATGTCTCCTTCCTGACTAATTGTGCTCTGTGCTATAAACTGGCATAGAATATATACTGTATGATAGGACCATAAACCATTCTACTTTCATAGATTACCGTATTCATGTCCAAAGTTTCATCAATCATCTTTTGGAAATTGGAGAAATCACAATTTAGCTCTTTAAGAGGTTTTGTGAATATCGCATCTAGTAGCATATTGCGGTTTCCTGTCAAAAGATAAAACACAAAGAAAAGAATCACCAATTAATAAATTGACTGACAATCCTACTTGAATTTATCAGATATGTTTAAATAGGTTAGCAGCTGTATAGCAACTTACTAAATAGCAATTTGAGAACCAGTTTGGTGCAGTGGTTAAGGCTCCAGGCTAGAACTAGGAGACCATGAGTTTTAGTCTTGCCTCAGGCTTGAAGCCAGTTGAGTAACTTTGGGCCAGCCCCTCTCTCTCAGCCCAGGGAAGAAGACAAGGGCAAACTACTTTTAGTCTTGCCAGAAGAACTGGCAGTTTTCAAGAATCAACAATAATTTGAAAGGGAAAAAAATAGTAATTCACAAATTATACATTTAACTATATGGTCGGTAGTAGAAATAATTTTAACACTTTCGTGGATTCCCAGAGTCTTGATCAGCTTAGCATTTTACTCCTTTTCAAAGAAATCCTAAATCAAATCAATCCATTTCTAACATGAGAACAGTTAAACTCTTTAATCCAGTCATTTGGATTGTAACCTACTCAATATGCAATGTCATATATATAAGTACCATGTAGATATTTTGGACTGCTTTCATTGTATCTTGAATAGAAAGGGTAGAAAAGTGCAAATTAGTTTTTACATTATTATTGCTTAAGTAGTCTACTTCACAATTCTGAACAAAACCTAATTTGTTCATAATTTGTTTCCACAATGTAGCACAATACTGTAAATTACTTGCTTGCCATTAATGGAACCGGTGCAAATCCTGAGTTACTGCAAAATATTGTTCTGCCTCGCAGATAATAGTCCAACAGAGAAGAGGTAACTCCTATTCAGCTGAGAAGTTGGGTCAGAAATAATTTTTCTTTCTCTGCCCTTAGAGGGAAACTCTCCTTTACTACAGTATTATTTATCACAGCAGTAACAAGAGACCACAGAAAGAGAGTTAGTATAGTAATATTTCCTAGGTTTATAGTACTCCCTGCAAGACTGCAATCTATCAATCTTACAATCTCAGAAAAATATCGAATGGTGAGCCCAAGTGAGCTCAATTTGACTCCTAGTGGTTTCCTGAACACATGTGTGTAACATTATTATCCATATAGCTATGAGATGGGGAGGTAGGAATCTTTCTGCTCCAAAGAGGCGCAAAAGGCTCTTTTGTACCATTTATTTGGATACCAAGTACCAAGGTGGATTTGATTTAAATCAAGATTTAAATCACGATTTAAATCACTAGTAAAAAGGCTTGATTTAAATCAACTCAATTTAAATCATAATTTTAAAAGAGCAACTGTCATCTCTGTCCTGCAGTGGCTCCTCCTCTGACCTGTTTGACTCACCAACAGTCCCAATATTGCAGAATATATAGCCTCATGCTACATAACTAAGCTCCATTTCATGCTGAATAAACTAAATTATGAATGTATCTTAAATAGAAAACTACCATATTTTTTGGAATATAAGACGCACCGGAGTATAAGACGCACCTTAGTTTTGGGGGAGGAAAATAGGGGGGGGGGGGAAATCTACCTACCAGGTATTCATCTGGCAAGCGTCCTTAGTCTGTTCAGCTTCAGCACATTATTTTATCCCCTGGTTAGGGCTGAAAAAAATATTCTTCGACGAGAGTAGGAATGAAAACAAGCCTGCAAAGACTTAGGGCTGGTAAAAAACTACTTCGAGGGAGTAGGAATAAAAAATGCTGCAAGCTGGTAAGATCGTTAGCATGTTAGGGCTGAAAAAACCTTTTTCAGAGGGAATAGGAATGAAAACAAGCCTGCAAAGACTTAGGGCTGGAAAAAAACCTTCTTTGGATGGAGTATGAAGCTGGGAAGATCGTTTGCACCTCGTCAGGGGTGGGAAAAAAAGCTTCGAAAAAGCTACATTCGGAGTATAAGACGCACCCAAATTTTCAGCCTCTTTTAGGGAGGAAAAAGGTGCGTCTTATACTCCAAAAAATACGGTACATTTAGATAGATTTTTACTCCAAAATCATTTTATTAAAATAAATTTGATAAAAAAATTAAAAAATCTGATTTAAATTTTAAAAATCCGATTTTTTTTATTTTATTTTTTTAAAATCATCGATTTTTATCCACCCTGCCAAGTACATGATGCCCGGCATTCTCCTGTCTTCAAGGTTAGCTCCTAAAGAAGCTTGCCTATGTTACCTGCACCAAATCAGACTTCCTAATTAGATTTTGGGGTCCTTCCATATGACTTTCAATACAAACAATACAAGCTGTATAAGAAAGGGAGGTAACCTTTGCAGAAATAGGCAATAACCATTATCTAGGTAAAGGAGCTGAAACATTCTTTAAGTCCTTGGAAAGGACAGCTCAAGCAAATGCTTCTCTGATTCTCTGGTCTGGTCTATCTGGTAGGGCTGATCAATTTTATCAAGCAATTTCTGTTTCTATTCAACCTTAGGAGTTTCTCTCATGCTGTAAAATAAATACAGGTAGTCCTCCACTTACAACCACAATTGAGCCTAACATTTTTGTTGCTAAGTGAAACGTTTGTGAAGTGAATTTTGCCCCATTTTATGACCTTAAGTCAAATCACTACAGTTGTTAAATTAGTGACATCATTGTTAAGCGACTCTGGCTTCCCCATTGACTTTGCTTGTAAAAAAGATGATCGCATGATCCTGGGAGACGGCAACCATCATAAATATGAATCAGTCGCCAAGCATCTGAATTTTGATCACATGACCATAGGCATGCTGCAACGGTTGTAAGTGTGAAAAACAGTCGTAAGTCAACTTTTTTCAGTGCTGTAACTTTGACCAGTCACTAAATGAACTGTTGTAAATCGAGGACTCTCTGTACTGTTTGCCTGGATTAAACACATTTTGCCAATTACTAATATACCCTAAAATTAACCACATAAATGATGGAAGCAACAACAGGCTAGAAGTGAATACTACTCTAAGATTTGCAGAGGAACAAAGAAAAATTAAGAGAATAAAATTCAGAAGAGAGAGACTTTTAAACCCAATCAATAAATAAGTAATATACAAAGTATATTCAGTGGCTACAGAATTCTGAAAAATTCTGAGCAAAAAGATAAAATATAACAAAGCCCCTTGAAGAAAGTATGACTGATTGGCTGACACCTTCAACTTACTTTCACATTATAAATTTCTGTTCCAGACCCTATTTTTAGAAGCCAATTTATTTCTGTTTTTACGATTCCAAATGCGGAGTTTGCTTCATTGAGGTATTATTATTTTAAAAAACCTCCAAATGTGTAGTAGCAGTCAGGCAAGCAAGCATGTTATAAAGGTTTTAATAGATAACAAATCTGGCATTCTTCATGCTGCCAAACTAAAGATCTTTATTAAAATGCCGTTTTAATTTTCTCAGCTACAGTACTGGCATATTTAAATCAGATGGGTTATTTTTGCAGAAGTTAGAAGGTTCACCCTTTGTTAACTAAATGAACAGTCAGATCTTTATATTTGCCATTTGATGTCAGATGCAAATTGACATTTATTATACTGAAAGTGGAACAGCCTGATCATTCAGTTCCAAGCTGCTAGAGAAATGTCCAAAAGATTAGAAAATTAGAATAGGGCACTTGGACTATTCATACAATAAAGCAACAGCTCTTGTACATGGCCTTTTTAAAAACCAATTTGTTTTCATTCAACTTAATAGCCAGGAATTTCCATCAGATTCTGATTCATTCCTGGACGAAGTTAATGTATTTTTGCCACATCCTATAGACATTGAATGTTATTAATCCTTTGTTTGAAACATATCAAGTTTGAATAATCTGTTTTCTTTTCAATATCCCACAATAATCAATTCCAAAATTACTCAAGAGTTCCCTTGTATAATAGAATATTCATCATGAAAGTTTCTCTTTCTTACTATAAATATTTGGACCGTGTCTACATGTACAGACTTCAACTCCCAGAGTTCTCAGTAATGGCCATGATGGCTGGGGAGTTCTATGAGTTGAACTCTATGCACCTAGATAGTGTTAAATTTGGGAATGATTTTTCCAGAGCCAGAATGTCAGTTACCTTCAGCCAAAAACCACTTTGCCGGTGTACATCTGATCCCTTCGAACACTGAGCACAGTCAGAAGTCAAAGAGGTGACTCTTTAGATAGCATTATTATGTCTAACTCTACAACACAGTAACAATAGTAATAGCACTTAGACTTATATACCGCTTTACAGTGCTTTACAGCCCTCTCTAAGCAGTTTACAGAGTCAGCATATTGTCCCAACATTTTGGGTCCTCATTTTACCCACCTCGGAAGGATGAGTCAACCTTGAGCCTGATGAGATTTGAGCTGTCAAATTGCTGGCAGTCAGCAGAAGTAGCCTGCAGTAATGCACTCTAACCACTGCGCCAACGTGGCTCATAGGTTCTAGTTCTTCTGACGGGGAGCTGTGTTAATTTGCAGGCGACTGTGACACTTCTAAATAGCTGCTGACACTATGGCTTATTCATTTATTTGATGGACAAGCTGGAAATTTGGGATGTTCTGCCAAGATTTTTAGTCTCATACTCTCTTAGTCACAAACAAATGTTTCTACTTTCACAACTAAATTAGATCTGCTCCCCGTATATAATTTAATCAATCAGGGCTTCATTGGCTATTCCTCTATGAACAGGAGTCTATCTATATCAACTCCTTCAAGATTGCTCAAAGCCATATTGCTAGTTCTTTGTTGACAATGTGCTATATAGAGGTTTCTAGACAAACAGTGTTAGGACTACATTTTGAACAAATGTATAACAAGGAATGTTATATTTTGGCTTCACCTTATCCTAAAGCCAACATACCAATTTATATCTTAGTCTTTTTTCCCCTCCTATTTCTATTCATCTTTCCTTGTTCACACTTGATCAATCCTGAGTTACAAATATTTCTAAAGATAAGCATCCGAAACCTGCTTTGTACTATTCTAAAATTTCGTTTTTTATTTCGCAAATTAAATTTCTCCGTCTTCTTCTCTTGCTAATACCACAATTCGGAATAGCACACTGAGCCACATAATAGGATTATCACACAAACTGAATGGTTTTTTTATTCAGCATATGGAAAACTTGATTGACTTTTTTAAAGAAAAACTCTTTAATAATTTGGAAAAAGACATACTTAACGCAACTCTGAGAAAGATGTAATTATACGTTCATTGGACATACAGGTAACTTCATGTGCATATGTAAATAAGTTCATGTAATAAGAATGATTGACACAAAAGTGTAGCTAATCTTGCTTTGTTGTAACTTGGTTATATCTAAGCATTTCTTACTTCAGAAGTGAAGTGAGCAATCTTGACTTGTGCTCTGAATAAAAAATACCCTAGCCAGTTTTTTTGCTTATTGCCCAGTTTAGAAATTTCTAATTGCTGCACTGTTTCACTGCATCAATTAGCATATTTTAATTGCTATTTTGTCTTTCCATTGATGATGTTTTTAATTTTTTATTGATTCAGTTCTTTAGTTGTTCTGTACTTAAGAGATTGAGGTTATATTCCCAATACCAAAGTACTGATTCCAAGTCAATTTAATAATTTGAATTGGGATTTTTTCCCCATGTTGCCTACACTAATTGTTTTCTTCTTATATGAAAAATGAACAAAGGAATACAAATGTCAGATGATAATGCAAACCAGAATACATAGCTTTTTACACATGTAAAACTTACACACTAACACTGGCAGTAAAACAGTTATCCTGGATGCTGTAAAAATCCCCTTGGCAGCTGAATAGAGATTGCCTCATAAGCTTATGAACTACAGACACAATATTTAAAAAATATCTATTTTCTAAATATCTAAATTTCTATTTCTAAACATTTCTAAAAATTTTAGAAGTAAACTCTCTAAATTTTTCTAAAATTTAGCAAATTTCTAGAGAGATTTAGAAAATAAGAAAAAAAATTACCATTATTTTTTTCCAGTGCCTGTATCACATTAGGTAGCTGATTAATTGCCTGATACATTTTGTAACAGTCCTGCAGAGTAGCTTTCTTCTGAAATTTTTTTCCTATCCGATTGAAGTCTGGGAAGCGGCGGAGGAGATCTTCTTGAAGAATTTGTCTTAATTCTCCATCTTCCATGAAGGCCTCCACCATATCTAACCTAAGTGTAAGATAAGTTTAAAATGGACAGAAAAAAAAGTTTAGCATACGTGACTGTCATGATTTTGAAAATCATGACACATTTTCAAATTAACTTTTAAAATGGGAGCTTAAAATTAATCAGAGTGCTAGGCTGGGGATAACTGTTCTAATATGTCAATGACCATAACCATAAATCATTTCACCATCAGAAATACTTTTTTGCATAAATTTTATTAAGAGTTTAAAAAGAAGATAAAAACTAACAAAAATTAATACAAAATAAAGATAAGGGAAAAGAAGAAAAACATAAAAAAAGAAAAAAGAAAGAGTTCCCAATTTCCTTTGCAGCAAATGGAAGTATGATTAGAAAATTATCTTAGTTACAAAATAGGCTCTTTTTCTATTATCTAATGTTTTATCATCAAAACTATAAATCAAAAGTTCGTTTTTTCTTAAAAAAAAGTGTATAAGGGGTTTCCAGTAAGCAACAAATATAGATGTTGTCTTTTCTCATCATCTTCATCATTCCTCCATTGTGGACAGTATCAAACCTTTCCACTTTGAAGCATATAATAAATCTTGCTGCACTTACATATTAAAGCAAAATTCCATGGCTTTTTTCCAGCAGTTTATCCATCATTCACAAAACATAAATCCTCTGGTTTTACATTAGTGTTTAAAATCTTCTGAATTAGTACATGCATTTGTATCCAAAATTTTCTGGCTACCAAAGATTCAGCTACAGAATTCCCAAAATCATAGTCCAGTAACAATAATCGTAATGATTTTACTAAATGTATATGCTGCCCAATCCCCCAGTAACCTGAGGTTATAACATTTCTCAACTTACATATAATTCTCAATAATTCTCTAATTATAAGGAAATTATAATCTTCAATCAATTATCATTTTCAGTATGTTTTATGAGGCTCAAAGAATATTTGTCTTCAATTACTGCATTTTGCCACCAAAAACAAGCGCTAAAATGAGCCAAACTAGAATTTAAATGTTAAATCAATAATTAAGAACGCAAAAATAATTCAAAGCAAAATAGAAATCTCATCATCTATGAAACAAAACTCTAATTCTGCAACAAATGATGTTAATTGTAAAGTGCCTGTTTGGGAAAAAAGAGTGATGAAGTTAGTGTCATTTTTTCAAAGCAATGCTGTTCTGGTTGCCAAATATGACCTATTTGGCTAGCAACAGTTACCTCAGAGTATCACAGCCCACTTGCTCAGTGGAACTGCTACCACACTAGACCTGTAAGCAGGATTATCTTGACAGAAATGTGCAAAAATACAATATGGTCAGTCATCCACATACATTAAGCATTAAAGGACAGGCCTTTAGGTCCAACATCCTAACACATGATCATACAGCTATAAATCATCCTGACCACCTCCCCTTGCTATAATAAAATGTTTTATTGATTCCATGTTCAGGCGACCCAAAGTTCCATAGTAGAAAGGGCCGCATAAGAGTTGTTACAAGTACCCAAGGAAAGTGCTCATATTTTATAATTGCTTTTAAACTATAACAGGTTCTTCTATATATGCTGACAGTTTCAGACATGTATATTATTTATGGTTATTTTTAACTGTTATTAGACAACCTGTGCCCCTTTGGGCCAGCTTTTCAGATACATTTCCTTACCTAAACAGAGAAACAAAATGAGTGGGCAAAAAAGCAGTGGAGCAGGAGCAACTTCTGACATCCTGCCAACTTCCCCGTTGAGTTTCATTGTGGTAATTTGGCAGGGAGTACTGGAAATCTCCCTCCCTCCCTTCCCCTTTCCTTCCCAGGTAAGTGACTGCTACTGGATGCGTGGGGGAAGTGACAGATTGCAAGACTGGCTGGGAAACTGTCACAGAACTTTGAAAATGAAAGTCATGTGACTGCAGCAGCAGTCAGTAGCACTGAAACAGCCACAACCTCCCCAAGTTTCATTCCCTTGAGAGTCATAGGTTGTTGATTTTGGACACATTCTGTAAATTAGCCCATTTGAAGTACTGTATTTTTCAGAGTATAAGACGCACCATTTTACCCCCCAAAACAGGGTGAAAACTTGGGTGCGTCTTATACACCGAATGCAGCCCCACCCACCCAGCCACCCCCACCCTTTGGCCTCTGTCTTCCAGCAATTTACCTGCTTGCAGCAAAGAGGGAAGAGCCTGTAAAGGGAGCAAGTCAGTAGCAGTTTCCCGATCTACAGCTGATTAGGTTTGTCACGTGGGAAAATGAAAGTGAAACTAACTACAAAGAGGCAAATAGCTGGGAGAGACTACAGATTTTTATTTTTTGCTGAACTGGATGGAAGGGGGTAAGTGAATAACTATAAATGTCTGTAGAATGTTCAAATTATTAGACTTATTTTTTAAAGACTGCTTTATTATTGTTCTAGAGCCAGGGGTCTCCAACCTTGGCAACTTTAAGACTTGTGGACTTCAACTCCCAGAATTCAACAGCCAGCTTTGTTAGCTTTGCTGGCTGTGGAATTCTGGGAGTTGAAGTCCACAAGTCTTAAAGTTGCCAAGGTTGGAGATCCCTGTAAATCTAGACAACTTAACAAAATAAAGAAGCTTTTTAAAATAAATGCTTGCTCTGAAGAGGCCCAGTGCTATTGTATCTTCTTTTAAATAATAGAGAATAATGTATACTTCCAGAAATTTTAATTAATTTTAACAGCTCTGTACTGTTAGTATGAAATGTAACAGTGTCCTGTTTAGTATTAGAGTTTAGTTACCTTGGAGTAGATCTATTTAAATAATTGGGAAGAGTTAGTATGACTACATTTAAGAAAACTTTCTGGCATAATGTACATTTCTCCAATTCTTTGCTATTTCTATGGGTCAGGCACACATGCACAGAAATACACAGCAAACAGTATATATCATCTGTGCTGTTTGCTGTTTGGCAAATTGCTTGGAGGCAGAGGCCTTTTTCCCTTGTTTTCCTCCCCCAAAACTAAGGTGCGTCTTATACTTCGGTGCGTCTTATACTCCGAAAAATACGGTATTTTAGTTCAAAAATTGTACTAGCCAAAACAGCCTGCATAGTTCTAGACTGCATTAAAAGAGGTATAGAGTCAAGATCACACGCAGTGTTGGTACCACTTTATAATAACTTGGTAAGACCACACTTAGAATACTCTTTTGGTCACCATGATATAAAAAAAGATGCTGAGATTCTAAAAAGAGTGCAGAGAAGAGCAACAAAGTTTATTAGGGGAATGGAGACTGAAACATATGAAGAACTGTTGCAGGAATTGAATATGTCTATTTTAATGAAAAGAAGGCCTAGGGGTGATATGATAGCAGTTATCTGAAGGGCTGCCACAAAGAAGAGGGAATCAGCCTATTCTCCAAAGCACCTGAAGGCAGGGCAAGAAGCAATGGATGGAAACTAATCAAGGAGAGAAGCAACCTAGAACTAAGGAGAAATTTCCTGACAATTAGAACAATTAATCAGTGGAATCTTGCTTTCAGAAGTTGTGGGTGCTTAATCACTGGAGGTTTTTAAGAAGAGATTGGACAACCATTTGTTTGAAATGGTATAGAGCAGCGGCCCCCAACCTTTGGGGCACCAGGGACCGGTTCCATGGAGGGGTTCTTCTGTGGACCCGAGGGGACATAGTTTCACGTGCTACCTGCATCCGGCAGATGGAGCTTCACTTGTTTGTGCGGCCCTGTTTATGGCATGCTGCAGCCCATGACGATCCACGGACCAGGAGTTAGACACCTCTGGTATAGTGTCTCCTTGAATGGGGGGTTGGACTAGAAGACCTCCAAGGTCCCTTCCAACTCTGTTATTCTGTTATTGTTGCCCTATGGTTCATTTTTTGCCCAGTTAAAGGTCACAATAACCAAAGTTTTAGTAATATATAGTTTTTGGATTGCCTTTCATGTGAATTTAATTCATATGATTGAGGAGAAAAATGCTGATAGCAATCAGTTAACATTTGCAGCAAAGACAATTCCAAAGTAAATCATTTGCCACTGCTAACCATCTGCAACTGTAGACAGATAGTTTTTGGTCTTCTGATAGACTTACTTAGAATTATTATTTTGACTATAAAAAATAATTCAAAAATAGGAACATCTCAAACAAATATTAGACTGGAGTGTGTAAATTTATGAACATATCAAACTATTTTACACAGATACTAGGACTTTTAGCCAGGATTGCTTATTTTTACTGACCATAAATTTCAAAGTTTATTACTCAAAATGTCAGGGATTAAAGCCAAAACTTTTAATGTGCAAAGCACTGGATTAACTTCTAAAACAACATTTTTTGGGGCAATGCATTAGTAATATTTAGCTAACTAATCTAATGCAATGATTCAATACATTAGAGTGATGCTGCTGCTTTCATTTTTAATTTGAACAGATACACTATAGTTTTCTATTTGCCAAATGGAAGCATATAATGGGACAAATGACATGATTAATACATATTCAACAGCAATGACTCTCATCTTCACTAGTAGTATTCTATTTCTGGCCAAAAAATTGGGAAGGGGGGAGAGTGTTAATGCCCATCAAGCTCTCCACAGTAGAACAACATGTTACTGTGTATTCCTGATTCATTCAGGTCATTAAAGAGAGAGAACATTTGTTCACCAATATGGATCAACAATAACTAGTAAGGCTTAAGGCAAATCAAATACTTCTTGTTTGAGAGGAAGACTCAGGCATCCAGAGAATAAAGATTAATAGGAACTGTATTAATCACTAGAAAAATCCAATTTATGACTTTATAGGTAGTCTTTGGTTAACTATGGTAATTGGGACAGGAATTTTCACTGCTAAATAACGCAGTTGTAAAGTGTTAATCATGTGATCACATCGTTGGTGAGCGCAGACCCTGCTGTTATTAAGCAAGAATCATGGGTCATTAAGCAAGTCCCAGGTGGATTGCAAACAGACTAACAGGCAGGTAAGGTATGACGTGAACCCAGTGGGATAGCTGTTGCTGAGTAGGGAGGGATGTGCAGAGGGCTCATGAAAAGCACTGCAGCTGGGTGTGGTTGTTGTGGTGGGGGAGATACACAGGTGAGGCATGGCATGGATGTGTTAGTGGCAGCTGCCAGGCAGAGATGATATGTCAGTACTGGCGAAGTGCAGCATGCATGGGGGGGGGGGGGGTGTTGGGTGTTGCTGCTGAGCAGGAAGGGTGCAAACAACTTACTGGAATGACTTTGAGACCTTCCCTCTCAGCTTCCCCATTGATTTTGCTTGTTGGAATCTGGCAGGGAAGGTTGCAAATGGTGATCATGTAACTGCATATTACAACAATCATAATGCAAAACAATTGCCAAGTGCTCAGATCGCTATCACAGGACTAGGAGTGCTGGGATGGCTGGAACTTCAATAACAATAGCACTTAGACTTCACTGTGCTTTATAGCCCACTCTAAGCAGTTTACAGAGTCAACATATTGCCCCAACAACAATCTGGGTCTTCATTTTACCGACCTCGGAAGGATAAAAGGCTGGGTCAACCTTGAGCCGGTGAGAATCAAACTGCCGAACTGCTGGCAGCAGTCAGTCAGCAGAAGTAGCCTGCAGTACTAGATTCTAACCACTGCACCACCACGGCTCAAGCTTCAGTCTTAAGTATCATCATTCAGCTTGTTCATAACTTTAAACAGTTGCTGAATAAATAGTCATTTAACAAGGACTACCTGTATTTACTGTAAGAAGCAACTCAAATGGTGGGGAGGGGGGGCTAATATCTGCTGGGAGCCTGTAATGCAGCAGAGGACACAGGCATTTTGGTAGAAGTGAGGTTCAATAAGTGGCAACAGATCTGTATAAAAGAATAAACAAAGTGAAGCATTCAATAACCATAGCCTTCACAATGCTTTATGTAGGACATAAGAACTCATCCCGCTCTGTCTAAACAACAGAAATGTATAAATCTCAGCCTCCAATAAACTTATATTCAGGCATTCTAGAGAGAAATTAAAAACACCCCACTAGTCAAGGCCATGTGGATTGCACCTCTTTTGTAAAAGCATTCATGTGCTCAGCAAGGATATCTGTGCCAAGGAAGTCTTCCTACATATACATGGAAATGCAAACATGAAAGTTCAAACCAGGGAATGAATGCATGGATGCTTTTTTAAATTAGACATTAGACACGGGGAAAGGGTTCACTCCTATCTATTGCATGTAAGTTATAACCTTCTTTGTAATGCCTGAATTCAGGTCTGAATTTGCAATGAGAAAATTGAGGAAGACAAAATAAACTGAGCAGTTGTAACTCTAGAGAAGAACCACATCTCTTCAGAAGCTGACATTTTTATTGTCCTTTTACCTTGATTTGTATTTCCATCCCATCCTTCTTCATTAATACCTACTGCAATCATCATTTTTATTGCTGCTTTTTTGCCATTTTGTAAGTGGCTTTTTGAAAGGAACATAGCCAAAATGAGAAATGGCAGCAAGAGAAAGATAGGGAGGGAGATTACAAAAAGGTTGAGAATGTTTCTGGTTTTCAGATCGGCTGCCTGCAGAGATGCTGGAGGTAAAGCATGCTATTCTTCTTTCTTTCTTTCTTTCTTTCTTTCTTTCTTTCTTTCTTTCTTTCTTTCTTTACAGAATTTGTAAACAACCCAAATTGCAAAGCAACTCAAAATGACATGTAATAATTTGAGAACATACTATGAAATCCAAGAGAAACCATAAAACAAAACAAAAAAGGTTTTTTTTACAAATAGTGGGTTACATTTTCTCTAAAACAAAACAGAGTCTTTTCTGCAGCTTCTTTTAGAAAATTTGTCTTCCATTGCTACAAACATTAAAATTTTATTTATTCCTGCTCTGGCAGAGTAGTAGAACACGTTTGCCTTTTATTGCTTCTCCTCCAATAAAAGGAATTATGTCTATATCTTAACTTTGTTACAGTCCAACATTTGTTTTGATTTTTAAAAAGGAAAGCAAATTAACGTATGCTTTGATGGCACATCTCAGCCCTCTGTGCTTTTATTGCTTCAGTGCAGTTGTCTTGATAAAATGTGCTTGCTTGTAAAGCAGTTTTCTAAGGCTGGCAGACAGATAAATGTTTGCAGTATGAGGACAAATTAAGTTTGGTTTGTTTAGAGCCAATGGAGCATAGCAAGTGCTATAATTGTCTTTGTCATAGATTCAGTCTAGGCTTTTGAAACATGAAGATCTACAACTGTGAAGACAAACAAATCTGATCTCAAAAATTATCCTTGCTTTTTTTCTAGCTTGCTTACTTCCTCCTCTCTACACTTCCTGAAAACTTGGAAGTGAAAAAAAGATTCCCTCTTCTTTCCATGTCAACAAATGGAAGTCAACAATCTGATAATATTTAATCAGAAAGCTGTATTAACTACAGGAACATCACAAAGAATAAGGAGGGGAAAAGTGAGACAAGAAAATAAAACCATCAATATTCCTAAGAATGATGGACAAGATCCAAGAGGCATTCATGAATCACAACTAAATGCAGCACTAATTGCTAAAAAAAGAAAAAAAAGTTATTTTGATTGCCTCAGAAAACCATCTTATTCTAAGATTTGCCCAATAGTTGTTAGGCAACAGTCAGGTCTTAGCAACTACGGATTCTTTACTTTTAAGAGAGAAATCCAACAAGATATAAAAGGAAACAAGGAGGTGACTGGAACTTAAGAAAAACAAGAAAATGATATATAAGGAGTTTGTTTTGAAAAGTATTGATATTTATAAACCATATTCCAGGTGCTAAAACATTTGACAGGCATTATTTCAGGAATCTCCTCTTAGGAGTCCTAAAAATAAGCATTACAATTATTTCAGCATGCTATGATATTTATAGAATCACAACAGTATCTCAATAAGAAGTTTTGGTTTTTAAATTCTATGAAAAGCAGAGACAATTAACAACTTTGTTACAATGTTTGATGCAGATGAAAATCATCATTGGATACTGTACTGAAGCCAAAATAGTCCTCAAGTTACGAATCAACGGTCAACTGAACTGAGGTGCTGCCACTGCTGGGGAACACTTGAGCCTTTGCTTCCGAGCAGCTGATTGGCGGTTGGATCAGCCTCCCAGAATACCGCCGATCAGCTGTTCTACTGTAGGTGGCGGGAATCGCCGCCATGCACCGCCACCGACCACTGCTCACTACCACAACACCATTTGGCAGCAGCGAAGGGCAGCGATGGCAAAGGGCAGCGATGGCGATCCCCGCCATCTAGAACAGCTGATCAGCAGTATTCCAGGAGGCCAATCCAACCACCAATCAGCTGCTCGGCAACGAAGTCTTCAGCGTTCCCCGGTGACAACAAACGGCGGCAGCGGAGACAGGTGGCGGCAGCAAACGCTGCCACTGCATCAACCCCCTCCCCCCACTGCAATATTCGCTCTATAAAATGCACAGACATTTCCACCCACTTTGGGGGGAAGTGAGTCTTATAGTGGAAAAAATACGGTACTTAGTTCTCTCCTATGCATTCTATAAGTCTCAAGGAAGTATGCAAAGTTCTCAGAACTGTTAGCTCAGCAACCTGTAGATGATGCATCCCTTCCTCAAAGAACAATTGCTGGACCCAATAATTTTAATCTCTTCTCCAACTTCCTCTTTTTAGTGCTTAGGATGCAATTCCAAGGAGTTTTAGGAGAAATTGATTATCTGGATCCTTTTCAGTTAGATTTCAAATAGCTTTGAGACAGCATTGATTGCACTTGTAGCAACTGTTTTGATCTTTCTTGAGTTTACAATTACTTACAGTACCATTAATCATTCTAGACTCTCTTTATGGTTTGAGAATGGAGGTTGCTGTTTTGTCTCCTTTTTTCAAGCTGGTTCCAGGCAATGTTGGTGGGGAAGAGAATTGAATTATAGATGCTTGCTCAACAGGATTTTTCAGGGCTTGACACTTTTTCCTATTCTATTTAATATCTGTATGAGACCTCTGGAGGAAAACACATCACAGCGTGGTCAGATATCAGCAGTATGATAATAATATCAAGTTGTATATCTCAACCCTTGCCAATTGAAGATGCTTTTGTACCAGTTTCTGAAGTCTGTTGAGGTCTGCATGGGGAACAACAGACTCAAGATCAACCATAACAAGACCAAGTGGCCTTGGAGTCATGGATTCAGTGATGGGATTCAATTTTTTCTACTACCGGTTCTGTGGGTGTGACTTGATGGGCGTGGCTTGAAGGGGTGCCACCTTGCTTTGAGTGACATTGAGTTGGCCACGACCACTCAGTCACATGACCCCCCCACCAAGCCACACCCACAGAACCGGCAGAAAAGGCAGCTCCTGCGGCCTGTCCCTTTATGGTCCCCCCTCCCCCCCCCGACGTTGAAGTACCTTAAAGGGACACCGCAGTCCGGCTGCCTTCCGAGCAGCTCCGCTGCAATGCAGCCCCTCCGGCGCAGCAGACCGTTCCCCTGGCCGGGTCTGGCAATGGGGTGCGGTTGCGCATGCACACTGGCAGGCAATGGGGTGCGCGTGCACGGCCAGCAAGAAGAACAGAGCAGAGATGGTGGAGATGGGACTTCAGGCCTCTTTTTTGGCCTGTAGTTTTCGGTAATTTCCAGCACAAGAAGCCTGCAGCCACCGCCTCTTTTTCAGCATGAGAAGCGACTTTGCCAGCCGGAGCTGAGCCGGCAGTGGCGGCTACAGGCTTCTTGCACCGAAAATTACCGAATACAGGCAGAAAGAGGCCTGAAGAAGTCCCATCATCACCGTCCTGTTCTTCCCGCAGGCCGCACACACGCATCCCATTGCCTGCCAGACCCGGACAGGAGAACGGCCTGCTGCGCCAGAGGGACAGCGTTGCAGTGGAGCTGCTTGGAAGGCAGCCAAAAACTACTGGCAGCTGAGGCTCGCCAGCCGAGCTTCGCCGGAGACCCCACTAAGGCACGGACGAAGGTGAACGAGGCAGAGGGCGAGCAGGCAGCGCCTCTGGGGCAAGGCTGGAGCCAGGTAATGGCGCGTTCCCTGACCTGGCCAAGGCAAATGGTGAGAGGGCAGACTCGGAGGCGCCAGGGCAAGACTGGAGCCGGGGAATGGCACATTCCCCGACCCAGCCAAGGCAAAGGGCGAGCGGGCAGTGGCTCCAGGGCCTCGAGGAATGGCGTGTCCCTGGGCCCTGACCTGAGGTGAAGGGTGAGCAGGTAGCATGCTTACCTTTGGTGAGAATGGGTGAAGTGCGGAGGGGAGGGGATTAGTTGGGCCACGTGGCGAAGGCAACATATATAGGGTGGGTGGGCAGGGTGAGCAGCGAGCGGGCAGGCAGGGCGAACAGCGAGTGGGTGGGCAGGGCAAGCAGCGACCGGGCAGGCGGGAGCGAACAGTAACCGGGCGACCAGGGGCAGGGCCAACCAGAGGTGGTATTTGCCGGTTTGGCGAACCAGTCCATATTTCCGCTACCGGTTCGCACGAACCGGTCCAAACTGGCTGAATGCCACCTCTGCATGGATTGGTTGTGAATGGATAGTTTCCACCCTTGGTTCTTAATGGGGTTAAACTTCCTCAGACAAAATAAGTTGAAAGCAAGTAGTAGATATGGTCAGGAAGGATTTTACAGATTCCTCATATGTAACAGTTGCACTCTTTCCTGGATTGTCACTCTCAGGGTCTCTTGAATGGACTACTGCAGTGATGACGAACCTATGGGCACACGTGCCACAGGTGGCACGCGGAGCCATATCTGAGGGCACTTGAGGCATTGCCCTATGTCAGCTCCAGTGCTCATGTGCGCACTAGCCAGCTGATTTTTGGCCTTCTTTTCGGTTGTTTTCACTCTCTCCAGGCTTCAGAAAAGCCTCCTGAACCCTGGGAAAGGCGAAAAGCGGCCCAACAAGCCAACCGGAGTGAAGTTCAGTGGGGCCTGTGCACATGCCCGGGGGAGTTGTGTCAATGCCCGTGGGGGCAGCGTAGGGGTTGTGCACATGTACGGGGGGAGGAGATTGAATTGTGGGTGTAGGCACGTGCGTGTGCTCTATCGCACACGCACACACCTTTTTGGCACCCAAGCCAAAAAAGGTTCGCCATTACTGGACTACTGAATGTCCTTTACATTGAGTTTCCCTTGGAGATAATTAAGATACTATAGCTGGTTCAGAATGCAGCGGTGTAAAAAAATATGGGAACACCTCAAAATGCCTATGTGCTACCAGAATTTCCCAAGCTGCACTGGTTACCAGTTGGCTTTAATTTTTCAACTCAATGTACAGGCAGTCATATATATAAAGCCCTTCGTGGCCAGAGGTCTGTTATTTCCAAGACTGTTCTCTAATTTCTTATTCAATATTTATTTATTAAATTACCATACTGCCCATCTCACTAATACAGTGACTCTAGGTGGCTTACAATATAATAAAAAGTTTAGAAGTGCTAAAAAAACCTAAAATTAGAATAAAAAGATAAAAAGTTAAAAGTTAAAAGTTAAAAAGTTAAGAACCAAGATGATTTGTCCATACTATAACTCTGAAAATGTGGGCATTCTTGGGATCAGGGCAATTAATTCTATCTGGCTGGGAACCAAAGGCTGGGTGTCTTCTCGGTTATCACCCTGCCATCTAGATAAAAATTCATACACAGAGAGAGTCCAATGGGTTCGAATCTTCCATCCTTCAGAAAAGCATTGTTATTCTGCCTGAATGGTTCCTGGAATTATTCTTTTCTATACATTTCCCCAACATGCCCGTTACTGTATTTGGTTCTTTTGTTTTATAATTTTTGTACTGTACAGCCATTATTAGGTGGATTTATAAACTGAATTGATGATGATAATGATGACTCAATTTAAACATCTCCATAATTTGTCCACATCTATCTAATATGGTTCAGATTCCTCAATATCTGATGCCACATTTTTTGATGATGAGATTCCATAGAATCCATAAGGAAGGAACTAATCAGAGTTCTGATTACAAGTCATTCAGCAATGATATGCTGAAGCCGTTCTATAAATGCCTTTGTTAGCAGCAGTGACCGAGGAAAGTAGAAAGTTGTCCCATAGATTTCTGAATGCCATTTTTTTAGTCCAAATTAAGATGCAAATCCAATGCTGCAAATTATTAAACACTGAAGCAATAGCCACGGGGAATATCATATTCACTTTCCTATTACAACAAAGAAAATACATTGGTTCAGTATTCATTCTTAACACATTTCTCCAATTAACTGAAACATTCATCTGTATTACTTTTGTAACAGGAGCAGTACGGAACATTTCCTAACCAGCAGGCCTTCATGAAAAAGCTGATTATAAGAATGTACATATATAGCTCAATTAATCAGAACAATCAAAACTTGCCCTATAGAATTTACTGAATCTGCTAAGGAACATAGCTTTGATTTCTTACAACTGTTCTTTCGGTTAAAAGATCTGAGCACCAAAATTATTAAAAACTGAAAAGCTGCAATTAGGGTTTTTCTCTCTGGCGCAACCAAAATTTAAGACATTTCCAACACCAAGACAATTTAAAATCCAAATTCAAAATGTGGATTCATTCTGTTAAGAAAGGATAGCAGTACATTCCATTTACATCAACAATGTTCTTAGTACAATGCAGGGATTTTTGTTGCCAAATTATCCTATTTAGGGTTTCACATTACTCTTAATTTGAGCAACTCAACGTAACTCAAATATTATTTTCAGAATAATTACATACACTTTTCAAAACAAATGCACAACTAATCAAGATTCTATTATTTTGACCTACATTTTATCTGAAAATAGATGCAAGAGGAAAAGAGCAGCAATGGGGAAAAAAATATAAAGATAAAGG
Organism: Diadophis punctatus similis; assembly: GCA_023053685.1. Lineage (NCBI taxonomy): Eukaryota > Metazoa > Chordata > Lepidosauria > Squamata > Dipsadidae > Diadophis > Diadophis punctatus. Next base: position 38,634,461 of record JALIGW010000001.1, read on the forward strand.
AATCAGTGCTCCAGCTCTGATTCAGTTCAAGGGTGGGTTCCTCCCAGTTTGGACCGGATCGCCTGAACCGGTAAAGACCCGCTGGTGACATCACGATGGCGTCATGGATCCGGTTCAGTTGGTGCCGGTCAGTGGGCACCGCTATCTTTTTTTTTTCTGAATTTTTTACTGTTTGGAAGTTTTTTCCTCTGCTGATGCTTGAAAAACGGTCCTTCCGCCCGTCCCCTGGTTTATACTTACCTTTATTCCTTCACCCGAAGCACAGCTGATCAGCTCCTCAGCTGTGTTTTGGGCAGGATTATAGCTACTGAGCTTGCGCGGAAGCAGAACTGCACGAGGGGACACACGCATGTGTGCAAGTGGAGCGATCGCGTGCACGCGAAACGTCGCAATGCAAACCAGTGGCGAAGGTAAGTGGAACCCACCCCTGATTCACTTCTTCAATGTGAAGCCACTGCACTACTCAATAGCTGTTGATATAACTAGGCAGGACTGAACTCACTTGAACTGAAAGCTCAATGCCATACGAAGGATGCCTATCATTGCACTGCTGAGCTCAATATTACCAAGGTTCTGTGGATGGCAACAGCAACGCAAGGTTACACTTGGGACATTTACCTGAAGATGCCAGGCTTTAAAAATAGTGCCTTTTGAATACAAAGCATGGACTTAACTAACGAGGAATGCTTTATTAATGTTTTCCTGACTAGCTACCATTTCGTAACTTTCCTTCTGCTGCTTTAATAAGGAAGCATTTTGTTAGGCCTAACATATGAACATTCAGACAACTACTAGACATGAGCAAAAAGATACAGAAAACTATGATTCTTTGCTGCCATCTACTGGCGGTCTGTTTTTTACAACTCAGATATGGTAGATTTATAATTTTTGAATTATCATCCTTTTTAGCAGCCAGGAGAGTCTTAACACATCCTCGGAAATCTAAATATGTCTACATGTCCTAAAATATAATCTACTTTGCAGTGCTCTAACGTATCTGCAACTAAGGTCAGAAAACTGTCTTGCCAACTTGCCTGCAGTGGCTTGTTAGCACTGTAATTATAAAACAAATAATCTCATAATATATAAGCAGATCTAATTAGTTGCAAAAAGGTAAAAGACCATCAAATTCATAAAAAGGGGCTTTAGCTATCCTTTCTTGTTAGTTCCAGTGCAAAATAACAGTTACAACTGCTATAATAAGAAAATTGTATCAAGCCCCGTAGATATCTTCAAATTTGGGTAAGAAAGAAACCTCCATGAACTGGAGTATCTAAGGGGTGTGAAACTGGCGGCCCATGGGCCAGATGCGTCACGCACAAGCCAAGCCCATCCCAGCTCCGCGAAGGGAAAAAATACCGTGATACGTCACGAGACAGCAACGTAACGCAGCGAGTTTGACACCCTTGATCTAACAGTTGCCTATTGTTTTAATATTAAGGCCTTTGATTGTCATTTAGTTCTTTACACACCTGAAGATTCTGATGATTACAGCAGCCCAATTTCAGCTCTCACATTTCCCTTTAAGAAGGTACTGTATATAATTTGTTGTATCACTAAAGCTCTTAGTCCTGTTCTTTTAGCTCCTCCAAAGACTGCCACTATGTTGTAATATCTAATTGCATAATAAGAAATACAATTGTTATCTAATTAGGAATATGCAAGTCATTTAAACATTAATAAAATTACTTTGGAGTAGTAATTGCAGCAGAGTTCTTTTTATGAAATTGAATGATATTTTACCTTTATAAAATTGCCCTTCTGATAAGATCCAGCAGAGTGAGTATACTCCAAGTCTCTTTAATCGAATAAAATTACACAGTGGGACTTTGGAAGCATCCCATTTTTGGCATGGCCCCTCCCCTCTGGAACAGCATTCCCCTAGATCAGGGGTCCCCAAACTTGGCAACTTTAAGACTTGTGGACTTCAACTCCCAGAATTCTCTAGCCAGCATAGCATAGCTATGAATTCTCTAGCCAGCATAGTATAGCTGCATAGCTATGCAACTATGCACAGCATAGCTGGCTGGAGAATTCTGGGAGTTGAAGTCCACAAGTCTTAAAGTTGCCAAGTTTGAAGACCTCTGCCCTAGATCCATATGGCTCCCATCTTGATGACGTTCAAGAAAACATCAGAAAATTGTTTTTTCTCCCAGGTCTTCGGGTAAAGAAGCTGATGAGTTCCTGTCAGATTTTGAGCTTGTATGTATGCCTTTTTCCCTTTTGTGTACATATCACCTGTTTTTAGTGTTTCTTGCTTTTAAAGTATAAAACTGTTTAGTCGTTTAGAGTCAGGTCATCCCTATTTCATGTAAATAAGTAAATAGAATATAAGAAAGCAAATATTAAATATAAGGAATTAATCATATTTACTCTAAGTCACATTTATTTTATTACCTTTATGTCCTGTCCCTCTCCCCTGCTTTTTTATATGTGGCTGTAGGCAAGCCATTAAAAGACCTAGTGCAGCTGCAGGCTGAAAAGGGTTGTGTATCTGCACTTTATAACTGTACCAGAATATACTAGAAGTTATGGCAACCTTCAGAAATAGCACTATGCAATTTTATATTCAGCTGAGCTCAACACAGAAATTTGATTTATGTGGCAACTTTAAATTCATCATCTGACTGCCCCTTTTTTATGAGCGAATGCTTAGTCTCTACTTAACACTAACATTTCAGAAAACACAAAATGGCTTCAACACTTCACCTGAAGTTGTAGTGATACTATATCTTGCCCCTGAGTTTGCCAGAGACTTGTCAGATGGAATGGAATGGAATGGAATGGAATAACAGAGCTGGAAGGGACCTTGGAGTTCTTCCAGTCAGCCCCCTGTTCAAACAGGAGAACTTGGAGAATAATTTGACCTCCTCGCCTTTGTGGCAGCCCCTCAAATACTGGAATACTGCTATCATGTCACTCCTAATTCATAAATTACACCTGACCAACAAAGCCATCAAAAAAGCGGTCCTATATGAGGGGAATTTTGCCAAATTATAACTTTTAATATGATGAGAAAAACTATTAAAATATGAGTGGGGTAGATAATTGTAATAATTATACTCCACCTCACTAAATGAATAGGAGATGAAATATTTCATCCAGGCCCCATCTTCCTTCTGCAGAGGGACTTCCCACATACTACTCAAGGCCAAGGACAACATTTGCCAGATGCTGATGCCTGACAGTGTAAGCAATACTGAAGGAAAGTGCTCTATTTTAGTGGGCAGTTTCTACTTAAAGGCAAAGGTATGCCACAATCAGAAAAGCTGATTGTGTGTTGCTCTAATTTGGCAGGGAGTAAAACAATGGTCCCTAACCTCTATTCTGTTTCTAAGCTTTTAAGTTACTCTGCTGTTTAGGTAAACACAAAGAGAGAAATCACACAACTGGACAGTTGTTTATCTATTAAAAGACACCTTAGGCAGAATCATTCAATTTTACATTCATTTTAAGGAGCATATTTTAGTGGGCTGGCATTGGCAGTTTAATACTGGTTAGAAATTACCGTACATATTTTATATAAAAATTTCTTGTTGCTGCAAGAAATATCGAAATGTTACTTGTTGTCCATAATCTTGATTTAATGAATTACAATAATCAAACTTGAGATATGGGCACCAGAATTCAATCACCTAATGAGCTGTTTTTTTAGCATTCACGGTGATAAAAATGAAAAGCAGGAGCAGTTTTACAAAATATATCAGGGGAAGCTTTTTCAATTAACTAGAATAAGCACTTAGTTTTCTAGTCTGCACAGTACACTTGACAAAGGAGCCCTCTCAGTATTCAGAAGTGGTGCACTCTAGAAAGACTAAAGGGGTATTTATTTATTCATTTATAATTTAACAACCATCTTTAGTTTACAACTCCCATAGCAGCTGATGAAATGTACTAAATAAAACAGAAACACATCAAGCAAGCAGGGGTGGGTTTCACTTACCTTCGCCAGCGGTTCGCATCGCAACATTTCGCATTGCGAGTAAAGCAACCTCTTTAAACGCAAGCAAATATATGCACAAGCAAATATATGCTTTTAACAAATCTTGATGCAATATTTTTTTTCCTTAAGGTTTAAAAGATATTCATAAACTTCCCACATAAGGTCTTCTTTTAAGCCCACATGCTATCTATGTAGGGCTTTAAGCCATATTGTTATGTTTTAAAGGAAAATATCTTTAAAATATGAACTAGTTAGCTTTTAGCAGGATAATACTATAACTTTCCATCTTCCTTCCATCAGTTTTGCAATGTGTTTTTACGAGAGGAAGGAAACAAATGCCTTTCCTACCATATTACCGTATTTTTCGGAGTATAAGACTAAGGTGACCAGACGTCCCGCTTTTGGCGGGACAGACACGCTTTTCAAGCGTGTGTCCCACGTCCCGCATTCTTTCCAAAAAGTCACGCTTTTTTGGAAAGAATGCCAAAACAGCGGGACGTCTGGTCACCTTTTGCCCGTTCTTGCCCTGACGGCTCGCAACCGGAAGCGGCGGCGTGCGCGAGCTGGGAGAAATCTCTCGGCTGGCCCAGCAGTTGCCCCGGCGACGGGGGAGGCGCAGCCCCGCCCTCTCGAAATGGCTGTCCCGTCCCGTGGCGCCGCGCGCAAGGATGCGGGGGCGTGTCTCCGTGGCGGCGTCGCGGTGGGCGGGGCGGCCCGAGCGAAGGAGTCGCATCCAAGATGGCCCTCGGGCCGGCGCTTGCTCAGCCGGCCGGGGCCGCCGCCGCAGCCTTCCCGCCGCCGGGGCAGCCGGGACTGGGCGCCCAGCCGCAGGGGCAGCAGCAGCAGCAGCAGGCCTCTCAGCTCGGGCCGGCCGTGGGCGGTGTTGGCGGCGGGCGGGCGTCCCGCGTTGAGTCCTCCAGCGGCAGCTGGAAGCTGGCGGAAGAGCCGGTGTGAAACTCTTCCAGCCTCCGCCGGAGGAGTCAACGCGGGACGCCCGCCCGCCACCAACGCCGCCCACGGCCGGCCCGAGCTGAGAGGCCTGCTGCTGCTGCTGCTGCCCCTGCGGCTGGGCCCAACCTGGCCGTCCTCGAGTGCCTGCAGGATGTGCGCGAGGTCAGCGGGCGGCGCGGGACCCCCGGGTGGGGGGGAGGGGGGAGGAGAGCCAAGAGACGCTGGGGGCTGCTCCCCTTCCCAAGCCAGCCCAAGCCACTGCTGGCTCCCGAAGGGGAGGCGGGAGGCGAGGAAAGGCCTCCCGCCTCCCCCCCCACCTGGACGCCGACATTAGCGGTCTTTTGCCCTCTGCGCATGCGCAGCGTTCTGCGCATGCGCAGAGGGCAAAACTCAAATGGCGGCATCCAGGCAGCCCCGCCCCCCGTCGGTGTCCCGCTTAAAAAAAAATCTGGTCACTTTATATAAGACGCACCTTTTTACCCCCCAAAAGAGGGTGAAAACTTGGGTCCGTCTTATACACCGAATGCAGCCCCACCCACCCCCACCCTTTGGCCTCTGTCTTCCAGCAATTTACTTGCTTACAGCAAAGAGGGAAGAGCCTGTAAAGCCAAGCAAGTCAGTAGCAGCTTCCCGACCTATAGCCGATTAGGTTTGCCAAGTGGGAAAATGAAAGTGAAACTAACTACAAAGGCAAATAGCTGGGAGAGACACAGCAGATTTTTTTTTTTTTGCTGAACTGAATGAAAGGGGGTAAGTGAATAACTATAAATGTCTGTAGAATGTTCAAATTATTAGACTTATTTTTTTAAAGACTGCTTTATTATTGTTCTAGAGCCAGGGGCAATTTTAAGACTTGTGGACGTCAACTCCCAGAATTCCACAGCCAGCTTTGTTAGCTTTGCTGGCTGTGGAATTCTGGGAGTTGAAGTCCACAAGTCTTAAAGTTGCCAAGGTTGGAGATCCCTGTAAATCTAGACAACTTAACAAAATAAAGAAGCTTTTTAAAATAAATGCTTGCTCTGAAGAGGCCCAGTGCTATTGTATCTCCTTTTAAATAATAGAGAATAATGTATACTTCCAGAAATTTTAATTAATTTTAACAGCTCTGTACAAGTATAGTATGAAATGTAACAGTGTCCTGTTTAGTATTAGAGTTTAGTTACCTTGGAGTAGATCTATTTAAATAATTGGGAAGAGTTAGTGTGCCTACATTTAAGAAAACTTTCTGGCATAATGTACATTTCTCCAATTCTTTGCTATTTCTATGGGTCAGGCACACATGCGCAGATATACACAGCAAACAGTGTATATCATCTGTGCTGTTTGCTGTTTGGCAAATTGCTTGGAGGCAGAGGCCTTTTTCCCTTGTTTTCCTCCCCCAAAACTAAGGTGCGTCTTATACTTCGGTCCATCTTATACTCCGAAAAATACGGTAAGTAGTACTGTAATCTAGTTGCCTTTTGGGGAGAAAAAAGTATATTTGGGACAACCATGACCCAGATGATTGAAAATCTCCATAGATATTGTAGTACAGTTAAACATAAAGAATAGGCCGAACTTGCTATATTAAAAATCAGAACTACTGGACTTTTCCTTAAATATCATGCCTGATTATATTTATTAAAATATGTATAAAATATTACTCCAAGTTATTCCCTTACAATAGCTACAATTATTCATTTCCAAGCAAAATCCAGTTTTTTACTTTTAAAGAGGAAAATAGACTGGTAGAAATCTGCTAAGAAAATAAAACTTTACAGCAAAAACTTTCTTTCAACAATAAAAAATAAATTCTATACATGGACATCAATAGATGGACAACAACAAAATCTGACTATATGTTCTTTATACATCAATGGAAAAGCTCTATTCACAAATCAAAAACAGGACTTTGTGCTAACTCTGACTCAAATCATGAACTCTTACAAAAATATGGCTCAATATCAATCATCAAGCAAAAATATCCTAAAATGCAAAAAGCAAAAATAACATATCTACTGATAAAATGAAAATGACAGAAGGAAAGAAAAAAAGAAACAGAGGAAAATGTGTCCAGCTAAATCTTGAGTTCCAGAGCCCCAAGAAAAGACAAGGAATTATAGATGAATATTCAAATAAACTGAAGATAACAATCAAAGAGGGGTAGGAAAATTACAGAAATCAAGAAATATGCAAAGGATGGATATAATAGAAGAAAATGAAGGCAAAGATGTACTGATAAAAGAAGACATAAGGAAGCTTAGCTAGAACTTAAAGACTAGAACAGTGGTTCCCAACCTTTTTTGGCCATGCCCCACCTAAGCATCTCTAAAATCCTGATGCCTCCTTTCTACTATTCAAAAAGTGAACTCCTACTCACGTGGAGGAAGCCTACAGCCATTAACTTGGTTTAAACAAGGTTCCAATTGCCCCCATTAAAAATCAAATTGCCCCCCTATGGGGCATGGGTCCCATGTTGGGAACCACTGGACTAGACTGTCAACCCAGACAAGACTGAGTGGCTCTGGATATTGCCTCCCAAGGACTATGTCGACTGTCCCTCCTTGGTTCTCGGGGGAGAAAAATTGACTCCCTCAGAACGGGTCCGCAATTTGGGTGTCCTCCTAGATCCACAGCTTAAATTGGAGCAACATCTTTCAGCTGTGGCTAGGGGGACCTTTGCACAGATTCGTCTTGTGCACCAATTGCGACCCTACTTGGAGAGGGAGGCTTTGCTCACAGTCACTCATGCCATTGTCACCTCACAGCTTGACTACTGTAACGGGCTCTACATGGGGCTACCCTCGAAGAGCATCCGGAGACTACAACTGGTACAGAATGCAGCTGCACGAGCTGTGGTGGGTGTACCGAGATACACCCACGTAACACCCATCCTCCGCCAGCTGCATTGGCTGCCCATTAGTCTCCGGTCGCAATTCAAGGTGTTGGTTTTGACCTTTAAAGCCCTACATGGCTCAGGGCCAGGTTACCTTCGGGACCGCATCCTGCCACATTCCTCCCTACGACCAGTGAGGCCCCACAGAGAGGGCCTCCTCCGGGTCCCGTCTGCCAAACAATGCCGGCTGGCGGGCCCACAGGGGAGGGCCTTCTCTGTGGGAGCCCCATCTCTCTGGAACCAACTCCCACCAGAGATCCGGACTATCCCCACCCTACTGGCCTTCCGCAAGGCAGTAAAAACATGGCTCTTCCAGCAGGCGGGGTGAAGAGACGATTCCCCCAAGGATGAATGGCTTTTTTATATTGTAATATGATGTTTTTAGATGCCATTTTAATGTGTAGTTCTAACCTCTGCTGTAAGCCGCCCTGAGTCCCATGGGATTGGGCGGCCTATAAGAACTTTTAAATAAAATAAAATAATAAATAATAAATAAATAAATAAATAGACTGCAGTCAGATAAGCAGCTAAAGCATGCAAAGACCCAGAGTCCTCAAAGTCTCTAGTTGGTTAACTTTTGGAGATGAATTTTTTCCCTCCAGTTCAAGGGGAAAAGTTGTTTATCCCGGCTGGTGGGGTACAAGTGAAGGGCCTTCTCTGCTTTGGCATCTGCTCTCTGGAACATCTTGGTTCTGATGTGAGGTTGACCCCAATCCTGTCCTTTCGTAAGGGCCTCAAGACCTGGCTCTGCCAGTTAGCTTTGGGTACCAATGAAGGAGCAGCACAGTGGAGTGGAAGTAACAGCAGATCCCACCTCCTCCACTGTGCCCCTGCCCTCCCCATCTATAATTGGATTTTAATTGTTGATTTTAACGTGTGTGTGTGTGTGTGTGTGTGTGTGTGTGTGTGTGTGTGTATGTATGCATGCGTGTGTAAGATTTTAAGTTGCCTAGAGTTACCCCTGAGGTAAGATTGGCAGCCAATAAATTTTATAAATAAATAAATAAAAGGTGGAGACAGATGGCATGACCTTTTCATTTGCTTTTGCTACCCAGAACATTGTTTATCTTCTGTTACTTTTAAAGAATATTTTAGTTTCAATAAAACTTAACAGCCTTTTTGAAACCGGAAAGTAAGATTAAATTTCCTACTATGAAACTATGAAACTATGAAAAATGGCTTTTTATATCGTAATATGATGTTTTTAAATGCCTTTTTTAATCTGTAGTTCTAATCTCTGCTGTAAGCCGCCCTGAGTCCCAAGGGATTGGGTGGCCTATAAGAACTCTTAATAAATAAATAAATAAATAAATATAGGCTGAGCTACATTCTTAATGAAATTAGCTAGGAGCAAGCAAACTGCATAACATCAATTATTTCAAACTTGCTTAATTAGATTATTCTCTTTCACAGACCTGGCCTGGCATCTCAAAGCAGCATACTTCATTAAAAATGCAATACAAGATTAACAAATGAGCACAAAACATAATAAAATGCTATCAAAGCAATAATAAATATAAATATAATAGTAAATATAATAAATATAAATGTCATAAATAAATAAATAAATAAATAAATAAATAAATAAATAAATAAATAAATAAATAAATAAATAAAAAATAAAAAAATAAAAAAATAAAAAAAGCAGGTCCATATCAGCAGCTAGATCAATCAGGCATAATTTCAGGAATGATACGTTCAGAATAGGGTGAGGAATTTTTCTTGTCCCTTCTCCCAAGCTAGAATCACACAATATATCTCAGTACATAAGACTATTTTGGTTTTTCATATACAACAAAGACATTGATTGCTATTATCAAACTGATTTTCGTTCCCATAAATAATGACATAGCTTTAAATTAGTTCAGATAGTCAATTAAGACAGCAAATTGTAGTGTTTTATTCAAGATATCAGACGATTGCTGTAGAACATCAAAATTAAATAGAGATATTAAAGTTTTAAAAGTTGAAATCTCAGACATTGCCTAGTCTTGTATCATTTCAAGATTTCCAAGAGTGACAGCACCTTGGACTAGTCCAGCTGCTGTGGCCTAGAGGTGGAGCTCTTGCCTCACAATCAGGAGGTTGTGAGTTTGATCCTAGGTAGAGGCAGATTTGGGTCTCCTGCTTGGGCAGGGGGTTGGACTAGATGACCTGCAAGGTCCCTTCCAACTCTGTTAATTTGTTAGTTCCTTTTTTCGTAATCAAGAAGTACCTTGAACAGTTATATTTCTTCAACAATCAGTGAAAGGTCTTGTTCCAAATTATTTCTATCATAACTTATGACACGACAACCAGTAAATATAGAGAAAACTAAGACCCCAAGTAAATGCCATCTACTCTGTTCTGTTAACATACATCTTGTCTTTGTCAACTAATTTGCTTCCCCAAGCAAAGGGAAAGAGAAAGCAAAACTTTGTTTTGCTGGACCACGAAGTAAAAACCACTTCTCCACAAAAAGATGTGGTGGGATGTAATATGAATTCCCAGGAGGGCAAAGAGGCAATGAAACACAGAAAGTTTGGTCAAGAGGAAGAGAGTTAAGAAGGCTCCTCCCCAGCTATTCCCAGAGTGTATCTATAATCATGCAAATAGTTGCTCTAATTTGGCAAGACCTCTGTCTACAGATGAGGAACAATGAAGAAAACTGCTCTTTAAGTAACTCTCCCATGTCTTTCTTGGTTCTTGGACTCTGACAAAAGTCCTCATTAACACCCCAGCCTGATCACCAAATTATTCAGAATGCAAATGCTGCAAAATTTAAGTATATGTCTCCTCCGAGTACTATAAACGTATATTTTATGACTGTAATTTGAAGCACAAACGTTAAATGACTAAAGGTTATAACTCCAAAATGGTGGCAGTAAGGCAATGCACTTTCCAGGACAGCTTTCCCCAACCTGGTTTCCTATTGATATTTTAAGACTACAATTCCCAGAATTTTTAGCCAGCACAAGCAATTGAGCACTGAGAAGGAATGCATTGTTTATTTACTACCTTTCTTCTATTTTGTTCTTATCCATCAATGGTTGTTTGATCCACTGGTTGACTAGCCTTTGTCCTTGAGGTGTTCTGCATTTATTTAACAATCCAGCCAGTGAATGTGTTCCTTGGGTAAATTCTGAAGAATCCTGAGGAGAAAAAGACATAAGGATGTATGTTGTGAAAGAAAGCACTTTTGTGTCATAAAAAACAAAAAAGTATTTACTTCAAACTAAAGGAAGAGAGGAAGCGGAGTTATTGCTAGTCTTTTGTGTTTTCAGAAATGGTGATCAAAGCATTGCTTCTTTGTTCCAAGATGGTACATGTGAAATCTGATTCTTTAACACATACTGGTTACCAATTAATCCTCTTTGCAATTTTTATAGACAGTCTGCAGTGTTAACTCAAATCTCTAACCATAACATTGGGCGTCATTTTTGCCTCTTCCTTTTTTTTCTTCCATCGTTTTCTATACTTTAAGGAACTCAAGATCTTGCATGCAAAAGATCAAGGCACAATGGTCCGTTCTAGGAATTGTTCATTGATTAATAAAAAGAAGATTGCTTTATAAAACCCTGACCACTGCTGTCTACAAAATGTTTCAAACTCACATTCTGCTCTTAGAACAAAGCAATCCATGTCCCATAGTTCTGCCTTAATTGAATTTTTTTATCTGCTATGTTTATTATTCAGATTAAAAAGAATTAAAAACAAGTGCTGTTCTGGCCATTTCATAAAAAAGGAGAGAATAAGAAATTAGTTTTAGGATTCTACTTTCTCGTTTGTCTGAAAACCTCAAATGTTTGAACATATTCCAAGACAAAACAACAAATGAAAATGTCTAATACACTATTCTAAATTGGATTTTTCTAACCTCAGAATAAAATTTGCTGACTTTGTTTAAACCCTTCAGAAAATAATAGGAAGAATGGCAACAGAAGATAATGTTATATATTTTGTATTTCAATGTTTTTTCTTTTAAGTACAGTAGACAAATTAAATTTGTCAACAATTTCATAAATTGTAGCCTACCCATTTAAGACATCACAAGAATAGATAAACAGAACAGAGATTAAATATAGCATTCCAGGAGAGAAAAAGACAAAGGGTAAAACTTTCCTTTCCATGCTTATTTGAACAAATATACCATATCCATTTTAAAAAGAGAAATCAGAAGCCACCTTAATGGAAGTAAAAAAATAATCTATTTTTTAAATGAACAAAATCACTTAAAGCTTTGAAATAAACATTTGGCTTCCCAGGGGTGCATATGCTAAGGTCAATATGGCTCTAAAACAGGGATGTCAAACTGAAGGCCCGGGGGCCACATCCGGCCCTTGGGGTGCTTAGATCTGGCCCATGGGGCCGCCCTGGAAACAGCGAATGACCAGTCCGCAGTGCCTCTGCCAGCAAAAACAGAGCACAGAAGGGTCGTGCGCAGCCCTCCCAGGATCCGTTTTCGGCCGCAACAGCCTCCTACAGCCCTCTGCCAGCAAAAACGGAGCCTGGGGAGGCCATAGCAGCCGAAAACAGCCCAGGCGGGCCACACGTAGCCTCCCTGAGCTCTATTTTCACTGGCAGAGGGCTGCAGGAGGCCATCATGGCCAAAAACAGAGCCTTGATGAGTGATGTCGAACTGGCCACGCCCAACCTGGCCATGCCTACCCTGGCCCCCGAAGGTCAAACATAACTCTCAATGAAATCGAGTTTGACACCCCTGCTCTAAAACGTATCTGATAATTTCATGATTGACTTTTATCATTAGCCTCTGCTTAACTGAAGGTAAGTTCAGATAGTTCTCAAGTTATGAACGGTCACTTAGTGACCATTTGAAGTTACGACAGACCCTCAAAAGCTACTTATGACTTGTCTCAAAGTTACGGTTGGTCCAGCACCCCCACGATGCGTCAAGATGGAGGACTGGTAGGATATTTGCTTCCCCCGCTCAGCCTCTGAGTTTTATTTCGTCTATTATTGTGATGCAGCACCCCCCCAGTCATATAAACAAAATTCAGGAACTTGGTAATTCACCAACCCTTACAATCAACCTCAGGGACACTGTAGCAGCCCCCCACCTATCTCTCCCCACCACATCCTACTTGCTGGTTCCCTTAAGCCTCAGAGAATTTTCAGAATTCTGACTACCAGAGTACGATGTCAATTCAACTACGATGTCTGATTTGATACTTTCCCTTTAGATAGAGGCTCTCAATATAAGCTTATCATATTTTTCTGTATAATCTAGAAATGGATGGATGAAGCTAAAGTAAGACTCATCTAGTCTTATTTTACAGAAATAAGACTGGAAAAATTTAACAAATGATGACAACTTCTCCCATGTAGTAAATAATATGAGAAAGACACACAGCAAGGTTGCTATTGTTCTCCATATCATCAATGTTGGCAAGATGATCAGTGCTAGGAGTGGCTCTTTTTAAAGTAAAGGGGAGCATAAATCCATTTGGCTCAGAGAACCACCTACATATAAAAATCAAGCTAACTTTTATACATTTTGAATGGGAAACTACCTAAGAACTCTAAGCAAGTTACTATAATCCTTTAATGTTCTTAATGACTGTATCAATAGATACCTCATAGATTTCATAAATTACTCAATGTAGTGATAGAAATCAGATATAAAGGCAAGTTATACATCTTACCTGAAAAAGGTTAAGGGCTCTGACAGCAGCATGATCCAGGGTCATATACTGATTAAGGTCAAATGTGGTAAGTTCAAAGTGTCCAAAGTTAGACTCGTCATTTAATAGCTCTAAGTATTTAATCACTACAGACAGCGAAGAGATGGCAACCTAGAGAATAAAAGTTCAACAGAAGTGTAATCACATATGTACTCAGCCTGACAATTGGTCACTGGGGAATTGGTGGGACTAAATTGGAAGCAATGTGGACAATATAGTGTTTGTTCTTGAACAGCAGGTTTTCAAAATTAAATTATTGCTCAAAGACATAAGTAGTTTGCAAATGTTTTGCTAGAGGTTTTTGAAGAAGTCAGGAGAAATAACAAGAGGAGGATCAGACAAATATCATACAACCATTATTAAATATTATTCTATGAAGAGAGAAGAACTTTCTATAAAGAGGGAAGAAGTTTCCATGGCATTCAACAAGAATTGCTTTTGTATTTTACCTACAAAACATAGATGCATTTTTTTCTAGGGCAGCTTTCCATAATCCCTAATTTGCTGTGGTATAATCCCCATCATTGCCAGACAGTATCGACAGTTTCTACTAGCTCAAAATGTTGGAAGTCATGCACCAGTACAACTGAAGACTATCTAATTGAGGAAGGTTGATGTTAAAAAACACATGAATATCATTCTATGTGAAACTGTGTGGCTGCTTTGCCATTACTACCTCTATTTGGAAACTTCTAATAAATCGTATAGCAATAAATATTAGCGGTATGCATCATTTTAAAACTGTAGCAAACATTAGGAAATTGCATGAAGGAATTTCTCTGACATTCCTACACAGAATTCAACTTTATATACTCCTTCTCCAAGGAAATGATTTCTCCAGCATCATCAGGTTAAGTCAGTTCCTTCTCAAGCCCTGATATGTTAAAATGGCTCCTAGTGGCAGTTAGGTAATAACATCAGCCCAAAAGAGCTGCTATAATCATTCAAATAGCAAGCTGTAAAATTTTGGAAAGGCTTGGGGAAAAGTCTTATTACAATATTTCATTAGTTCAGAACTTTTCCTTTAGACTGATGGTTATGAATGCCGTTTAAGGAGCAAACTTCATAATGTTTGTGCCTATAGAGAAAGACAGGCATATTTGAGCATTTATTAATTCACCCAAAAAAGGCATTCTTTCCTTCCCTTGTAGACTACAATTCTAAAATGAACACACACATTAATCTACAAATTGCACTGCTTGTTTATGATTCATAACCTTACAGAAATTTAACCGACAGCTCACAGTTCAATTTATAAGATTTTCCATTATTTATAAGATTTTCCATTATTCATTCCGTTCACTGAAATGTAACATGCATATATTATCAATGCAATCCAAGAGAAAAAGAAATACATGTAGTCAGGGGTCCTTGGTGCTCTCTGAGCTTGGTTGTTTTCTTGCAGATGTTTCATCATCCGAACTAGGTAACATCATCAGTGATAAAAAGAGAGTGAGGTTTGCTCTTAGGTTATACTCTAGTGCCGTGATGGTGAACCTATGGCACGCGTGCCAGAGGTGGCATGCAGAGCCCTCTCTGCTGGCACGTGTGCCGTCGCCCCAGTCAGATCTCTGTGACGTTTCTTTCGTGAGCTTCTGTTTCCCTGCAAACGATGAAACAGAAGCTCACAAAAGAAAAAGATCTTACCTCTTGCCACGCTGCCAGGGTTGGGATGCCCCGCCTCCTGCCGGTCTTCGAGTCTGTCCGCGCATGCGCACATCCATGCATGAGCGTGCTTGCGTGTGCACCTTTCCATTAGGGCATGTGTGCACGCAGTTTGGGTACTCGGTGTCTAGAAGGTTCGCCATCACTGCTCTAGTGGCTTGTCCTGTCAGTGTTGGCGAGGGTGGTTCTGGAGCTTCTTTCATTGCAATGTTTACTGTTAGCTTGTTTGGCAGTTCCTTGATTGGGGTATTGTTTACTTGTTGATCTGATGTCAATCTTGGAATTAATCTATGCTTATCTGAGTGCTGATTGTTAGTGCAGGGGGGGATTGTTGGTCTTTTTGTTCCCTTTTTTTGGCATATTGCTATGCTTAGAATGTTTGTTTTGAAAATATGCTTTAAGCATTCATGTATACACATGGCAAAAAAGTGAAGATGAATCTAAAAGTGTGTTCAATTGTACGGTTTATGATTGATGAGATTGTGGGAATTTCTGAAGGATGCAAAAATTACAATGTTACTGAAGCCAGCTGTTATCTGTTTAAAACTGACACACACTTCTTTGATTTATGGCACACGTCCATACCCAACTCACTCACCTGCTTATCCATTTCAGGTAATGCTGCACTAGACACACGGTCCTTCTTTCCTGATTGCAGCAAACGGTTGAGATCTTGAACAGCATCTTTTGTTGAAAATTCAGTCTTTTTCCTATCTGTGATCAGGATTCCTCCCCTTTGAACCACCTTTACAAATAAAATAATTAGGAATAATTTTATTTCAGGCTATAGGTTTAAAACACTCTTAATTGTATTCAACAAAATAAGCACAGAATACGATAGCACCTTACAAACTTGCCAAGTTTATTGAGGCACAGGCTTTTGTGAGCAGGAGCTCACTTCATCAGATACAAAGAATGGGTTCAGTATTATAAAACCTTAAAAGTAGACTTACTGTATATAAGGGAGGGAAGGGGGGAAATAAAGTGAGAAGAAAATGGATTTATAAAAGCAGAGAGTAAAAAAAACTCTGAAAGAGGAAGGTAAAGGCATTATCTTATCAGTTAGCAAATGTAGTGACTTAAGAAGTCATTGTCCTTATTCAAGATTTCTGTAATAGATTAGACTTTTCTAATGTACTTTAATTCTATTGTATTGACAAAATTTCACTTGTATCACCATTGCTGAGATCTATATGACTGGTGATGGATTGACTTGAAAGAATAAAATGTCTCATTTACAACTGATAACGTAACCTCTTTTTTCAGTTTCTGCTATCACAGAAACACATTAACTTCCCACTCTTTTGTCCTCCATCTTCTCCTTTTAACTCTTTAAAGCCCTTTTAAACCTATTTAAAGTCCTATCATAACAAATCTAGGTAAGTTGCTGCTTACAAAAAGTATGCCCCCATAAAATTGCTTGTCCTGAAGGTGCTACCAGACTCTATTTTGTTGACATCGATTGATCCAGCTCTTTCTCCATCTGTACTATAAAATTCAGTATTTTCTTAAATGAAGTTTTATTACTTTTATTTTAAGGATTGTCACTGTCACTTATTCAGAGTGTCCTGGACATAATCTAGATTATGAATAAGAGTCAACACCAATTTGATGACACATAATCAATCAAACACTGTCATACAGTATATAATCATGCAGTTAGCTAATGAGACTACCAAAGAACTGCTAATCAGATAACTTTTAACACTGAAGGGATAAAAAAGGAACAGTTCATATTTATTCAGACATAGTCCCACACATATAATCAATTATTATTTCAATATAATACACGGAGTTTGGTGCAGATCAAACTTGCATGGTGAGACCTAACGAGAAGCTACATACTTGCCCATCTATACATTATTTCAAGCTGAATAAGACTGTACATTGAAATATTGTTAGCAGTATAACTGAAGATCTAAATTTAATTGTGAGGCTACGCTACATGCAGAAAGAGTAGTTTGACATTATTTCAGTGAATTGATGATGTCTCCCTTAATAAATTATGTGTCTGACACATTGTACTATATTTATCAGAAGAGCATCAGATTGGAAAGGCTGATGCACAGAACGCAGAAAATAGTAATCACAATAGAAGCCCATTTTCAAAGTATGCTAAGTTACTTTCACATCTAACTGACCCACAAAGGGAAAGAAGAACTTCTAAGGTACAAAAAGGGATGCAAACAGCATAGGTAAGGACTAGAGCTCTTTGAGCACTCAATAAATTTCATGAGTGGCATTGAAGCATTACATCATTTTCACACCAATAAAAAGCCATGGCAATGCACCACGTACACAGTCCTCGCTTAACTACAGGTAGCCCTCACTTAGTAAGTGTTCATGCAGCAACTGTTCAAAATTCAAATGGTAGCGAGCAAACAAACATACAATCTGTACTCAAAAGTTATGGCCGGTCCAAAGCCCCTGTAATCATGGAACGAAAATTCAGGCAGTTAGCAGTCCACCCACCATTACAACTGAATACAGCAGCACTGCAGCTGCCTCCAGCCACCTATCTCTCTCCCCATCTCAAGTACCCACCTGGCCCACCAGTAAGGGAAAACTACTGTGGCTCTGGAGGTCCAGGCCTGCTTCCCATCACACGTGGGAGGCCTCAACCAGTTACAGGGCCCAGCCGTATGTGCATAAATTGCTCCACTTACCTTTGTGGGGTTTTTTTTTTTTTTTGCAGCTGCTGACAGATGGATCTGTCTGTCACCCAGCCTATGTGAGGCACGGCCCTCCTACAGAGACCTCCTTGCACCATTCTGCAAACAGGCAGCCTTAAGAGTCAGTATTAATTTAAATATTTGCCTTTTCAGTTAACTGTTATTACAACCAACCAATGCCTTGGTTCATTGAACCAGATGGCTTCAATTCTTCTTTGATATCTGAAAATGTGCTTATGTTGTCCTTTTGGGTTTTGTGACTAGGGTTCATTTTGCATTTTTGACTCCTGGTGCTGAAATACTCCTGTCTGTTTGGAAGGCCTTCAAAGTGGTTAAGTCTTAACAGCTCCTGAAGAGTGTTTTCCCCCCAGCCTTAGGCAAGTAAATAGCATACCCAATAAGCAGAAGAGTAGCCAATGGCTGGGTTATACTGTGCTACGCTAGATTCCTTTTTGACTTCACATGTTGTGTAAACTCTGACAAGTGCACTTTATTCCATAAAGCATAGGTAACTAAGCCATAGCTTAACATTATAAGCGATTATAGTCATCAATTGAAGCTTTAATGTACCCATTAGTTAACCTACTGTATTTTTCGGAGTATAAGACGCACCTTAGTTTTGGGGGAGGAAAATAGGGGGGGAAATCTACCTACCAGGTATTCATCTGGCTAGTGTCAGTCTGTTCAGCTTCAGCACATTATTTTATCCCCTGGTTAGGGCTAGAAAAAATATTCTTGGAAGGGAATAGGAATGAAAACAAGCCTGCAAAGACTTAGGGCTGGAAAAACTACTTCGGAAGGAGTAGGAAGCCGGGAAGATTGTTAGCACCTCGTTAGGACTGGGGGGGAAAAGCTTCGAAAAAGCTACATTTGGAGTATAAGACGCACCCAAATTTTCAGCCTCTTTTAGGGAGGAAAAACGTGCGTCTTATACTCAGAAAAATACAGTAATTAGAATGTGCAGATGCAAACCTACACAAAAAAATTATTGATGTTTATTAAGGGAGCACCAAGAAGTCCACAACTGAATGAGCTGCTCCATTTTATGTCCATTTTAAGTTCATTTCCTGGAGGGTTTTTCAGTTTCAAGTTCATGTCTGTGGTTTCAGAATTTCCATGGCTTACCTGCTTCAGTTTCTCCATATCTCCAGCAGTCTCCCCAACTGGCAGCAAACATTCCTTTGGCCCCATTTGTATCAACAGTGCTTCAAGGTTGGAAAACTGATCATTATCTGCAAATTCAGAAACTTCTAGTTTTCTTGCCAGTGAATCCACATATCCTACTCCAACAACTTTCTGTCCATCAACTGAGGACAGCTTAATGGCTACAACACCAGCTGAAGAGGACATATCATGGTTACCAAAAAGAACATCCTCAAATTGAGCAAGGTTACCTGGAGAACCCTATTTGAGGAAAAAAAATAACACAGAAATATTAATTTCCACACAAATACAGCGATAAAACTATCAAAAGATCGAGGTGGATAAAAATGATTTTTTTTAAAAAATCAAAAAACAGATTTTTTTATTTTTATCAAATTTATTTTAATAAAATGCTTTTGGAGTAAAAATCTATCTAAAGATAGTTTTCTATTTGAGATGCATTAATAATTTAGTTTATTCAGCATGAAATGGAGCTTAGTTATGTAGCATGAGGCTGTATATTTTGCAATATTTACATTTTTGGTAAACATTCAATGAATCCAAGCTCTGCAAGCTGAGATAACGTGCACTGCATTGATGCATTCACACAATTTCACAGTAACCATGAGATAAATCATAAAACAAAGTTCAGGAATATTCCCTTATCCCATTGTTTTGCAAATCTGTGTATACTACAAACTGTATGATTGTTTGAAGAGAAATGCATCTGTACCACCAGGCTCTAAGTGTGAGGAGGAAGGGAAAGCAGTAACCGTCTAAGCAGTTTATAAATAATATTAAAGAGCACCTGTCATTTCAATCCATCATGGCAGCACCAATGCCATGGGCATCCACTCACCTGCTGCCACGTCCTTCACATTGTTGTGTCACTGCCACATCACCAGCCGTCCCATTAAAGAGAATGAGACTATTGGTGAGTCAACAGCGAGTCAGAGAAGGAACCGCTGCGGGACAGAGATGACAGTTGCTCTTTAAAAATTATGATTTAAATCGAGTTGATTTAAATCAAGCCTTTTTACTAGTGATTTCAATCATGATTTAAATCGACATGATTTAAATCAAATCCACCCTGCAAAAGATTAATCTGGATTTTTCTATACACTTATTTAAATTATCTGATACAATGTTGCAGGGGCTGCTAATCAAGAGCACTACTATTGCAACAGCTCTCTTCTTCTTCTCTCTCCTCAGAGACGAACTGCGAGACTAGAAAAAATATATTTCAAGTCAATAACTTCAATCAGTGCATTTTGTTCATGATCACATGGCTTAAATGTCCTCTTCACTCACTGATTTCTCCTCAGCCCACAGAATGTCCCTGTCTTTAGCCCCACAAATTAAGTAGTTTTGGAAAATAAGCTAAACTTTATCCTATTCAGAGATATGAGACAATTACCTAAATGTTCCTACCTCAGGATTCCTGAAAGAGGAATCTCTTTGCTTCTTTTACCTATCTATTCAGTCTGTTGTTTCTCATCTATTTCCATACATGACATCTTGCTGTAATGTTTGTATTTAACTTTGTGGCTTAAGAAGGGAACCAAGAAAGTAAATATGGTTCCACTCCCAATCGGTTTTATAGAGATATTTCTCACAAGGTCTGATCTACTCATTTTCAAGTGGAAGAATGCAAGAGGCAAGTTATGATTCTAGAGAACAGAAGCAGCAAAAAAAAAATTCTGCATCTTTCAAAGCTATATGGGTAGGTGGGAATTATATTGGTAATTTTCAGTAGTTTTTCCATTTTCCTCCCAGTCATACTTCATATCATTCTAATTTTTCCAAGGAGAGTGAGGAGAGTGAGGAGGGGAAGAAGAACCTTGCAGCCTTTTGCTCAAAAGTAGGGACCTGAATGTCACCACCAACTATCAGTTGTGGCCAACATCCTCCCCATTTCTTTCCTACAGGGGAAAAAAGTAATTGTTACGAGAGTCCTACAGTTGCTACTTGCAGACACTATGCAAGGGACTCTGAAAAAAGCTCATGGAGGAAAATATTTCTGAGAAATATTGGGTACCTTCCAGGGCTACTGTTTTATTATGCAGTAAGATCAAATTGTTGATTTTTAAATTGTGTTATTATTGCTCTGTATTGCTTTAAAATATTTTGATTTTGCCATTATTTTATTGCAATGCAATATTAACTGTAGACTATTATGCTATTAAAGAAATAAGTACAGCAAGATTCCAAGCTTGACTTCTCATAAATCTGTATTTGGGCTGAATCTGTTAAAGTTGCTGAAGCGGAGTCTCATGACTGACAAATACAAATAATTTTCTACACAACAAAAAGAGCTATGCAATCAAAATTTGGAAACCTGACTTCTTTGTCATACAGTATTTCACAGAAGTGAGTACACCCCCCTCACATTTTGTAAATATTTAAGTATATCTTTTCATGTGACAAAACTGAAGAAATGACACTTGGCTACAATGTAAAGTAGTAAGTATACAGCTTGTATAACAGTGTAAATGTGCTGTCCCCTCAAAATAACGCAACACACAGCCATTAATGTCTAAACTGCTAGCAACAAAAGTGAGTACACCCCTAAGTGATAATGTCCAAATGGGGCCCAAGTAGCTGTTTTCCCTCCCTGGTGTCATGTGATTCGTTAGTGGTAAAATGTCTCAGGTGTGAAGGGGGAGGAGGTGTGTTAAATTTTGTGTTATCTCTCTCATTCTCTCACACTGGCCACTGGAAGTTCTACATGGCACGTCATGGCAACTCTCTGAGGATCTGAAAAAACAAATTGTTGCCATCTACATAAAGATGGCCTAGACTATAAGAAGATTGCCAAAACCCTGAAACTGAACTGCAGCACGGTGGCCAAGACCATACAGCGGTTTAACAGGACAGGTTCCACTCAGAACAGACCTTGCCATGGTCAACCAAAGAAGTTGAGTGCCCGTGCTCAGCGTCATATCCAGAGGTTGGCTTTGGGAAATAGATGTATGAGTACTGACAGCATTGCTGCAGAGGTTGAAGGGGTGGGGGTGGGGTCAGCCTGTCAGTGCTCAGACCATACACTGCACGCTGAATAAAAATGGTCTGCAGGGCTGTCGTCCCAGAAAGAAGCCTCTTCTAAAGATGATGCACAAGAAAGCCCGCAAACGGTTTGCTGCAGACAAGCAGACTAAGGACATGGATTTCTGGAACCATGTCCTGTGGTTCAATGAGACCAAGATAAACTTATTTGGCTCAGATGGTGCCAAGCGTGTGTGGCGGCAACCAGGTGAGGAGTACAAAGACAAGTGTGTCTTGCCTACAGTCAAGCATGGTGGTGGGAATGTCATGGTCTAAGGCTGCATGAGTGCTGCCGGGACTGGGGAGCTACAGTTCATTGAGGGAACCATGAATGCCAACATGTACTGTGACATACTGAAGCAGAGCATGAACCCCTCCCTTTGGAGACTGGGCCACAGGGCGGCATTCCAGCATGATAACGACCCCAAACACACCTCCAAAACGACCATTGCCTTGCTAAAGAAGCTTAGGGTAAAGATGATGACCAAGCGTGTCTCCAGATCTAAACCCTATTGAGCATCTTTGGGAGATCCTGAAATGGAAGGTGAAGGTGCGCAAGGTCTCTAACGTCACCTCCGTGACGTCACCATGGAGAAGTGGCAGAGGACTCCAATGGCAACCTGTGAAGCTCTGGTGAACTCTATGCCCAAGAGGGTTAAGGCAGTGCTGGAAAATAATGGTGGCCACACAAAATATTGACACTTTGGGCCCCATTTGGACATTATCACTTAGGGGTGTACTCACTTTTGTTGCCAGCAGTTTAGACATTAATGGCTGTGTGTTGCATTATTTTGAGGGGACAGCACATTTACAGTTATACAAGCTGTATACTCACTACTTGACATTGTAGCCAAGTGTCATTTCTTCAGTGTTGTCACATGAAAAGATATAAATATTTACAAAATGTGAGGGGGTGTACTCAGTTCTGTGACATACTGTTAAATAGAATGCATGAATAAATCTTGTTTTATTTGGAATAATTTATTATTTTTATTTGGAATAATATTCTGAAATAACATTGCTAACATGTAAAAACGTACCTCTAGCAATTAAAGAACTGAACACTCTCTTTATGCAATTTTCACAACCTAGCAATCTCTAGATATAATGCACAAGAGTTTTATTTCACCAGATCTATAGAATGTAACATTAGGTGGGCTGCCCTAACAGAAACATCTGCAATTCCACAAGCTTTGAATTTAATTGCCAATGAAAGAGTGAAAAGTACTCACAGATCTATAATCAAAGCAATATACATTTCTGAACACAATGATCACATACCTTATAGGCCAAATTCCACTCAGTCTCTTTGATGGATTTATTTCCTCCCTTGTTCTTGTATACCTCAGCCCTATACTGACGAATCAGAAGAAGATTTCGCACAAAATATTCAAAATTCATCTTGCTGAGTGCAACACTCTCGAGTTTCTGAGTTCCTAAAAAATAAGAAAAAAAATTGAAGGAATATCATTGACATATTACAATTAGAAGTTACAATTTGGTTAAAATAAGCATTATTAAATGCTATTGTTTCTTATTGGGAAGTATGGTAAAAACACAAATAATGTATGCTAAACTTACTTAAATTAAACTACAGGATGTCAGATTACAGCTCAGTTGGACAAGATGAGGCCATTTGAAGGAATGCTGTTCCAAAGGGCAGAAACTGGAACAGAAAAGGTCCATTTCCTTAGTTTCATTACTAGATGGTATTGCTTAATTCACAGGACCTGGAGCAAGCCATCTTTTGGAATGCACTGGACAGTTTGATATTATGAGAGACATTATGGAAGACAAGCAGTCTCTCAAATTAGCTAGGATCTAAGCCATGTATTATTCTGTAATTTAACTGTTCCTTTATTCTATGCATGTAATGCTCATTAGCAACAATTAACTATTTAATTAGGGATAAATCTGAATAGGTTTCTCCTCTCTAATCATTATAATGCCTTGATTCCCTATTCACTCAATACAAGACTCAAGACTCAATACAAGAATCAAGTTAACTGTTGTTATATTATTTTTAACATGTTTTGCAGGCATTTCTATACTTATTTTGCAGTTTTAGTATTATTTGAAGTCTTTCCACAGCACTAAAAACTTTTATCTGAAAGAATGCCAAGTTTCCAGAAAGAACACATGCATTCTGCTTTATTCTTTCTTTGATAAAAGTTTGATATGCAAAAGTCAACAAAATTTTCTTCTGATATGGAAGTAAGGTAGACTTAGTCAGACATAGATCAGAACATTGACTGTAAAAAGGCTGGTTATATCTGGATGCTATTACAGCTAAAATTTGTATCATTTCTTAGTACCAATGTGCTGCTTAAAATGCTGGATTAGAAACCATGAGACCAGATGTTCAAGTCCTCCCTTAGACACAGAAGCCAGCTGGATGACTTTGTGGGAAGGTTTCACATACTCTCTCTAAGTCTAGGAGGTCTGTTGTGGGAAAAACAAGAGGAAGCCATTGACTTGCCATGCTAAGTTGTGCAAAACAAAGGTGAGATAAATTTGATTTGAGAGGACTGAATGGGTTGATACCGAAATTTGGTTTTGTTCCTTTTCATACAGCTTTATCTTATTCTACATTTATATTGCATCCAAAGCAACTGATATATTTTTATAAACAATGAACTCTGACTAGAAGCTTTTAGAATTTCAAGCCCCTATGATTGAAGGAACCAAGGACTTCTAAACTATCTGCTTCTAGCCTAGTCTAGTCAAAATATTACTCTGTGTGGTTACTTTCAATCTTTAATGGATAATCTGAAAAAGAAAAAAATGGAGCAATAATGGAAAAATATAGGGAGGTTATACTATATATGAAAAGTGAAGTTTAGACTCTAGATCATTATGGATCATTATCATCAACCATAAACAAGGCAGGCAAAATCTCTTCTGAAGTCAGCAAGCTTAAAATTTAATTTAATTTAATTTAATTTAATTTAATTTAATTTAATTTAATTTAATGGATTTGTATGCCGCCCAACTCCCTAGGGACTCTGGGCGGCTCACAACATATTCGGATCCATTTCGACAATACAATGCAGTAAAATACAATAGTTAAAAAAACATATAACATATAAAAATTAAAAGAGTATCGTCACACTTTCACCCCGCCTGCCAGAAGAGCCAAGTTTTTATTGCTTTCCGGAAGGCCAGCAGGGTGGAGATAGTCCTGATCTCCGGGGGGAGCTGGTTCCACAGGGAGGGAGCTCCCACAGAGAAGGCCCTCCCCCTCGGCCCCGCCAACCGACATTGTTTTGTCGACGGGACCTGGAGGAGGCCGACTCTGTGGGCCCTGACCGGTCGTAGGGAGGTATGTGGCAGGATGCGGTCCCGAAGGTAACCTGGCCCTGAGCCATGTAGGGCTTTAAAGGTAACGACCAACACCTTGAATTGGATCCGGAGACTAATGGGCAACCAATGCAGCTGGCGGAGAATTGGTGTTACGTGGGTGCATCTAGGAGCACCCACCACAGCTCACGCAGCTGCATTTTGCACCAGTTGCAGTCGCCGGACACTCTTCAAGGGTAGCCCCATGTAGAGCGCATTGCAGTAAATCAGTGCTGGATCACTTCCAGAGTGGATCCACCCACTCTGGAACACAAGAAACCTGCTTACTCTTCCTCTCCAGCAAGTGGATTTGAGGTGTCTTTTCAGATTAACTTTCGTCAGTCTGATACTCATCCAGACCCGTGGAACTAGAAATTCCACCACCTCCGGCTTGCTGGACAAGACAGATGGGCATTGTAATTGGGAAGGTCAGCCTACACGGACTACGACGACTTTTCAGAAGGCTTTTCCAGCGCTACCTGAAATTGTCAGACTGAGCGGTTCGCCGACATGAGCACAAAGCATGGCGTCTACTGCAGCGCTAAAGTGAAATATAAATAGCGAACTCCGGGAACGCAGTTGCAACTGAGCAACCCAACCCTGCTATTATAAGCCCACTAAGGAGAAGTCGCGAAAGCCCCTCAGTTCAACCTGAGCCCAGGATCCGAATGATCGCTTGTGTTTTGAAGACCTCCGTCGCCGCCAGCTTTGCATCTTCGCCATGCACCGTGTAGTAGTCGCCGCGCTCAAAGAACCTCACAGTAGTATTCGGTTTGGCAGGCAACGCCAAGACGGCGCGAATAAAGCCGCTTTCGGCACTCGAGCCTTCGGGCCAGCATCCCTCGCGTGGAGCAGAAACACAAGCGTCTATGGAGGCCGCCATGCTGAAAACACCCGCCACTTCGATGCCGCTAGCAACTAATAACCATTCTCCCGCCGCCAATCCGGAAGAGCAGGGCCTATTTCGGCCACCGTAATAGTCCCGCCCTCGTCGCAACGCGTTCTGAGCAAAATAGGCCTTTCGAGACACCGTCTGTGCTATAGCTCGAAGATGCGTCGCTATTGGGAAGTGAGCGGAGATGATGTATTCTCTTTTTTACACGTTTTTAGTTGAAAAACATGCTCTCTCTCCCCATTTCGTGAAGAAACTTTTAAGTGCATTATTACAATGTTCTATTAAATATCCACAGGGCTGTATTTTAAATATTCGCATGCAATTCTGCAAGCACTTCTTTCAGCAGCCTTTCTAATGCAGGCTGTGAGTTCTAGGAATTCTGATCTGAGTACGTGGACGGAGATCGTAAGAATCGAAGAATAGATAAAACGTCTTTCAAGCGTTTTGGGAGACAAGTGAACGCGTATTTGCTTGAAATACGTTTATTGCTATCAAGGCATTTCAAAATAAGACCCCGCAGGTTGTAACACATTTAAAACGCGCCATTTTCTGCTAACCCCCCCCCCCCCGTGTAACTAATCGGCGTGCTTACTCAGCCGTTTTCCTTGTTTCAGAGCAGCTTCAGTGAATTACAGATAATAGCCTTCAAAATAACTACTGGTTGATAGATTTGTCTATCCAAGTCCAATGTAATTCAGTGGCTAAGACAAGTACACATATAACTCCAAGTCATGGTTTTGACTATTTTAAAAAATAAGCCACCTTGTGTTGCTTCATCCTTTGCATTAAGTAATAATGTAATTTATTAGTTTTGGATTAATAAAATCAGTGAACCAAGGTATTGACATAAACAAATTTTGATACATACAAATATTATATACAAATATTAAATGCAAAAACAAGATGGGGTATGTGTTTCTAAAATGCTTAGCATAAATTCATGTAACTGGAAAAATTGAAAGCTGTCTTCAAAAACATGTAACAGGTAACAAGCTAAATGTCAGGTGTGTGAAACCACAAGCCTAGCAAGCAAGATAGAATAGAGTATAATTGTTTATTGGCCAAGTGTGATTGGACACACAGGGAATTTGTCTTGGTGCATATGCTCTCAGTGTACATAAAAGAAAGATACTTTCGTCAAGAAGCATAAGTTACAACACTTAATGATAGTCTGGGTACAAATAAGCAATCAAATCATATTAGGAAACAGTCAATATAAATGCAAGCAACAAAGTTACAGTCATTAGTGGGAGGAGATGGGTGATGGGAACTATGAGAAGATTAATAGTAGTGCAGACTTAGTAAATAGTTTGACAGTGTTGAGGCAATTATTTATTTAGCAGAGTGATGGCATTCAGGAAAAAACTGTTATTGTGTCTAGTTGTTCTGGTGTGCAGTGCTCTATAGCATTGTTTTGAGGGTAGGAGTTGAAACAGTTTGTGTCCAGGATGTGAGGGGTCTGTAAATATTTTCACAGCCCTCTTTTTGACTCGTGCAGTATACAGGTCCTCAATGGAAGGCAGGTTGGTAGCAATTGTTTTTTCTGCAGTTCTGATTATCCTCTGAAGTCTGTGTCTGTCTTGTTGGGTTGCAGAACCAAACCAAATAGTTATAGAGGTGCAGATGACAGACTCAATAATTCCTCTGTAGAAGAGCCGTTGTCTTGCCTGAACGGTCTTCTCTGTGCACTGCGTGGAGAGTCCACGCAGCGCACTGGAAAACTGTATCAGTTGCTTGGGCAGTTTGAGCTTCCTGAGTTGGCGCAGAAACAACATTCTTCGTTGTGGTTTTTTGATGACATTTTTGATGTTAGGTGTCCATTTTAGATGCCAGCTGTAACAGCAAGCAGGTAACAAGAACAGTAGAGCTTATGCGAGACAAAGTGGGTTACAGTTAAAAACTCTGAAAACGTAGCTAGGACAAAGGGGAAAGGTTTGGGGGGGGGGGTAAACTGAATGCTTTGACAGGATGCTGTGCTAACAAAGGGAGGGGGTAGTGAGTCTGTATAAGCTGACCTTCATGCTTTGTTCTGTGTTCACCTTTGTTGCACCCGTATTTGCAAATACGTTAATAAACTTCTTTGCTGTTTTCAAGTTGTCTCGGGTAGTTCCATATGCAAACGTGCACTGTTTACAACAGTACTGTTTATAATCCATGACTGTTGGCTTACTGAATATACAACAGGCAATTGCATATTCCATAAATTATTGTTAAGCAAATACAGTACTGTAATGTTTTAGTATATTATGTGAAATCACTCAGTAGTTATTAATACATTATTCTAAGCCAAGGGAACTTACTTCTCTGACTCCACTGTTAGAAGATGGGATTTTTTAAATACAGTATTGTGCAGGTGCTTGGCAAAGATGTGGAGTGAGGGCTGGGCAAACTCTTACAATGAGGTGGCTCATTGTAGGAGCTTTTGTAGCATTACTATTCTATCCTTATCAAGTGGATTACTGCAACACTTGCTTCATCCAGCTACTCTTGAAGGACATCTAGACACTGCAGATCATCCAAAATGTGATGGCACAGATCACCACAGGTACACCTAGGTACATTATATGGTATAGGTAGGCTCTGATCTGCATTAGCTCCCAATATACCGGTACTTCCTAGAGCAGTGATGGCGAACCTTTTTTTGCTCGGTTGCCAAAAAAGTGCACGCAATAGTGCGCATACACGCGCACACACACACACACGTGCTGACACACACACACACACACACACACACACACACACACACATGCACGTAGACCTCACTGAAGTCTCCGGAGTTCCAGTGGGCCATTGGGCCATTTTTCGCCTTCTCCAGGCTTCAGGAGGCTTTCCTAAAGCCTGGGGAGGGCGAAAAACGGCCCAACTGGAAGTTCATTTCTGAACTTCCGGTAGGCCTGTTGGGTCCATTTTTCGCCATCCACAGGCTCCGAAGGCTTTCCTGAAGCCTGGGGAGGGTGAAAACAGCCTCCCCTGCCCTCCGGAACGCTGCAAATCACCTGGCCAGTGCGCACATGCGCGCTTGAGCTGACATAGGGCAACGCCTCGCGTGCCCTCAAATATGGCTCCACGTGTCATAGGTTCGCCATCACGGTCCTAGAGGGCCGCAAGTTGCTGGTTGTCATCTATAAAGTTCTCCATAGCATGAAGTTGGGTTATTTGTAGAACAACCTCCCTGGTTGTTTTTACCCATGCCACTAAGTCCTGCAAGAAACTCCAGATTCCCCAATCAAAGAATGTCATCTAATGGTTTTGGAAGAAATATCCATCTGATTTAGTTCTAAGCCCGGAGAAAGGCACTGGAAGCAAAATAGAGGCTGGAGGCTGATTGGAAAGAGGGTTTAATGATGAAGCAGAACCACATGGATTCTGGGCAGCTGACTACATGGAGTTGAGAGTGGTGGGTATTTATACCTTCTCTTGGACTTTGCACTTGAACTTCCTGTTCCTGTGCAAGAACATGTATTCTATTGGTTGTTGTCAGACTCCCATAGGGCCATGTACAAATCCTAGGAGTTTGTCTGAGCTTAAGTTTGGTTGAAGTTTGGTCTCAGTGGTCCGAGCTCCAGACCTAAACCAGGATGAAAACGCCACACGCTTGTAGGTTTAACTTGCTTTATTCAGCTGGACTCTGGCACACATTGAGTTCTAGCCGCAACAAAATAGCAGTCTGTAAGGATGCAAAGTCAGCACTGGGAGCTTCCGCCTCCCAGCGCGCTTTATTGAGGTGAGCCATGCTAACTCCTCCCAGGCTGGCCTCACCTCGTCCTTAGTCATGCAGTAGCCTGGCCGGTGGGCTCCACCCAGCCGTTCCTTGACAGCTGATTATCAGGCCAGAACAGCTGGTCGTCGCCTGGAGCTTCCAATCCCTGCTGGCAGTTTTCCTTGCGTCAGCACGCCTCCCCGCTTCGCAGCTGATCCCCGTCGCTGCCTCTGTTGCTGCTGCAGCCTTCCTGACACCCCCCATCACCGGTGCTCCATTGCATCTGATGCCACGGTTCTGACACCCCCCTTAACCAGTGCCGTCCCGCCCCGTTATGGCAAACCCCAGACGTCAGGGTTTGACATTTGGCTGATGCAATGAAGGGGCTTGTTGGGCAATTCCTATTGTGGCTGAGGGCTAATCCTACCTTTGTTCAGATCTTGCTGCAGGGAATTTTTGCCTATGAATAGAGCTAGCTATCTCTATCACTTAAATGCTGACATCTGCTTTGGGCTATTAAGGAAGGTGGGAGCTGCTTTCTGTCTCCAAGAGATGTTTCTCAATATTCTGCCTTTTACTTCTCAAAATATTTCCTTCTTAAAGGACAGTGATGGCGACGTTTTTTAGCTCAGGTGCCAAAAGGGCATGCGCGCACCGTGCCCACACCCATAATGGAATGCCCCCCCCCCCGTGCATGCCTGCACAAACCCCCCCCACGCTGCCCCCCCTACACATGCACGCAGGCCTCACTGAAGCCTCTGGACTTCCAGTAGGCCCGTTGGGCCGTTTTTTCGCCCTCCCCAGGCTTCAGGAAAGCCTCCTGAAGCCTAGGGAAGGCGAAAAACGGCCCAATGGGCCTACCGGAAGTTCGTTTCCAAACTTCCCGTTGGTCCCATTTTTCGCCATCCACAGGCTCTGGTGGCTTTCCTGAACCCTGGGGAGGGCGAAACAGCCTCCCCCCGCCCTCTGGAAGGACAAAAATCAGCTGGCCAGCATGCACATGCGCGCTGGAGCTGAGCTAGGGCAACGGCTCACGTGCCAGCAGATATGGCTCCGTGTGCCACCTGTGGCACATGTGCCATAGGTTCACCATCATGGTTATAGGAGATGGGTGGGTGCTAACCTTTTACAGTGGGATCTAGAAAGCATACTTTTTCTGCCATAGCACTTGGCCTCTGAAGAATCACATCCTCCAGGACTAAATTAATCCTGACCCTTCTGACCTTTTGTAAACTGTTGAAGACTGGGATGTGTTCCATGGTTTGGGATCTGGATTCCTTTCAATCGGGTTTCAGGTGCGGCTACAGCATGGAAACTGCCTTGGTCGCCCTGATGGATGATCTCTGGCGAGCCTGGGATGGGGGTTAGCTAGGGGCGCCTTTGCACAGGTTCGCCTGGTGCACCAATTGCAACCATATTTGGAGAAGGAGGCTTTACTCACGATCACTCATGCCCTTGTCGCCTCTCATTTGGAGTACTTTAACGCGCTCTACATGGGGCTACCCTTGAAAAGTATCCGGAGACTACAACTGGTGCAAAATGTGCTGCGCAAGCTGTGATGGGTGTCTCCAGATACACCCACGTAACACCCATTCTCCGCCAGCTGCATTGATTGCCCATTGGTCTCCGGGTGCAATTCAAGGTGTTGATTATCATCTTTAAAACCCTACATGGCTTAGGACCAGGTTATCTTCGGGACCGCATCCTACCTCATACATCCCTATGACCACTTAAGTCCCACAGAGTCAGTCTCCTCCAGGTCCCTTCAACCAAACAATGTCGATTGGCGGGACCAAGGGGGAGAGCCTTCTCTGTGGGGGCTCTGGCTCTCTGGAACCAACTACCCCCAGAGATCCGAACTATTCCCACCTTGCTGGCCTTCCGGAAAGCCATTAAGACATGGCTCTTCCTGCAGGCGGGGTGAAATACCGTATTTTTCGGAGTATTTTATTTTACCCCCCAAAAGAGGGTGAAAACTTGGGTGCGTCTTATACACCAAATGTAGCCCCAGCCACCCCCACCCTTTGGCCTCTGTCTTCCAGCAATTTACCTGCTTGCAGGAAAGAGGGAAGAGCCTGTAAAGCCAAGCAAGTCAGTAGCAGTTTCCCGACGAACAGCCTATTAGGTTTGCCACATGGGAAAATGAAAGTGAAACTAACTGCAAAGAGGCAAATAGCTGGGAGAGACGCAGGTTTTTATTTTTGCTGAACTGGAATGTTCAAATTATTAGACTTATTTTTTAAAGACTGCTTTATTATTGTTCTAGAGCCAGGGATCTCCAATCTTGGCAACTTTAAGACTTGTGGACTTCAACTCCCAGAATTCAACAGCCAGCTTTGTTAGCTTTGCTGGCTGTGGAATTCTGGGAGTTGAAGTCCACAAGTCTTAAAGTTGCCAAGGTTGGAGATCCCTGTAAATCTAGACAACTTAACAAAATAAAGAAGCTTTTTAAAATAAAATCTTGCTCTGAAGAGCTCCAGTGCTATTGTATCTTCTTTTAAATAATAGAGAATAATGTATACTTCCAGAAATTTTAATTAATTTTAACAGCTCTGTACAAGTATAGTCTGAAATGTAACAGTGTCCTGTTTAGTATTAGAGTTTAGTTACCTTGGACTAGATCTATTTAAATAATTGGGAGGAGTTAGTGTGCCTACATTTAAGAAAACTTTCTGGCATAATGTACATTTCTCCAATTCTTTGCTATTTCTATGGGTCAGGCACACATGCACAGAAATACACAGCAAACAGTGTATATCATCTGTGCTGTTTGGCAAATTGCTTGGAGGCAGAGGCCTTTTTTCCTTGTTTTCCTCCCCCAAAACTAAGGTGCGTCTTATACTTCGGTGCGTCTTATACTCCGAAAAATACGGTAGATCTTAATGCCCCATGGATGACTGGTTTTAACTTTTGTATTTTTAAAAAATGGTTTTATTGTATTGTATTATATTATTGTATTTTTACTGATTGTTCTTCTTTCTGTTGTACGCCACCCTGAGTCCTACGGGATTGGGCATCTTATAAGAACAATAAATTAAATTAAATTAAATTAAATCTAGGAATTTAGAAGGCCATTGACAGCTTTTTCCAGGTTTACTCTTGGTGACCACTGTGTGATTTGTTTCTTTGTATTGTTTTTATGGGTGTTAGTTGTTCAAAGCTGCAAAAAAAATTGCAAGATAGGCAGCTATATAAATTGATTTAATAATAGTCAACAATTTATTAAAAGTTATTGGATCAGATTATTACAGCTGTCTTGATTTGAACTCCATATTAGTGGAATACATGATCTAAATTTGGCAATAGTTTGTCCTATTACTTATGATTCTTTTAAATTTTGACAGGATGTAAGAGAGATGCATCTGCTACTGGCTCACTAAGTCTGCTATAGATGGAACTGGCCCCAGAGTTAAGAGAAGTGATCAGGATGTGTTCCATTCTACCTGTGTGTATATATGTTTGAGTCAGCTTTTGACTCCTGACAACTGCATGGAATAGTCTCTCCAATTTTCTTGGCAAAATTCTTCAGGTTTACCATTGCTTCTTTCCTAGGGTTGAGAATGACTGGCCCGAAGCCATACAGCTGATTTTGTGCCTAAGGCAGGACCAGAACCCAGAGTCTCCCATTCACAAGCCTAGCCATTACACTGAACTACCTAAAGGAGTAATAAAACTTATATTGATACATTGTTTTGATTGAGATTCTGTATAATTGTAGGCCAGTCCCAAATATTCAATTACCGTACTTATAGTAATTGAGTTACTCAGTTGAGTTATAGTTATAGAAGTAACTTTGCAGCTCCAAATTCATCTGAATTATATCTATTTCTTTTTTTTTTACCCATTTCAGTCAGAGGCTCTTGGCCTCTAAATTGGTACTTTTAGCAAATGGCTTTTGCTAGAAACTGATGAGAGACGAGTGTGACTCTGTAGTTTTCCTGCATTTCTTAGCAGCTTTCAATAAATACCATCAACCATTATATCCTTTGGAACACTTCCAAAATCGGTCCTTAGGAAGAATGTTTTATAATGGCTCCAATGTTTCCTGTCAGGCTATACCCAAAAGGTGATGTTGAGGGACTTTTGTTCTATATAAAAGCTGTTAATCTACAATGCCCAAATGTTTCCATTTTGGGTCTCATGCTTTTTACCATCTACAAAAATTGATGGGAGAAAGTCATTCAACACTTTGATCTAAGAAACTTTCAATATGCTGATTATACCCCACTCTACTATTCAGTGGTAACTATCAGTACCCTAGAGCTTTACCACTACTATATAAAACAAACAATCTCAATTCCAATTGCAGTTTTTTATATACCAGCAGCATTTTCATTTTACCTGTTTTTCAGTTTGCTCTCTCTCATCCAGCCTGTGTCAATAAAAATAGTGTACACTTAGAAGAGCCATATATTAAAAGTAATCTGTGTACTTTGAACTCTGCAGCACAAGTCCTGACATATGGTTTTTGTATCATAAAAAGAATATTCGTAGAGTTTAATAATTAACAAAGAATACTATAGTTGCAGCTTTTGCCAACCCTATATAACATGCTGTTAACCTTTATACTTGCCTAGATATTTATCTTTTGAGCTATAAAAAGGGACAAAATCACTTTCCATGTAGGCAAATAAAGCAGGAGACTACCAGTTCTCTTTCTGCTGCATCGTTAGAACTTCCCGGGCATGTTGCACTTCCTGCAGGGTGGCTGTTTTTCACTCTGTTGTGGATGCTTCCTACGTGTTTAGCACTTCATGAGGTAGTTGCTTTGCGCTAATGCCACTGGGGCTTCCGGGGCATTTGGGCAGGAAGACCAGGTGCAGCTAGCAGCTGCCTCCCAAAAAGTCAGGATGGCACTCTTGGTTGGTAAAGGAGCAAGAAGACAGGAAAGCTCAGCTAGGTCAACAAGGGCTGTGGAATGCAGAGAGCCCAAAAGGCAAGGGGGAGGGATAGATGGGGAGCTGCAACGCCACTACCATCATAAGTGCAGGCGGATTGCAAAGTGCCAAATTTTGATCATGTGGTCATGAGGTTGCTGCAATGGCTGTAACTACGGGCGCAGATCATAAGTCCCTTCATTCAAATATGTCAGACAAACAATTGTAAATCGAGGACTCCCTGTATTTGGAAGTATCCCGTGCAAGCAAATATTAATACCAAGAAAGAACTGGTATATACATTTCAAACTTTATTAAAATTCACTGTGTGTAAAAAAATGATTAAATGTGAATATATACAAACATATTCTCTTGTATTCAAAAGTTACCTGGCAGCCTAGACATAAAAATTATCAGATACTTCAACAAATTTTAAGACATCCAAAAGGACATTACTAAGTTACATCAGAAATAGTGACAAAGGAATGCCACTTGTTTAGACTAATTATGACTTTTAATAGAATCTTTATAGCTTCAAAATGCAATAATATGCCAGTTTAGTAGAAAGATTGCTTAAAGATTCAGACATTTTTTACAAAGTAGCAGTCCATGATATTCTCTTCTGTCAAATTTTATTCATTTACCATTCTTCCTTTCATTTCATGTTACAGATGTTACGAGTTTAGTTCTCTGTGCATTTCATTCATTTCCTTTACCTGAAGGCAAAAAAAGTTATTTCTTAATGAGTTGCTTTTTTAATAATTTCTGCCAGTACAAAAAATACTAATCTGTCTCCGATGTGGACAACTTTTTCTATGCCATAATTGTGCAATCAAATATGAATACATACCATCTTCAATTTTACATTAAGTATATGCAATTTAACTCATGTCTGCAAACCCAGTCTGAATAAAAACAGATTTTAAGACTGCTACAGTAACTGTTCCACTACAGAATTCTCTGAGTTTGCTTTTCACTACAAAAAAGCTTTCACAAGTTAATCATATTAAACATTCTCCCAAAGTTAAAAAATTTGAATAGTTATACACATGCCTGTAAACTTATACAGCAATGAAACACTGGATATTTATTATGTGAATTGGATCATTCTTACTAAAATATTCTTAACTATTAAAGCTAGTTTATATCTTTACAGTAGTTCACAAGTTATAACCATTTATTCAGCGACTGTTTGAAATTACAACACTGCAAAACAAAGGGATTTATGACCATGACTGAGGTTATAGCTGTTGCAGTGCCCATGTAGTCACATGATTGAGATCTGGGTGCTTGGCAACTTGTTTGCACTTACAACAGGTTGCAAACCACCCTGAGATCAGGTGATTGTCATATGCAATATTTCCTGCCAGCTCCCCCAGATGTCAATTGGGAACACTGCAGGGAAAGTTACAAGTTACAGCCATAGGCCAGGAAGGCTCCCTCTCTGAAGACTGGCTAAAAAAGATCCATGCCAAAATCTAAGCAGTATTTTCAGTCTTCAAGTAGAGAAGCGAGTTAACATTGTTTGATTTTATGATCAAGTTTAGTTCTTGAGGTTCATTTTTGTTTCTTTTTCTTTCTTTTTCTTTTTCTTTTTTATAATTATTAATATAGATTATGTAAAAGATAGTGGTTTAGAGATATGAATTATAGTATATGTTGTATGATTTTTTTTTAATTGTTAACTTTCCTTTTAATTACTTATTTTCTTTTTTTTATTATTATTTTTATCCTTCTTCCG
The DNA here is from genome assembly GCA_023053685.1 of Diadophis punctatus similis. Taxonomy (NCBI): domain Eukaryota; kingdom Metazoa; phylum Chordata; class Lepidosauria; order Squamata; family Dipsadidae; genus Diadophis; species Diadophis punctatus. The sequence goes on from JALIGW010000001.1 coordinate 38,670,988, forward strand.
ATTATGTTTTGAATAGTTTAGAAAAACTTGGAGTTAAAGATTTTTAAAATTGGGGAAATTAAGAAGTTGTTTTAACTCAATTTAAATCTATTTTATTGAATATTATGTCCTGTACTTTCTCTGGGAAGTCCGGGGGGGGGGGGGAGGAGTGGGTCGGGGGTAGGGGAGATGGGGGGGAGAAAAATGAAAAATGTTTGTACTCTGTACTTATAAAACTTTTTGAATAAAAAAAAAGGTAGAGAAGCGAGTCTGTTCACCTGTGGGCTGAAAATCCCCCTTCCGTGTTAAAATCCAAGTGATATTTTCATCCAACAAGCGAAGAGACACTCTCCACGCAGTGGCTGAAAATCTTGCCTGGATTCCAGCATGAAGGATTTGCAGTGCTTGAGCAAAAAGGCAAGTCTCTTTGCTCAGGGCCCAAAAATCCGAGCAAGACTCTCCCTCAACTTGCATGCAGCCTGCACTGGGCCCATTAGGGCCTCCCCCACCTCCTTGAGGCACCCTGTGCTCTTTATCTGGCACTCTCTCTTGTTAACAACCAATAAAATCACTTAATCATGACTGGAACCAGTGCTGGAATGTCAGTCGCTGTGTGAACAACTGAGATTCCAGGGGTCTTAAGTCAAGAACTATTTGCAATTAAATACCGTTTCCCCCAAAATAAGACATCCCCTGATAATAAGCCCAATCGGGCTTTTGAGTGCATGGCAATAAGGCCAAGCGCTTATTTCAGGGTTCAAAAGAAATATAAGACAGGGTCTTATTTTCAGGGAAACACAGTATATATAACATTTGTATCATAGTTTAACAAATTAAAAAGACAGATTTCTATTTAAATAGTTACCTCAGCTTTTTCATACTTGCCGCGCTTTCTTCGGGTAAATATCTGCATGGAGAAAACAAAACAGCTCAGGTATTTTTCTATTCAAACACATTCAAGAACCCAATTTAACAGAACACAGATACAATAATCCAGAAACTATTGATGCCTATTATCCATATGACCTATCGCAGTTACCTATAAAACCATTCCATGTTAGTTGTGAAACGTGCAGTCTTCAGCTCCCCTATTTGTGCTATTACAGGTTAATACTATGTGCAACAGATTTTCACTTAAAACCTCTGCTAACTTTGAAGAGTGGGAACAGATCTGAATCTTTGGAGGGTTACTGCACTACTAGTCAGTGTAGGCTAAGAAATGGATCATCTGGTGATTTCTAGATGTTCTGAACTCCCACTGAGGTAGTCTAAATGTTTCATGGATAGTTAGTTCAGCAGTCAGGAATAATTTTACGAAATACTGAGGACATCAGATTTCCTGAACCTTTTTGGGGAGTACTGAACCAGAGAGATCAATTGTAATATAAAATCTGTTAAAATAACTAAGAATATACGAAACTAAAATATAACAAGGCTACAATAAAATTACACATTGCATAATACCTCATCCACCCCAATGTTATAAAGAATCATGGCATATGAAACAAGAGTATTTTTTTGCTGGCTGGCACTTTAAGTAGATGTTCAAGTCCCCTGGATAGCTCCTATAGTTTTAGCTTCTATTGCAGGAATGTTATATCACTAACAAAGAGTAACACCATAAGAGACAGAATTGTAGTGAACACTTTTTAAAACTTATAAATTTATCTTATCCAGACTAACTATTACTTTCAAATATTACTACCCCATAAGAATGCCATACAGGTAGTCCTTGACTTACAACCATTCATTTAGTGACTGTTCAAAGTTACAACAGCCCTGAAAAAAGTGGCTTTATAACCATTTTTCACACCAATGACCGTTGCAACATCCCCATGGTCACGTGATCAAAATTCGGATGCTTGGTAACTGATGCATATTTATGACGATTGCAGTGTTCCATGGTCATCTGATCACCTTTTATGACCACCTGGCAAGCAAAGTCAATGGACAAGCCAGATTCATTTAACAACCACATTACTAACTTAACTGCAATGATTCACTTAACTGTGGCAAAAAAGATCATATAATGGGGGAAACTTCACTTAACTGTTTCGCTTAGCAACAGAAATTTTGGGTTCAATTGTGGTTATAAGTTGAGGACTATCTCTATTAATTTTAGATATAATAAATGATGTCTAATAGCCCACATACCTATCAAGAGTTTCTTTATAGAGGTGAAAAAATCAATGACACACCTGGGGGTTCTGATATTCAGTTTTACAGAGTCTTAAGTAGCTATTCTATTTCTTTTGTTGATAATCTTCAATTTTAACAATACAGCATTTATGGTTTATCATGGACTTGCTGAATTATAATGGCCCAGAGGAGAAATGGAAAGTTCAAGAGTTGTCTACAATAGTAGATTCAATGTTTATCTACTCTAGGATACTTTTTATTTGAATATCAGAATTAAGATCTTCTAAATAAGAAAAACATACCAGTACAAGAATACCAGCCACAATTGCCAGGACTACAACCACAATTACAGCAATAACTCCAGGAGTCAAACGTTTCATTGTAAACTCTGGTGGTTTGTCATCAACATAATATATTACTGTGTTCTTAAGTTGAAGAGGTCTTTCTGCAACATTCCTTTCAAATCCAGCAGTAACAATTGGGTCCCCTTTGACCTGAAAGACCAGGAACATGAATTATTCAATTTTTTAAAAAAAAATCCAAACTATTGAAATACAGCACAAATTCATGCCAATAATTCCATTTTACTTTCCTTTAAAAGCTCCACATACTTACATCTTTCTCAAAATAATATGCTACATCAGCTATATCCACATCAGCACTTCCTTTTTCTGAAGCATTTTGTTTGAGATCGACAATAATGAAAGGTTTCTCATACTGAAAGAAAAAAAAGTAAAATTTATATGCCCTCATGAAAGATAACCCAAAGTAATCTTCCCATGAAAATATCCAATAACTGTTATACGTACCTTAACCCCTATGTGCTTTTCATCCAAAAGGTAACGACCCTTAAAGTTTTTCCAAATATTACTGGGAATTAAGGAAAGAAATTAGAAGCCATAAAAGATCTTTATGACACAATTTAGTAATGAAACCCACATCAATCCCTCCATCACTTTCCCCCTATGAAAACTAGTTGGATAGTAGTTTTGAGCAACTTGCTGGTTATTTTATACAATAGATGAGCTATGGTTTAGTAAACCAGAATGTTAATAAAATTAGCATAAGAAGTCCATTTGCTCATGTTTTGTCTATTTCTTTGCGAGCTTAGGTAAGTGAGCCAGGAAAAAGGTATATAGTATCTGAACCCAGCTTAATCTATGGTTTATTAGACACAAAAGGTTTGAATAATGAAAGACAGACACCATCTAATTATGTATTTTTAATGATCTTTTGTTTTGGTGTAAGACATCACAATCTTGTATTTAGGAATCATGCACAGCACATTTTGCCAAACATTTTCTTTTCAACTACATTGTGAAAATCATTTCATCTATTAAATTGCTACACTTACCATATTTTTCGGAGTATAAGACGCACCTTTTTGCTCCCCAAAAGAGGGTCAAAAACTGGGTGCGTCTTATACTCCGAACGTAGCCCCCACCCACCCCACCCCACCTGCCAGCCTGCCACTCAGCCTGGGGAGGAAAACGTTTTCAGGCGGCAGCACTGTGATCCCCTCCCCGATTCCAAAAACGTGCAACCGGCGCTGCCCGCCACCGGAAACGCGATGCTCTTCTTTGCCAAGAAGGACCCTCGATCAGCCATCTCCAAGGAGCCACCCCCATCCTCAGGAGGCAGCAGCCCCTTTAAGAGTGAAGGAGCTTTTTAATTTTTTTATTTCCCTCCTTCCAGCCTGAGCCGGCAGATCGCGAACCCGCCGACAGTGACAGCGCGCCGCAGACGTTCGTGGAGGGGAGGGGGTAGGTGATCGCTTGCCACTGCCGCCGCCCCGCAGGTATGCGAGTTGCCCAGGGGTCAGCCGCACCTCGGATTGGAGGGTCCTTGTCCTGCTGCTGCCCCAAGGAAGCTGCGGAGCTGAAGAAGCCTCCACCCATCTGCCAGTTCACCACTCAGCCTTTTGGAATCGGGGAGGGGATCGCAGCGCTGCCGCCTGAAAACGCTTTCCTCCCCAGGCTGAGTGGCAAGCTGGCAGATGGGTGGAGGCTTCTTCAGCTCCGCAGCTTCCTTGGGGCAGCAGCAGGACAAGGACCCTCCAACCCAAGGTGCGGCGGACCCCCGGGCGACTCCCATACCTGCGTGGCGGTGACAAGCGATCACCTCCCCCCTCCCCTCCACGAAAGTCTGTGGCGCGTTGTCAGTGCCGGCGGGCTCACGATCGGCCGGCTCAGGCTGGAAGGAGGGAAATAAAAAATAAAAAAGCTCCTTCACTCTTAAAGGGGCTGCTGCCTCCTGAGGACAGGGGTGGCTCCCTGGAGATGGCTGATTGAGGGTCCTTCTCAGGCAGAGACCCCCGCGGCAGCAGGGGCTGCAATGCAGTGCCCTGAGCGGCATGCAAAAAGTCCTTCCTCCAATTTTGGAATCGGGGAGGGAAGTGTTTTCGGGCTGCAGCCTCAAACACAATGCTCTTTTTTTGCTTCTACAATCACTTTTCTCCCCATTCCAAAAACAGGGCAAACGGTGGGGTGTCCATAGAAACCCCACCAAAGCCAGCAGATTTATTTCAAAGAGAGGGAGGGAGGGAGAGAGGGGGGGAGGGAGAGGGAGGGGAAGGGAGGAGAGAGAGAGAGAGAGAGAGAGAGAGAGAGAGAGAGAGAGAGAGATGAGGGGGGCATACCACAGTCACTTGCTAAAGTACTGAATGCTAGGTATGGCAGAATTGTTTTTTTCTTGTTTTGCTCCCCCAAAATTAAGGTGCGTCCTATATTCCGGTGCGTCCTATACTCCGAAAAATACGGTAAGTAGACAGTGATAATTACCAAGACATACCTTTCAATAGAAGCTTTGTCTGAGCCTGTATTATTGTCAAGATATTTTGCTTCAATAATAATCCAGCTAAAAATAAAATATAAAACATTTTACTTGATTACTCTGAACATTAATCACAAGGTTAAGAAATAGGACACTCAACTTGTGCATTTCTAATTTTTGGTCTTGATTTGTTAATGATAAACTTCGTCAGTATAAACTGATGATATATAACTGATATAATGATAAACTATCGTCAGTATAAACTATTAAAATGTTACTATCGTATTTTTCAGAGTATAAGACGCACTTTTTTCCCTCCTAAAAGAGGCTGAAAATTTGGGTGCGTCTTATACTCCGAATGTAGCTTTTTTGGAGCTTTTTTCCCAGCCCTAACTAGGTGCTAATGATCTTCCCAGCTCTTACCTTGCAGGCTCTTTCATTGTTACTCTCTCCAAAGAAGGTTTTTCCAGCCCTAAGTCTTTGCAGGGTTTTTTTCATTGCTCTACAATGCTCCGCGTTGCATTTTCAGCTTCCAAACGCTCGCGCAGTGCCCAAAATGGCTACCCGGAACTGCCTTCTCTTACCCCTTCCCCGCTTTGCCTGCTTTAGTCATTGGAGCTCCCTCCGAGGATCAGCTGTGCTTTTGAAGCTGTTTTTCAGCCCAAACACGAGCTAAGCAATCTTCCGTGCTTTGCCTGCTTTTCTAATTGCTGCTCTCTCTGACAATCAGCTGTGCTTTAGAAGCATAGCCCCAACCATCCCCAACCTCAAAACCAGCAAGCGAATGAATGTGCTGAAACTGACCAGGCTAAGGACTAGCCAGATGAATACCTGGTAGGCAGAATTCTGCCCCCCCCCCATTTTCCTCCCCAAAAACTAAGGTGTGTCTTATACTCCGGTGCATCTTATACTCTGAAAAATATGGTAATAGATGTTTTAACCTGAAAGTAGAATGGTACAACATATAGATCTCAACATAAATACAATTTTAAATCAGGTGGTTTACCTTGTCCTTACTACTTCTTGGCATGTAATCTTTTGATCACTCTTGTCAGTTCTTCGTACTCCAGCACTGTTCACACACCAGCAAGTCTTTGTTCCATTACACTGTTTAGGTTTGAAGTTGCCCTTTTCATCACATTCTGGATCATATATGCCATCATTGTCTATATATGCATGCTTTGGTCTTTGACTTCTACCTGATTTTAAGCCAGTCACTTCTGCTTTCATCAATAGGCATTTAGAAGTCACTAAAAGATAATAAAAACAGTAAAGAGTAACTGGATCATGTTAACTTAAATACAATATTTTTGTCAGAAAGCAATGGAAAGTGTAGTGGAATTTGTTCAGTTCTTATACTTACATGTCTGACAGTTCACTGTGACATCAAGTCCAACTGATTTACACTGGCATGCACCATTAACAATAGTACAATTTGTTGTCCGTTTGTTCATGTCACATGTACATCCTTCTGTAATATTCAAACCAAATTATTACAAAATAGCCCTTTGTATTCTGCACGAAATAATTATCTCTATTTTTTGTAGTAGATACCTGCAAAATCATCCTACTTCAGGAAAAGATTCCTTTGCTAATAGAATATTCAAATTAATTACAATTTGGAATTCTGACTCTGTAACAGCTAATACCATATCTGAAATTTTCTCTATATTGCAATTCCATAAAGATTCTTGAGTTGGCTTTAAAGCAGAGCATGTATCCACTTACTGATATTCTAGATAACATTTTTATGTAATGTTCATCATTATAGATATCTTTCAATAATAAACTCACAGGAAAAAATCCCAAAAATATTAATTTTGATATTATTTCAGTTAAAAATATAATTCCAATTCAAATCATAGGTCTTAGGGATTGCCAAAGCTGCTACTTTTAACATTTATTCTGTAGACCTCTTCTGAAGAGTAACTGTTATCTCTACACACATCAGACTGTAAGTTCAGAGCCTTGGTTCTGCAAAAATAAACTAGCAGTATAGTATAGGTCAGTGAATGGCGAACCTATGGCATGTGTGCCACAGGTGGCATGCGGAACCATATCTGAGGGCACGTGAGGCGTTGCCCTATGTCAGCTCCAGCACGCGCATGCTGATTTTTGGCCTTCTTTTTAGCCATTTTTGCTCTCCCGTGTCTTCAAGAAAGCCTCCTGAAGCCTGGGGACAGCGAAAAACGGCCCAACGGGCCAACCGGAAGTTTAGAAACTAACTTCCGGTTGGGCCTTTGGGCCATTTTTCGCCATCCCCAGGGTTCAGGAAAGCCTCCTGAAGCCTGGGGACGGCGAAAAACGGCCCAACAGACCTATCAGAAGCTTCAGTGAGGCCTGTGTGCATGTGCGGGGGGGGGGGGGTGGCAGCACGGAGGGGTTGTGCGCATGCGTGGGGGGCAGCGCAGGGGTTGCGCACATGCCCGGGGGAGGCATTGAATTATGGGTGTGGGCACGCGCACACGCACTACTGTGCGCGCACGCACCCTTTTGGCACCTGAGTCAAAAAAGGTTCGCCATCACTGGAATAGGTGAACCTCCTTCTCAAATGTACCATACCTTTTCCCCATTAAAGTAGTACTAAAAAAAAAAACCCCAGCTGCAAACTCCCAAGTATCTCCACCCACTTCAGTGAAAAATATTACCTGGGATACATTTTAGTGTTTAACAGGCATTAGCAGTCTTACTTCCTTTTAAAACCAGAGTTTAATTTCCTGACAATCAGCTCTAGAAAACGTACTCTAGAAAAGTACATTCATTTTGGACATATATGAAACCAAAACTATCCTGTTACAATTTGGTAAGAACTTGTGTATGATCAAATGAAAATGAGAAGGAAAAAAATCCCAAGATAGAGTGGGGGGGGGGGAAGCAATGGTGGTTTCTACAGGTTAGCTTCCGATCATAAAAAAAGATAAAGACTCCATGTTGTACTTGACTATAACTATGTAATCACAACCATGCTTTCTCAACTATGCAAAAGTGCTTTCTTCTGGGAGGTTTTGTGACTTCACGATTGAGCCTGTAACCCTAATATTCTCTGGTTATCTAAGCATTAACTGGACTATCCCACTTTGCTTCCAAGTTCTGACAAGGTTAGGCAGGAACCATCTACTTTTCAGTCATTTATATACTTAAAAGGTATTTTTCCTCTCTCATTCAAACATGGCATAAGCATTCCCTGCTGAAAACATCCTTATGCTGCCTTGGACTCTGCCTTCATATTCTCCCCAAACCATGAATGAAACAACAGTCAGCTGCACCTGTATTAAAACAGTATTTCACCCCTTATTTTGATACCAAGGGCAGACTCAAGTTCTATAAAAGCTTCTAGACTTGTCATCTATTACCTTGGAGAGAAGTCAGATGACTCCAGCAGCTTAAAACAGAGACACAAACGATCAAAAATGAGGACAGCAAACGTTACACCAGTATAGCTTTCTACCAACTTAAGATGAATGCTTAAATTTCAACACAAAAGTAGGGAAACACCCTAAGAAAAGCGCTCAGATAATATAAAGCTACTATATTCAAGGCTTTACAAACCAGAAAACGATACAGAACCTTCCATTTTATCTGGGAGTTAAGATGGAGTTGCCACTGGTCTACATCTATTATTATTGATACATGGGACACTTTGTCTATTCACATTAATCTAAATCCAGGTAGATTTTTAAAAATTAACATTAAGCATGTTAAGAGTTCTGCCCGTCTTTTTTGCGAGTAAAACCATAAAGGAAGTTTATGGCTAAGTTTATGAAGTTAATTTCTGAAGATGATTCTAAAACGAATCTAATTTTTAAATGATTTAAGACAGAAAGTTTCCATCCCTCGGAGAAAAGCGATAAGGAAAGTTTCGTGCCGAAGGAAAGTTCTGGGAACTCCAAATCGGCCTGCCCTCCAGGGACGGCTCGAGCTACCCGAGCGCCATGGCTCTATAGGGCGTTGGCTCCACGCGTCCGCCTCCAACTCTCCGGGAGTCTCCAGGGCCCGCCTGCTTCTAACTGGCTCCAGCCCGCCCCAGAAATAGCGCCCAAGAAAGCTCGGCCACCTCTGTTCCTATCCACCGACATGAAAGCAACCTGCCCCTTTCTTCACGTGAAGGCCGGGAATCTCGAAGAGCTGCCATTTTGTGCGGGGTTCCTCTTCCCCAAAGCGCTGCCGTCGCCCGCATGAAAACCAGGAACTGAAAACTAAAAGTCGGGGAAACCCGCCGAGGGAAGACAAACCTTGGCTCCACACCGTAGCGGCGAGCGCCAAAAGCGCTCCCAGAAGGAAAGCAGCCCTAGAAGGAAATCCCATCGTCCGCGATGTCAGAAAGCAGGTAGACGGCAATGCAAATAGGTGCGGGCGACGCTCCGGTCTCTGTGTCTTCACTTCACCCTTTCTTCCCTCTTTTCTCTCAAGCTGCTCAGCAAGTTCCGCAAGAAAACTGAGCTCCTTTCAGCCAGCCGCGCCCGCCTCCTCAGGTTACACCTGGTTTCCCACGCACGCACGCACTTCGCCTCAGCACCTGCACTGCTCGTATCCCCAATACTTCCGCTTCTCCGAAGGTGAACCTGCGAATCTCGTTGGCTCCGGGCTTTTATAGCTCACAACGCCACCTGCACGAAACTGGGAGCGGCCGACGGGCGGGGTTTGTGCAGCAGAACGACGAGGACTCACCTGCGCGCCCGACTAGCCATATATAGACTTTTCCGGGTGAAATATGTTGCGGGAAGGAGGTGGTACAATGTTGGAATGTTTCGAAGGCAGTATGTGAGGTAACACTAGGCGAGGCGGTGAGAATATTCTAAAACGCCTTATCAACCATCGGGGAGATTTATTCCATTGTGGTTTTCTTGGCTTTTCCAAATATATATATATATATATTTACCAATCTTGAGATGACCTATCTACCAATTTGTTTAGAATCTAAATTTACAGTGGAGATCATAGGAAACAAACAAAAAAATGGTTTAAAACAGACGAATCCATTTAGTGAAGAATACTGTCGTTTTAGATGTGACAAAGGCACAGTTCCATACATTTTAGATTTTCACAATACTGAGTTTAACAAAATCTTGCTCAGATAGTTCATCATACAAATTAATAATAAAAGCAACACAAAACCAGCAGTGACCTATCAAGGATTTGTGATTTGTGAATCATATCAAGGATTTCCTTGAAGAACGAGCTACTCCCTCCCCCAATAGCAAGGCTGGCTCTTGGTGTTACAGTTTTCTTTTTAATCTAAAGTGGAGACCCTAGTAAATTAACTATACCTAGAATTCAAAAATATAAAAATGACACATAGTCAAATTAGTAATAGGGTAAAGGTACTTGAAAACTGCAGGTATTAAGTGCCCTGAAAATATAGAGGTTTTTTCCCCCTTGAAATTCAAGTTTAGACCCTTCCCTTTGTATCCACAATTAAAGATATTTTTCTTCCTTTCTATACTTTCACCTGAATAAATTAGGGCTCTTGTTTGTATCTACATGCTGGTTTTTTCTATCTTGTACTAGATTTATGAGGACAAACTGAGAAATGTGCTCACCTTGGCAAATTGCTTGGGCTCCATTAATATTTAAGGATGTGACAGTATGATTTCAGACGTTTGTAATCAGAGGTAGATATAAATCAAATTTATTACTTAATATGTAGTTCCTTGTTAAGATCACACATTTCTTAATAAACATATAATCCAAACATTCAGAGAAATCAGTACTATCTTTATGTGTCTGCTCTGCATTGCACAGGTTTGTGATCTGGAAAGTCAGAATAAATATCTATTAGAATTTTCTCAACTTCCAAATTCCCATAGCATCCCAATAATTGTTTATTTAGCATTCCAATAATTTGTTTATTTACTGTATATTTCGTATATTTCACTTTCCTAACAAAAAAAAATTCTTAGATAACTTGCATCAGAAAAAAATGAAAATATAGCAGAGGTAGTCGTCGACTTAACAACAGTTCATTTAGTGTCTGTTCAAAGTTACAACGGCATTGAAAAAAAGTTATTTATTATTGTTTTTCACACTTACGACTATTGCAGCATCTTCATGGTCACAGGATCAAAATTCAGATGCTTGGCAACTGACTCATATTTATGACGGCTGCAGTGTCCTGGGATCATGAGATCACCTTTTGTAACCTCCTGACAAGCAAAGTCAGTGGAGAAGCCAGATTCACTTAACAACCGTGTTACTAACTGAACAACTGCAGTGATTCAACTGTGGCAAGCAAGGTCGTAAAATGGGGCAAAACTCACTTAACAAATGTCTCACTTAGCAAAAATTGGGTTCAATTGTGCGTGTAAGTTGAGCAGTACCTCTAGTCATCATCCAATTTACAAACTAAAAAGACCATTTTTAAAAAGTTGACTGAGGGGAAAAGTTACATGAAACAACAAAGTGAGGTTATAAGAGTTAAACATAGTATGTGTGTGTGTGTGTGTGTGTGTGTGTGTGTGTGTGTGTGTGTGTGTGTGTGTGTGTGTGTGTGTGTGTGTATATATATATATATATATATATATATATATATATATATATATATATATATATATATATATATATATATAAAATAATTGTTACTAGGTTGATCTCTGTTACTGTTCTCATTCTAGCTTGAATCATGCAAATTTTCAGTGACTCTTGGTATTGTACTAGACGAGGGCAGATTCTTAAAATCCCATCCTTTCATTTGTACAACCATTAGAGTTTTTCCTTCTTTTTTTTATTGAAAAAGTTTTATTAGTACAGAGTACAAACATTTTTTAATTTTTCTCCCCCCTCACCCCCCCTTCCCCCCCCCCCCGGACTTCCCAGAGAGAATACAGGGCATAATATCAACAATAGAAAAAAAAAGAAAAAAGACAACAAAAACCCCTCAACTCCAAATTATACATTGATAGATTACATCATTAAACTTCTATATTTTATATCATCTGTATATCAAGTAATAATAAAAAATAGAGAAAAAAATAGAAAAAAAGATACAAAAAAAAATACAGAAGGAACAAAGATAATAATAGAGAAGAAAATTATGCAAAGGAAAAAGAACAATTTCTTCCTCCTCCTTACGATCATCTACCCTAGACAACATCCACTCAGAGTAAATAAAACTTAAATGAATATTACATAATAACTAAATATAAATTACAAAAATCCTAAACTTCATCATGATATTAATAGCATAATATTACCATACATCAAATTATTTCCAAAAAATTATAATTCTTAAAAAAGTATTAATAATAATAATAATAATAATCTGAATTATGCAAAGGAAAGGAAGCAATTTCTCCCTCCTCCTTTCAATCAACTATCCTAGACAGCCTCTAGTCAAAATTAAATAAGACTTAAATAAGTATTATACTTCCAAAAAATTCTAAATCTTTAAAAGGTACTAATAATTCTAAATCTTTAGAAAGCATTAATAATAATAATAATCTCAAAATTAAATAAAACTTGAGAAAATATTACATAAATAATATCTAAATATTAAATAATAAAAACTTTTAGATTTCATCATAACAACATAATATTATTATACATCAACTTATTAACTCAGAAAAAGAAAAAAAATATCCTTAAAAGTATTATTAATAATAATAATAAAAAAACATAGAGGAGAAAGAAAAAAAAAACCTAAGACAAAGGAAAATCCTTCCTTTAAAACAAATTTTAAAATCTAATTATAATACTTTATAACTTAGTAATTTTAATTAAAAATTCCAATTCTTGAAAAAATATTAAAAGAAAAAAGTTAAAGGAAAAAAAGAAAGGAAAAGGAAAAGGAAAAATACAATTATATTAATCTCCATCCATCTAATACATGTCAACACTACATCTCTTTGTATCTTATTGGTTGCCTCCTTTTGTATCTTGATGATTTTAAATTTATCAGCTCGTCTCCCATCTGATCCCAATCCTGCATCTCCTTTTCCACATCTTTCTGACTCTGCCATTCGCTTTGACTCTTTGAAATTATTTCATTTTGATCCGGTAAGGATGGCTTTTCCTCCTTGTCCTCTTCTACATTCATATGTCTTTCTTCTGGAATTTTAGATATATCAGCCTTTAAAACGTTAACATAAAATTCAGTAGCTTTCTTTGTCGTATTCAGCCGGTATCTTTTCCCCAAAAATTTCACCGTTACTCCTGTTGGTGCTTCCCATTTATATTGTAAATTCAATCTTTTAAATTCATCAATCAAAAAAGTAAATTATTTTCTAGCTTTAAGCATTTTATAGGGAATTTCTTTCCATATCCTAAGTTCCTGACCATTCACCTGAAGATTATTCTTAAACGTCGCCTGCAGGCCCCGTGCTCTGGAACCAACTCCCCCCAGAGACCCGAACTATCCCCACCCTGCTGGCCTTCCGGAAAGCTGTTAAGACATGGCTGTTCCTGCAGGCAGGGGGTAGAGCGTAATCCATTTGAGCTCACCCCCAAGTATGTATGAAGTTGAATGGATATGAGATATTTTTAAGATGGTTTTAATTTTTATATTTGTTTTAATGTTTATTTATATTGGTTTCTTGTATTCTTTTCTGTTGTACGCCGCCCGGAGTCCTCCGGGAGTTGGGCAGCATATAAGAAACACCAATAAATAAATAAATAATACTGTTCCGTAGGACTCTTGTAGTAAAATATATAACAATGTCCCTTGGTAGATGTTTTTGTTTTGCATACCACGAGTTGACCCTGTATATCTTTTCAATTTGTGTAGCCAATTCATCTTTAGACATTCCAGAAACCTGCTCCAAGGCCTCAATCATTCTTCCTTTCAAGTCATCATATAATCCCTCCTTCAACCCTCTAACTCTTATAGCGAATTCCATTCTTCTAAACTGTGACATCAACACCTCTGTTTCAAAATTTACAATGTCCTTTTGAAATTTATTTATATATTCCACCGAAGTTGCCAAAGCTTGTTTATTTGTTTCAATACAGTCCTCCAAAACATCAATATTTGTTGCTAGTCCTTTGCAAACCTCTAACATATCCATCCGTAGCTGCTTTTCCATATTCTTTAAAGCATCCTGCATTTTTTTTCTATTTCATTAATTTTTTGGTTAAATTCCAAAATTAGGTCCTGTTTCATAATCTTTAAAGTACTTAGTAAATTTTCAGATGTCAAAGATTGTGGAGGTGTTGACTCAGTAACAAGTTGCATTTTGGGAGTATAAGCAGAGGGATAGCCAGCCCTTTTATTCAAAACAATCATTCCAGACTTTGAAGCCATTGTTGTAATTCCAAAGGAATGCACAGAAAATGCCAAATCTCTATCAGTTGTTATTATAATCCAAAATCGAGAAACAAAGAAAAAAAAAGCCAATTTTCAAATTCAAAAGTTTCCATAAGAAAAAAGCCACAAGCAGAGCACAAATCACTTTCACTTCTTCTTTGTTGTAATTCCAAAGAAGTGCAAAGAGGGGCCAAATCTCTAAAAAGATTCTTGCAATTTCAATGGCAAATAGTCTTTTGTTATTTTTTTTTAAAGTTATCAGTTGTTATTATAATCCAAAATCAAGGAGCAGAGAGAAAAAACCATTTTTCAAAATTTCCACAAGAGAAAAAGCCACAGAGAAAACGAAAAAACAATATTTCCAGACTTTGACGCCATTGTTATATTTCCAGAGGAGTACAAAGAAAAAGCCAGGTCTCTGATTAAAGTTCTTACCAGTTTCAGAGGCAGAAAGTTTTTTATTTTTTATTTTTTTTAAGTTATCAGTTGTTATTATAATCCAAAATCAGGAACCAGAGAGAGAAAAGCCAATTTTCAGATTCAGAAATTTCCATAAGAGAAAAAGCCACAAGCAAAACGAAAGTCACTTTCACTTCTCCTCCCAACTTCTTCAAACGCCATATGGTTACTTGTAAACTGTTACTTTGTTTCTTTTCCAAAGTGAAGGTTGGCAGAGGGGTTAAAAAAAAGAAAATTCAATACTCGCCCATCTTAAGCTCCTGTTCCTCTCTGTCTGCTTCTTTAAGCCATAAAATGATTATAAATCCCACTCAGGAAGCAGCGGTGGATTCGGCATCTTGCTCCGCAAAGGCGGAGGTTTCCGGATTCCCGGAGCAGGAGACAGGCTGCCTGGGGAGCCTTCACCCTTCGCGCCCCTGGATGGCTCCTGGGGCGCTAGGGGGGCTCTACCCCACCTGTCAAGCTCTCTTCTCTCCCCTATGTCCGGGGCAGAGATTTCCAAGCCGCCAGACAGCTGTTCTGGCGGCTTGGCAAGGAATCGGAAAGGTGCTCTAAAAAGAACGTCCTCGATGCCGAAAGCCGAAACCGGAAGTCATGCAGAGTTTTTCCTTCTTAAATTCAGTTCTAATCACCTCAATGATAAGAATAAAATGCTTTGTGTGAAATTTTTACAAATAAATGGCTTTAGTATCACCAAAACAATCCTGGGATGAGGAATACTAAACTAATCGTTTTCCATGGAATAATTTTTCCAATTATATGCATCCACACAAAATTATATACATTCTCAAAAAGCACAGTGACCCAGTTCTATGAACACATCTAAGAATACACTTGTTTATTCAGACTAATCAATATAACACTTCCCATAGCTGTGGAAGCACTAATGGTTATGCCAATTGCTTCTCCACCCACAAGTATGTAATATGTGGTAGCAGAAAATTTATCTTACTTCAACATTGTACATTCTCATTTGACAAAACGTGGAAAAATTGGAATTGGAAGCAAATATAAATTGGCAAATAATTTCTGTTTTTCATCTGTCTGTCTTTTTTTCTTTCTTTCTATTTTTATCTTATACATACTGTTTCCTAGATACAGAAAAATTATAAATGTTTAAACTTGAATGTCTTTTTAAAGCTTTTGACACTTTGCCAGAAATTTTGATTGTTGCCAAGAAAAACCTTTCAAAATTAGTATACACTTTAAGAATGCATTTTTAAAAATATTTTATACAACTTTTAAATTATGTTAATTATGACAACATAAGTATGTTTAAGTGGTAATGGAACTGCACTAAGTTTATAGGTTTCATATCTGCAAAATTTGTTTTTTAAAGATACAAGCTTTCTCATTTAGAATAAAATATGTTGCAGGATCTAATCTTGAGTCAGTCACTGGGACCAAATTTATTCTTCCAAGCTTTCAGGCTCGTGCTGTGGAGCCCATCAACAGGGAACTTCTCTTTCTCCAGAATATGTTCTCTCTTCTGGAGAGGAAGAAGTTCCCTGATGATGGCCTTCAGCATGAGCCCGAAAGTTTGAAGCAATAAACCTTTGGTCTCGGTGACCAACTCAGATCGGATCCTGCAACATTATCCTTGGGACACGTATGTTTGCCTTCATTCGCAATAAAATATGTGTTCGTACAAAACAACTAGGTCAGTGCAAGCAGAGCTGACACAGGTCCCAGGTTCCAGTATTTTTTTAGTTCAGCAGAGTATTATAGTGCCCTGGGACATTTGAACAGGAACAAAAGAGGAGGAGGAACAGGCAAAGATCATCAGAATGATAATGCATAATAGAAAAGAGAGCAAAGGGCAAGAGGTGGATACTAGACAGGTAATTCAACATCATTGAAATCCTTTTCTGCTAGATGGAGGAAACTAATAATATCTTTTCTGTTTGGTGTTAATGGAAACAGCCAGTTTTCATGACACATTTTGTCAAACAGCTTGCAAATCTCTCGCTTATTCATTACACACTGTTTATTTTTTAATGATTAAATAGAATTTCAGAAGATTAGTATCATTGCCCAAATGATATAGAAGTTATTTCACATAATCTGAAGTAAAAATAATTGTATGAAATTTTAAAACACACTTGAACTTTTTAAATTATAAATCAGATGTCTATTCTAACTTCGGGGAATTCTACTTATTCATTCATTTGATTTTGTATGGCTGCCCAATGCATAAAATGAATGAATTTTAAAATGATTAAAAAAAATACTTACCAAAACCAAACAGAATTGATTGGCATCTAGGAATACCTATTGATATACTACACCACCCCTTAGAGATGGACTCAACACTCTGGTTTAATACCTATAGGCACAGCCAGGTCTTCAGTACTTTGCAAAAGGCCAAGAGGGTCAGGCCTATTCAGGGGAGGTGCTGCAACAAAGAATGCACATTTCCTGGGTCACATCACATAGCAATGCCTGATAGACAGGACTTGCCAACTCTGTCTGATTGGATGGGACAAGCAGAACTAAAGGGAGATGGGTGGCACCACAAGTAACTCAGCTATTAACCATACACAAATACTTTCTCTATTTTAAATGACATCACACTGGTCTATACTTACCTGAATGCTGTGCTGTCCTCTTTTACAAATGACAAATGATTTAAGAGATATCTTAGCCAAATCCACCCTTGTGTTAAAGGTGAGAACCAGCCGGCTATATTGCATGCTGCGGCTTGGAGACATTGAAATTTCAAGTTGGCAGGTATCAAGAACTTTTGTTCTTAGGGTCAAAGGTAATTGGCTTACCATACAGCCTATTGCCTCCCCCATATTAGCTTTGGGCAAAGCTATGTCAGTGCAGTCTGTCATCTCGCTTGGTGTCTTTATCTAATGCTCAGGTGTGGCACATAGTCATTTCCTTCCCTGTTTGTCTTCAGTAATATTAGTAACACAGACAGGAATCCTTCTCACCTGATACCTTTTCACCTGATATGTATTCATCAAGTATCCAGGGAAATTTTCATTTTTAAATCTAAGATTCTACTTAGGGAAACTTTAATTAAAAAGAGACCTTCTTTATGAAAGGGTTTAGGTGCAGTCCTATACTGAGGATCTAGCTGGTAAGGGAAATATAGTATTCAACAAGACTACATTAATGGAACTTGAAAGGTGTGGTATAACACAATAGCTGAACTGTTCTTGCAAAGAGGTGCCAGTGCAACAGCCAGGAAGAAAAGTGCCATATCACTCAGTCATAATCAAGCTTACTGTAAAGAGAAAGCAACATATGATAGAACTTCCTTAAATGAAGAGACAACAATGGCGGGGGGGGGGGGAATCCATCTGGTATCTAAAACTTTTCAAGCTGTGGTTCAAGAACATAATCCAAGATATGGTATAAATCTACACCCAAATTTGTGGCATGGGATTATATCATTCTGGTGTTGCATTACATATATCCATAGGTGGGCTTTACATAATTTAACAACCGGTTCGCCAAGAATCGAAAATGTGAGCACGGGCGTACACGCTCGCTTTGCTCACGTGCGCTCGTTGCGCACTGCATCAAAAATGGCGATTGTATAGGATGGGATAGCTTCGCTCGCACGCACGCCTTGCACACATGCGCGCTGCGTCAAAAACACGGCAATTGTATAAGATGGGATAGCGCTGGGGCAGGTGGGTGGGCCCAGCCGCTGGCCGTAACTACCGTTTCACCCGAACCGGTCTGAACCGGCTGAATCCCACCCCTGCATATCTCTAAAGCTTAACTGGATACAAGGATAAGCTAAATGTATCAGAATGGCACTATACTATTAACTGATCATAAACACACAGAAACATGAATACATTGTTAATATCTCTATAAATACAGAACCTTCTTTATAATGATTTTTTTTGTGTGCTTTTCCCTCCATACTATCTACAAGCTTTCCCTCCAAAGGTAATAGGATCCTTCCATTATCCTACTCTGTCCTAATTTCTTGAACAGGGAGATTCTCTGCTCAGTCATTCATGTCACGTTAATCTCCTGTTTGGACTATTGCAATGTGTTCTACATGAGACTACCCTTGAAAAACATCCAAAAGCTTCAGGTGATCATGTGAGCAATTTTTGATGCGTAAAAATGGGTGCATGTAACACTATTGCTCCATGAACTGCATTGAGTGCTAGTTTTCTTCCAGATCCAATTCAAGGTGTTGGTTGTGACTTACAAAGCCCTACATGGCATGAGCCCAGTCTACCTATAGAACCATCTTCATGCCATTATATTGACCTGTCCCACCTGGTCAAGCAGGGAAGGTATGTTGCAGACCCCATCATTTATTTAAGATTTAAGATTAATATTTAAGAGATTAATATTATATCGATATTTAAGAGCCATGGTGGCCCAGTGGTTAGAATGAAGTATTGCAAGCTAATTCTGCTGACTCAGGAGTTCAATCCTGACCCACTCAAGGTTGACTCAGCCTTCCATCCTTCCGAGGTCAGTAAAATGAGGACTCAGATTGTTGGGGGCAATATGCTAACTATAAACCACTTAGAGAGAGGGCTGTAAGGCACTATGAAGTGGTATATAAGTCTAAGTGCTATTGCTATTTAAAATTCTCCGACTAGTGGGGTGCCGTTACCCTGTTCCATGGAATATTCTCCCCCTGGAGATGAGAGAGACCCTCATTCTCCTGGCCTTCCTGAAAGGAGTCAGAACATGGTTCTGCAGCCTTGTGTGGGGAGCACAGAGGATCACACAGTTGTGGGGCTGGCCAGAGCCCTGAAAGCCCTCCTTTCACCTTTCAATTTTATCAGTGTTTAATCTTCCTTGCTTTTTTCTAAATTTTTAACTTTTATATATTGTTTTTATATTTTAACATTTTATTGAACACTGCCCAGATTCCCTTCCTGAAGGAGATGGGCAGTTCGAAAATGTGGAAAATAAATAAAATAATTGTGAGGGCATCTTATCCAAAGACTTTATGGACCATATTCTCTGCTTCTGTATATTGGGCTCAGTTCTGTTACTTCCAAACTCCCCATTCTATGTGCAGGTTCATTGTCTAGAGAAAGCCTTTTTCTTTTTTTGCTTGCTGACCATGCTCATCCTTTGGACTATGTTTGAGGATCAAACTTCAGAGATGTTTACCTTTCAAGCACAAGCTGAAAATCTACATATCAGAGGGGGCACATTCTATTGAGGAAGATATCAGTAAACAAATCAATGATAAAGAGTTGGAGCAGCAATGAAAATCCCAATTTGTGGAATGTTGTGAACTAGTGTGTGCTGGAGCTCACTTGGAATATATCTGGCACCTTTGTATTGACCTCTTTATAACATTACCTTGAATTTAATACTAAATATTATTTGTATCTCTTACATATTTTAAAGAATAATTTTGAAAGCATTCAATTAATAGCAAATGAGCGAGCAGACCTTATCAATCTCAGATGAACTGTAAAAAATAAAAAGTTAATATTCTCTTAACAATGATGTTTTTAAGTATGAATAATTTTTATTGCCAGATCTTCAAGAGATTGGACAATCATTTACTGGAATGGCATAAGGCCATGATGGCGAACCTATGGCATGCATGCCAGAGGTGGCACACAGCGCCCTCTCTGATGGCAGGCGAGCCATCACCCCAGTTCAGCTCCACTGGGCATGCGCGCACGCCTCCCGCCAGCTAGCTGGTCTTTGGGTCTCTGCCGTGTATGCACGGGGTGTCTGTGTGCGGAGGCCACATGCGCTTATGCGGGGGGCAGGCCGCATGTGGGGGGCAATGCACACATGCAGGGGGTGGGGCGCATGCACATTGTATTTTGGGGGGTTTGGTGCGCACGCTCACATTCGCATGCACTTTGGGCACTCAGCCCAGAAAAGATTAGCCATCACTGGTATAAGGTCTGTTATTTGAACTAGAAGACCTCTAAAGTCCCTTCCAACCCTGTTATTCTATGTTTTTTGACATATCTTAAATTCTCATCCTCAATAGTTTTCATTCCTTTCTTTTTATATGTTGTGTTCTAAAATAGATAATTAAGAAATAAAGAGATGTGAATATTTGTCTATAAGACTACTTCAGAGTCTTATAATGGTATGTAGGTAGGATTACAAATATTTTGTTGCCTGTATTGCTTCTCTGTAGACTTTACATTTTGTTTGTTGAGACTTTTCTGTCCATATGCTGCAGTTACATAGACAGATACATAAGACAATTCACAAGGAATAAAAGCCAGTATCAAAAGGAACAGCAATCTCAACATTATGGTGCATAAGCGCATCAGTGTGCCTACCGTCCCTGTCCTGTTGTTCCTATCTATTCGTACTCATTTCTTATGCTTATACTTATACCTGTTTAAACTTATATGTTTATGTATGTTTATACTTACACTTATTTTATAATACATGCTTGACAAAATAAACAAACAAACAAATAAACAAACAAATAAATAAATAAATATTGAGGCATTAGGCTGGGAAAAACTGCCTTATGTTATTTTTCTGAAAGTAGTGATATGTCTGACAGGCAGTCGATACAGGTCCAATTGGTTTGTCTCATTCTTTAACTTTATCTTTCAGTTTTCATGACTTGTATTAATATTGGCATTAAATAAGCTATGAAAAGAATATATAAGCTGTAATGTAGAATAAATGTAGAACCAATTACAAATGTGGGCCCTATTCCGCTCTGTGACTCCTTTCCTTAGTAGCCTTTACAGATTTGGTTTAAAATTTATATATTTTAAAACTAATCTGTTTAATTTATTGCTTCAACTGTTCTAGAAATACTTTTTAATTTGTGACGCAATCAGATTCTTATTAGAAGTAAATGGAAGAGAAAGGTTTAAACTCTGGGCTGTGGCAGGGGTGGGTTCTAACTTACCTCTCTACGGTTCACTTCCTCCTGCGCCGCGTGGGCGTGCCTCGTGGGCACATGCATGTGCAGTGCTGAAAAATCCGGGGGGGGGGGAGCCGAAAACAAGATAGCGACCGCCTGCACAGTGCTGGAAACTCTGCTCAGAAGAAAGATTTTTTTTAAAAAAATTTCAAAAAAAAGATGGTGGCACCCACGGACCGGCACCGACCGAACCGGATCCGTGATGTCATCATGACATCACCAGCGGGTCACTACCGGTTCGGGCGAACCGGGAGGAACCCACCCCTGGGCTGTGGTCTGGAGAACATAGCAGGAATACCAAAAAAAAAGGTTCTTTCTGCTCTTAAACATGTCAGGCCAGTCTGTATAAATGTAAAGTTTAAACTTTAAACAAAGGAATTTTAAAATTGAATTATCCTCATCAAAGAATTGTTGATTAAAACTGTTTGGATGAAATGCTCTTTGTAGCCTTCATTACCACACCACCCTAAAATGCCAAGTACATGAAGCAAGTTAAGACTTGACTTGGTAAATAATTTCTGTTTCAAAGGGAAAGTAGTTGCAAAGGAAGCGAAGAAAAGCTGAAATACACCATACCTTTCTGTATCAGAAGACAATAAACTATTTCCTGAAACCAGACGTTCATTAGAGTCAAAGTCTTGCAATAGGCTCCTCAAAGTGTACTGACTCACAGGTTATTGTAAAACAATTTGTGTATGTGTCATGTCTTCAGCTTTTCTACGACTAACAAGAAAACTAGACTAAAAGAATGAGCAATGGGGCTTATTTTTTTCACATAGAGCAGTGTATGAGTGGGTTGCTGAACAAATCAAAATCATAAATAAACATGTTATTCTGTGACCAATCAATCCACCATGCAGTTTGTAATAATTAGTATCTTCCCAACTTTTTTTTAGGTCTTAAAGCAAAATATTCATGAATCTTGAAAATATGGGTGCATATATGCATAAACGTTGTGAGTGTTGTTGTGTTTCAGCCAGATTCAGATTATGGTTCAGTGATAAGATAACTCTGAGTCAGATAGTTTTCTCTACTGATATTGTAAGAAAAATATATAAATGTATGCCACCCTGACCCTCCCCCAATGGAAAAACAGAATTAATTAAAATAAAAAATAAATGGAGTTATTCATTGTGGGTTGTATTCTAAAATTTCTCCATGTCATTCATAAATGATTGGAGTTAATAAATTACAACTTTTTCCCTTTGTGATTGTGGAGAAGAGCGCTATATCTAACAATCTACATTTTATATGCCCAAAGTCCCAAGTTCCATTCTGGCATAGGGCTATGAAAAGCCATTTGGGGAAAAAATGAATATGTGGACATAAGCTTAAACTTACCTGAGGGAAGTTGAAGAGTAATGTTAGAAAATATTACTTTACAAAAATAGTAGAAATTTGGAACCAACTTCCAGTAGAGGTAGAAGGTCAATCATCAGTAACTGAGTTTAAATATGGTTGGGATAAACACATGTCCACCATCCAACAAAAAAATTGAAAATAACAATAAATAAACAAACACCCACTCAAAGGACAGACTCAATGGACCACTAGGTCTTTTTCTGCCATCAGTTTTCTAGGTTTCTATGAAACTATGGAGATCAACAATGCTGCAGTGTAGAATAGTCTTTTCAACCTGACACTTTCTAAATATGTTAAATGTTGTCTGGGATGTTTGGAATTATAACTCTACTGAGTTGGAAGACATCAGATTGGGAAAGGATTATATAGAAAATGTCGAGCTAAGGAATAAGACAGCTTATGATGTTTCCTGTAGTTAGAAGGGTCCACTTTCTGCTACATTGTCTACAATGTCCTTCAACAAGAAGTTTGAACGTCTATTAAAAATTGCTTAGTGCTATTTACTCCCGGTTATACTTCTGTTCATCCTAGTCCAGGGGTGAAATGCTACCGGTTCGGGCCGGTTCTCCGGAACCGTAGTAACAAATGCTTTTAAAAAATAAAAAAGGTTCCAACGATCGGCACAGGTGATGAACCTTTTTTTTTACTTTTTAAAGCATTTTTTACTACCTATTCAGGGGAACTGGTAGTAAAAAAAAATGCTTTAAAAATTTTTTTTTTAAAGGTCGAGACATCAGCTGTGACAATCAGCTGAGAGGGGGGAACCTTTTTTAAAAACTTTTTAATGCATTTTTTACTACCTGTTTGACCAGAACGGTGACTCTGTGAGGCTCCTGCTTGTTCCAGGGGCCATTTTGTGTGAAGTCCAGCTGCTTCTGCATTGTGTGTGAGTCAGTTCTGTAGGAGTCAGTTGTGTAGCTTTTGTGTTATTTTTGTGTAAAGTGTGATAGTTGGTTTTTGAGCTCTCTGTGAGATTCCTGCTTGTTGCAGGGGCCATTTTGTATGAAGTCCAGCTGCTCCTGCATTGTGTGTGAGTCAGTTGTGTAGCTTTTGTGTTATTTGTGTAAAGTGTGATAGTTAGTTTTTGACACCACGCCCAGCCAGTCACATCACCAAGCGACACCCACCCTGTCACATGACCACCAAGCCACACCCACCAAGCCACTCCCACAGAAACGGTAGGGAAAACTTTTAGATTTTACATGACTGTCCTAGTCATTCTCCCAACTGTGGGATATCTTATGTCCTTTAAGAAATTTATATACGGTATAACTATTTTTCTACAATACAATAGATGTATCCTTGGAATGTCTGATACCACCAGTATCATAGAACTTGCCTGTTGAAATGGTTCCTTTAAGCAGTATATGAAACAAACTCTGTAGATCGTGATGTATGTTTACCAAGAACCGAAACACCCCTTCTGTGGCTCAAACTGGTGATAGCCTGTAAGATAAGTATGTTTGTTTTCTAAATACCATAGCAAGGCAAATAAAAGGACTGATCTGTTTATACTAGATGACTGATATATTTTATGCAAAATATTAGGCTTATTAGACAGCAGCATTTAAGCTTACATTTAAGCAGCATTTGAGGTAAAAGAAGAGGAACATGGCCAGGAAAACAATAACAAGAGCAGGTGTTGCCAAAAATCAATTCCCATCTCCCTTATGGATAAGTTAACAACCACAGCAACAGGAATTCCCTCAAGAAGATAAAGACAGCAAAAGAAAAAAAAATATGGGAATACAATTCACATCTCAGGTTGAAACAGTGATACTGAATTATACATTGTCTATAGACTAATAGCAGATTAAAAATTAAAAATCAATTAACCAAAATAATTCTCATTGATTTCCAGAAAAATGTTATGTATTCTAAAGAATGAACAATGGGATTTAGAGAAATGCACATAATATAGAATTTTTACCTGTATTTATATATAGTTAGAAAAGATTCATATAATAATTCTAAAGAAAAAGAAAGTATATTTCTTTCTTTTTGATAATATGTACAGGTATTGTCCAATAAAACAAGATAAATTATTTTGTTCTGAGTGCCATCTTGACATGATTCAACCCTATGTTTGTTTTAGAAACTTGTATTTAAAATAATATTTAATATTTAAAATAATATAGACCTTTGATTGTTATGCACCATCAAGTCAGTGTCAACTCATAGCAACTATATAGATTTTCTCCATTTTCTTTTATCTTCTCCAGAAATTTTGTCTTTTTTCTTTATCTCATCCAAAATAAGTGCAAAATAAGCAAAACAACTTTTGACTTCTTTTCAATTTCACTATTATGTTGAATAAATAACCTCCAATAAAAGCTTTACTTGCATCCCAAACTCTTTTTAAATTGGTGCCTTTACTAAATTATACTCAAAACATTATTTCTTTTTAGAATCCTCCACTATTGCTTCTTTCCGTAACAACTTTCTTTTAGTCTTCATTTAAAAGAAATAGATTTTCTTTTATAAATCAAACTCCATCAGATTATGATCTGAAAAAGTATTTGGTCATCTCTACTTTAGAAACCTTAGTAGTCATGTTCTTTAAAATTCCAATTCTTGAAAAGTACCAATGTATCAATTGAAAAGTATCAAAAGTATCAACGAATATCAATCAAAAGGATCAAGTATTTTTGAAAAATAGGTATGCTCTCTTCAATTAGTATTTTCTGTGTTGATATATCAATCAACCCTAAACTGTCCAACAAATCAAAGAATAGAATACAGAATAACAGAGTTGGAAGGGGCCTTGGAGGTTTTGTAGTCCAACTCCCTGCTCAAGCAGGAAATCCTATGACGTTCTGAACAAATGGCTGTCCAATCTCTTAAAAACCTCCAGTGATGGAGTACCCACAACTTCTGGAGGCAAGTTGTTCCACTGGTTAATTGTTCTGTCAGGAATTTTTTCTTAGTTCTAGGTTGGATCTCTCTATGACAAGTTTTCATCTATTACTTCTTGTCTTCTTCAGGTACTTTGGAGAATAGTTGACCTCCTCTCTTTTCTGTGACAGTCCCTCAAATAGTGGAAGACTGGTATCATGTCATCCCCTAGTCCTAGACTAGACATACCTAGTTCCTGCAACCGTTCATGTTTTAGCCTCCAGCCCCCTAATCATCTTTGTTGCTCTTCTCTCCACTCTTTCTAAAATTTCAACATCTTTTATTGTATTGTGGTGACTAAAACTGGACACAATATTCCAAATGTGGTCTTACCAAAGCAATACAAAGTGGTGCTAACACTTCATGTGACCTTGCTACTACCCCTCTGTTGATACAGCCTAGGACTGCATTGGCTTTTTTGGCAGTTGTAGCACACTGCTGGCTCATAATGTAAGTGGTTGTTCACTAGGACTCCAAGATCCCTCTCACAGTTAACTGCTGTTGAACCATGTACCACCTGCTCTAATACCTGTGCATTTGCATTTGGTATTTCTTGCCTAAGTGTAAAACTTTACTTTTCTCATCATTGAGTTGCATTTTATTGGATAGGGCTGAGTGTTTAAATCTTCTAAAGTGTTGGCTATTCCCCTACAGCTTGGTGTCATCTGTAAATTTGATGAGTTCTCCTTCTATCCCTTCATCTTTTGGTATTTTACCCTGAGTCATTTTAATGTTTTTTCTCAGAAATTCTATCCAGTTCTGGAATCACTCCATTCCAATCCTCGATCAAATGCCAATTTTCATAGGGGAAACCTATTAATTTTTCCACAAGTCCTTTGTAAAACAGTACTTTATCCTAATCTGATACACAAATTCCCAATGTCAAAGTTTTAATGCAAATCAACTTCCATCCCAACAAATCTACTATGCTCATCTGTTAGTACAAGTTCTGGTTTTAGCTGGAGATTTATATACAAAATAACTCATTTTGTTTCTGCTGACATTAATTCTAATTATTTTGTGACCGAACCAGCCAGGTTCACATTTTGTCCCCTTCCAAAATGATAGAAAAGAAGTACTTTTACTGACATGTAGAAAGCCAACCCAGCTAAGAACCAGGGTTAAAATGTGCTGCTGCTTGAAATTAGTTCATTGAGGGTTTTTTCCTTTGAGAAAACTGAAATCATATAGAACTGTCATTCTAGTGAAGTGGTTAGAGGTAAAGCCAGCTAGGTTACCTTGAGCAAGTCATATACATTCATCCCTAGAAAGCAGGCAATGGTAAACCACTTCTGAAATTTTGCAAAGAAAACTACAGGGACTAGTCGGCAATGACTCACAGACCAGCACATAGAAACTATTTGTAGACTGGTTACTTCTTGCACTGGTTACTTCTTGCACATTTTTCTCTCCTGTATTCATCATTTACAGCGCAATCTTAGTTATGTTTTGTCAGATTTTTTTATAAATGAGCTTTTAAGGCAGCATACCTAATACAGGTAGTCCAGAGGTGGGTTCCTGCTAGAGCTGTCCGGTACGCAGCTCCGGTAGGGAGCGGTGGATTTCGCAACCGCTCCGGAGCCCTCTCTGCCGGTCCACCCGGCGCGTCGCCATATTTTCCCCGTGATTTTCGGTGATTTTGCATCCGCGCATGCACAGAAGCAAAATCATGCCAAAATCTCTCTCACACACACACACGTCCCCTCGCAAGATTTTGGCGAGATTTTGCTTCCGCATATGCGCAGAAGCAAAATCGTGCGAGGGGGCACACGCACGTAGCGAGCATGCACCCCCCCAAAACATGGAGATGCGCGCGCATGACTCCGGCAGCAAGGTAAGTGAGCAACCCGCCCCTGAGGTAGTCAACTTACAGCCACAATTGAGCCCAAAATTTATGTTGTTAAGCAAGACATTTAAGTTAGTTTTGCCCCATTTTACGGCCTTTCTTGACGCAGTTAAATGAATGATTGCAGTGGGTAAGTTAGTGACACGGTTGTTAAGTGAATCTGGCTTCCCCATTGACTTTGCTTGTCAGGTTGCAAAAGGTGATCACATGATCCTGGGACAATGGAACTGTCATAAATATGAATCAGTTGCCAGGTGTCTGAATTTTGATCATGTGACTGCAATGGTCATGTGAAAAATTGTTATAAATCACTTTTTTCAGTGTGATGTTGTAACTTTGAACGGTCACTAAATGAACTATCATAAGTCGAGGACTACTGGTACCTCCTCCATTTTTTTCTCTAGTCAGAAGTATGTCCAGTTGAGTTAATGGCCAATTCAGATATCTGCACACCAAGTATATTTTTGTAAATGACTGGGTAGCTTGCATGATTGTTTCGGTAGTACAATACTGTCTTTTTTCAAACCAATGACCTTTCAATTTGTATTATCTTCTACTAACATTTAGAAGGCATCAGGTTGAGGATTGCTGAAATGGAGAAATATATCTGAGAAATATATCTACAGGATGCAGACTTTACAGAAACTTATTTTTTCAGAGGAGTCACTATGTACTGCTACAATAAATGTTTGATGAATATACATCAACATTTGTTTTGTTTTAGAGTTTGTGTTAAAGTACTATGAAAGTGGCTGTGTTAAACATCACAAAAGAGAAAAGGCAGTGTGCCAAATCACTTAAGATGCTTCTTGCTCTTCAGCAGCTCCAAGATAGATGCTTCTTGCATCCATTGCTTTTTCTTTTTTCACATAGCACTGAATAGTTAAATGCATTAGTTTTGATAACACAGGGTGTTTATGGCTATTTTGTGCATATGCATGTCATCACACCCACTGCCCAGCAATAAAATGTTCTGTTCTCAGAAAGAATTAGCACAGAATATTAAACAGCTTGATCTCACATTTTTGTTTTTGCTACAACTAGATGCCTATACTACACATCCAAAGAAAAATACTAGAGACCCAGTTTGATGTAATGGTTAAGGTGATGGTCTAAAAACCAAGAGATTCAGTTTTAGGCCTCTCTTAGATATAAAAGCCAGCTGGGGGTTTTGGGGCCCATCATTCTCCTTCAGATAATTCACAGGGGGGTGGTTGTAAGGAAAATAGGTGGGAGCATTGTTGTATGTTTGGTCTTGAGTCAACACACACACATGCACACAGAGATCCAGAGTCACCTTATTGGGAGACAGGCAGCACATAAATAATACCTGAAACAACTTTCATGGGCTCTCAAAAATTGATACTATAAGCCAAGCTCGTTTCCTTTCATTAGTGCATCCCATGCTTTTCAGTTTTTCAAAACTGTACTGAAATGGGAATCTTGTCTTATCAATTTAAGCATTAGTTAAACACAAATAACAAGTTTTGTTTTTAAATTCTCCATTGGGGAGCACTGTTAATACTTCTTAAAATAGATTACATTTTTAAAAAAATGCATATTCTTTTGTGGAGCTTATTTATGCTTTGGTGCCTGATAGTTTAAGATTGCTGTGAGCAAAAACTCCACCTTTTCAAACGGTAATGTTTGGTTTTGGGGTGGAGATCTACCGTGAGTCACCAAGTCCAGCTGGACTTTCCAGGAACATGAAACAGACAACTAACTCCTTAGTGACACACACTGAGTTACTGCTGTTATAACCAGGTAGGATACTGTAAACCACTTGTGAATTTCAAAAGATACATATACCGTATATTCCGGCGTATAAGACTGGGCGTATAAGACGACCCCCAACTTTTCCAGTTCAAATATAGAGTTTGGGATATACTCGCCGTATAAGACTACCCCTCCTACTATCTTTCTTTTTCTTTCTGTCTTTCTTCCTAACATCTTTCTTTCTGTCTTTCTGTCTTTCTTCCTTCCTAACATCTTTTCTTTCTTTCTTTCTTTCTTTCTGTCTGTCTTCCTTCCTTCCTTCCTACCATCTTTCTTTCCTTCTTCCTTCCTTCCTTCCTTCCTACACTTTATTGCATACTTTCCTACAAGTAAGAATCCATCTGATGCCTTTGCTATGCATTTTATGACAAAGAACCAATAACAGGAACCCTTTTCTTCTACCTTGGATTTTTTTATTTCTTCACAATTGCAAGCTTTGTGATAGACAATTAGGCAACATACGTCTTTACTGTGAAAACTACTTTGCTCTCTGTAGAACAAATGAAGAAAGTTTCTGGCAACCCTCCAATATTGTCCAATAGGGACAATGGGATATTGAGAGAATCCCTGTCTTTGTGCTGTTTAATTTGTTGCTGCTGTAGCAGCTTCCTTGCTCCAAAGTGATATTTGTCTTTGAGTTGGTGGTTTCCATCATAGCATTGGTAATGATTCTTTCTTTCTTTCTTTCTTTCTTTCTCTTTCTTTCTCTTTCTTTCTTTCTTTCTTTCTTTCTTTCTTTCTTTCTTTCTTTCTTTCTTTCTTTCTTTCTTTCTTTCTTTCTTTCTTTCTTTCTCCCTGCAAACCAATCCCCACCGTGGCTCCTTTCTTCCTCGCCCAGCCCTCTTCCAAGACGCCAAGTGCGGGGAACCGCACCAAGCGAGGTAGGTGGGTGGGTTGCTCCCCTCCCCTTGGAGGAGGAAGGAGCCTCTGTCGCTGTCTCTCGCGGGGTTCCAGCCACCCGACTGAGTCCCCGACCGCGGCACCGGCAGGGTTAACGCGCATGGGAGGGAAGGAGAGAGCGCGCTACTGCCGCCGCTGCTACTTTCGCTGCTCCAATATTTCTTTGGTGGGCGCGCGCGGGAGGGACCGCTGAGCAGAGGCACCCGGCGAGCGGGGTGAGAGGCGTGGGGATGCCAGAAGTGGCGGCAGCGGCGGCAGGCTCCTGCCCGCGTCTCCCACCCGCCTCTTGCCTTAAGCTGCCGGGCGCCTCTGCTCCATGGTCCCTCCCGCGTGCGCCCACCAAAGAAATATCGGAGCGGTGAAAGCAGCAATGGCGGTGGTAGCGCGCTCTCTCCTTCCCTCCCATGCGCATTAACCCTGCCGGTGCCGCGGTCAGGGACTCAGTAGGGTGGCTGGAGCCCCGCGAGAGACAGCGACAGAGGCTGCTTCCCAGCAGGAGACGCAGGTTGGCGGCGGGGCTCCGGGGCTTCTTCAGCCGCTTGGCTGGAGAACGGCGGGGATGTGGCCATGGCCGTTTTTGAGCTCCCCCTGGCTCGGAATTTTCAGTACCCGGCGTATAAGACGACCCCCGACTTTTGAGAAGATTTTCAAGGGGTAAAAAGTCGTCTTATACGCCGGCACATACGGTACTCAGAAATACTATTTGGATATAAACTAATCAAGTTAAGATATTTTCATACATTTGGTTTCTCCGTCCGTGAATGGGTGAGTCTTTAAATTTTGTTCAAATTCTGCTAACATGCCCACCAATTGAAATAGCAGTTTTAGAATTTTCTTAGTAATTTTCCAGCTAAGCTTCTGAAACCAAATTCTACATTTAAAAAACCATTGTCAGGGTTCCGACAGATGCGCCGTCAACTTTCCCCCCTCCTGCCTTTGGCAATTCGAGAGGAGGCCAGGAATGCTTTACGAGCTGACAATCGTAACACATAAGCAAAACCTAAAGAAGAGTTCTTGTAGATTTCTAAAATAAATAAAGCAAAAATGTACACCATTTCCTCCAAATATTTCTTATTTAGAGTACATCTCTTGGATCTTGCTTCTGAACAATAAATTTATTTCACAATCTTTCTGATTGTATCACAGTCAAAAGTAGATTATGCAGCAATATGAGAGTGAATACATACATTTAATCATGGCATGTTTAATATTTACATAACTTACTAAAAAAAGTGGGGCAGAAAAAATACACTTCTCATTCTGCATATTTGTTTTTAATAGCAAATTTTGAAAAGAATAATATAACGGATTCCTATCTAAACCAAATCAGATATGTAAACTCTAAATAGGCAGTTTAATGAGTAAATTCTGGGTAATTTGCATGTTAGTCAACATGATTCTCAAGACTGCAGGGTGCATTTGCCAGCAAATGGTTTTTCACTGAATTATGCTGCATTTTAAAAAAACCTTGATAAGGAAAAGAACTAGAAATTGATTTTTTTTCTTTTTTGCATGAAAACTTTGCAAGTTTAGTTCTGAAACTGGAAAACATTCTGTTGGGCTATGTTCTCAGAAGTAGCCTGTTCCCAAAGAGTGAATTTATATGTTAAAGCATGAACTGGTTTAAGTTTTGTTTACCGAATGAGCAATAGTTGGCTGCATTCATACAACACACTAAGTCAAAATCAAATAAACTATATTATGGCTTAGCGTATCATGTCAACTGATCCTAATTCCACCATTTCTGGGGAATAAACAAAGCTCTCACAAGGTTCATCAACTAAAACTCAATAACTATATTAGTTGGGACTATTAGGTATTATAGTCAACATTTGACTTTTTCCCCACTTTTGTACCATAGTAGATTTCAGGAACTTTTTGCTTGCTCATCATTACTATAAACAGTGATTTACAAAAGATGGGACTTAAAAGTAGACCAATGGGTAGTAGCAAGTGGCTGATTTTGAAATACTGTAATTAAGTAAGACCGACTTGATTAGTGTCAGATGAAGACAGAAATTATTGTTTTGTCAGGCACTGGAATTTTCCGTAGTGAGGTCAAAATTTGTATCTCTTGCTTCCAAATTCCATGTTTGTTGAGTTATTGGACTTTGCATTTATTATAATTCCTACTCTTTCCCCTCTTGGTTGCTAGGCAAAACACTGTCCTCTGGAGAATTCTGGAACTCTCACTCCACAAAAACTATATAGGTCTCTACTAGCTTTCTGCCAAGGGAATGGAATGGATGTTTTGAAACAATCCTTCCTTCCACTCCCTTGAGTGTTAAACTCAAATGCAGGACTTGTGAACCATCTGCAACCTAGAAAAACCTGTTTGCCTCTGGGGTTTTTTTCAAAGTTTTTTTAATGTGTGTGTGGAGGTTGTTCATGTAAGTAAAGCCAATGATATGTCCTGATGCAGATCTTTTCTGCAGATGATACTTCCCCTTTGAAAAGCACCACCAGAAAAATATGCATTCTGCCTATGCAGTTTAATTCAACATGCAGTTTATTTTTGTTATCTTTGGATTTTGAGTTCCCCCTGGGCTCTTGGAGGATGGGAGGGATGCGTGAGATGGAACTGGTCAAATGAAACAACACAATATATGCATGACTTTTTTATACTCTTTGTCAACGTTTTTGAAAAAAACCTGTTCATACATAATGAAAGCACTTAACTTTATAATGCCAAATCTATTTAATAAAATATGCTTTGGGTAGCCAAGATTAGTTTCTTATGCATCTGAAAAAGAAGTTTCAGTCATAATTAACAGACTTTTGATTAAACCTCATATTTAATATTAAATTAATGAAGTTTTGATCAGCTGATAGAGGCAGAGAGGCTTCTTTGGAAATTAGTACCATCATATACCAGTGAAATAGTATGAGAATTTAATGCAAGATGGAGAAATGACAGTATTCTACACGTTACTGGACTATAATTTTAAATAACATTCACCACGTCTGCTAGATTGAGAGTTATATTCAGCAGTACTAGGGGTGATCCCTTATTTAAAAGCTAAGGATATTAAATGGATTTATGCAATAGACAGGTTAAAAAAAATGTCACCACATTCATCTGACCAAAGCCCCATCAATTTTTAATATACATAGTGGCAAACGTTTAAAAAGCAGTAGAGCTTTGATTGCATGGTTATGGCTGCCATACTGACTTTTTTTAACAACGCCTCCCCCCCCAATATTAAAACATTCTTCTGCCTGAAGGACTTATGTCGATGATTAAATAGAAGAATAAGACGAGTCAAACCAGCTTTTCCTAAATTAGTTACATTAGCCTTAGATTTAGAGACTCCCATACAAGTAATTCCATGTGTTTAAAACTATCCATGCAGAAAATAGCATTGACTAGAAATGGAATTATAGCTGTAGTATGTTTGATTTATTAATAAAAATATAAATTGCACTGCTATTATATAGCGCATGCATTAAAACATGCTTATAAAGAGAGATCCAAATTGGAAATAAGTTCACTGTATTAGATCATCTAAGATTAGCAACTTCAGAGCAATGATGTATTTACAGGACAAAATTTTGAAAAGCTGACCACATACATATAATGGATTTGAATAGCATTTCTAAAATATTAAATGCAACAAATATTGTTTCATGAGGTAATTTTGTATTTTATTTACCTTCTGGAAAGGTAATAAAGGTGCTATAGACAGGGTACAGTGCACCAAAAACGTCTACACAGCCCACTGTTTTGAAAGAGAATTTAAACAAGGTAATTCACAGGTTTAAAGGTATGGCATGCCTAAGTAAGGACTAATTCTGCATCCTGCTAGTTAAACAGTGTTACAGTGCTCATGACTGACTGTGCTTCCATTCTTCTTTTTTGTCCAAAATGTGTCTCATCCTTCGTTTTTCTAGAATAATTCAAGGCGACAGCAGTAATGCTTTCAACTCAGAATTAGACATCCTTAAGGTCCAACTTACAAATAAAAGGGGATCGGAAAGACCCCAAATAGAGATGTCCATTATATTCATGTGCTTCGCTTATATATGTTGCCACCATTCCATTTGGATCGTGGAAGCTTCTTCTGTAGGATCCAGTATTACTTAATTCTACCACAAGGCTGTACTTGGGCACAAATTTTATCACAGTTTCTGCACTCAGCAGCTGCAACACAAACAATCAAGTTAGAGACAGTTTTCTTTTAATCATCAACATTACAACATTTGAGATGATTGAATCAATTACTATCAACTGTTTCATTATAACATGTTTTAAATACCTGAATTTGCATAATGCAAGACAAAATTAAGCACTCTGGAATAGAAGTGGTAATAATTGTTACTGTTAATTAATGGACGTGCATTGAAATAGATTTGATTAACAAACGTCAATACTAGTTGGAATTTTTTTACATTAGGTTTATATTTATGCCATTATCAAATGCATAATTGGAGAATGTCCTAAGATATTACACAATATTAACTACAACTTATATAACTATCATCTGGAATTGTCTAACTTTTTAAAATAATTATGATAGGAATATGAAAAATAGCAAATTATAACATCTCACACATCAAAAATTTGACTGTAAGTATGACACACAAAAAGAATGTTTGCTATATCACAACATTAAGTAGGATATTCTTTTGTTCCATTTCAACCTGCATGATTTTTGCAGTGATCCTTCATATAGTTCAGTTTTTGATCAAAACTGAGCTGGAATCTTGATCACTGAGGAATGTGGTTGTTAAATGCAATGTCATATAACTGCCCATGTAGACTTTTGGCTCAACAACTGCAATCCCAGCACTGGTCATTAAGCTATTCTGTGGGTTGATCACATGGGTTTTTTAATTGATAGAAAACCATGTAGGGAGAACAAGTGCTTGAGCCTAGATAGGAGAGCCCTGGAACGCTTTGCTCAGAAGCTGAAAATCCTCCCGGCTGAAATCTAAGCAGGATTTTCAGCCTCTGAGGGACAGACACTTCTGTGTGGCCTGCCCCAGGCCTCCCCCACCCACTTGAGGCACTTCACACTGTTTACCTTATTGTGCTGGCTCTATGCTTGGGTTTGGCTCCCTCTCGTCTCCAGGGGCTGGCTAAAAAAGCTACCTGCCAAAGGATGTCATATCTCTGAATGTAGAAGGGAATGCCTTCCACAGGGTAATGGGAAGATGTCATCTCTCCTCTGCATGCAGAAGAGAACTCTGCATAAACAGAGCTCAAATCATCAGGATCCAAGTTTCTGAGGATGTCATTTCTCAGTGCAGAAGAGAATGCCTTCCACAGAGTGCAGAAGTCTCGGATCATCTCCAGAACAGTGAAGTAGTTCAGCTCCCCTTAGCAGGCAGCTCTTTCAGTCAGCCCCCAGAGATGAGAGGGAATCCTCTTGGCAAGCAGCAGCAGCTTGCAACCTTCTCTGCCAGCTTCTCTACTGACTTTCTGGGGAAGCCTGCAGAGAGGATTGCAAATAGCAATCACGTGTGTGAGAGAGGTGTTTACTTAACAATCGATTGCAAATGCAAACAGCTTGCTAAATACCCAGATTGTGATCATGCAAGTGTGTGTGTGTGTGTAGAGGGAGAGGGGGGCAGGGCAGCATGATGTTTTCTAACAGCCAGAAGTTGATATTATATACTGTATGCAGAATGTCAGTAAAAGCAACAGAACCATCTACTGAACTACAGACTGAAAATATTTATTTGCCAAACTTTCTTTTAACTGCCATATTGAGCCGAGGTGGCGCAGCGGTTAGAGAGCAGTACTGCAGGCCACTTTAGCTGACTGTGATCCGCAGGTCAGCGGTTCAAATCTCACCGGCTCAGGGTTGACTCAGCCTTCCATCCTTCCAAGGTAGGTAAAATGAGGACTCAGATTGTTGGGGGCAATATAAATATACATTGCTTACTGGTGTAAACCGCTTAGAGAGTACTTGCACTGTGAGGCGGTATATAAATCTCACAAATAAATAAATAAATAAATCCATACTTTTCAGTGTGTTTGCATTGACTGCAACTTTAACAACTATTACAATGATTGTTGTATTCCTTTTATTTCCTTTCTACTTTTTTATTATTTTATCCTTTTTCTCTTGTTCTGTGTTATTAAACAAATAAAATACTTTTTAAAAAATTGCAATGGCTAGACCTGCAACAGGACAGGGAAAAGAAATAAATTACTTCCATAGGGATCCTATTCAAATGAATTTTATTTAGAGGATGCTGAGCTCAGTCTAGTACGTGAATACGTAAGATTTGTTACTGTTGTTTCTTACCTTAAATATGATTCTTTTAATCCATGGTTTTTCAGATAAGAAATCCACCATAGAAAATCCAGGATTTGCTCTAACAGCTGACATAGCTACCCAATAACCTCCAGAGCTGCTTAAACGGATGTTGTCTGGAAAACCAGGCATGTTTTCAACAAACAGGTCCTCTCCACCTTTCATTAGACCAGATACATAATACCTAAAAATGCATAACATTTTACAAATTTGCTATATGAAAACAAAGAATGCATTAGTATTTTATGCTCTATTTCTAATCTACTACCCTAATGATCAGAACAGAGTTGGAACTGTTGTAAGGAATATCCTCCTGGGTCCGGTTCCAAGTGGGGGCTACTAAGAGTGAGTCTTCTTCTGCCTAAAAGCATGTTTCTCCATTTTCTCATCTAGGGATATTCTATGTAATATTCTGCCTTTTTAATATTTCCTAAAATATTTTATTCCTCTAGGAGGGGGGTAGGTGCTAACTTCCTACAGAACTATAAAACATGTATGAAGAACACAGAATACATTAAAACAATAGCAATACAGAACAAATACAAAGGACAGGATAAAGTTTACAGCTTACTAAAAAATAAACAAAAATCACAAAACCTACATAGCATCTCAGTTAGCCAGTATCGTTGTTTAGAAATTACAGAACCCAGTAACTTAGTAAAAAATCCTCCTTCCTTAGCAAGGATAATGCATAAATAGGAAAAGTCTACTCATATAAACTAAACTAGCATTTAGTCAATTCTTAACAAAATAGCTAGATCTATATCGCACCCTTACAAGTATCTCATCTACCTTCGTATTCTTGCCATAGTTGTTTCAGCCACCAACACAAAGTCTTCAGCAGGAGACAGCTGGACTCCATTTGGAAATCGGAGTCCTTCCATTAAGACTTTGACTTCCTTTGTGACTGTGTCATATTCAAGTAAACTAAAGACAGAACAATTACAGGGTATTACTAATAGTATTACTAATCCCCTCTCAATCTCAATATGATCTTTGACAACCGTATGTCAAAATATATTTGAATTACCCATATGTATAAGAACAGCCTATAGCTGAGTCTATTGAAAAAAACAGCACGGATGGAACAACTGGCCTCTCAGGCTAGGAAGTTTCAGAGCTTAGTTATACTACTAAGGTGGCCTTTTAACTTGCCTGAATCAAATATGCCTCACCAATCATTAGATTTTAAGGCTCACACAGGTTAATATGGAATACAGTGGTCTCGGAGGTATCTTGAAAATTACATTTATCTCCAATGCTTGAATTGTACCAAAAACAAAGTGGTATTTAGGTTTATAGCAGGGCCAGTAGCACCAAACTACCACTAGCCCCCTCCACATATCCATCATATTATTCTCTTTGGGCAAGGGTCCCCAACCCCAGATCCATGAATTGGCACCTGTTTGCGGCATGCCAGAAACCGGGCCATGCAAACAAGCAAAGCCCCATCTGTGGGATGTAGGCAACACACGAAACCACACACCCTCCGGTCCACAGAAAAATCTCTCTCCACGGAACTGGTCCCTGGTGCCCCAAAAGTTGGGGGGGGGGGCACTGTCCTTGGGGATAAGTAACTATGTATAGAATAGAAAAGAATAGAGATTTCCTATGCCAGGGAAGAAAGGATAAGGAAAGATATCTGAATTAAGAATGTCAACAGATGAAGTTTAAATGTTACTTCACTATTTTAAGTAAATATTTTAACAATAACCATCAAATAAGAATACTTGTTTCTAGAAATGCCATCCCCACTATCCCCAGAAAATTATTCTCCATGTGATGCTTGATCACAATTTTGTTATATAATTTACAACTCAGGCTAGCACATTTACCGTCCATCATCTGAAGCCTCCATGATCAACAAGGAATAATCTTTTCTCTGCCATTTACTACTAGAGTCGGTAAAATAGATTTTCCTTCCATCCCGAGTCATTGTAAGATCGTTCACAAAGGATATGTTCTTCCCTTCAATAGGAATCTTTGAAGACACAAGAGGCCTGACTGCACCTGGTCACAGAAAAACATTTTTTTAAAAAAACACTTTGCTTTTTTGTACTTATATGTGTATGGTTTGTAATCATGAGTGGATCATTTCTACTTATGCCTTTGTTGAATTTATTTAATATTAAAGATTTTTTTTAAAAAAGCAGATTCTTAAGCAGAATTCAAAATAGGTGTCACTTGCATATCATGGTTTACAGCTTATCATTCAAACCATAAATAAAACCGGCTAGGGTTTGGCACAATGGGTATGTGGGGAGGAGGAGAGGTGGACTTGCCTGAGATAGGATTTATTTCAAACAGCCCATAATAGGCATCTACAACAAAAAGAGTATTGTTCGGTCCAACACGGATTCCTAGTGGTCTCCCACAGGTAGGCTCATCTTCTCTTGTACCTTTTTAGAAAATACAAATAGATATAAAGTATGTAGCTTCTAAACAAAAATTTCTATTGTACTTCTAAAACAGAATATCAACAATCTTGAATCTGACTAATAAAAGATATACATTTTGTATATTCAGAAACATCTGTTTAGCTTTATATACTTTTTCTTCATATAATTAAATATTGACAAAACCCGTATTATTTTGATGTAGTTAAAACAGTGCATCTTGCAAGACTTGAAAGGATGGACAATACATGACCTTCCAAATATTGGAACACAACTTTTATTACCTCTTTTTCCTGATCAAGTTGGTTAAGTCTGAAGAGAACTGAGTTCAGTAACAACTGGAGAATCATTCACTGTCCATTTCTGAATAAATAAATATTATTTTTTTCTTCTGCTTAATTGTGTCCAATCCTCAGAGACTGCCTGGGCAAGTCCCTGTAGTTTTCTTGGCAAGGATTTTCAGAAGCGGTTTGCCCTTGCCTCCTTTCTAGGGCTAAGAGAGTGGGACTGGCCCAAGATTACTCTAACTTGACTTGGTGCCAAAGCACAACTAGACCTCACAGTCTCCTGATTTTTATTCTGATGCTTTAACCACTACATCAACTGGCTCTTGTAAATAAATATAAATTTCCTCTAAACATAAGGCTAGATAGGCTTTTATAATCAATACATCTGATTTCATTTTGTCCTAAATTCTGATGTGCATTTATAATCTGGTCCTTTTTAAATAGTTTTGCTAAATAGTTTTGCTAAATAAAGCTACACACATAATGATGAATATTGTATCAGAGTACTTAATAAATGTTAACCAGAAATATCATCAAGATTTTATTGCATTCCTATCATGTTATCTTTCATTTTAAAAAGAGTTTGTTAACCAAATGTCCATAGGTTTTTGACAACCACTCTCATGGGTTGAGCCAGGACCCAGCCGGGCTGGCCGGTTGAGGGAGGCTGTGCGATGCTGCCCATGCTGAGTTGGACAACCACACAACCAAAAGTACCACTCCAAAATGCACAAACTACATAGGATGAAATAAATTTTCATATATTTAAAAATATTCAGTGGAAGGTATACAAGTAGTCTGAAATGGTTTATTAGACCAGTCAAATCACAGTATAAAAGGAATAACAAATAAGTAGTGTTTGTTTACCACAAGGACCGTGGCCAAGACGCGCTAAAGTAGAAATTTTCCCGTTTTCAATCTTCAGAATTTTTCCATCAGCAGTACCAGTAAACAACACATCTATGAAAGACAAGCACACACAAGGCTTATATAAGATTGCAAAACACCAAAAATGCTTTCTATACAGTGATGTCACAAAACCCTCAAAAAGCAAAACTAAAGTTTGCCTTCCATATTGGCATATTTTTTACAAAAATAGAATAATATAAAATTATCACTGAAATGCATTTGTCTCCATTAGCAATAAGCTTTATTTATAGACCACCCTGTTTATAGACCTGGGGGGGGGGCAGCAACAATTCAAAATATATTACAATTAAAACAGTATTGTAAGTAACAAATAATATATGATGGTCGCCTGAACACCAAGGGTCAAAAACTCGCTGGGAGGCTGCTACTAAGAAGGCCTATCACTTGGTCCATATCCCATATACCTTCCCTGAAGGGTGGAACTTCAACAGAACCTCCCTAAATGTTTACAATGAATGGAAATATAACTTGGTGCTGCACTATTAAGGGCTTTATGACCTTAAGCATTATGAATTGGGCTGGAAACCTACCGCAATTACTTCAAATCAATGGAAGTCTACACTGATGGGATTTATTGATATAGTTCTTCTATTTAAATATTACAGTCATGGCTGATTACAATAACAATTAACAGTAAAAATCCACATTATATAAAATCCACATCATTTTATACCAGCTGCAATTTCTGAGTTGTTACTAAAGACTGCCTCACATAGGTGATAATGAAAGAATGGGTTCACATATTGTATAAAGTTCTAATACATGGAACAGAATGCTTCATATATGGAATAGAAAGTCTCAAATGGCCTGTTTGGACCAAATTGTGAGCATCTTTAATTTTATTAGATGATTATACTTTGTCACTATGATGGCTATTATCTTAGATTTCTAAAAATAGCTTTCTTAGCTCTATTAAAATTGCAGAGACGACTATTCAGAAACTGCTAGCTTCCCATAAAACACATTAAAAGTGTTGTTATAAAAGACAACTACAATTACTTTTTCTTAATTTTATTTTCTCTTATTCAACCTTCTCTAACTCCTTTAATCTTTTTTCAAATAACCAAATCATCAATGGTGACATGGATGAGTCTAGAGCAGGGGTGGCCAAACTATGGTTCTTTGAGGACCTGTGGACTTCAACTCCCAGAATTCCTGAGCTAGCCATGCATCACAAAATGGCTGGCTCAGCAATTCTGGGAGTTGAAGTCCACAGGTCCTCAAAGAACCATAGTTTGGCCACCCCTGGTCTAGAGGGTGGCATGATGAAAGTTTCAAACTTCCTCTTCTGAGAACCCCCATTTTTTCCAGGCACCATCTGCTATCTTGGAATAGTAACTTGATAGATCCCACTGCCACTGCTTATCTTCCAAGGAATGCCTTGCCTAGCATTCCTCTCACCACCACAGTGCATAAGATGGATGGTATTTTCATCACCTGGGTTGCCTTTATGACAAACTAGTGGGGAAAATGACTTAATGTCTCTATTGCAATCTCCCTACTTTGTAGGTAGGGGGAAGGCATGGGATTAGGACAATCAGCCCTTTATTCAAGAACAGAGAAATAGGTTTATTACTTTAAAAAGAGAACATGCAAAGAGCTAGACAGATTACAAAATGAAAAACGACAAATACATAATACAGTTTTCTGGATAGACTTCTTTATCGGTGTTGGAAGGATTGTGGAAATCAAGTCCTTCCTTTACACAACCATTTCTTAGAAATAAACCGATTTCTGAAGCAAAAGTTCTTCAGTGTCCTGGACTTTTGCAGGAAAATAGATGAAATGAGCTTATTGATATCTTATGAGAATCTTACATTTTGTACACTAACAAAAACCAAAAACAATCTGCTCTTGAGAATTCAGAATACAATTTAAGATGTTCTTTTTAAATGTTAATAATAAATGTAGAATCTGTATGTACTTTTCTATATATATCATACTATGATGTTAATTTTAAATTTTAAATTAAATATTAATTTAAATCTAAAAGCCAAAGGATTACTAAGTAATTTACCCACCCCCTTTCAGTATCTTTTTTTGGCATAATGTAGTCAAAATTCAGTTTTAGGGACGTTAAGCTTATTGAGTTATTAGGTTTTTAATTAGCAAAAATCAGAAACCTGTATTGCTTATAGAATCCACAAAGGATTAACCCTTACTTTAACTCCCCAAAATATACACTTAACAGCTACTTCTTAAAAAAAAAAGAATATGGAATAATGCAAGCTTGAGTACCATATTTTTCGGAATATAAGACGCACCGGAGTATAAGATGCACCTTAGTTTTGGGGGAGGAAAATAGGGGGGAGAAATCTACCTACCATGTATTCATCTGGCTAGCGTCCTTAGTCTGTTCACCTTCAGCACATTATTTTATCCTCTGGTTAGGGCTGAAAAAGCCTTTTTCAGAGGGAGTAGGAATGAAAGCAAGCCTGCAAGGACTTAGGGCAGGAAAAACTGTTTTGGAGGGAGTAGGAATAAAAATAAAAGCAGCAAGCCAGGAAGATCGTTAGCACCGCATTAGGACTGAAAAGCACCGCTTTTTCAGAGGGAGTAGGAATGAAAACAAGCCTGCAAAGACTTAGGGCTGGAAAAAAAAAGCTTTGAAAAAGCTACATCCGAAGTATAAGACGCACCCAAATTTTCAGCCTCTTTTAGGGAGGAAAAAGGTGTGTCTTATACTCCAAAAAATACGGTAATTATTTATACAATATATAAATTAGAACAATTCTGCACAGCAATCTAAACTACTTTGTTGTTCCCAAGGCTGATTTAAAAGATTTGCATCTTGATTGCAATTGTTTAGCAACTGACCAGGTTATTGCTCAATTTGGACTATGGCCACCGGGGACCCTTGTTCTGCTTCTTGCCCCTCTCATTCACGCACAGAGGGCAAGCCTCACTGAGAGGACATGTTTATAACTGCCTGCTTTAAAAAAACACCCAGTTCCCTCTTCACTAGTCCTTCTCCTTTTTCATGGCTTTCCCAAGTTTGCAGGCACTGATGTCTTCATACTTCCTTCCCATAGTCTCTCCTTTGACACCAATGCAAATTCTTCCTCCTACCTTTACGGCATAGTCATTACAGTGATGCCCCAATGATCAAAGCAAAGAGAGTAAGTCATCCCCCCCTCCAGTTCCTGTGTTCTACTGTGGCTCTACAGAAACGTTGTGGCAATGAGGAACTAATAGCTCAGCTTCACAGAAACAAAGGAAAATAGCTTCAAATATGATAACATTCTAGTACAAGATGCACAGGATGAAAAACGAAGTACAGTACCCAGCCTGCAGAAAAAGCAAAAGGGCACCCCCCCCCAACTAGAAGATGAAAGAATGTGATGCAAGTGTGCTATCAAAACAGGTAAAGAGAACAAGGTGACCAAAACACTTTGCTGGATTTCATGAGCTTTTAGTCACTGATAAATCAGATGGAAAGAAAAAAAAGTGCTGCTGGCCAGATGAGAACATAGCAACCCAGAATGAAGTGGGCTTACAGGCAGTGACCAACCACTGGAAAG
Organism: Diadophis punctatus similis; assembly: GCA_023053685.1. Taxonomy (NCBI): domain Eukaryota; kingdom Metazoa; phylum Chordata; class Lepidosauria; order Squamata; family Dipsadidae; genus Diadophis; species Diadophis punctatus. The sequence continues at coordinate 38,714,613 of JALIGW010000001.1, forward strand.
GAAGGGATATATCTGATACTGTGGCCAACTGGATCTCAAGATTTCCCTAGACTGGAATGAAACAAGGTAGACTAACTGCTCATAAGCACTTAAGATAACTTGGGATAGAAAATATTATTTTTGAATCAAATTTCAAAATATGAGCAAGGAGGGCATTTGCAATGGTTTGGGAATGGATGGAGGATGGTATTGGCTGATCATGCACTCCAGAAACAGTGGGTAACCTGTACAGGCAATGATATAAGCAGAAACTGAGAATCTAGTCTTAAGTAAAGTTGAAATTTAGTCCCTGTTAGAAATAATATCACATTTTTTCTATTTGTTCAATTAAAACATTACAATTTACAAGCAATACATTCAGGAATTCTTTACAAGATGTATTTATATTGTAAGGTTATAACTTACAATGCATAAATAAGAAAAGAGATATTCATAGTAGAAAATTTAAAATATGCTGAATAATCATTGGATTAAATCTGTACATATATTCCTGCAAAATATTGCATATTTGAAAGCATAATTTACATATGAAGATGTTACAATTTGGAAAGGGATCCAAGGGTCTGTTTATTTCTCTAATTATTATATAATTACATAACTATTATATTTATTAATAATTATATCTAATCATTACATACAAATGCTCAAAGTAATTATGGGAGGTGTCAATATTAAATCATACGGATTCAGTAATGCTAAATGTTCTGTAATCTATGGAAATTATTTAAAGCTTTTTCCAAATACTTCTCTCACCCAAGCATTCTGCAAGAACTCTTTAAATTATGAATATTAGTCTCTTGTAAAAGAGCAATTTCAGTTCCTCTTTTGAAAATGTAATTAAATTTGTCTATGTAAGCCCCTTAACATTTCATGTCATAAGAAAAAGTGATGTGAAAATAATTAACACTCATTTTATAATCCAATGAATTAATATTATTTATATAACCCTTTGCAATAAAGAGCTTGAAGGTTCTATTACAACAAATCAGTGTAAGGTACTTTAAAAATGAAATTAGTCTCTTTTGATCAATAGTTTGTTGATACAATCGAAACTTGTTTCACACATACATACCCTGTTTCCCCCCAAATAAGACATCCCCTGATAATAAGCCCAATCGGGTTTTTGAGTGCATGGCAGTAAAGCCAAGCGCTTATTTCAGGGTTCAAAAAAATATAAGACAGGGTCTTATTTTGGGGAAAACATGGCACATACATATATACATACATACCAGGGGCGGCTTCCTAATTTTTTTACTACCACTCTGTGGGCGTGGCTTATTTTGTGGGTGTGGCTTGCCAGCCATGTGACTGGGTGGGCGTGGGCCTCGGGAGCTTGACAGCGGCCGGAGAAGTGGGAAGGTATTGCCCACCCACAACGCAGCCCCCCGCAGCGGGAGCAGCAAGACCACGGCAGCGGTTCTTCTAGGAGGCTCCGTCCGGCCTGAATGCTTCTCCCCATTCGATGATCCTAGGCTCCTGCCGCCCGTTCCCCCTCCCCTCAGCAGCTTGAGAAGCTTCGAATGTGCGAAAATGCCTAGGATCATCACCGCGCATTCGTGGCTTCTTGGACTGCTGAAGGGAGGGGAATGGAGATAGCTCCTGCCACCCATTCTTTCAGCATATCACGCGCTCCCTCAGCCATCCTCCCCTGCTTGGACTCACTATGGGGTAGGAAGGCAGCGCATGCACAGTGCCGGAAGCTCGGCTTCTGGGCATGTGCAAAAGAAATTTTTTTAAAAAATTAAAAAAAAAATTTTTTTTTAAATGGCAGCGCCCAGGCACTGGCAACTGACCGCACCGGTACTGTGACATCACCAGCAGGCCGCTAGCGGTGCTATAGAGTGGACCGCACTGGTAGAACCCACCACTGATACATACACATACATACACACACACAAACACACATATATATATAGGCTCATTGTGTTCTGTACTTTAGTTAAAAATAACTGTTATGATACTTTTTGGATCTAGTTAGTATAAAAATGTAAATACAGAAATATTATTTAATTGTATTTTCCATATTTGATTGATAGAAATGCAATTCTAGAGGTCCAATATTATGCTTATCCCACTACTACCAGATTTTGGACCGAAATTCAAATTTAACCAAGTAATATGATTTTAAATAAAAAAATCATACATTCTTCTTGATTGTACCTCAGTATTTGAAATCTATGAAGACTGGTAAACACTTTGCATATGAACAATGAAAAGACTTGATTTTGTTTTCTGTAATATCACACTTATTCACAAATATGTATATTATTTTTGCTAATTTGTGTGCTAGTGTAATATTATATCAGTATAAAACTTTATTGGATACAAATTATCTTACATGTTACTTAGAATTCAGAATTTTTATACTTTAGAATCCAGAAGTTATTTCTGGGGGGAAATGTAAATTATTAATATTAAAAATTTCTATCAAATATCTGTGCTTACCACCAATATTTACAATAGATTCTGGTCCAACAAGCTGGTTTTCAAATAATCTTTCTGCTTGTCGAAGCTTAACATTTGGCTCTAAAGCACCAGTAAAAGGAGGAGGTTCTTTAAAGCTGTCAAGAAGGAAGATTTTCATAAACATATGGAAGAGATTAATACAAAAATAACAAGATACCAAGTAATTTAGATGTATCAGATATTTTTCAAAACGGCATAGTTTAATTTATCCAAAGCAACTTATGCAATTATTAATTTCCTATGTGGCAACAGTGTACATCAGCCTAAGGATCAAGCCAATGAAGTGGGTAACAATTTTAACAATGTTAAACATTACAATTAAAAAGATAAAAAGTAATACAAACTAAAAAATTAAGGAGTAAAAAAATCAGAAAAGAATTGAAAGAAAAATAAAGGAAAAATATAGTAAAGAAAAAAAATGTTCAATATGTTAAGAAATGACTTCTGCCTTCATCACAAGTATAAACAATTTTAGTAACTTATCCATTTCTGTTAAAATACAACAAATGATTTCTTCTTTCCATATCCCATCCCTTATCTATAAACAAATCCTTAAAACCTCATCATTCAGTTCTGGTCAGCAAAAGTCCATTAAGAGAAATACTAGAAATAGCAACACATCTAGTTTAATCTTTTCCAAATCATTCTTATCACCTAACATTTTAAAATCTATATTCAAATCCATTCCTGCGTTACTTGACCTCTTGGTGGGTTTCGGTACCACTGACCATGGTATTCTTCAGGATTGATTCAGCGGACTGAGGGTGGTGGCATGGTATTGTGTTGGCTCACCTCCTTTCTTTGCGGTCAATTCCAACTGTGGTGATTGGGGTCTCACCTATGGCCCCTACTGTGTGGGGCCAAATTTGATGAGTTTCAAAACAGTTGAGTACTGAGGTACCATTGTAAATCTAATTTAAATTTCCATTTATTACAAAGTATTATATATGTTTTTATTTTTGCAAACTCTCTCTGTTTCTAGTCTATCTGTACAGGTAATCCTTGACTTATAATAGGTCATTAGTGACTACCGGTATTTGAAGTTACAATAGCAATGAAAAAAGTGACTTATGACCATTTTTTACACGATCATTGCAGCATCCCCATGGTCAAGTGATCAAAATTCAGATGCTTGGCAACTGACTCATATTTATGATGGTTGCAGTGTCCTGGAGTCAAGTGATCACCTTTTGCCATCTTCTGACAAGCAAAGTCAATGGGGAAGCTTGTTACTAATTGAACAACTGCGGTGACTTTACTACTATGGCAAGAAAAGTCATAAAATGGGGCTCACTTAACAAATGTCTCACTTAGCAACAGAATTTTTGGACTCAATTGTGGTCATAAATTGAGGACTACTGTATACTCCTGTATAGTGCTTCATACATTGCCTTTTGTTTTTTAGATTTTTCACTTCTCCTTTTTTCAGCTCTTTTTTTCTTTGTCTAGAGAAATAGGAAGACTAAGAAAGTTTATTTGGATAAAATTAAACTTTCTTAGTCTTCCTATTTCTCTGGACCAATTCATTCTTTCTTCACATATTTAATTTGTAATTAACTGTTCATTTTTTTATAAATGAGCCTTCCATTCTTTCTGCAGGTACAGTTACCGCATACTAATTTTAATACAGAAGTAGTAAAATATTATAACCAGGAAAATTCATGTGCACACAGCACACATTAAGACAATGACTTGAAAGAACATGGTTAAGAAAAAATGACAACCTTTTAAATTAAATATATTGTATCTATTAAATGAAATGTTTAGGGATCCAGAAGGAGCAAGTAAAAGTAGTATAAGGCACATAAGTTCACCTGTTAATTTGGAAGATATAAAAGTTGTTTTTCATTTCTGTACAACTGTAACGGCACAACAGTTTTTCTAAACCAGTGATGGCGAACCTATGGCACGGGTGCCACAGGTGGCACACAGAGCGATATCTGCCGGCACGCGCTAGTGCGCATGTGCGTACCCACCAGCTGATTTTTGGCTCACCCGGACACTCTGGGAGGGCGATTTTGGCCTCCGGAAGGCCTCCAGGGTGGCGGGGGGAACGTTTTCACCCTCCCCAAGCTCCAAGAAAGCCTCTGGAGCCTGGGGAGGGTGAAAAATGGGCCCACCGGGCCCACTGGAAGTCGGGGAATGGGGGAATTGGGGGTGTTGCACACACATATGCAAGGGGGTGGGGCAAGTGAGGGGCTTTGAATTATGGGCGTGGGCACGCACATGCGTGCAATAGCGCGCACACGCACTATTTCGGCACCCGAAGAAAAAAAGGTTCGCCATCACTGTTCTAAACAGTTGACTGCAGCACTGTTCCATTCATAAAGCTAAAAAGCCCTAACTAAAAAGCCCTCATAACAACATCCTCAGTGAAAGTTTAAGTCACATGTAAAATTCTAATATTAAACACGCTTATGTACTCACCTAATAGGCTGAGGATCTATTGGACAATCCAGAAAAATGAGCGCTCCAAATAATGGAATAATTAATGACACAGCTAAAGTCATGAAAGTTATACGAAATACCCTGTTGCTGTAAGTACTGTAAAAATAAACAAAACCATAAATTAGAACATGATTATACAAGAGCAACTAACAATGTAAGAGTCGACTATATCAGGCCAGTAGCTATTCCAGTATTGTAGTTTGTGTCATCCAGTAGCTAACAAGATCCACTCTGGATGCTCAAAAAGATGGATAATAGAAAGATAGTGTTGCTCATCAATAAAGTATTTAAATTATGCTATCTGCAATTCCAAAACCAGGAAACAGCCATCAAGACAAGTAGCCATTAATAGTTAAATCTCCCCATTTTTTTAAACCATCTTTCTTAGCACTATCAAATATATTTCAGTAAATCTCTTTACCAATCTCATGACAAGATTATTTTGTCGGGAAGTAAATTTCTACTATGCAAACATGCAGTTGAATTTGCAGCTGTGCATGTTTCTTTTCCAGATAAGCACAAGAATTATCTCAAAATCTGCGAGGTGGGAATCTGGGAGATGAAATGTAATCAATTTGGACAGATTGGGAAAGGTTGCTTTATAAATTATATAATTTGTGGTTAGACTTCAAACATCATTTGACACACTGAAAAAGAGCTTAAGAATAAGTGGGAGAAACAGACATTCTGTGGATGACAATATGGAATCCACAAACAGGATGGAGATTGTCTTCATCAAAACAAGCCAAATATAAAATTTCATTCACAAAAAATATGGCTGAAATTCTATACACCGAGTTGGAAATGATCACCGTCTTATTTCCACATAAATAATGCAAGATTGGCATATAATGTGGTACATGCATTAGTACCCAAGAACAACAGAGAAAGAGGGAGTGTGTTTTTGATGTAACACTCATGATGATTATGCTTTTTGAGGATTATGGGAAACTCATACAGGTAGTCCTCCATTTACAACCACAATTGAGCCCAGAATTTCTGTTACTAAGCAAGGCAGTTATTAAATGATAAAAGTCCCATTTTATTAGTTTTGTCATAATCTGTCACATAGTGAATATTGTCAGCTGTATGTATATGCAGGGTGATGCACCCCTATCCTAATATTATGGTACATTCCAATACAGGCAGAACACGTGATATGAGTTGTACGCATGTGTGCATTCCTGATTCTCCATTATTCCCTTCTGGCTCTAGCTCTTGACCGAGAAGGTCGCATTTAATTAGCAAGAATGTAATTATTCAGAATTTATTGTTTTTGTACAGAAATAAATATTTTCTATTAGACTTTTAACTTCGGCTTTATTTCTAAATGTCTGAATTCCGAGAGAAAGATCAACATCGCCTCTGTGAGATTTATTCTCACTTTAACATAATCGGTAACCAAATCACTAGTTTTTAAGTGAATCATGTGGTCATTAAGCAAATCTACCTTCCCCCATTGTCTTTACTTGTCAGAAGCTCCCTAGGGATGTTGCAAGTGGTAATCCCAGGACCCTGATATGTAAATACAGTACATGCCAACTGCCAAGCACCCAAAGTTTGATCATATGACTCTGGGAAAACTGGTCATGTCACCTTTTTTCAGTGCCATTGTAACTTTGAATGGTTATTAAATGAATGGTTGTAAATTGAGGATTACCTGTATACAACAACAACCTGGAGAATGCTTCCCTAATTCACTTCTCCTGTCTCAAATTTACAACATTAAAAAGTACTAATTAGTAAGCTATTTCTTGCAGATCACCAAAAGGCAATGACAATGCAAAACACAAGATCAACAATTTTGCAAGAACATGTTTACTCTTAGAAAAAGAGAATATTCCCTCCTACTACTTTCTCATAATAAACCTTGATACATGCGTTGGGCTGCAAGTGAATGAATGACAGGTTACCCAACCAGCATCTGTGTGTAAAACAGGATTAGGATTTACAACCTCCCACTTTCTAATCCAGCACCTTTATTACTACAACAAAGCGGCTCTTGAAATATCAATATAACTTCTTCCATATATTATATCGTTTTAAGTAGGAAAGCTACACATTTCCTCAAATATGTATTAAGAAGCTATATGTTGTAATATGTCCTCTTGAATGAGGAAGGAATTAACTAACTTTAACTTTATTATAGCACATATATGCACTAAAATACATAGGATATCACATTCTTCTCTTGAAAACATAGAAACCTGCAAACATCTTATACCGCAATTTTAAATACTGAAATACCTAGAGGTTTTAAATACCGCATAATTGTGTCCTACATCTTGATGACAGTTTGCACCTTTTCCAAACAAAGATTATTTTTTAAATATTGCATAACAGTATTAAATGTTAAGATTCAAGGTATATTTCTCCAAAGAAAACATTTGCTGGCTTCAGACAATATTTATACAGTTCTGCAGGAGGAAGTTATATTTAGTCAAATCAACTTATTAATGCTGTTGCAAAGTAGTTCGATATATCTGTATATTAAGCTTCCTGAACTTTTCACTCTTTCTACCTAGTTAACCATTCTTTCTATAGCATTTCTTTTCAGAAGGGTTTATTAGATATGATTGCTCAACCCACCTCTAACTCCAGAACCTTACCAAGAGAGCCAGTTTGGTCTGGTGATTAAGGCAAATAGGCTAGAAAGCAAGAGACCTGCTTTAGCCATGAAAGCCAACTGGGTGACCTCTGGCCAGTCACTCTCCTTCAGCTCACCTCACCAGGTTGTAGTTGTGGGGAAGGTGGGATATAAATAAACAAATACATAAAGATATAATTTCTTAGTAAATGAGAGTTTTTAAGTACCTATTCATCCACAGCTAATTACTATACATCTTAGAAGGAAAAATTATGGCTTTCGTAAGTGTTTTTTAATTGCTGTGGTTTTATTGCCTCCATTATAGAAATTTTTTTTTTGACAGCATCAGAGTATTTACCCTTTCTAGAGGAAAGTGAAGCGAATGGGGAAAAAATAACAAAACAAATTATGAACATATTGGTTATAGATTAAAATTGCTTAATCTAAGAAAAACATCCTGCCACCTATCAGAAGGATAATCCTTTTCATCAGTTGTACGTGTAATGTGAATATATAAAATTGTTGCTATAAAAAAATGACATGTCACATATTACCCTACCTGCATTATTTTTTTTAAATTGTAGAGGTCGTTTTAAAACAACTGCCGAGAATAATAACAAACAGTGGGCATTTACTGTATTTTGCAAAGTCAGAGAGAAAGAGATGATTATTTTCATTCCGTGACCCATTCCACTCCTGATAAAAAAAAAAAACCCAGACCTTCCCTTCTGGACCTCCGAGTTGTTAATTCCCACCGATTTCAATTCGAGCCCAGTCATGTCAAAAGCCATTTCTAGGAGCTATCACCGTTATTTACCCTGGATCTTCAGAGACCACTTATTATTTTTAATGGTTATTTCTGTCCTTGACTTCAGCGTGAGGTTTTCCACGCTCCCCAGGGCATTCTTAGCAGCAAAGGCCGTAGAATATTTATTATTCCTAAACACCAAGAGGCCTAAACCCCTAAGTATTAGCGCTCATCTCCCTCTTCCCCCAGCTCCACCGGCTCAGTCCGGCGGCACCGAGCTCTTCACGCGAGGGACGGAAGAAGCGCTCGCGCCGCTCCAGCCTGGCCCTCCTACCGGTTCAGGAAGCCGGCGCCCACCTCCCCGTATTATTGTCGGTGAACAGAGCAGGGGGAAGAGACGAGGACGCCCTCCAAATCTTCGCCCTTTCCGAAAGCCGCGGTGCCTCCTATCCTCCCTGGGGAAGAGGGAACGCCGAGAGGCCAGGAGAAAAGCAAAGACCTCACCCGCACCTGCTATCTTTGCCTGCCTGCGCCGCGTTCTCCTCGGTAAGCACTTGCGGCCGAGCGGGCCGCCGCTGCCGCAGGCCGTCAGCCTCATTCATGTTGCGATGAATGGCCCGCCGAGATACAGAGATCAACCGCGGTGGTCCAACTCCGCCGCCGAGGCTCGCTGGAGAAAGCCGAGGAACAGCCCCGCTTCCCGGCCCACACCGCGAAGCCCCGCCTCTTGCTCCAGCCTGCTTCAACAGTTGCCACACAGAAGCCACGCCCCCACCCCGACTTGCGTCCGAAGGCCGCCATGACGCCCCACCCCCTAGGCTGAGCTTGCCCAATAACTGTGGCGCCAGACACCCGCCCCTGCCCAACCACCATCTAGTCCCCGAGTAGCAGCTCCGCGCTATCCACCGAGGGTGTTCAAGAGAGGCTGCGCAAGTCTGGGCCTGCTTCAGAGATGGCCCCAATGTCTCCCATATCCCTCCCCCCTGATAACCCACCAACAGCCTCCATAGAGCCATGCCCCATCGCTCTTTTAGCGATGATTCACTGCTGCCTGTACATAAACCTCCCCGTTTTTCCTCTTTGATTGCCTAATACTCTCTTGCCCCATTCATACAGATGCCTCCATCCTTAACCGTTTAAGTTCAACGAATCAGCTAAGCCCACGCCCCACTTCATTGGCCACTTGGAGCGAGAGTTGTTCCCTCGAGGGGGCGGGGTCAGTAGAACATCCACTTAGTTTCCAGGTGAAAAGAACATAAGAAATGCTCGTTTCGAAAGGCTGATTGCATTTGGAGAGAATCGGGGGCGGGACCTTGAGGGGGGAATGTTCTATCCAGGAGGAAGGGATATTAGCATGGATTTGAAAGAGAGAAATATCTCTAGGAAAGACAATAGGTATTTTTATAAGACAATATGTATTTTATGTTTTTTATTTATTGAGTTTGAAGTGAAATGGAATGTAGAGTAATAGGGTAATCTTGCTGTGATTTGTATGATTTTGAAAGGGAATAGTTAGGACATTGTATTGAAAAGACAATTAGAGACACATAAATTAGGTGACTAATAGGTGCAACATTATTGCACTTCTTTTTAAAAAGTTTTTTATTTTTTATTTTTTTACAAACATATCATTGGGTGAACAGTGTGGTACCTGAGTGTCTTACATTTTAGTACAAATAAGGTTATAAAGCAATATTCTTCATATTTAGTACAATTGACACTTATAAAGTTTTAGTGATAATACAAATATTTTGTTGAATTATAATCTTTCATTCTTTGATTATTCAATATTTTAATATGTTATTTTTATACCAATCTACAGATTCTAAATGTCACTCCTTTTACTACCAATAAGATATTAATTATCATATTTGTTGTGCTTAACAAACTTATATAGTTCTAATAGTAGTACACAGATTTATATTAAATTATAGTCTTCCATTGTTTATCCCCTTTCTAATTTTTAGTTATGCCACCGTTAATTTTTTTAGAAAATATCCCCTTTCTAATCACATGTTAATTAAAAAAAGTAATATTCATCATATTTATGTTGGACAAGTTATATAGTTCTAATAATAATACATGTTTTTGTTAAATTATAATCTTTCATTTCTTGTTCAATATTTCAATATAGTGTTTTTATATCAATCAAATTCCACATGTCATTTCTTTTACTACAAGTAGGATGTTGGTATTCATATTTATATTTAACAAACTTCTACTAATAATACCCATATTTATGTTGTTATAATCTTACATTATTTAATTATTCAATATCTCTATATTTTTATAACCATCACATTATTTAAACATATTCAAAATTACCATCATTAAAATTCTAAATTCCCTTGTTATTAATTCAGTTTGTAATGTAAAAATATATTTCAACCCTATTTTAACTTATCTCACTATTGGTTTTTTTTAAAAGATGTTCCCTTTTTTATCCATCATCTCTCATCTGCTTTAAAGCTTTAATTATTCGCTTCTTAGCTTGTCTCACATATTCCTCTCTTGGATCTTTATCTCTAGTCTATATGCTCCCACTTCTTGGCCAATCCACTTAAATATTTCTCCCTTCTCTACCCTGTTCCATTGTCTGATTTTCAAATTGTCTACTCTTACCCCTGTCTCTCTCCCAAAGAAGTCTTCCTGCAGTTCCAGTGCTTGTTTAACTTCCCTTACAATACTCTCCCCTTGTTTTATTTCATCAATCATCATCATTTTTATTTTTATCTCCTTCTTGTCATTTCTTTTTATTTGTTGTTTTGTCTGTTCTATATTTCCAGTTGCTCTTTCCGTTAGCTCCTCTGCTTCTTGGGCGTCTTGGTTTCTCCTCATCCTGTGTATCATAGTTTCCAGTTTTTCATCATTTTGTTCATAATCCCATCGTATCTTCTTGTCAAGGTGTCTTTAATACTCTGAATTATCAACACAATTTCTTCCCAAATTCCATTCATTTTTTGTTTTTATTTCTTTTGTTTCTTTTTGTCCAATAATCCAACAATCTTATATTAAAACTTAAAACCACTTCTCAAAAAATCCAATGGCCTTCTCGCCTCCCTCCTCCCCTTCGGGAGCCGGCAGCCCTTCGGGAGCCCGCCTCCCCTTCGGGAGGCCTTTCCTCGCCTCCCGCCTCCCCTTCGGCCGGGCTGGCAAGCAACGAACGGGAGGCGGGAGATGGGGAAAGGAGGCAGCCGGCAGCTTACCTGTCGCGAGCTCCAGGCATCCAAGCGCCCCCCCCCCGCCTCCCCCCCCGGACGCCGACATTTGCTGTTTTGCCCGCTGCGCATGCGCAGCGTTCTGCGCATGCGCAGAGGGCAAAACAAATGGCGGCGCCCAGGCGGGCCCGCCCTCCCCGGTCCCGCTTAAAAATAAATAAATCTAGTCACTTTATCCAAAAGAGTATCCAGAAAAAGAGAGTCTCATAGTTATCTATAAAGTGGATGCAACTTAACACCTGGAGCAAAACTTTAAAACTTTACAACAGAAGGGAAAAGAATTAAAAGGAAGAAATTAGAAAATTTGTTAAAAATATAGAAAATTGGATTTTCTAACTGGACAGTCGTTGGCTTGGGCTAGGCATCTTAAAATGCTGGAGCTATTTACAAAAAAGGCTAATATCATACTTATATTTTGGAGTATTCTAGTAAATTTGGATAAGAATGGTCAAGATTGAAATCTGATTTAAGAGTGCCACCTGCTGTCAAAGGAAGGTACAACATATTCCCAAAATCCTGGAAAGATTTGGCTTTTAGAGATCTAAATGTGAGAATAAGAAAAACTTCATTGCTGAAAAGACCCCTGAAAGCTTCAATATAAGACTGAACTGGCAGAGGGATTTAGGAAGGCTCCACTTTTGGACTATTTAGAGCAGTGTTTCTCAACCTTGGCAGTTTGAAGATGTGTGGATTTCAACTCCCAGAATTCCCCAGCCAGCGTTGCTGGCTGGGGAATTCTGGGAGTTGAAGTCCACACATCTTCAAACTGCCAAGGTTGAGAAACACTGATTTAGAGGAACATTGTTGCACTTCTAAATGCTAAATATGAAGCCAAAGCTAATAGTATTGGGTAAGATAAAAATGTCAATTTCCATCACTTACAATGCAAAAAGTTGATTCTTATTGAGGATCAATCATTTGCCATAAGATCCAGTAACAGAAGTATGCCCAAGTAATGTTATCACTGTGTTTATGTGTGCCTTTGAGTCAGAGTCAATTCCGGAAGATTGCTTAGACTAGTCCTGGCAGTTTTCTTGGCAAGGTTTTTCAGAAATAGATTGCTCTTGCCTGCTTCCTAGCACTAAAAGAGTCAGTTGGACCAAGGTCAGCCAACTGACTTCGTGCCTAAAATTGGACTAGAGTTCACAGTCTCCTAGTTTCTAGTCTGGTGCCTTTAACCACTAGCTTGCCGTTTTATCCTTGGGAAAGTGCAGTAATGGCCTCAGGTGGTAAATGTTGGGGAACAGGGTATTTCTGAAGTTCTCCAGAAATTTCTTCTGAGTCTTTTTTTGGAGGACAGAGTGTGCATGTCTTACTTTTGGAAGGCAGAGTGTGCATGCCTTACATAGCCAGTCTTGGGCTTGCTAAACAAGTGTGTTCACAATTGCATAGGAAGTTTAAAGAAGCTGTGTTGGTAGTTTAGTTCTTGTCTTAATGACTGGAAAATAGAAACCATGTGTTATTTTTACAAATATTGTTTTATTGCTAACCCTGTGAAATGGCTGGCTATATACATTGTTTAAATAAAGAAAATCAGTTTATGCTTAGTTTTGGAATGAACTGGACTGCTAATCCAAATGCTTTTTGCATATGGAATGGGAACATATCCCCTTGCCTTTCCCAACAATTAGAAAGTTCACTAGTGATGAGTTCCTGGGCTAATAGGCTGTGGTCTAATTATCTGATATCCTATCATTTAACCAGCAATCATGGCAAACAATTGTTTTAATTTACTGGTTTGCAAATCAGAACAAATGTATTGTTCCAATGCTCACTCACTTGTATCAAAATAAACCATCCAATCTCAGCTTTCCAGAAACCAATAGTAACTGAGTATCTTTCTTCTACAAGATCTTCCTTTTTCTTCAATTCCATCACATACCGTAATTCAACATGAAAGTAGGTGATAGAGTTGGTTTGGTGTCTGAATTTGGAGCCCTAAGTCAGATGTTTTGTACTGAATTCAGAAAACTGTTTCTTCATTATTGTATATACAGTAGTAGATGCTCAGGCTCATGCATACCAGCAATATCTAGATGCATAAAAGAGAGCCAATCTGGTTAAGTGGTTAAGGTGCTGGCCTTGAAAGCAGAAGGCTGTGAACCCGCCCTTGGGCATGAAAAACTAGCTGGGTGACTTTGGGCCGCTCACTCTCGGCCCAACTCACTCAGTTGTTTTTATTGTGGGGAAAATAGGCAGACGAAGGAGTGGTATGTTTACTGCCTTGAGTAATATATGAAAAAATTGATAAAAATCTAGAAAATATACATGTTTAATAAAGAATACTATATGCCTGTTCATAATTATATGCCGATGCAACATTATAACAATTCAATTTGTCCAACTGCGGTAAAGCAGATAACTTCCCACATGTTATACATAAGTATAAGTATTGATAAACAATTTTGAGTTTAATTTGGCTTTCAATTATTGTATGTAAATTGAAATTCTTATAGTATAAAAAGGTCATTGTGTGTGATTTTTAAAAGAAATTCACATAACTTAGAAGTACGGAGTGTTTCAGTTCATCTGATAAGATAAAATTAGGGAAAGAGTACAGTAAGACTGATTTTAAAAAAATGTTTTATATATTGGTGTCAAAAATATTAAGGCTAAATGCAAACTTACTCCTTAAGTTTCTACACTCTGTTTAACAAAGGCAGAACATGTCCTAAACAGCAGAAAATTATTTTTCCATGCTTTCAAAGAAAAGAAAATATAAACTCAATGTAGCAAGAGGTAAACTTACAATACACATTCTTTTCAGGAAGAAATATTTGATTTTACATGAATAAGTACAGCTCTTTCATGTATCAAGAATAAATCTAATAGTTCCTTTTGTTCCTTCAGCTTCTTAACAGAACTCATCTTCACAATAGTCCATTCATCATAAAGTAGGATGCTTAAGTTTGTATTTCTTATACGTTTCAAGTATTTCCTCTATGACACTGGGATCATCTAGTGTTGTGATATCTCCCATATCACTAATATTATCAGTCACTATTCTCCGTAGCAATCTTCTCATGATTTTTCCTGATCGAGTTTTGGGAAGACGTTTCACTACCTGTTTGAGAAATAAAAAATCATTATAAATAGTATTACTTTAAATAAAGATAGCTAAATATCTAAATAGCTACTTCCTTGAGTTTTTCTTCTGTGCATTCACTTATATGAATACGCAGAACATTGTGGAACCTTTCAAAGTTATCAAGGTAAAGAGCCCCTACCCCAACTGCTCATTCCTCTGTTCAGCCATCCTAAGATCTTCACATTAGCCTTTAAAAAAAGGAATACTCATTAACAGACTTAGGTGAAGGCAGGATGCATGAGTGAATTTACAGATGGCCCAACTGAAGAATCCCTATTAAAAGTAAGTAAAGAAGGCTACCAAAGCCTCAAATAGAGCCTCCTATCTAAACAAGTTATATTGTTACTGTCACAAATCCATAAAGCCAATCATGAAGTCCTAACACAAAATTAAGTTTATTGAGAAAAAAGTATCTTAAAAAAGTATACAAACTGTCAAATCAAGAGGCAAAGCAAATAAGAGGGTGTTCTTGTAGCAGGAATTCTATTGAATCATCATTACCATGGGCAGATTGCTGTAAATACCAGAAGTCTCTAGCCTAGTTGAACACTGCTGGCCTTGAGATCAAGTTTGGCATTTTAAACACCAGTTATGGTGCTCTGTTTTCTCATTTTTATTCTCAGTCATCAGCATTCTTAAGGACTAAGTAGAGGAAGCTTCTGGTCTCAGTCATGGTCTCCTGGGTCCAAGCTAGAGATATAGGCCATTGTTTTAGCATAGCTATTACAAAATAAAATACTAGTTACAAGTAGTTACCTTTTCCCGGTCTTTCTCTTTACCTGAGAAGACCATGATAATGCCCCAAGTTAGTGAAGTACAATGCCCTAAGGTGAAATCTGGCAATGTGCAAGAATCTACAATGCATCCGACCTTCACTACACAAATCAATGAGAGATGGGAAGCTTCATGTAATTTAAGCAAAGCAAAGAAAACCACAAGAATTCTACAAGTCAAACTGTTTTCCAAGCTAAGGAAAAGTCATTACTGTTACAGGATTGCAAAACAATTGAGGTGGACATCCATGGGGGGAAAGGGATATCAAAAACATCATGATGGCAATTGCAACCTCATGATTAACGCTACCATCTTCGCAGTCCCCACCCTCAACCTAGATCCCTGATAGTAAGGCATCTGTGCAATAAGAGCCATAATCTCTACTGAAAAGACAAAGTTTTTTCATTGGCACATCATCCTTCTATGTTGTGCACTTTTTTTAAAGGTAAATTGTTTTATAGCTTAAGACACTGTCATGTTCAGATACACTGGGAAAACATAGTTTTCTATTTCAAAAATGTTCAAAAGAAGAACATTTAAATACTTTACCCTGCAGTTTGGAATAAAGATCACATATTAACTAAAATCTGTATTGGAGTAGAGATTCTGCAGTTACTCTCTCAGCACAGCCCTCCCCCAAGCTATAAAATTAACTACAACTACAGAATTCTATGCTGTCCCTAAAATCATCTCCCTCTCTCCTGTGTATAGTTGCTATTATTTTAATAATATACACGAAGACACTTCATCAATATTTCCATGTCCCATATTTAAATATACCCAGAAGGGAGGGGAAGCTATCTATTTTGTTGTTAGTCGCAAAGTCGTGTCTGACCCATCGCGATCCCATGGACAATGTTCCTCCAAGCCTTCCTGTCCTCTACCATCCCCCAAGTCCATTTAAGCTCACGCTACCTATTACTCATACTCAAAATTGATAATAGCAGATTTACATTACAAACTATGGCTTTCTAAAATTAAAAAAAGACTTTCCATCTGAATGGGGAATGTTTATATAAAATAATTGTTTAATATTAAATATTTTTATTACATTTATTTGCCATCCATCTCACTATCCAAAGTGACTTTGGTGGCTTACAATGGCATAAAAGCAGAACTGGGCTGCTAACATCTGAACCTGATGTTAATTTTCTGAGCAGTTTGGAGAACCTGTTGTTGGAAGAAACATTTTCCCACTTTACAAGGCTAATCCTGCAAGGGAGGCAGGAAGGAAACTTTCTGGTATGCCTGTATTTCTAGCCTAATCCTTATCTTAATTGCCCTGCTGCTTTAAGTGTTTTCAGAAACTGCCTCTGGGTTAGGCTTGTTACATTGTAAACCTTAGCAGTATGCCCGCACTTTCTGTCTGTAGACTGAGGTTCTCAGAGTCCGTCCCCCGTCCGTCCCACTCGATTTTTTTGTGGTACTATTCCTGGGGCTTGACTTTCTTAAAGATTGTTAAAGGGTTGTTTTAAGCTTTTTGGAGTATACTTCCAACACTGCTAGAACGGCTATTTACAGAAGGGTTGGCATAGCCATAGAAGAAATGGCTGAGAGGCAGGATGCAAACTTGGCATTCTGTCTAATTTTTTTACTGCCTTTCTGGGGGCATGTGACCTTTCCTTAAATCTGGATGATTATCTAAGGATATCTTGTGAAGTGAGTGAGACCAGCTGGTATCTTTAAGTGGTGCAAATGGATCTAATGATTGCTTCTCCTGATGCTTTGTCAGTTTCCTGAGCACAGGAGACTCTTGTCTATGGGGATTCTTCAGTCATCCAGGTCATGGTTGTCCCAAAGGTGCTTTTTTCAAGAGGCAACTGGACTTTCTTGGTTTCCAGAAAGTCCAGTTGCCTCTTGAAAAAGCACCTTTGGGACAGGAATCTCTTGCATTGCTTTGGAGTGGGCAAGGCACATGATTGCTCACTGATAATAAGTGGATCCTCCTTCCAATTTATTTTAGTTTTCTCTCATGATAATATGGCATAGTAACATGGCACCAATTGTAGAAAGGTAGCACCCACCCCTCTCCTAAAAGAATGAAATATTTTGAGAAATATTAAAAAGGAAGAATATATTTCCCTAGATTAGAAATGGAGAAACATGTTTTCTTAGAGGGAGAAAGCAGCCCCCACCTTCCTTAATAGCCCACAGAAGATGTCAGCACTTAAGAGATAAAGAGATAGCTATATTCATAGGCAAAAATTCCCTGCAGCAAGGTCTGAACAAAGGCAGAATGGGATTAGCCCTCACTCAGGATGTTAATTTGTCTCTTTAGCTCGGCATTTTGTAGCCAAAATATGCCCACCCACTTTCTGGAGAGCTTAAATAACCTCTCTGCTAAAGGGTTTCACTTTATGAGCAAGAGTAACTTGGCTGCTGATAGTTATCCTTCTATTTTAACTATTTTAATTTTTCAATGTGGTCTGGCAACCTGCCTGATTGCTCAGGTTGCAGGTATTGTTGAGGAAAAGGAAGGTATTCAGACAGAATGGTTTAGGTTTCCATGATGGCTGTGACTCATTGATCTTCAATGTGTATTCCCCCATTTCTAACCTAATGATTGGTATTTAGGGCAGCTTTTTGCAAGCAAAGAAGCTTTTTGTATTTTTGTACAGGTAATCCTTGAATTACAACAGTTCATTTAGTGACCATTCAAAATTACAAGGGCCCTGAAAAAAGTGACTTATGACCATTTTTCACACTTACAACCGTTGCAGCATCCCCACAGTCATGAGAGGGCGGGCGAGACGAAGCGCCCCTCGACATAAGTGACATCGAGTTGGCCACGCCCACCCAGCCACTCATTAGGGCAGAGAACCGGTTGTAAAAAAATTTGCAGCCCACCACTGCATGAAAGCATAAACATAAGCACATTAAAAATAATAAAATTATTAAATAAACTATTAAATACCATGGATGGTATGGGGGTGGGCTTTTGTCTTTCACTCATCCAACCCACCTCCAGCATAGCAGACCCCTATTGGGGCCCCAAGCCAACTGACAGAGTCAGGTTTTAAGCCCTTCTGGAAGACCACAAGGGAGGAGGCAGATCTCACTTCCACAGCAGAAAAGGCTCTTCTCCTGGACCCCACTAGCTGAAATCCCTTGGCCATATCCCATAAACAATGCAGAGATACTTTTCAGATATATGTCCTTATAAAAACATATACAATATTTAAATACTTACCATAATATGTTCAGGAACAGCGTATTTTGCTATCTTGGTGGCAACTATTGTCTTCACCTCTTTGACAATTATATCTTTATTTTTCACTGCCATGTCATCTTTTAACACTATGAAAGCTAATGCAACTGGAAAAAAAGGAATACATTTATTATTAGATATTTTTTATTCCACCTTTATTACTTTATAAAGTAATTTATAACGCCATTGGCTTTCATGCCTAAGGCAGGATTAGAACTCACACTCTCCGGGTTTCTAGGTCAACATTTTAACCACTACACCAAACTGGCTCTTCATTAGCTTTCTAAACTCACATTTACTATATATTGATACCGGTTAATGTCTGTTAATGTATATACAGTAGCTAGAGATAAGTTTATACTAGAGAACAAATATTGTTCATATTGCACCAAGAATAGTCTTATAGATAGATCTGGTCTGAGAGCTTTTAGGTCCAATAACCTTTTCACAGTGGTTGAAAAGTAATGCTACTATAGGTTCAATGTTACTTCTTATTCTACTGCATCAAAGGAAGTTGGAAGTCAATGCCTTTTCTTTCTTTTTCCCTTCTTCTCTACACTTTTCTCTTCCCTTTTCACTCCCCTATATTTTTTTCCTATTTGCTTTTCTATTTTTGTATTTTATATTATAAACTAATAAAAAGGATTGACATGGGGTGGGGGGAATAAAGAAAAAAAGAAAAGCAATTATTTTGATCACTGTAGCTGTTTCAAAATTTTAAACTTAAATTACATTCCTTTACAATAGTTTCCATGCATGTAATACATTATAATACTGTTGTGTATATGCTGTGTATATGTTGTGTATATGCTTTGAAAAAAGTAATTATTTTTTCAAAGCATAAACACAAGTAATAACATCAATAATCAATAATACAAAAGTAATAACATCCCTGTTCATTTTCTCCTCTTCAATTGTATCAGTAAAAAGTCCTGACATCAACAAAGCAATTATTAAATATACAGTTAAATGTTTTCTTACTTATTTTAAAACATTTTAGTCACTTACCTTCCCCTTTGATATCATGGGGATAGCTAATCACAGCTGTTTCTGGAATTGCAGGATGTTCATCCTTTTGAAAAAGATGATTTGGAAAGAAATAGTAAACTGATAAATATAGTAATGGTTATGCAAAAAATACTTAACATGCAAATATTAATGAAACCTGAAAACTTTCTTCTAGGTATTATGGATAAACTGATAGAAAAACAATTTGGGGCTTTATTTTTGTATGTAGTGACTGCTGCAAAGGTTGTCAAATAAGTATATGCCAAATACTGAGACTTGAAGAATGGACCCTGAAATTGACCGAACTGGCAGAGATAGTGAAATTAACTGTGCTAATTACAGACAATGGTTTGGACAAGTTTATAAAAGATTGGAGACCATTTGTGGCATTTCTGTGTGTTAAATACAAGAAGGGACTGTTAATAGAGGGCTTTGGAGACTAGTGTAACTTTTGGGTTACTAGTTAATAGCTTTTTTATAGTGAACAGAGTCTGGGGTAAATTTGATTGATAGACAACAGAATTTTATATTTGGGATATTTGTTAAGCGACTGTGATTTAAAATAGTAATTTAGTAAGTATAAATGGGAAATTTTACAACTATTGTATATCCCTCGAATAAGAGGGGGGAATCTATTAAACTTGTTTCAGTTATAATTATATTAATCAACACTCAGTTAAGATGGATGATGTATTTTCAGTGTTACTTGTATAACTGTTATATATACTTTTTTCTTTTTTACCCAGTGTTGTTACTATTTTTCCTCTCTTGTTTGTAGTTTTTGTCATTCTTTGTTCTTGTTTTTTATTTGTATTTTGTATTTTATCCTATCTTTTGCAATCAATTTAAATAAAAAAAAATAGTAAACGAAACTAGGCATTGTTCCTGGCATAACATCAAAGCTTTTGAAAAATATATATGAACTGAGCCAGATTCATATATATATGCATGGAATCATATATGCATGTAATACAAGCTCACAAATAAGGTGATAAATCTGTGATCATAGACCAGTGATGGTGAACCTTTGTTTCCTCGGGTGCCAAAAAAGCGCGCACACTTGCAATGGCGCAATGGCGCATGCCCACACCCATAATGCAATGCCCCCCTCGTGCATGCGCACACAACCCCCCTGCACTGCCCCTGCATTTCTGAACTTCCGGTTGGCCTGTTCGGCCGTTTTTTTGCCATCCACAGGTTCCGGAAGCTTTCCTGAAGCCTGGGGAGGACAAAAATCAGCCCAACGGGTGAAAACGGCCTCCCCCCTTGCCCTCCAGAAGGCCGAAAATCAGCTGGCCAGGGCGCACATGCGCGCTGGAGTTGACATAGGGCAAAGCCTCGCGTGCCCTCAGATATAGCTCCGTGTGCCACCTGTGGCACCCGTGCCATAGGTTCGCCATCACTGTCATAGACCTATGATGTCACTATAAGTGAAATTCACATATCAGAAACTCCTGTAGAAATATGTCCTGCCATGCAGTCGGTCACAGTTTTGGTAGATACAGGCCTACCATACAATTTGTTTTGAAAACTAGGCTTTCATCTTGCATAACCTAAAGAAACCTGACTAAGTTGATGAACTGTTTCCACTGTATATACTGTATTTGAGTTAATATCAGATAAAGAACCCATCTGTGGTGACTAATCCACACTGGTTTAAATATGCAAAAGGTCTGTTAATGCTACAATCAAATCTAAATTAACCATGGGAGCCAGCCATTCAAATCTTCTCATTGTTCTAAATATCTATGTTTCAATTAGTTTACAAGAATAAATTATTGGAGCCTACACTTTTCTTTGACCCAATAATTACCATGGCATCTTCAATTTCTGCAGTTCCAAGCCTGTGTCCACTGATGTTTAGGACATCATCCATTCGCCCTGTTAACTGATAATAACCTTCCTTAGTTCTATAAGCAGCATCTCCTGTGAAATAATACCCTGTGGCAATAACAGATTTAGCATCAGTAAATGTAGATGTTCACTTTTTGTGAAGAGAAAAATACACTCAACAGACATAGTTCATTATCTCTGTGGGAAAGTAATGTATGTATATTGCATATCATCACTCGTCAATATGCAATGAGAACAGGAGCACACAGCATTTATAATACGCATCTATTAATTTGTCAGAGCATGAAACAAACATTTAACAAGATATGCATTATATGAAAATGTGTGCAATGAATCAGGGAATTCTGTGAGTGGAATTCAGGTGCTTTGCAGAAATGGGTTATGCTGGAATATGGTCTTTGCTCAGTGTTATCACTTCAGATTCTTAAAAATAAAAGACAGTGTTGAATGCCAGACTTTATTCTGCAGCATGCTGGCTTTCTGTTTTTCTTAAATTGGAGTATTTTTTAAATGTAAAATATAACTGAGGCAGGAAATCATCTGGCAATGATGGATCAGTCCATTGGGAACAATGTTGAGAACCCAGGATATGTGTCAGCTTCCATGGAGACTCATTGTCATTAGTCTTCACTTAACACAGTAACTGGGATTGAAATTTCCATCGCTAAGCAGTGCAGTCGGGAAAACATAATATCATGTGACTGTGCTGCTTAGCAATAGGAGTTCCAGCAGTCCCCAGTTACTGTTAAGCGAGGACTTCATGGGTTCATTAAGCAAAGACCTCATGTGACTGTGATTTCCAATTTCCTGCCAGCTTTCTCACTGATTTTGCTTGAGAGAATCAGGAGGGACAGTCACAGATTGCAATCATGTGACTGCAGGATGCTGTAACAGTTGGAAATCCAGGCCAGTTGCCAAGTGCCCAGATTGCAATCATGTTACAGTGGCAGTAGTATAACAACCAGAACTTCAAGGACCAGTCATAAGAACTGCTTGTACAATACCATTGCAAATTCAAAGGGTCAGTAAACAAGTGGTTGTTAACCAAGGAACACCTGTATTATTAATCTCCTGCAACTATTTTGGAATTCAATTCATTTTTATACTTTAGCATTCAAGTCCATATGAATGATAAAGTAAGAAAATTAGCAAAGATGTTTCAGAACATTTATGTCAATCAACATCTGTTATGCATGTAGAAGCATGCATGAATACTTCTCTAGTGTACAGACTGTTGCTGCATTATTTTTAAATGATGCAAAGAAAATATAACAATATAGCTATTGTCACTGTACTAAAATCTGTGCTTCACGTACAGCATCAACCTCAGTGCTTTACTTCAACCAACATTCTCATCATTCCCACCTGGGTAAGCTTTGAAATAAGCTTCTACAAAACGCTGATGGTCTTCATAGATAGTCCGTGCTATACCAGGCCAGGGTTGTGCAATGCAGAGAGCACCAGAGGTATCATTGCCTTCTAAAACTTTTCCCTAGGAAATCAAGTAAAAAAAACCCCTCTCAATCCATCAATAAAAGAGAATTTTCCCAGAAATTGACTTTAATTTCATATTTATTCTTTCCATTAACAGTTTGATCAAACACTTGATAAAGACAATGAACTCAATATGCCTGCAAAGCACAGGTAGTCCTTGTTGAGTGACTGCATTGTTTTAGCAATTATTCGCAGTCGCACCAGTGATAAAAAAGTAACGTGACCAATCCTTACATTTATGATCTTTGCAGATCTGTAAAGCAAAGGAAAGCTGAAATAAGATAGAAGTAAGAAAGCTGAAGTAAGCACAGTCAGAGTCTCAATTAGAAACCACTTCACTTAACAACCAAGTTGCCAGTCCTGATTGTGGTCGCTAAACAAGGACTCCTTGTATGAATAAAAAAGATTTTTGTGGCGGATAGAAGGGAAAGAATGGGCATTTAGAACTGAGAAGCACAAAGCTTCCTTTCTGAAGGGCCTCTTTCCTTACCACACACCTCTTCAACATTTATTTTATATCATGCCATGAGATAGTGAATTCCACTAGCATCCCAGCTGTTCTGATATAAGGCTGGCTCATATTGTAATTAATTTCGCTAGCATTAAGAAGTAAAATGTTATCTATATAAATCAATACAGGGCCAGTATAACAATTAAATAGGAACTAATAATGCTATATTATTTGTTATCCCTAACAGTTATGTTACTCACAGGTTAACATTTACATTTTTAAAGTTTAGGGAACATTCTGAGACAAATATACATTCTGATTGCATAGAAGTCAGTGATTTTTCTATCATGGTTTGATTTTAGAAAACTGGTTTAGTTTTGGTAGACAGCAGGACACATATTTCATATTCTCTTGAAATGTGTACCTATTTATTTATTGATGTTTTTATCCATATGGCAAAAACTCCAGCTCTTTCCTTTTCTGACCCTTTCCTGCCTCAGACTTTATTCAGAATAATGCAGGTCCTTCAAGCTACTCTCTAAAAGTTACCTATTGATTCTTGTAAGACCCTCCTTACCAAAAGAAGGTATGATTAGGTAGTCTAACTCTCTCTATAATTTTTTCAAAGCTGTTCTGGACTTCAGCCTCTACAACTATCAGCAGTATAATAATTACATTTTTGAATGTTATTAAATGTTTTAAAATACCCTTTAAAATGTTTAGTACTTAAGGAACAATTCAGACCATTCTCCTCTCCCACTATTTTCAATTAAATGTATTTTCAAAATCCAGAATTTTTCAGTATTTTAGCTTACATTCTCGTCCATTAGCACTGGGGTAATTCCATAGAAAGGCCGCATTGCTATAGCTGGAATGATCTCAGCTCCTTCTTCTGAAGGCCGAGGAGCAATGCAAATGCCACCAGTTTCTGGAATGATAAATGAGGAAGAAACACCACTAAAAATGAATGCAATCTCTGTTTTCTGGAATTAAATGAACGTAAAGCAACAATTCTGGACTGAGGGCAGCTTCATTTTCCATTTAAAAAAATAATAATAACCAGAACTCCTTATTTTACTCCCACAAAGCCCTAAGTTGATTATGTTCAACACAATTAGATGCACTTAGCAAGTAATTTCAGCAGCAAATGATAGAAATGCAAGGAAATCATGGAATATATTTCCTTGCATTGTTTTGATAACACTTCAAACTGCTTAAAAGAGGTTTATGAGACTATCTACTTATGAGATATAAGTAGTTCAAATTTATAGTTACATCCTAGATTAATATAGGTATTAAAAGAATAAGTAGGAAATAAATGCAAACACAAAATTAGGATTAAGATTAAAAGGGTAAAGCATTAAGACTTTAATTTTGTATAATAAAACAGTCCCACAGGCACACAAATTCAAGTTTGTATAGCTGTGGTCCTAACAGACCACAATTCAGAGGTCTACCATGAAAGTTTTCATACACTCTTGGTTTCTAAAATGTGATCAAGCTTTATAGAGATACTGGATTTGAGAACAATGCTATTGCACTACGCCTGATCACACTTTTAAAATATATTTATACATAAGAATCTGCACCCACCTCTCCCATAATCTCCCTTTCTCTTATCCACTCAAATGCTTTCAAATATATTTGCAAAGCCTGATTTGCTCATCTTTATGCATGTTTGAGTTGATTATTTGTGGCATATCATTGATTCCAAGAGCTATGTTTAAGAAAGAAGCTGCAATAATTATGCTATTTTTAAACCGAATATAAGATCTACAACTGGCCTAACACTAGGTAATAAATCGATATACTTGCAAATTCTCTGAAGAATTATTGTTATTGTTATTCATATCCCCAGAAAATAATAAATCTCACAAGTGATTGCATTTGTTTTTGTATCAAATGGTCAGCTTTTGAGAAAACATAACATTAACTGATTTAGCTAGAATGACCAACATTATGATGTTATATGGGGAATTTGAATTGAAGTGTTCCAAGAAAATAACATGATTATTTCTGGAAAAACAGCCTTGTAATATTACAAGTAGTCCTAGTTAAACAGCCATTTGTTCAGCAACCATTTGAAGTTACAATGACAGTGAACAAGAGGGATCTATAACTATCACTCGTAGTAGCAGCTGATGCAGCAGCGTCCCTGTGGTCATATGATCAGAATTCAAGTGCTCAGCAACCACATCACAATTACAGCTTTGCAGCAACTCACAGTCACATGATTACAGCTTGCAACCTTCACTGCCAGCTTTCAACAAGCAAAGTCAATGAGGAAGCTGGTGGGAGATCACAAATTGTGATTACATGACTATAAGAAGCTGTGACCACATGAGTTTCACCTACAATCATAACTTGGATTGCCGCAACTGCTATTTTAAGTCAGTGCGGTTATGTGACATCACATTTTATAACCACATCCCTTGTGACAGGGTTCTTGGACCAATTTCTGTCGGTAAGTGAAAACTACCTGTAATTAGACTTTGCGGAAAGGGTTAGAACATGGTTGCTTCAGGAAAAAGGGGGACACAATATTTCCTTCTTTCCCCCTTCCCTAGGCAATTATGTATAATATAATGGTGTTTTTGAGTCTAATATTTGATTTTATGAATGAGTGTATTTATGTATGAAAGTTAATATTTCTCTTGGAAAATCACTCTAAGAACAGCTTTCAAAAATCTGTAATTTGCCAGAGGGTTACATGCAGCCTTTCACCTAATTACAAAACTCCTATTTAATGATCAGTTCGGATCTCTGGTAACTATTATCTGTCATCTTTTTTATAATCAGTGTCTTGGAGGAAGAGATGTCACAAAGAGAAAGACACAAAGAAAAAGGACAAAGTTAGAGAGAGAATGGGGTGGTGGTGGAATATAATAGACAACACTGGTGGTCCTGCTCATTTCTGGCATTGGCCAAGAGTTTCTCCAGACCAGTCTTTCTTCTCTTTGGCAACTACCATATACTTTCCAAGTAAAAAAAAGTCCTCCCACCTTTTATAAGAGAGTAATGTTCTTTACACCTGCCAAATTCTGCAAGAAGATTTTTGTCACACATCCATAGTTTTCTCCCTAGAGCAGGGGTGTCAAACTCACGTTGTCACGGCGGCATCAGATGATGTATTGGGACTTTTTTCCCATCGCTAAACCGGGCATTGGCGTGGCCAGCACATGACACATCCGGCCCACGGGCCAGGAGTTTGACAGCCCTGCCCTAGAGTTTCTTTGCTACAACTAAGTGGCACCCTGCCATGCCATTAAATTCAATAGTAATGATAGAGGCTCCAAAGCCACATTAAAGCATGAAGCTCATAAGTTGATGATTGAGCATATTTACCCTAATATTGTGTAATATTAGTTTGAAGATCACTTATACGTGTGTGAGCTTGCCAAAGAATCAACACTGAGAATTCTACTTGTTCTACCATATTGTCACCTTGTCACTTTTTTCATGGTGAACTCATATTTTTGGAATTTCCCCCTCATGGAGATATAATGCATATGATCTCAAGATTGATAGCTTAAAAAACCTGAATATTTATTTCAATCTTCTATTCAATATTTAAAGAATACTATGGTTTTGGGTTTTGTTCTTAACTGTATTTTCACCTTTTGAATTTTTTTAAGCTGCACTGTCTTCAAATTGTTATTCATGTTGAGCTAAACAACTGTACATGTACAGGGGTTAATTGTAACTGCTAATACCATATTAATATGTGCAAGTTAGGTGGTTCCTTGGGAAATGTGAGGTTCTGGAAAATTCTATTAACCTTGCTCTGTTGACCCTGTTACTATTCCTTCACTTTCTCTCATGGTATGTGAACTATAAGTAAATGTTTGCTTATATGAAGATGGTGTAATTTTTAAGAGATTCTGTTGGCTCAAGAAGGAGGGGGGGAAAGAAGGAAAGAAATGAAAATAAGCAGAGCTGAAACCAGTTAAAAGTAATAATCACAAGACTGTCCAATAATTTTGGTTCTTTGCCACACCTTTTGCTGCATAGAATAACTTATATCATACAAACTCACTAGACAAAAGCAGAAAAGAGACAGACTGTGGCTCAATAAAGAATGGAGGGGGAAAGTCAAGAATGACATAAAGCAAAAAAAAAGGGAAGTTTGGGAGAAAGAAAAGGAAACTACTTCTGAATAACAAGGCTTAAAGAAATACTATAGTAGCTCTTGAGGCGAGATTTTAAGGAGCAAAAGCAAATTATATACGAATATACTCAGAAAGGATGCTAAAAATACAGAAGTCATCAGAAAAAAAATGAACATAGGGTTTTTCAGAAACTAAATCTTATTACAGATAGTACAGTTACAGGAAAGAAGATCAGATAGGGCAATGTTTTTTGGCCTATTTTTATGTTACAGCTAAATTTAGCATCATATTTTAACTATTTTGAGTTACACATTGCATTTCTTTTTGCAGCATAATAAACCTATCTAGAATCCAAGGCTGAGAAATTCCTATTTGTAAAGTTTTTGTGTTTTAAAAAACATATTTCACACAGCTCCTTTACTGAAGATCTCAAACCAAAATGAAATAAATGCTCAGTACATATACATACTGTAGCATGAGTGTAACTCAGTACATATACATAGCATGAGTGTAACTGAATAAATTCAGAATTTGTTAAGATACACATATAATTATTTTATTTTGAAAAATTGCCACAATTATCAATGTGTAAAATCTTTAGCAATCTTAATGTCTGAAACCAGGCTATACTGTTACTTTTATTTATTTATCAAACAAAAATTACAAATTCAAACAAAATGAAAAAACTAACATGGGGCAGGGACAATAGGCACATTAATGCACTTACACACACACACACACTATTAGGAACCTCTTAAATATGGGACAAGGTCCACAGAAGTTAAGTTGAAATTAAAAATCTGAAAGTAAGTAACTGAAACACCTGAATCGGGTAAGACATTTCAGACTTCGACAACTCTGTTACAAAAATATTTTTTTTACAATCAAGTTTAAAGTGGTTTTTCATTCGCAAGTTGATTTACCTGTTTGCCACCAAGTATCCACAAGAGTACACCTTTTGTCTCCTACCACACTGTTGTACCAGTGCCAAGCTTCATGATTTATTGGTTCTCCCACTGCAATTCAAAACAGCAAAATAGATAATTATAATATTTACAGTATTAAGGATATTTTATAACTGGTAATAAAGCAACTTAACTTGAAGACTGCTTAAAAAAACTGGGCATGACCAATTCTGTAAGAAAAAAACTGAAAGAAAGATGACTAGCTGACACTATTCAACTCTATTAATTCTTTTCATTAAAAAAAGAATAACATAAAGAAATAACAGAGAGTGACCTCCATGGTCTTTGGAAGAATCACTGAAAAGAAGGTTTCCTGCAAAAAGCTCAGTTATCCTTCCACAGAAAACTAGCAAACTCTTTGATTTTAAATAGACATAAAATTTAGCTTGTCCATTCTCACCTGATCCAAGAGTAGTAAGAGAAGATCTGTCATATTTCTTCACATATTCATCACCATACTTCAGCAACAAACGTAATGCAGTTGGAGCACAGTAAAAATGGTTAATTTTTAATCTCTCCACAGTTTCCCAATAGCGACCTTAAAATAACCATATATTTTAAGAAGTAAGCTCCTGAAGTCTTATAAGCTCAGAATATTTCATATTAAATGAGAATGAATATCTGGAACACATACACATTTTGAAATACAAAACTGCCCCTTTATTTTAAACCTTCAGAGTCAATTAGTAAAAAAAAAACTGTCACAATTAAATACAGTTGAAAAAATTGTGTGTGTCTTTCACATTATTTTGAAGTATGAGGAGGTGGCAGCATCTGGCTGATTTTTCTTCTGGGCTCAGAAGCTAAAGAAGCTTAAACTTAAAATACTTGGGTGGCAGTATTTATCTTGAGGGAATATTAGTGAGGGAAGTTGAAGAGACATCTTGGAAGAAAACAGTGGCAAGAAATGTGACAGCTTAATTTTTATTCATCAAAATAGCTTTAAAAAGCTATTGAATTAAAAAAAACTTCCTTCAAACTGAGCTCAGATCTCCAAGTGAGAGTGAATTTTAATTTAATTGTTAATTCCTCCTAAAAATCTAATTAAAATTCAAATTGAACTTTGGCTTTAAGTATTTCTATAGTTTGTTTATCTTAGTAGTTTAACATGTGTATTTTTGAGTTGCTGAAGCAAATCAATATATCTTAAACATTCTGTATAATTCAGACTTTAGGTCTGAATTATTCATCTACTAATTTATACAAGGATGACACAGCTCTTTAATCAGACCCATGTAAGGACTTTTGGCACTTCATTTATTTTAAAAAGTGTAGCAATAATGTGTTTAGGTTGTTGTGTACAATCTAACTCTTAAGACTAAAATTTACTCTTTGGGCCTTGCATGTTATCTTTCCATTACAGCTTCAATTGAAAATAGTTTGTGCTGTTTTCTACTTGCTGGATCATCTATAACAATTTGCTGTATCCCAGCCCTGTCTTTGACCATCCATACTTTCCATCTTTAGTCATGAAAAATAACTGGCCCACTGCTGCATAATGAAAGGAAGGCTTTGGAAAGCCAAAAATGGCACTGTCATCTAATGCAGATAAAAATATCAGACTGGAGAAGGCAAAAACAAAAGAAAACAAAACAAAAAGTAGCCACAGAGCAGTAGCAAAGTCCCCTTCTCATTACTAAATAAAGACAGCCAAAAGCAGGCAGAACCACGACATCAAAAAACCCCTTTGTGCTGAGAAAAAGGAAAAAAACAAACAAACCACAAAGGACTTTTTGGTGCACTGCAGAACTGGGGCTGTTTTTCACTTTTGTGTGTGCAGTGCAAAGTGATTTTTGGCATCACAGCTTTGAGGCTGCTTTTGGCTTTTTTTCTTCAGCATCAAAAGCAGAGCACAGCCAGCAGCCAGGCCAGACATGCCTTGTCAGCAGCAGCAACAGCAAGAAGATGGCAAAAGTTAGCAGCTGGGACAGCAGAGGGCAGGGAGCCAAAAGGGCATAGATTGGGGGGGGGGGGGAGAGAAACAGGTACAGTAGATGCACCAATTAAAGCACCCCTGCTTCACCCCTGTCAAGTGACCACAGGGACACTGGAACAGCCATAACTTCAGGCATCTGTTGGGTGTCTTTTCTTTTAGCACTGCTGAATACTTAGAACAGTCTTACACTGGTAAAATGTGTGTCTCGCGACCCGCCCCATCCCCCGCCCCACTTGCCACCCCCAAATTGTGCCCCACCGCGAGACGCGCATCTTACCTGAGTCTGGCAGGTCTATGGCGTCTCTCAGCCGGTCTGTGCAGGGAAACACCTTGCAAAGTACCGAAAAACCTCGCGAGGGTGAGCAATTAACAACTTCTCGTAGCAAGAAGTTTTTCTGTACTTTGCAAGGTGTTTCCCTGCACAGACCAGCCGAGAGACGCCATGGAGCTGGCAGATTTCGGTAAGATGCGCATCTCGCGGCCTGGCCCGCCTCCTGCACCCCAAAAATAATAAGACACCCCCCCCAGATAAGGCCAAGGCCATATTTTGGAGGTCAAAAAAATATAAGACAGGGTCTTATTTTCGGGGAAACACGGTACCTGTATTATTTGACACAGCAAAGTCTTCTATTAGCAAATTAGGGAGATGCAATTTTTAGTAATTCCCCAATCAACCAGCAGTCTCTTTCCCTTGACCTGCCTAAGAGGTTTAAGGAACCCTAATGTAGAGGGCAGAAGGAATGGCTTTGAAATGAGGAACAACTGCTACCAAACCAACAGTCAGATAAAATAAACTAAACCTGGTCAAGAAAGTAACCAATACATAAGCAATTTTGCTCCCTACTTACTGATACCAGTAATCTAAGGTTGCAGGCAGGATTTTTTTTTTGCTCTTTTAAATCCCACCTTTATTATTTTTATAAATAACTCAAGGAATTGAACATACACCTTCCTCTTATTTTCTCCACAACAACCTTGTGAGATGAGTTGGCTGAGAAAGAGTAACTGTCCCAAAATCACCCAATTGGCTTTCATGCCTAAAGTGGGACTAGAGTTCATAGTCTCCTGGATTTTAGTCTGATGCGTTAACCACTGGACCAAACTGGCCCTATATAGACAAGCAAGTGGTTCACCTTTAAAGCTTCACAAAAAAGAAATGATTGTATCATGACCAATTGCCCTTCCTTATGTCTACAGCTGTTTTTATATATTATATTTAAAATTTCTACCTGGATCTGGATAAACAGGAGTACTTTCAAACAAAACTGTGGTGCTTCCATTGCAAAGTGGTCCATAGACAACATAGCTGTGTCCTGTGATCCAACCAATATCTGCTACACAACCAAAAATGTCATCTTGTTTGAGGCCAAAAACATGCTATAAAGACAATAAAGCTGGTTAGAATCAGTGTATACTAATGAAAAATTATTATGATCAAGATATACTTGTCAGTAATCAATATATTATCAGCCTTGTGTGAAGAAATAACTCAATCACAAATTCAGGCAAATAACGTTTTATGGCTTCCAATCATGGTTTCAGAATTTAAACCTCGTATGAGAAAATTTACTCCACCTGTTTACAGAATAAACAGATATTTTGCTACCTGTCATTTCATAAAACGAGAGCAATTTCAACGAACATTCTTCCTACAATTTATGTATCATTCTTTCTTTCTTTCTTTTAATAGTAAAGTATATATAAAAATCTATTATGAGATACAAGGGTATAATTAACCAACTGTGTTAACAGGTACATTTGCCTTGAAATTTGTCCCAATACCCCTATTTTTAAAAATGCAGCATTCCAAAATTAAATTTGTCTGCTTGAGAAGTCTGTTTTTGATCAAATCTGCATATGTATAAATAAAATTTGCAGCAATCAGAATTCAAAGGGGGAAAAGTAACTTAGACCATGTGATTAAAGAAAATGTATTTTTTCCAGATATGCAGCTTTTTAAAGAAATTACCCATAGATACTTTGTGAACACCTTTGTATATTCTGCATCACCCTTTTCTCCTCAAATCTACCGTATTTTCGGAGTATAAGACGCACCTTTTTACCCCCCAAAAGAGGGTGAAAACTTGGGTGCGTCTTATACACCGAATGTAGCCCCACCCACCCACCCACCCACCCCCACCCTTTGGCCTCTGTCTTCCAGCAATTTACCTGTTTACAGCAAAGAGGGAACAGCCTGTAAAGCCAAACAAGTCAGTAGCAGCTTTCCGACGTACAGCTGATTTGCCACGTGGGAAAATGAAAGTGAAACTAACTGCAAAAAAGGCAGATAGCTGGTAGATACACGCAGATTTTTATTTTCTGCTGAACTGGATGGAAGGGGGTAAGTGAATAACTATAAATGTCTGTAGAATGTTCAAATTATTTGACTTATTTTTTAAAGACTGCTTTATTATTGTTCTAGAGCCAGGGGTCTCCAACTTTGGCAATTTAAAGACTTGTGGACTTCAACTCCCAGAATTCCACAGCCAGCTTTGTTAGCTTTGCTGGCTGTGGGATTCTGGGAGTTGAAGTCCACAAGTCTTAAAGTTGCCAAGGTTGGAGATCCCTGTAAATCTAGACAACTTAACAAAATAAAGAAGCTTTTTAAAATAAATGCTTGCTCTGAAGAGGCCCAGTGCTATTGTATCTTCTTTTAAATAATAGAGAATAATGTATACTTTCAGAAATTTTTATTAATTTTAACAGCTCTATATACCGTATTTTTCGGAGTATAAGACGCACTGAAGTATAAGACGCACCTTAGTTTTGGGGGAGGAAAACAAGGAAAAAAGGCCTCTGCCTCCCAGCAATTTGCCAAACAGCAAACAGCACAGATGATATACACTGTTTGCTGTGTATTTCTGTGCATGTGTGCTTGACCCATAGAAATAGCAAAGAATTGGAGAAATTTACATTATGGCAGTATATTAATCCCAGAAAGTTTTCTTAAATGTAATCACACTAACTCCTCCCAATTATTTAAATAGATCTACTCCAAACATGACTAAGTCAGGGTTTAATTCAGCTGCCTTATTTTAATACTAATACTTAATACTAAAACAGGACATTTCAGATTATACTTTTACAGATCTTCAAAATTGATGTGGCTTTCTGGAAGGTTTTCTGCTATTTAAAAGAAGATACAATATCATTGGGCCTCTTCAGAGCAAGAATTTATTTTAAAAAGCTTCTTCATTTTGTTAAGTTGTCTAGAACAATAATAAAGCAGTCTTTAAAAAATAAGTCTTATAATTTGAACACTCTACAAACATTTAACAAAATAACATATTAACAGAATCTGCCTCTACCTAGGATAGAACTCACAACCTCCTGACTGTGAGGGAAGAGCTCTACCTCTAGGCTACAGTATCTGTAGCTTACTTTCTTGCAATTTCAGCAGTGTAATATTGCCAGCAGTTTATCTCCCAGCATTTTGTCTCATTATAGCCACCATAGTTAGTTTCATTTTACCACGTGGCTCCTGTCAGCTGTAGGTCGGGAGGCAGATAATCTTTTATTGTGCTAATAAGGCTTCTGTTTCTGTTCTGTTTGCTGCAAAGAGGTAAATTGCTGGCAGGCAGAGGCCAAAGGGTGGGGGCGGCTGGGTGGGGCTACATTCGGTGTATAAGACGCACCCAAATTGTCACCCTCTTTTTGAGGGTAAAAAGGTGCGTCTTATACTCCGAAAATATGGTAAGTATAGTCTGAAATGTAACAGTGTCCTGTTTAGTATTAGAGTTTAGTTACCTTGGAGTAGACCTATTTAAATAATCAGGAGGAGTTAGTGTGACTACATTTAAGAAAACTTTCTGGTATAATGTACATTTCTCCAATTCTTTGCTATTTCTATGGGTCAGGCACACATGCACAGAAATACACAGCAAACAGTGTATATCATCTGTGCTGTTTGCTGTTTGGCAAATTGCTGGGAGGCAGAGGCCTTTTTTCCTTGTTTTCCTCCCCCAAAACTAAGGTGCGTCTTATACTTCGGTGCGTCTTATACTCCGAAAAACACAGTAGATTGTTGCATAGTCATAACAAATTTCATACTAGTTGAGAAATCATTTTTTTCATCTCCCATCATGTTCAAAATTTCCAACGCTACCAAAATTCTTCGTCAACATGATTTTCATACTATTGAAAGTACTAAAGTAAAACAATAAAACTCTAAGGATTCTACCGATACCTTATGTGTTACGGCAGCATAAAGCAGGTAGCCAGCCTGGGTATGAACAATTCCTTTAGGTTTTCCTGTGCTTCCTGAAGTGTAAAGCATAAAAAGCATATCCTCGCTGTCCATAATTTCAGAGGGGCAAACCGATGCTTCCTTAGCCATCTCCTAGAAAAACATTTTTTAAATCGACAATTAAATGAAAAGTGGAGCAATAGTATATTAAATATTCTCAAATACATAGCAGAAGTATGTTTTCCTTCTTCAATTTTTTTCACATTTTGCAAAGAAATAACAAATGTGTAATGCAATTTTGGCATTTAAAGCACCAAAGGCGGCGGTGGCGGCGGCTGCTGCTGCTGCTGTTATTATTAAACTTAGTTTAAAATTCAGGTTCCATGCCTTGAATGATATAAATTAGATTTTTAAGGAATACTGAATTAAATGCTTCTTCTGGAATTATGGCCATGAATGGCTTTTATGGATATCTTCCATGCCCTCTTCCATTTCTGATGAAAGTACACACAAAATGACATACCGTATTTTTCGGAGTATAAGACACACCTTTTTACCCCCAAAAAGAGGATGAAAACTTGGGTGCGTCTTATACACCGAATGTAGCCCCACCCAGCCACCCCCACCCTTTGGCCTCTGCCTGCCAGCAATTTACCTCTTTGCAGCAAACAGGGAAAAGCACAAGAAGAGCACAAGAAGAGATAAACTGCCTCCCGATCTACAGCTGACTGAGGCTTACAAGCCACGTGGTAAAATGAAACTGAAACTAAGGTGGCTGTGATGAGACATATTGCTGGGAGATAAACTGCTGGCAATATTAGACTGCTGAAATTGCAAGAAGGCAAGCTAGAGCTGCTGTGGCTCAAGAGATAGAGCTCTTGCCTCACAATCAGGAGGTTGTGAGTTCTATCCTAAGTACAGGCAGAGTCTGTTAATATGTTATTTTGTTAAATGTTTGTAGAGTGTTCAAATTATTAGACTTATTTTTTTAAAGACTGCTTTATTATTGTTCTAAACAACTTAACAAAATGAAGAAGCTTTTTAAAATAAATGCGTGCTCTGAAGAGGCCCAGTGCTATTGTATCTTTTTTTAAATAGCAGAAAGTCTTCCAGAAAGCCACATCAATTTTAAAGATCTGTAAAAGTATAATCTGAAATGTCCTGTTTTAGTATTAAGTATTAGTATTAAAATAAGCCAGCTGAGAAACCCTGCCTTAGTCATGTTTGGAGTAGATCTATTTAAATAATTAGGAGGAGTTAGTGTGATTACATGTAAGAAAACTTTCTGGGATTAATATACTGCCATAATGTACATTTCTCCAATTCTTTGCCATTTCTATGGGTCAGGCACACATGCACAGAAATACACAGCAAACAGTGTATATCATCTGTGCTGTTTGCTGTTTGGCAAATTGCTGGGAGGCAGAGGCCTTTTTTCCTTGTTTTCCTCCCCCAAAACTAAGGTGCGTCTTATACTTCGGTGCGTCTTATACTCCGAAAAATACGGTATGTTCAATTTTGCTGCCTATCTACTTATACAAATTTCAGACAATACTGTTTTGCTGCATAATGCTTTCAACTGCGTTCTCTTGCTTTTTATAGTATTTTAAATTTCTGGTTATTATTTCTTCATGGAGAATTTTTGGGAAATAAGCTTGCAACTGTTGTTGGTGGAAGATTCCTATCTGCACAGGATCATTCCTGAGAATAGGAATTTAATCTATATTTACTTTTCTAAAGTAAATATTATGATTATAACAAAAATGAGATTTATTTAATGAAAACACACAACAGAGGTAAGCAAAGCTACATTCTAGCTACATTCTACCAGGAGAAAGTCAAAAGAGTTTGACCTTTTTTGTGTGATGCTGTTTGGGAAGAAAAAGAGAAGGAAGTGACTTCAGATTAGCAATCTCTTAAACAAGACCAGGTAGAGTGGTAGACAAGGAGGGAAACACACAGAGCCTCCCATGCTATGTAAATCACTAATAGGGTTAAAACTGGCTGGGCAACATGCACTGGTGGTTTCCTACAAGAACAAATGACATCCAGGAGAAAATTTAGTATTGCTGCATGAAACAGTTTCTGTCTTCTATTTCAATAATAAAGGGGTGGGGAGGAATTTGTTCTCTCTGTATGTTTTTCTGGATAATCTTGTGCTACATTTTAGTTTAGGCTTTTATTTTTCCTAAGCTAGGCTTCAATATAGCATGCAATATAGAAATATCTGATTAGAAGGAGTATTATGAACGCCATGAACATACTTCTTCAAGGAGAATATCATGACTGCATGTATGGATTTTGCTGTCAGTTCTCTGGGCTACAAAGACACACTTGACACTTGGACAGTTCTTTACAGCTTCATCCACGGTGTTTTTCAGTTCTAGGATCCGTCCTCCTCTGATTCCCTGGTTACAGGTGATCACTGCTTTACATTTAGCTAGGAAGAAAAATAATTTATAGAGAGAGCAATTTTTAATCTATTGCTCTGTTTTGCATCATAATCTAATAAATAAAAATAAATAGCACATAATATATTGTAAGGCAATAAATCCTATATAGTAATGAAATGCTCAGGTTTGTTTTTCTGCTAAATGTAGTTACAAAAGTAGAATGGCATGTAAAAGCTTATGAAGACTCCTTCCTTACAACAAATGCTATATTGTTGATATGTTGATTTTCTAATGAAAAAATTACATTTCCCCTGCAATAACAAAACAATCCATGAATTATTATCCCCTAAAAATTACTCACCATCATTTATTCTCCCTGCTAAAGATTCTGCACTGAATCCAGCAAAAACAACTGTATGAACAGCACCAATTCTGGCACAAGCTAACATGGCAGTCACTGCCATTGGAGATACAGACATATAGATAGCAACTCGGTCTCCCTTTTTTATACCATTTCTCTTTAAGGTATTAGCAAGGCGACAAGTCATGTCCAAAAGTTCCCTGCAATGTAGAAACAAATGCCTTATCATT
Organism: Diadophis punctatus similis; assembly: GCA_023053685.1. NCBI lineage: Eukaryota > Metazoa > Chordata > Lepidosauria > Squamata > Dipsadidae > Diadophis > Diadophis punctatus. Next base: position 38,752,137 of record JALIGW010000001.1, read on the forward strand.
TTGTTTAACTTTATGAATATGATATTTCAATCTACAAAAAAATACTGATAAATATTTATCAAGCAAACTTAAATTTATATCTAATCCACTGAAGTTCAGCTTCTGTAGATTTAATTTCTGCCCTTTACCAAGATAATCATAAATTAAACAGGCACTGTTACAATAGCAACAATTTTAGAAGCAATTTAAAATGCAGAGTTATTACAAAAACAACTTTGAGATATAATAATCATTTGGATAACTAAATTTGCTGAGTTAAAAAAAAGTTGAATTTCTTAAATTACTGATATCCTGAGAAATATCTGATATTCTTCAGCATTCTTAGCATTAAAACTACTTTAAAGAATACTTTGGAGGAAGCATGTTTCCTTCCTAAGTCTCAAGATCTGTTATTTGTCTATTTAAATTCATTTTGTGACGGTAATAATAGCCTAATGCCAAATCAAGAATATCATTTTAAGAAAAATACTTTCTCTTCCTTTTCTTGTTTTCTTTGTTGTTTTTAACAGTTACTTTTACAATTCAAATGGATTACCAAATGAAAGAAAAGCACATTATTGGCCAAGTACTATATAGTACCTTTATGACAAAACTACGTTATTACCTGGAAACTATCAGTCCAGAGCTGAGCTATCAGCTATTAGTGAGCTATCACTCCATTTTTATTGCAACTCTCATTGTATCAACATTATTCAGAAGTATGTTTAAAGTCCGCAGGCTTCTACATAGTAAAAGGTCATTTTCATAAATAATTTGTGTGAGGTCAGAATTATATTTCAGAATTCTGACCTGTGCTTGTCTCACAATACTAATGTGGATATCAGAAGGCATTTCCAGGGGAAGAGATAGAGAGAAGGTGTTTAACTCTTGTAACGTCCATGGATTTTCATCTGCAATTGTGCTGTGGCCATGCCTGGTCATCCCACTGTGCTTTGAGATCAGAAGAGACTCAGCTGCAGGGGAAAGAAAAACAGCCTAGAAAGGATTCCAGGGAAGGCCTGGCAAGTGCAGGAGACATTATATATTTTTCCTTCTAAATGCTACTTCTTTGAGCAGATTTATATTAATCCGGAAATACCAGCAATTTCTGTTTCCATGAGGATTTCCATAGATAGAATGTAGGTCTCAGTCATCTAGTAGTATTTAACAGATTAACAGAGTTGGAAGGGACCTTGCAGGTCATCTAGTCCAACCCCCTGACCAAGCAGGAGATCCTCCATCTGCCTCTACTTAGGATCGAACTCACAACCTTATTGTAAGGCAAGAGCTCCACCTCTAGGCCACCGCATCTCTCCCAGACTAAGATGTCAAATAGACTGAACTATCTTGCTTCCATTAGATAATATTCTTTATATTGCTTGATGGTTCTACTGATCTTGCAAGAGCGAGCTAAATAATATGAAAGCAAGATAAACTAGTTTGTATACAAAATTTGTAGTTTGCATATAAATTCTTCATCTTCATTGAAAAATACTCTCATTACAAACTCCATTGCTATTCATGACAATATATTCATATTGCTGTTTCCAGTACCAAGGGGGGAAAAGCTATCCTTAATAAGCATCAAGTTTTATGTTTGCTTCTTTATTGTTTGTTTATTGTACACAATTTCTATATTGTTGTGTCCTCCCAAAGGACTCTGGACTGTGTACAATCTAAAAGGATCAACACAAAAATTCATCATTAGAATAACCAAAATTGATAGTCCTATCAAGTCTCAAGCTGCTGGACAAAATCAAGAAAGCAAGAACTACACAGATGTCAGGAGAGTACCTTTAATGTAAGTCTGGGGCAGTGGTGGGTTCCTACCGGTGCGGTCTGGTGCATCGCTCCGGTAGGGAGTGGCCGATTGCACAATTTGTACACGACTGCTCCAGTGCCATCTTCGCCGGTCCATCAAGCAACGTCGCCATCTTTTTTTGAGAATTTTTTGGCTTTTTTGCTTCTGCGCATGCGCGGAAGCAAAATCTCGCCAAAATCTTGCGAGGGGACGTGTGCACACACGAGATTTCGGCGAGAGTTTGCTTCCGCGCATGCGCAGAAGCAAAATTGCGTGAGGGGGCACGCGCACGTAGCGAGCACACACACGCATGAAACATGGAGATGCGCGCACAGCGCGCTGGTATCGGTAAGTGAGCAACCCGCCCCTGGTCTGGGGTAAATATTGACTCTTGGAAATTGTAAGAGCAATTTCTCATCTTCATTTACAGTGAGTGAGACTGGTAAGATGGAATATCTTTGAATGATTTGAAAAGCTTCTTCTGAGGTTTCTTGCTGCTTGGGCTAAGTTGTTTATTAGATAAGTTGCTAACAAACATAAAACTCATCATAAAAACTCATTTCAAAATAATTATTCAGATACCTCTGGATTGTCAAGCATCCCCTTTAAAAGAAGTACCTGGTGTCTTCTGAAGTCCCAAGCAAAAGATCAAAGTCCTCTTATACTGCTGTATCAGAGCAACCAGAGAATGTCTATGTTCTGGTCCCTGCCATCCCTCACAAATGTAGTGTCATGGCCCAGAGCTCAGATGACCCGGAATCTGAAGACGTTCCACCACTAAACTGGAATGCCAGCCTCAGCTGATACCAAGCCAGGAATTACCTGAGGCTGATCAAACACAGGCAGCATCAGAAGAGCTGGAGGGATCAAAAGATGAAATAAGGACTCCTAGTCCTCAGACATGGCGATCAGAGTGGAGAGCAGAGTCAAAGTGCTCCATGAGGCTCCTTGCCAAGCAAGACATGCCTGTCTTAACTAAAAACAGTTGGCTGTAGTCTTATTTAAGAGGCAGCTCTGATCCCTATCTCTTTTGGAGTCCTTCTGAACTTTGCATGCATACGTTTCATTACCCAACTAGGTAACATAATCAGTAATGAAATGTCTGCAAGCAAACAACCAATCTCAGAGAGCACCAAGGACTCCATAGTTCAACCCTGAGTTAATATATACCCTTCTATTGGTACCATATTTCCTTGTTAGAAACAACTGTCTGATTCCTGTGCCTTGCATGTCATTGCCCTCTGCTCATATAAGGAACCTGAAACTGACCTATAAATTGACTGATGAACCTTTCTTGGCTCTGAACTTCAGATTGAATCTTAACTATTTTTCTGTGTGTTCCTGTGGAAAGGTAAACTATTCAAGCAAGTCTTATCTTCAAAGACTCTGATTTATGATTCTTTTCCTGTCTGCCATTTGTCTACTTGGCCTTGGATAAATTTCTCATCATTATTGAGCAAGAGTGAGTGAGCAGTCTGTTTCTGTCTCTGTCTCCCTCCCTCCCTCCCTCTTACTACTGGATGATCAGCAGCTTTCTAAATAAGACAATATTTAATGTAGGCTTCAGAAATAATGATAAGCACTTGTGAAGACATAAGGAAACTGGAGAAATACACATGCTTCACTACTCGCTCATATTGCCTCTGGACAGGCAAGAGCCCATGTTCACTTTTATACCACGATTGGTTAGGTGTCTTTTCACTCCATTTTTTTCTACTTCCTCTGAAAACTAGGAAGCTACTCTGGATCAGATACTGGGAAGAGGCCTCACAAGGGAAATCTCATCTTAGATATCAACTCTCAGGTTCCCCCAGAAGGTCTACATTATTTTGTTCATGATTTACAACTGGGCCATAAAGTGATCTTAAACATGGTAAAGAACAGATAGCAATATCCTCCATATTGAGGTCATATCTTATCTGCTCTGAGGAAAAAATGTAATCCAATATTTAATCCTAAGAAAGGTTGAGTCTGGAACTCTTAAAAAGAATTACCAGTCAGTACAGACAACCAGATTGACAAACTATATAAAGCAGTTTCCTATATTCCTATTGTAGAACACAGGATTCACCTCCTGACAAATCATCTAGCACAGCGGTCACAAACCGGTGGTCCATGGACCACTGATGGTCTGTGAGAAAATTTTGGTGGTCGCCAGAAAAATTATTTGCATTTTTTATGTTGCACTAAATCAGAAGTCCTCAAACTACAGCCCCTGGGCCGGATACGTGCAATGAACGTTTGTGTTGCTGCAGAGAGTCTCCACCTTCGGTGTCTTTTTGTGCGGGTCGGAGGGGGCAGAAATTCCGACTTGGGGTCTGCTTCAGCCTCCTGGTACGGGGCTTTGGGCGTAACTCCAACAACTGCTTAACTCCAACAACTGCTTCCTGTTGGGGCCCTAAGGAGCCCGGGCAGGGAGGCGAGGAGTGGCTGGCAGAGGAGGTTAAATATATATATATATATATATATATATATATATATATATATATATATATATATATATATATATATATATATATATATATATATATATATATGTACATACACACACACACACACACACACACACACACACACACACACTGGATTAACCTTCAGCATGCCAAATTCCTGCATGGATGAATGGACAAGATCATTCATGAAGGGTGCCTTCACAAATTATATTATCCTTATATGGAAACCAAAACAATTGTACATCCACATCAATTTGTTACTACAAGTGTAACCAAGTAAGGTACAGTGCTATAATAAAACAAAAGAATCTTCATGCTGTTGGTGAACTGTGTATACCAGCTAAACAACGTAAATCACTTTTTCCCAACCTTGTGACTCCAGCAGAATTTGATTCATAACTCTCAGAATTACCAGCCAACATAAAAGTTGGGAATTTTAATTGTACTCCAACACATCCAAAGTAAACCAGATTGAAAAGGCTCAGCTGGCTATATAGTTTTTAGTTTTGCTCAATGAATTCAGAATAATCTGGTAGCAATCAAATGAAACATCAAAATAAGGAGAGCACTCTGTATACAATAGATGAATTAACTCAACATGCTAAACTATAATGTGGTTTATTTAGTACTGGTTTACTATATCTTGTGAATTTAGTCGTTCTGGTTTATATACAGTATGTAGCAACTCATGAACTCATATACAGTATGTAGCAACGCATGTTGAATGAACCCATTTCACTGTAGTTTATTTTATAAGTCTAGTTAAGCAAATAATAGCAGTGGAATGTGCTAACCAGAAGAATGTAATTCTCAACTAAGAATGTCATTAAAAAAGAAACACAGATCAGAACATACAAATAAACAGCAATAAATGAAGTTTTGTAGGTTCCACGCTTTAGCTTCCAGTAAATTCATAACATTTGGCTTCTTGAAACTAAGTAAACTATAATTTGGTTAACTTAGCTAACTAGGCGGCAGTGTGCATCAGATTATTACTTGAATAAAACACCAGGTACATCCCAGGTTTGGAAAATAAAATAAAAATCTCAGAAGAAAGCAATGGGAAACCACTTATGCACTATTGTAAAGAAAATTATGTGAATACCTAAGGATTCAATTCAAAGAAAGACTTGACATTAACTGTGGGTCAATATCTTATGTGAATACAGCCAAAATAGTAACCTTATGGTTTAGACTTATGTGTAAAGTAACACAATTATGATATTTTAGTAAACTACAGTTAAATTAATGATGCATCAGTATGCAGTACAAACATACCCAGTATATATGTCTATATGTCTATATGTGTACAGTATGTATGTATATACACACAAACATACACAGTGCCTGTTAACAACCTGAAGTAGTGGAAGTCAAACATAAACTTACCATTTCATCAGATGCTTGTGAAAGAGGCAAAAGATTAGCAATAGATGAAAAAGAAATACAAACCATCTTGTTGATTTATTTTTTCTGCATATTCTTATTTTTCTTTCTCACTTTAGTGTATTATCTTCACATTTTGCCATCCAAAGTTGCTTAGGTGAGATGGGTGGCCATATAAATTGAAGGTGGGTGGAATGATGTTCTTATACTGTACATACCAGACTAAACTGCTTATTGTTAAGGCTCAAATAACTATGCAATATAAATATAATTCTCACCTTGAACACCATACAGTAAAAACAATTTAATTACAATCAGAATCACTACTTTGTTAAAAAGATTTTGCAATACTCACAGTGATCTGTCATAACAACTGTGACTCTCTAAAAAGGGGTTAGTAAAATACTGCAAGATAAGCAAACTGAAACTGACTACCAAATCTATTCACTAAAATATTGCACCAAGAACTGGGACTAATGTGATGAAGTCACATTATATTGCACTTTACAACCCCATTGCTTATAGATGGTAATTCTGGTCCCAATTGCTATCATAACCTGAGGTCTACCCATATTAATGGATGTGAGGTCATTTTCAAACCAATTTATGTCTGGCTCTCAATTCTAGTTGCTGAGGGATATTATCACAGGGACATCCTACTTGTGGGCTTTCCAGAACTTTTAATTTACCACTATGAATCCAGAAAGGCCTTTGGTACATCCAGTGGGTTCTTTTATTTTTAATCATCCAAAACTATTCTGATTAAATAAATATTTTCTTTTCTGTGACGTCTTTTCTAAGAATAGTGTTATCACAGATTTCATACAAAAGCAAGCAATACTCTATGACTTTTCCAAATTCTGCACAGATAATTTTGAAACCAAGAGGAACATGTCATACCTGTAAGTTATTTTTTCTTCAGTACCAGGCTCATCTTTTTCCCAAATCAAAGCTACCTTGTTTGGTGTATGTTGCACATGCCGATCCAAACAGTTAACTGCACAGAAACAAATTGTGAAAAAAACAAAGCATGTAGCTTGTTACTGATTGAAAGTGCTTACCACCTTGAGCTATTTACAAAAAATAATAATCTTCAGAAGGCAAAATAGTAAAGAACAGCTATTACTGTACAAGCAACTCAAGACAGTTAGTGGCAACAATGGATACTACCCTAACAGGGGTGGGTTCTAACTTAACTCGTTGCCAGTTCGCTTCCTCCCACGCCGCGTGGCCACGCTTCGTGCGCATGCACAGTACCGAAATATCCCCAACCCCCCCCAAAAGCCAAAAACAAGATGGTAATGCATGCGCAGTGCCTGAAACTTGGCTTCTGCGCAGTGTAGAAGAAAAAAAAACGGAAAAAAATCAGCCCGAACAAAGAGGTGGTGGTGGTGGAGGAAACGGGGCTAGGGCCGGGGCCGCTAATCAGGGGAAACGGGAGCGACTGGCCTTTACGGGGGTAGATAGGAGGGCGGGGGTAGATAGGTGGAAATTCCAAAAATTTTCCTGCTTTTTCCTCTGAGCATGGCTAGGTGGGGGGGGGGGGTCATGTGACTGAGTGGGCGTGGGCATGAATGACATGAAGTTGGCCATGCCCACTCAGTCACATGCCCCCCACCTAGCCACGTCCACAGAACAGGTAGCAAAAAAATTTGAAACCCACCACTGCAATTAATAGATTGAGCCAAAAAGGACCAGGTGCACCAAATGGTGAAGAAAAGCAAAGACAAGGGAGTAGACAATACTGAAAGATTATTACCACAGAGCTAAAGTCAAAAGAGCCAAAGTTAGGCAGAGCAAGAACCAACATTATAAGGTGTGACACTGATGGTCATGCCAAGCAACAGTGGAGGAGTCCTAGTATCATGATGGTCAAGCACAGGTGAATCAATTAGCAGCCCAATAATAAAGAAAGCCAAGGCAGAAGTAGTTGGCGGAGTGTAAGTTTAAATGTTAACATAGAACTGAAGCTAGCACAACAATAAAGTACAGAGCTCATGTAGTTAGGAAGAATAGTGCAGGATAGCTGCTTGTAACCCCATACACACATTAAAATATCACAGAATCAATGGTGTTAGATAAAGTGTTTATCACTATCTTACCTTAATCTTTCTAGAATGCTTTGTGGCCAACATTTGGTATATCCCATGAATACACACAAGCCTATGTAAATAGCTTTTCCATTCACTCTCTCTCATTACTGATTTCAATATTTCAGACGTAATCAGTGTAAAATAAACAGTCTTGCATTGTATTTCAGTTTAATTCACACCATGCAATTTATACTCAGCTAATAAATAAGATAGTTTTACCTGATAGTTACTATATGTTTTTGCTGATCAAATATTTCTTTCTATAACACTAATTATACTTACGTTGCTTTACAAATAACAACTTTGACAGAACATTGACTAAGACTAAGTTAAGCTATTAAGTACCTGAGCTTCTCCATGTCCTTGGTAATAATGCTGAAGGGATTGTTACGGCCTTCAAGGATATTTTCCTACTTCCTCAATCTAGCCCACAGCTACACAATTTCATTATGGTATTCCATTTAAATATTAGATATGACTCTACTACTATCTATGAAATAGAAATGGAATACAAGGGAGAAAAACAGAAGCAAACAGAGAAATAATTTACATATAGCTGGGTTCAGTTTATTACTATATAACAGTGTTGGTGAACCTTTTCGGCACTCGGCACAGAGTGCCGAAATGGGAATGCGCGTGCACATGCGTACCAGAAACCGGAAGACCAACCAGGTGACCGGTGCACATGTGTGTGCCGGAAACTGGAAGATCATCTTCCCGGCGTGCACATGCATACCGGGCGGCTTCTCTTCCGATTTCTGGAGCTCCCGCGCGCATGAAGACCACCTGGAAGAGCAACAGGCGACGGCTCGCATGCCTGGAGAGATGGCTCTGCATGCCACTTCCGGCACACGTGCCATAGGTTCGCTATCACAGCTATATAAGATGCTTCAGGCAAGAGTCCTCATAAGAAAAAAGAATCAAACATCTTGACAAAATAGATCAGGAGTGCACTGCTTCAGCCTGTTGCACTTGCCTACCACTGATTATTCTAGTACACAATTTCTTAAATTGTTTTATGGAATACCAATATATTCTGAACAACTTGAAGATATTCCAAGATTTGTATGCATGTATTGAACCCATTTAATTACATTAGCCAAACAAATGTACTATTCATTAATGAAGAGTAGGGATAATTCTTCTTAGACATCACAATGATACAATTGAAAAAAGAATGCATCACTAGATTTTGAATGAAAGCTCATAGTGAAGGTTTTAGATCAAAACACACTAAACTTCCTTTTATTTACATATATCTTTGTGAAAGTAAATTTTTAGCACTCACTACAATCAAGATCAAATGTTAAAATAAGGTGAATTTTAGACTGATTCTAAAACTTTTTCAAACTAAAATATAGATTTGCTATAACTTTGACAGCTCCTTGGACCTAGAAAGACTCAAATCTGAGTCAGCATTTTTCAGGAGGAACTTCATGTCAGATTGTAATAGCCTGTAGCAAGAGAGTTCTAGAGCTGAAAGCATAAAAGGAACATTTTTTGGCAACAT